>CM066163.1:83222857-84461607 GCA_033629205.1 Lithocarpus polystachyus
ATAAGTAGTATGGTTGTAATGGTAGATGAATGACTGCATATGGCTGGAGAGTTATTTATAGATAGTTTGGCATTTACCCACTCCTTGCAAAATATTTATATGAAATGGACTTTCTTGAATTATCTGATTGAAGCTTTCTGCCTCTATTGACTGATGATCCCGTGTGGGTATGATCTCAAACAATTAAAATTTGTCCATATTTGACTGGACTGCACTGTTCTCTACTACTGTACGTCCTGCTTAATTTTCTGAGAAGGATGGCCTGTTTAATTGGTATAGTCATTAAAAAAATAAAAAATAAAAAATCTAAGTGAGAATAAATAATTTCCAATCACAAAATATCTAGGGGTGTGATGAAAAATTGTTGGTGACTATGGTAAAAAAAAAATGTTAGAAGATTATTTATTTCTTTATTAAAAAAAGAAAAAGAAAAGAACTATATGCATTAACATGTTGTATTCCTCTATATATATATATATATATATATAAAGACATACCTGTTGAGATGGAAAAGCCTATTTTGTTTAAGCAAGAATAATTAGAAAATATCTTTTGTTTTTATAAGTAGAGTTTCTTTTTCCTGTATCTATTTATGCAGTGACTGTAACACTTTACCTACCTTGATCAAGAAAAATAGAAATTATCACAAAGAATACATATCACATGTAAATATTTATGTAAAATAAAAATTAAAAGAGACAAACTAACCAAAATTGCAGTTAGATAACATATCCGCTATGTAAGTCTCATAGAACAATGGTATTAATTAGAATTTGGTTACAGAGGTTCCAAAAACATAAAAGCTTAAATTATCTGACACGAACGGAAAGAAAATGATGAGTAAATACCTTTTTGAGTGGCTTCCTCTGGCACGTAGTCACCTATTACTAAAATGCAAAAATGTTTTTTCCTCTTAGCTCTTAGTATAAAAAATAGGGACTTGAGGATGGAGATGGGAATTTATTTTATTTTATTTTTTCTACAGAAGAGATGGAAAGCAATTTGATAAGATTACAACTGCTTAATGATAATGGGGAGATTTAAATTTTTTGGGTAGAAGTTTGGAGTTGTGTGTATGACTAATATGTAGGTGAATGGCTAGTTTTTTTTTTTTTTTTTTTTTTTTTGCAATAACGGTAGATGTGTTTTTCTATACTACTATTTAATGGACTTCCCATGTTTGGATTTCTCAATTTTGATGCCTAAAATACCCTCATCATACACACTTACAAGTTTTCAACTAACAAAGATAAATATGTGAATTAAGACTTCTATACTTTAAGACCCATAAACTCACGTACATTTTGCCAGTTTCTCTCATTCTTCTTTAGATTAAAGACATTCAGTTTAGCTCTACATCGTCTTTCTTCTTCTTCTTCTTCTTCTTCTTCTTCTATTTTTAGATTTGGTTTCTAAACAATTTAAACAGACTTTGTCAAAGGCTCCAACGGCTTTTCAAGTTCATCCTTTTGCAAGTTTCTATTTCTTTTGTTTTGTTTTGTTTATCATTGACTTTCTTTTAGTTCTTACTTGCCATGGCTGTGAAGTATTCAGAGGTGTTCGACGGTTGCTTATTACCTGTTTGTGCTTGAATTGGCTGCTTTGCTTGAAAAAGTATATTGGTAAGGGCTCCTTTTTATTTTGGCATAGAATCAAACACAAACTTTTTTCTTTTATATATATATATATATATTTTTTTAAGGGGATTATGCTACTTGGTAGTATATTGGTATTGGTGAAAATATGGTGCTTGATTCTCATATTTATGGGCATTTTTGTTCAGGGTGTTTCACCTTACTTCTTAAAATGGAACGAGGGGGGTTCTTGGTTTTGGGGACACAGTTTGCTGGAGGTGTGTTTTTAAAAAAAAAATTTAATATACTTGGTTTATTCAAAATAATGATAACCTTATATTTAACCTCTCTCAGGTTGACGTATGTACACATTTATTGGATTGCATTGAGGAGGCATTGCATTGAGGAGGCATTGGAATGAAATATTAGATAAGTTTGAGTGAGATTCAAATCTCACATGAAGTGGTTGTTATCTAAGAAATTGTTGTAATTTTTTTTTTTATTGTAACAGAAACTCTATTTATCATTTGTATAATTCTATGTGAAATTCAATTTACATTTTTTTTTTCTTATAATTATTAATCTACTACTCCATTGAAAAAATTATGTACTTTTTCTCATATTTAAAGGTAGTTGATAAATTTTAAATTTAAGCACTTTTTAACTTTTGTTATGGATGTGTAGTAAGGGGTTATTTTTTGGGGGGTACAGTACCCACTAGTAGGCAACTTGCTATACTAGGTTACCAAAACATCACATTTGATGGTACTATCTTCACATTGTGTAGTACTAACATCACATGTGACTGTACTTTTGTCACATTCGGTAGTTCCCTTAATTTTTCTCACATTTGATGGTACTATCCTCACATTGTGTAGTACTAACATCATATGTGACTGTACTTTTGTCACATTCGGTAGTTCCTTTATTTTTTCTCACATTTGATGGTACCATCCTCACATTGTGTAGTACTAACATCACATGTGACAGTACTTTTGTCACATTCGGTAGTTCTCTTATTTTTTCTCACATTTGATGGTACTATCCTCATATTGTGTAGTACTAACATCATATGTGACTGTACTTTTGTCACATTCGGTAGTTCCCTTATTTTTTTCTCACATTTGATGGTACCATCCTCACATTGTGCAGTACAACATCACATGTGACTGTACTTTTGTCACATTCGGTAATTCCCTTATTTTTTCTCATATTTGATGGTACCATCTTCACATTGTGCAATACCAACATCACATGTGACTGTACTTTTGTCACATTCAGTGGTTCCCTTATTTTTTTTCCCACATTTGATGGTTCCATCTTCTCATTATGGAGTACCAACATCACATGTGACTGTACTTTGTCACATTCAATAGTTCTCTTATTTTTTTCTCACATTTGATGGTACTATCTACACATTACGCAGCACCAACATCACATGTGACAGTACTTTTGTCACATTCAGTAGTTCCCTTTATTTTTTCTCACATTTTATAATATCATCTTCACATTTGGTGGTTCCTTTATTTTTTTCTCACATTTGATAGTATCATCCTCACATTACGCAGTATTAACATCACATGTGACTGTATTTTTGTCACAATCAGTGGTTCCCTTTATTTTTCTCACATTTGATAGTACCATCCTCACATTAAGCAGTACTAACATTACATGTAACTGTACTTTTGTCACATTCTGTGGATCCATTATTTTTTCTCACATTTGATAGTATTATTCTTACATTTGACTGTACTCTTGTCACATTCAGTGGTTCCCTTATTTTTTTTCTCACATTTGATTGTATCATCCTCACATTGCGCAATACTATCATCAGATGTGATTGTACTTTTGTCACATTCAGTGGATCCTTTATTTTTTCTCACATTTGATAATATCATCCTCACGTATAATTGTACTCTTGTCACATTCAATGGTTCCCTTATTTTTTTCTCACATTTGATAGTACTATCCTCACATTGCGTAGCACCAACATCACATGTGACTATACTTTTGTCACATTCGGTGATTCTTTTATTTTTTTCTCATATTTGATGGTACGTGTGACTGTACTTTTGTCACGTTCAGTGGTTCCCTTATTTTTTTCTCACATTTGATGACAATATCCTCACTTTGCGTAGTACCAACATTGCAAGTGACTATATTTTTTGTCACATTCGATGATTCCTTTATTTTTATACTCACATTTGATGATATCATTCTCATATTGTGCAGTACCAACATTATATGTGACTGTACTTTTGTCACATTCGGTAGTTCCCTAATTTTTTTTCTACATTTGATGGTACCACTTTCTTATTGTACAGTACCAACATCACATGTAACTGTACTTTTGTCACATTCATTGGTTCTCTTTTTTTTTTTTTTTTTCTCACATTTGATGGTACTATCCTCACATTACGTAGTACCAACATCACATGTGACTGTACTTTTGTTACATTTTGTGGTTCTTTTATTTTTCTCTCACATTTGATGGTATCATCCTCACATTAAGCAGTACCAACATCACATGTGACTGTATTTTTGTCACATTCGGTGCTTCCTTTATGTTTTCTCACATTTGATGATATCATCTTCATATTGTATAGTACCAACATCACATGTGACTGTACTTTTGTGATATTCGGTGGATCATTTATTTTTTCTCACATTTGATAATATCATCTGCTAGAATATATACCCTTAAATTCTATTGTATTATGCTTTGTATGACATTATGTATGACTTAATGTTATGATTAATAAAGTTATTTTATTATTATCTAAAATAATGGTAACATAAATATTTGGACATTATCATATAGTCCGTGAAATGCATAGTATGTGATTTACGTGATTTAGTCACGGAAGATATAAATCACAAGTTCTTTGTAAACTCAAAATTATAGTTCGTAGTCGGTGATGAAATTGGGCATTTCATCTGCAAAGACTATAACATATTAACTAAGATGATTTGTCTTGATCATGGAAGTGGAAACTTCTAGTTAATATGTTGATATGTTTTAAGAGTTAAAACATATTGAACTGGACCGCTGTAAGATTTATTATTCTTCTAACGACTGTCAAATGAATAATAAATATCACGACTTCTATTTGCATGAACTCTTAATCCTGAGAGAATAATGGACATGATCATGAAGTGTAGGTTGCTTTGATATATCAGGAGTGAGATCTAAAGTTATGATCAAAACCTCAGTATGTTGGGCAGCCACATTTATTGTTGATGGAACATATATTCTCAAAATGGAATTCATAATCTCTTAACGGAGATATAAAATATTCCATTGAAATAAGTTTAATGGGCTTGGTTATTCAGAGTGTTAGGCCTAACCACTTTAGTAAAAATATACTAAAGTATATATTTATGAAATTGGATTTCATAAATATATGATGAATAATTTAAAAGGATTAAATCGGGTACTCAAGGATTAAGATGTAGTAATTAACAAAGTGGCAGTCTATATTCATGACTTTGTATTACTACGAATATTTTATGAAGGGGTTGCATGTATAATAAAGTCTTGGGATATAATTTATTAATACGACCTAGAGTGCAATTATATTTATATAGTGGTATTAAATATAATTAATGGTAACTTTGGGCTTGTCAAGAGTTGATAGAAAAGCCCAATGCCCATTGGAGCTAGTGTCTTATTGGTCCCTTTTGGTCCCACTCCAAGCCACACACTAAAACCCAATTAGAAAGACCCAATAGGCTGGCCCAAATAGATAATTAGTTGGTTATAAAAGGAGAAACATACAGAATTTTTTCATAAGAGAAAAGAGACATCATTGTGAAGTGGTGTATATGTGCGAGTGAAGCCACTCAATAATTCTCCCTTAGAAACTGATTGAGAGACCACACTTCTTGGGCATAAAATGGAATTGAAGTGAAGATTAAAAGTGTTCCTAAGTACTTCTAATATTTTGTTTTGAATTTCACCGCACCAAGGTACGCTATCTCGTTCTTAAATTCTGAAATTTACATAGTGCATGTTATCAATCATGAATGAAATAGATCCATGTTTGTTGCTTCCGCTGTGAGTTTTGTATGAGATACAAAACCAAATTTTCCAAGATCATCCTCACAGTTGATTGTACTCTTGTCACATTTAGTGGTTTCCTTATTTTTTTTCTCACATTTGATGGTATCATCTTCACATTACGCATAACCAACATCACATGTGACTGTATTTTTGTCACATTTGGTAGATCCTTTATTTTTTTCTCATATTTGATGGTATCATTCCCACATTACGCAGTACGAATATCACATGTGACTGTATTTTTGTCACATTCAATGATTTCTTTATTTTTTCTCACATTTGATGATATTATCTTCACATTGTGCAGTACCAACATTACATGTGACTGTACTTTTGTCACATTTGGTGGATCCTTTATGTTTTCTCTCGTATTTGATTGTACTATCCTCATATTACGCAATACCAACATCACATGTGACTATACTTTTGTCACATTCAGTGATTCCCTTTATTTTTCTCACATTTGATAGTATCATCCCTACGTGTGACTGTACTCTTGTCACATTCTGTGGTTCTCTTATTTTTTCTCACATTTGATGGTATCATCCTTACATTGCGCAGAACTAACATCAGATGTAATTGTACTTTTGTCACATTCAGTGGATCTCTTATTTTTTCTCACATTTGATAATATCATCCTCACGTGTGACTATACTCTTGTCACATTCAGTAGTTCTCTTATTTTTTTTCTCACATTTGATGATACCATCCTTGCATTGCTCGGTACCAATATCACATGTGGCTGTACTTTTGTCACATTTGAAAATTCCTTTATTTTTTTCTCATATTTGATGGTATTATCCTCACGTGTGACTGTACTTTTGTCACATTTAGTGGTTCCCTTATTTTTTTTCTCACATTTGATGATACTATCCTCATATTGCGCAGTACCAACATTGCATGTGATTGTATTTTTGTCATATTCGGTGATACTTATTGAAACTTAAAAGATGACAAGTTATCTAAAAAAGCTATCTAGCATGTACGATTTTCAATAAGTTTGGTGTGAGCTCATAACTTCAAAATAATTTAATGTAAAAGTTCAATGTTACATTGATGGTTTCCCTTTCTTCTTCTTGTTTTTTTTAAGGCTAAATGAAATTACTAAGATAGTTAGCTTTAAATGAAACTTCAATACTAAAATTTTCAATTAATTAAAAATTATCTTTCAATTAACATTATTAATAAATTTTTTTAAATATCTAATAAAAGTTTGATTATTTACTTCTACTAATTTTTTTAAAATTTTTTTTCACACTTTTACTTCTACTAACTCCATCAACAACTTTTTACACCCCTAATATTTAATGTAATAGACAAAATTTTTTTGAAGCCAACATTAAATCCCATGTTCACAACCACTGAATTTGCCAATTTGAACTCCAATCAGACTTGCACTGCACAAAAAGAAATTTCAATGTTCAAATAGATACATGTTTGTTAAGCACTAAGATTATACCATCTTCAACAAAATTGTTGTGAATAACAATTTTTCACTAGTAATGGTTTCAATGACACTTCTTTTGCATCCATATCATCTTATAAAACCAGATCAAATAACTTTGCATGTTTTGATGTACGATTTTTTTGCCATTTAGCATGATTTTTGAAACAATTTTTTTGTTGGCATGTTTTTGAAACATTTTTGTAAACTAGCATTTAGAGTATGAGTCTTAAAGACTCGAGATTGCTTAAGGAACTCAAGCCTTCAATGAAATGGAATTTGATGACTTCAATTATATCTGTCACCACAAGGGCATACATTCTTTGCTCAAATATGCATTCCTACAAAATGGAAAGTGAGTTCTTACTCCTTTGGGATGATTCTTTGAAGTTGGCAGAATATACCTAATCAACTTCTCACATTACACAATTTCTACAATAAAAATAAAATAGCCTACAATGTCACATCTTACAACCGCCAATGACACATAACCCTGTGCATCAAAATCAGGCACCAAGACATTTTATTCCTCAATTTGCATTCCATTGGAACAAACTTAACTAATTCCCTCTAATTTAACCATTTATATACAAATAGAACTACGGCAAGCATGTAGAAATCAGAAGACATTATAAATTATAACATTGAGAGGAAATAAATAAAAATAAATAAAAAAACGGACAGAGTAAACTAATAATGCAAACCTAAAAGAAAAAACAATTGGTTGGATTTGTTGCTCATACAAAAGCTTGATGATTGTTTTGGCATGGAAAATTATTTTGGACCTATAATTAGGCCAGGTGCTAATGAATAACCAGCATTAGTAATTTAGTAATCTCTTGAGAACTTTGTAAACATTATGTCAAAAGAGAAACAAAGCAAGTGACTTTAGGATATAATTTAAAATAATCATAATGGGACTAAATCCTTTCTACCATACTTCCATTTTGGATTGAGGAAGGGTGCTTGCCAATGGTAATATAGTGGATGCTGATATGACAAGGAATGAACCAAATTTAATGGCTGGGAACTTGAACTCTGCACATTAAAGAAAAAAGAAAATTAATGTAGCCACTACATGAACAACTAACTATACAGGCAAGAGGAAGGGTATTTAGGGATGGCTAAAGCAAAACCTGGTTGCCAAGAACAGTATTTGGGGTAGACGACTGGTTACTTCCACCTTTTTCTTTCTTTGAATTTTTCTCATGACAACTCTTGATCTGATGTTTACCACCAGGAGCATGATCCATTTTCTTTAGCCCATTTAAATTAGGTTGTTCAAATTATCTCCAATAATTAATTCATTATTGCCATCTTTATCTTTAAGTACATTTGCATCTTCAATATCCTTTGCATCGAATAAAGGAATGAAGGGTTCTTAATTAGCTTGTTGCTTCTTAAAATAAATCAGCAAGCCTCCTGCATTTCCCAATGTCATAGCATTTCTCCTCCTTGAACACAACTAGTTGTTATAATCTAATAAAAGATAACCCAAATTTTCTCAACCCTCTACTTGACTACTCATAAAGTTTCTATTGAATCCCATACTTATAGGCCATATCCACTTCAATGGCTTGCGTAGCAGTTACTTTTCTTTGTGAGGGCAACATGTGAGCTTGTTCATGAGGTACAAGATCATGATTATGCTCCTTTTTAAAAGCCCACAAAGGTAGAACTGTTGGGTGACTTTGCTTAAAAACAAAAACTTAAGTTTCACTCTCCTGGACTTCCAAAGTATTGGATTTGCAGGCTATTACATTTGTGTGTTGGGATAAATGTACAAACTATAAAGGTGGGCATCTTTCAAATTTGCTTAAGAGCAAGTTGAACTGTATGCTTAATTTGTAATTGTGTATGGCATGTGCAAGCTAAAACATAGTTGTCACATTGTCATAGAAAGAAGCATTAAATTTTTTGATAGGTAGAAAGAAGAACTTGATTATATTTTAGATTTGCTTATCTCTCATATTAGAAGCTCTTAATCTATTGAATTGAGCCCCAAGTTATTATAAAGACTCATCATTGTATGTAATTTATAACTTGAAGATTTAATATTTCATAGATTACAGTACAAGATGTTGAAACCACATATATGAGAGGAAAACAAAAGATAGGATGGATAGACAAGATAACTAGCAAGCGTGCGAATCCAAAATTAGAAACTTGGAACTATAATGCTTTTGTTGATGATACTTACATATTTGGCACCGAAATACGAAACCAGTACAAGAGGGATGAGACCAATTGTCATAACAGTTGCCTTTCAAGTCTTTCTCCTTGAGACATGGTTTCTAGGAACAAAATTTTCAACAAGCTCGATGAAGGAACAGGTGGTGAGGGCATATGAGGAAATTGAAAGGAGAAATACCCAAACCAAATTAACCCAAAAATTAAAAATAAATGCACAGATCTTACACAAAACCCAAAATATGAAATACCGAATCAAATCTAAATTGGCCATAAAAATTCTTACCGATAGCAATGGCGGAAGGTTTGTGGTGGCGGTTGCTGTGTAGTAGTGATAGGCTGATAACTGTGGTATATCGCCTCTCAAGGTTCTCGTTCAGCAGAGCTTGAAACCTCTTCGTTTTTTTTTTTTTGGTTTTTATACTCTAACCAGATTAGCCGGTAACTGGTAACCATACTAAAATTAATTAACAACTAGGATTTGAAGGAAGTAATATGAAAGGTTAAGATTTGAGAAGGTACCGTTCCCCAAAAAAAAAAAAGAGGGGGTACAGTAGAATGACCCGTGTAGTAAGTGGCTAACTTTTACGAATAAAAACTAAATTTTTTTATTAAACAAAAATTGATAATTGTGAGCCTTTCCTTTAACACAAAAAAAATAAATAAATAAACAAAAAAACTGTGAGCCTTTTACCATAAAAAAAAAAAAAAAAAAAAAAAAAAGGTAGTTGCTAAATTTTAAATATAAACCCTTTTAAAATTTTTTTTTTATGGATGTGTACTACATTACTAAATTTTAGGATTAAAACACTACATTTTAGGATTAAATTCAATTTGATAACTATCATAAATAAATATAAAAGAATAACAACATCACCACCAAAAAGAAAAAAACGTGGGTACACGTCTGGAGCCTTTCCATAACAAAAAAACTAAAACAACAAAAATTTAAGTCTTTTACCGTAAACTTTATTTTGGATTAAAATACTACATTTTTGGATTAAATATAACTTGATAACTGTCACAGATAAAACAACAACAACACACCAAAAAGAAGAAAACATGGAAAATATTAATGTTTGGGCTTGTAAAATAAGTGTCAAATTAGTACTTGGACTTTGTAAAATAGTGCCAAATTATGCCAAATTAATATTTGAGCTTTGTAAAATAGTACTAAATTAATATTTGGGTTTTTTAGAATAGGTTCCAAATTAGTATTTGTGCTTTGTAAAATAGTGTCAAATTAATATTTGGGCTTTGTAAAATAGGTGTCAAATTAGTATTTAGGCTTTGTAAAAGTAGTGCCAAACTAATATTTAGGCTTTGTTAAAATAGTTTGAGATTTTGTAGAAATATTGCCGTGTAGCAACGGACTTTGTAAAGGTGCCGTGCAGCAACGGGCTTTGTAAAGGGTTTTGTTGGGCTTTTTGAGTTTTGCTCACAAGTTAAATGGTTTTAGGCTTTTGTTGTGGAGATAGTGTAATTTTGTGGCCCAACATTGGTAGTAATATGATGGGTATTTTTGTGAAAGCCTAAGTTAGATAATATGTGGTAATATATGTGAAAGGGCCCAAGGTTATTTATGAGGCTTATATAGGAAATATTTGTAAGACCCCATTACATGGAAAATATTTGAGTAATATGTAAGAAATATTTATGTGGGTTCAAAATAATTTATGAGCTTGTATGAGTATTTTTGTGAGTAGGCTAAAGAAATTAGGGCCGAAAATTTGTACCTCAATAATAGCATAATCAACTACACATATAACATCCTATTTCAAGTTCGCTGCCAATTTAAAGGTAGATAATTGCTTCTAAATTCCAAAGGGTAATTCAATTGTGTGACACAAGCAAATTGAACAAACAGTTACAGAAAAATTAAACAATACCGGCCGCCGGGATTTGTTTGTCTCTCCGCACTGTTGTTTTCATTTTCAATCCTGGTGATTTAAAGACCCCTTCTTCCTGATATAAAATAAAATAAAAATAAAAAAAATTCAAAACCATAGCTTTCCTAATACTCCTTTTAATTATGCTAGTACTATCTATCCATCAACTCAAGAATTGTGAACCCTTTAGAATTTGTAGTAAGTAGCTAAATGTTAGAATTAAAGATAAGTAGAGAACTCTCGTAAAAAGGAATGGATATGGACACTGACTAGCTTAGTGTTGCTCTTTGGAGCTTATGTACTCAATTACTCGGAAATTGTGCACTGAGTAATTGATTGTGATAAACCTCTCTTTGTTGTCATATCGCAATATTGGTGGTTTAGTAAGAATTAGATCCACGTACTACATTGAAATGAAAAATAAATCTTAATTATTAAATCATTCACACGTTTTGATGTTGTATGAATCATGCTTAGCTTGGCTTATGTTATGAGTATGCTCACTTATTCTATGTTTTAGATATAGTGAAGTATTTTACAGTTTTACCTAATATAAATATTTTAATTTCCCACATTGATCCATCAACTTCTTCGTAATAGTGTTTGTAAAGGTCATCACATTTATTTTGTAAGTAGTTTTATTGTTACAATCTCATTATACATTTTCAATATATGCACTATTTATAAGATTTATTCAAAGGATTTTTTTTTTCTTGCACCTAAAGCTTAATACTAAATTATAGCATCATCTTCCAATCAATAACAAGTTGATTACTGCATAAACAAAGTTGGCAAAAATGGATAATAATTACGAAATACTAGCTTCTGAGCACGCGCGCTTCTATTTTTTGGGTAAGGGTTAATAATTTGTGTAAATTATAATTTTGGATTAATATATTTTCCAATTACAAAAAAAAAAAAAAAAAAAAAATTAGGGGTGTGATGAGTATTATGTATTTGCAGGTGAAATAATTTTTTTCATTACACCCGTAGGTATTTTTGTGATTAGAAAATATATCAATCCCAAATTATAATTTATGCAAATTATTAACCATTACCCAAAAAATAGAAGAGCTTCACGCGCGTGCTCGGAGGCTATAACTTTTTTTAATCAATATGGCAGATGTGTTTTTACAAAGAAACATGTGTTTTTTTTATTTTTAATTTTTTTTATAAATGGATGAAGCAATTTGAAAGCCATCAGGAGAGTGGTCTTATTTTGTAAGCAACGTTTTAGTGGAAGTTAAAGATGCATCTACTTATCAAAACAAAAAAAACAAAAAAATGTATATATCTATTTAGTTTAGTTTTTTTATAACTATTTTTTTTTTTTTTGATATTTAGTTTTGTTTTTGTATAAACGTGGGGTTTTTTTTTTATATAGGAAAAAAAACAACGTTGCTGGGTTGTTTAACTTGTTTTTCAAAAATTTTTTTTTTAGAAAAAACACAATAAATGTATAGTTGTTTAAAAGAAGTGGGCTAGTAGAAAAGTGTTTCTATTTTGTAGACAATGTTTTAGTGCAAGTTAAACGTGTATTTTTTTTTTTTATATACAAGATAGAATTTCTACTCTAACCTAATCTAAGTGTATATGCGTGTGAAATTCCCTCTTGGAGACTTGAACCCCGGCCCTTGCCTCCCACACCCTACAAGTATTTATACTTATGGAGTGACCACCGCACCAAAGGTGCACGGTGGTCATGTATTTTTACCAGACTATCCTTTAGTTTTGTCTCTGCTTAAACCTAGGGGTGTAGGGGTATTTTGAAACAAAAAAAATCTGGTCCAAACAAGGGAAGCCCCTTATATAGTAGTATCTATACTACTATTTAAGGGACTTCCTTTGTTTGGATTCCTCATTTTTTGGTTTAAAAATGCTCCTATATCCCTATGTTTAAGTAAAGACAAAATTAAAGCACAATTCGGTAAAAATACAACTCTAACTCCCACTAAAACATTGCCTAAAAAATAGAGTCACCCTACTGTAGGTGGAAAATTATTGTGTAGTCTCAGCCAATAAGAGCATGCCACCAAAATGCCTCGAAATCTAAAGTACCTTACATCATCTTATCTGCCAGCTCAGCATAATAATTGTTGCTCTCCCAACGTGCTAACATCGTAAGCTCTGTGCACATTGAAATTTCAAATTTAATTTATTTAAACAAATTTTTGAGGTCTATTCCATCATCTCTTCACTTCACCCGCATGTTCAGACGCCCACAAAGAAAAAAAGCTCCATCTCCTCACCCAAGAGTTCCTCTATAGCTTATCCCTCTCTCATGAACGGCGGCTCAAGCACTATGATCTATTCCTCTCTCCCTCTTTTATCTCCGTTAACATTGTGGCCGTTCACTATGCGGCCACCTTGCTATTGCCGCCTTTGGTTTGGCTTGTTCTCTGATGTCATTTCCGTTATTATTTAAAACGAAAACCGATCTAGCCCAAGGCTGTGTGGTCCGGCTTCTTTTCCGAGTTTGGAGTCTCAACAACAACATCTCGCACTGTGGTCCAACTCGAGTCCTCTCCAAACTCTTTCTCTATGCGTTTTTCCCTCATCTAATCCATGGCTACAGGCCTCATTGGTGAGTGCAATTTTTTTTTTTTTTAATTTGTAGAAATTTCATATATACATTACAAGAAAAGTTGATACCACAATTTAGATAGATCTCATTACCCGCACCCTTGTCGTACTGACCTTGTCCAACTTTCTGAGACAGACCAATAAACACATAAATTGGTTGGGTTGTAAAATTTTTAGTTTCTTTGGGTGAAGTATTTGCCGGTTTTCAGTGAATCTATTATTGTTTTAGTAGCTTCTTTTTATTTAAAGCCTTTCTGTACTTGTGAGATTATTACTGGAATTAGCAATTTGATATTCCACACACGTAAAATATCAAAAGGTGTTGACATGTTAGGATGATCTTAATCAAAAACAAATTTCAGGAATCCTTATTTTATTTTTGGCCGAATAAGAAATGCAGTAATTCTTGAAGAGCCCGGCAGGTAGGTATATACAAATTGTAATTTAGTCTAAACTTCTTGTGGCTTTTGTATTCATGTTAACGTGATGCTGAAATAAGTTGATGGAATTTATTATCCTATATTATGTCAATTAAACATTAATTTTCACTTTTCATTTTTCATTTCTGTTTGGATTGTGTTTTATGCTATCAATCTTCCTAGAGACTAGTCTATTCTCTCTAATGCTATTGCAACCCCTTTTTTTTTTTTTTTGATAATCGCTATTGCAACCCATTTGATGTCATAAGGCCTCCTTGGTTATATAATTTTGTGAAGTGCCACTTATCTTTGTTTTGAGATTTTGGGTAGTGCGGCTGCATCCGCCCTTTGCTTTTTTTTTTTTTTTTTTTTTTTTTAATCCAGCGTTATACACTGTTTATTGGTTATGAACAGTAATTTTAGGCCAATACACAGTGATTAAACAGTAAAAAATTATTTTTTTATTGTTTTCAGTGTTCAGTTTTCAGTCTTCAGCAAAATAAGTTGTATCTAAACGCGTACTAAGTGGTTGGCTTCTATTATGATTTATGATTCAAACAAGTGGTTGTATGCAGCAATAGGGGTACTCCATTCCAGCTAAGGATGATGCTGAGGATAAATAACATCAATTTTGTGGATGGCACTTGCGGCAAAAGATGTAGATGACTAGCAACGTCGATAAGCATAAAAAGTTATGTTGGAGTGGTTCCTTTATCCAAGGGAGGTGTTGAATTAATATAAGAATTCAGCCAATAAATTCCTAATTTTTAGGAAGAGTTACCAATTAAGTTATAAAGATTATTATATGTCCAGTTTTTTTTTTTTTTTTTTTTTTTGTCATTGTAATTATGTTGATAATTAGCTTGTAACAAACATTGTTTTTGGTTATCAAAAAAAAAAAAAAACATTGTTTTTTAACAAAGAGATTTGAATTCTTGTAATTTCAAAATACATATGTAATGTGAGTTTGTGTTTTTATTGCCCACTATTATTGAAGATTCATTGCTACAATGCAATTCTCACCTTTGCTTTCTACACCATTATTAAAATAAAAATGATTTATATACCATTATTGAAAAGGGCCATTATTAAAATAAAAATGATTTATATACCATTATTGAAAAGAAAAAAATCACCGAATTCAACAAATCTTCTAAATGTTATTGAAGGTTATCACACTAAAATTAAACCGTTTCACATCAAGTGTTACCATAATATGCATTTCCACTAAATGCTTTCAAATTCAAAGAAACTAAATTAAGATAGGGCATCTTTCTTTTAGTTCAAAAAACCTATAAATTACAAGATCATTAAAGCTTATCTTTGGAATGTAAGCACATAAAATTAGTACATAACTTTCCATGAGCTCCAAGTATAATAGAAAGTATCATGACAGTTTTTTGTTGACACCATAACTTTCCATGGGCTCCAAGTAAAATTTGAATAAGTCTGTAAGTACAAAAAGTAGTTTCTTTCAAACTAAGGCCATCTAAAAACAAATTCACTTTAGTAGATGAAAACCAAAAAGTAAAACAAAGGATTTCTAAAAGAAAGCTAGGCAGCAAGGCTTCAATGTAGAAAGTACGATTGTTTCCACATATGAAAGCATCATCAAACTTATTTTTCAGCTATCCATTGAAATTTCCTTCTGGATTTTTGTAGTTGTGAGACCTTTCTCTCCACCTCTGCTCCTTTTGCTTCTCTAAAGTCTGAACTTCTTCTGCATGATGATAGAATATCAATACTAAATAATGTATGAATATAATATATATATATATTCACACACGATTAATACAAAATAGCATAAGTGAAATTTACAGTTATTAATAAACATCACAAGTGAACTCCAAAATGTCTAAAAACTATCAACAACACGACCAAGAATGAGTCTTGATGATTAAATTAAGACTTTCTCACGGTAATAAGCAAGTTTCATGAAAGGCCTATACCAAAATTCTTTAAAAATGACATTGTCTTTTCATTGGGGATTTTTATCAATCAATTGGAGTAAAGAAGGAATGAACCAAAGTTATAAAATCAGTTGGCCATGAATTCCAAAATACCTAGTACAAAAATAATTCAAGACACATCATTCCATCAAATTCAAATAATCATCAAAGAGATCAACATGAGTATCAAAGGAAATCAAAGAAAAGCAAATACAAAAATTAAAATTAAAAAAAAAATAATCATGAACACCTATCACAGAAAAATTTATGGGAGAAGAAAACTTGGGAATTTCATCTGACCAACAGAAAGGGAGAGGGCACTCACCCATTCATTGCTTGAATCTTGGAGCAAGCAATATCATCCTTGTTGGAGGAACAACATACCTCTCAAATCTAGAAGGTTTGGATAATTGGATTTCTCATCAAAGCATTTGTCTATCTACAATGCGGAGGCAAGGGATTGCAGGGGGAGGAAACGTGGAGGAGGCCTGCAGTAATGAGCGGGGCAATGCTGAAGTCTCCATCGTTGCCGAGTGGGAAGTTGGAGAATGGAGACAATGACCCAAATTCGACAGGAAAACAATTTCTTTGGTGTGGGGGAAAATGACCCACGACCCATGGAAGACATTTTGTTATTGTGATTACTTCATAAAACAAGCCGGTTGTTAACGTAATTCTAGTAATGTTGTTTGTATTATTTGGAAATATGTGTGGATGAAAAGTGTGTGAAAATACGAGTAATGTTATTTAAAAACTGAAAACATGTGTTCAAACACATGTACCAAACGACCTTTGGAAAGATTTCAGGTGTGAAAATTTTAGTTCCTGCCCATTCACATCTGAAATTTGAACTTTCTCAAAATTTTAAATCGGATCTCAAAAGCCAGAACTGACGGGGTTAAAGGGACGTTAGAGTAGTAGGCTATGGTGGGGTGACATGGCTATAAACTTATGTCATCAATTTTTTAATGACATGTCTTCTTGTTATTGGGCCAGAGTACAAGATCAGCTTGCTGACCTTGTAGTCCAGGACTTCCCAATAATTTCCCCTATAGATTTTCAAATTTCTTTATCTACTAATAAATAAAATTTCAAAATAAAAATTATATATATAAAATAAAAATACAGATTTTTTTTTTTTTTGCTACAAAATAGGACCACTTAAAAAAAAAAAGTCTTATTGCACGCACGAAGCGCGTGTGATAAAACTAGTTAAATCTAATTGGATTTGGATATACACTACTACACTAATTATTTTTTAAAGAGATAAGGCTAATTTTTAACTAAAATAAATTAATAAAAAAAAAAAAAAAACCATGCGAAACAAACAAAGAGACTTTTATTTATATTACATGGGTCCCCTTTGCTTCCAGATAAGAAGAAGCCTTAAACTAAAGGTGAAGGTGAATTAAAGAAGGGTAAAGCAAGATTGAAGAAAGCAAGTAAGTCTGGATTGAAGACAAGCATTGCACAGATAAAGCATTAGAAGAGGCTTAAGGTGTGGCTAAATAGGCTACTTGAAGCATTGAGTAGTTAAGTGGCATGTGCACTGCACATGTGTGAAACTAGTTAGTTAGGTAGTTAGAGGAAGTGACACTTGGTTTAAGTTTATTGGAGGAGCTTTATTAGGAGTTAGTTAGAATTTTCCCGCGCATTTTTGATTTGTAACTGCTTGTATAAATACAAGCTTGGCATGTAATTAAGTAGTCTTTGTAATAGATACATTCAGAGCAATAAGATTTTCTTTCTTTACTCTGAACTTTCTCTCTCTGTTTCTCAAACTTTCTTGAACTTTCTACAATTTTTTTCTTTCTTGATCTGAGATTTCTTGTTTTAGCTTGTGGTTTTAACATGGTATCAGAGCATTAATCAAGATTAGATCAGTTTGTTTTCCTTTTTGTTTAATCTTGTTTGGATTCTCTGAGATTTCATCTACTCTTCTTCAAGGTTTGAAGGTCCATTAATGGCAACCACTGAAGAAACTTCAAACAACCAATCTTCATCAGCTGCAAATGCAGATTTTGTGAATCCATTCTTCTTCAGTAGCAGTGATAACAACACTATTCAACTTGTTTCTCAGAAGTTGATTGGAGGCAAGAATTACTTTCCATGGGCGAGATCAATGATCATCGCACTCACTTCTAGGCACAAGATTGGTTTTGTTGATGGCACCATACTAGAACCAAGTCCAGATTCATCATAATTCATTTTGTGGACTCGGTGCAACATGACAGTTCTTAGTTGGATTATCAATTTAGTCTCACCTAACATTACTTCTAGCATTATGTATATAGACAATGCTAGAACGATTTGGCTTGATCTTCGTCACAGATTCTCTCAGAAAAGTGGCCCTAGAATCTTTGAGCTTCAGAAGGAATCAGCCTATCTTGTCTAAGGACAATTCTTTGGTTGATGAATTGGCTAACTATCAGACTGTTCCTCTATGTAAGTGCCCCTGCACTTGTGCAGCTTAAAGAACGACCTTAGATCTTCATGATCGTGATTAAGTGATGAAGTTCCTGATGGGACTGAATGATTCCTATTCAACTATCAGTGGTCAGATCTTGTTGTATGAGCCTCTACCTGACATTAACAAAGTTCTTTCCTTGATCTTGCAAGAAGAAAAACAAAGAAGCTTCAAGAATGGTGAATTCACTGGTTCTGTCATAGATCATCCCATTGAAGCCACAACATTGTACTCCAATGCTAGTTTTGGTTCCAAACATAGTCACAACAGCAAAGGAAATTCCAAAAAGGAAGGACCTATTTGTACTCACTGTGGGAAGACAAGGCATACAGTGGATAAGTGTTACAGGCTACATTGATTTCCCCCAGGGTTCAAGTTTAGGAACAAATCCATGGCCAATCAAGTTTCTTGCAATTAGGTAGCAGGTTTTGGGGCTACTAATCCTACTTAGATTGGTGAAGAGTTCATTCTTTCAACTCCACAGTGTCCAATCTCCAAGTCTCAAAGTGAACAGCTTCTAGCTTTTCAGAGTTCACAATCAGTTGGTGAGACTGCTCAGCATTCAACTTCAGCTTCATAGCAATCAGCTAGCTTGACTACTGAAGGAACAAGCACTTCCCAGCCTTTGGCATTGAGTGCTTCCACTTCCAATTACATCAATGATTTTTTAGGTAAAGCCTTTAGCTTTTCCTCCTTTGTTATCCCAAATTCAACTATTTTCACTGCCAAAGTAGTGGATAGATTAGCCTATAATGAAACAGATTGGATCATTGATACAAGAGCTACTGATCACATTGTCCATTATGAATCAGTCTTCAGTTCATTTTCTTGTGTTTCTAATTCCTATGTTTACTTACCCAATGGTGAAAAGGTCTTGGTGACTCAAATAGGGATAGTACATCTCAGTGATACCATAATTCTTACTGATGTGTTGTGTGTTCCTTCCTTTACTTTTAATCTCATATCTGTCAGTAAATTGAACAAATCTCAATTTTGTTGTCTCATTTTTCTTGGATCATTTTGCTTCATTCGAGATCTTGCTCTCTGGAGCACGATTGGTCTGGGTAGAGAACAAAGTGGATTGTATCTGTTGGATAACAAATACAAGGATTTGTCTTCTACTCCAGCTTCTACTTATTGTCATTCTGATACTACTCATTCTGATCTCTAGCATTCTAGACTAGGGCACCCTTCAAGTGGTAAACTTGAGCTTGTAAATAAGATTGTGCCTTTTGTACAATGTAATAAGACTGCTTATTGTGACATTTGTCCAATAGCAAAGCAAAAGAGATTGCCTTTTTCTGCTAGTACTCATGTTTCTGATCTGCCTTTTGCTTTAGTGCATTGTGATTTGTGGGGTCCCTTTTCTATTCCTACTATTGATGGCTACAAGTATTTCCTTACTATTGTTGATGATTTTTCGAGATGTACATGGATTTATTTGTTGAAAACTAAATCATAAGCTCAAGTTCTCTTGCCACAATTTTATGCTTATGTTGAAACTCAATTTAACAGAAAAATCAAGTGCATCAGAACTGATAATGGCACTGAGTTTCCGTTAAAAGAGTTTTTCAAAACTAAAGGCATCATCCATCAATTTAGTTGTGTTGAAACTCCTCAACAAAATTCAATTGTGGAGAGAAAGCATCAACATATTCTAAATGTGGCTAGAGCACTTAAATTTCAGTCAAATGTTCCTTTAGAATTTTGGGGGGATTGTGTGCTCACAGTTATTTACCTTATTAATAGATTACCTAATTCTGCTCTTGCAAATAAAACACCCTATGAAGTTCTTTTTGGTAAGTTACCTAGCTTTTCACATCTTAGGGTGTTTGGATGTCTATGTTATGCATCTACACTTGCACATAACAGGCATAAATTTTTACCTTGAGCTGTTAAATGTGTATTTCTTACTTATCCCTTTGGTGTTAAAAGTTATAAGGTAATGGATTTACACACACATATTCAGTATTCATATCAAGAGATGTGCACTTTTATGAGTCTCTATTCCCTTTTCAGTATCCTAATCTTCCTCAACATCTTGATCCTTTGGATTCTAACTCTTTGATCTCATCTGTTCCCTTAGATTCTATTCCCTTGCCTAATGTTTCAGATCAGTCTTTCCTTCCTAATCTTTCTACTTCTGCAGTAGACATTCCCACTACTGCAGATTGTGTTCCTTTAGATGCTACTACTGCTGATACTAGTTCCTCATCTCCTACCCTTGATCCTTGTACTATTCCACCAGTTCCTAATGTTTCCTCACCTCAGATTAGGAAGTCCACTAGAGTTCATAGAATGCCTTACTTACAGGATTATTCTTACTCTTTGCTTTCCACCAAACCCTCACTAGGTAGTCCTTATGATATAACACCTCACCTTTCCTATGCTAACCTTAGTTCTTCCTATCAAGCTTTTGCTCTTTCTGCTAGTACTAAAGTTGAACTTGAGTTCTACCATTAAGTTGTGCTCTCAAAGGCTTGGTAGGGAGCAATGGACAAGGTGATTGCTGCTTTGGAGTTTAATCACACTTGGGATGCAGCCTCTTTGCCCCATGGGAAAACTCCTATAGGTTGCAAATGGGTTTATAGGATTAAATATAATCCTGATGGTACTGTGGAGAGGTACAAAGCCAGATCGGTGGCTAAAGGGTATACAACAGGATGGGCTGGATTATTCAGAAACATTCTCACCTGTTGCTAAATCAATTTCTGTAAGGGTGTTGCTGTGTATTGCTGCTGTCAAGGGTTGGCCTTTACATCAGTTAGATGTCAATAATGCCTTCCTTCCTGGTGATTTAGAGGAGGAAGTGTATATGTCATTACCTGAGGGCTATCACAGCAAGGGGGCCTGCTGCACTGATGCTAGACCTCTTGTATGTAGGTTGAGAAAATCACTTTATGGCTTGAAGCAAGCCAGTAGGCAGTAGCATGCTAAGTTGTCAACAACAATTACTAAAATGGGTTTCATTCAATCAAAATCTGATTATGCTCTTTTTGTACATTCAAAGGGTTCTTGTTTCACTGCTCTTCTAGTATATGCAGAAGATATTTTGATCACAGGTAATGATTCATAGTGTGTAGCAGATTTAAAAAGGCTTTTGGATACTAAGTTTGAGATAAAGGACTTGGGAGCCTTGAAGTACTTCTTGGGCTTAGAAGTAGCAAGAAGTGATAAGGGGATCAGTCTTAACCAAAGAAAATATGCCCTAGTAGTGTTGTGAAATTCAGGTATGTTAGGTTGCAAGCCTATGAGAACTCCCATGGAACAGCATCTTAGATTATCTACGGATGAGGGAGAGTTGATTGATGATCCTTCACAATATAGAAGGTTGATAGGCAAGTTGATGTACTTAACTTTGACAAGGCCAGATGTCTGTTATACAGTGAATAGATTGAGCCAGTTTTTGAGCAAGCCTAGGCATCCTCATATGGTGGCAGCACTCAGGGTTTTACAATACATTAAAGGTTCTCCAGGGCAAGGCTTGTTTTTCTCAGCCAAGTCAGATTTTCAATTAAAAGCATTCTGTGATGCAGATTGGGCAGGATGCCCTGATACCAGAAGATCATTGACAGGGTATTGTGTATTTCTTGGAGAGAATTTGATACCTTGGTGAACTAAAAAGCAAAATACTGTGTCTAGATCTTCAGCTGAGGCTGAATACAGATCAATTGCTTCAACATGTTGTGAAATAACTTGGCTTTTTTACTTGCTTGAAGATTTCAAGATTGAGCATTTTAAGGCTGCACTTCTCTACTGTGACAACAAGGCAGCTTTACACAAAGCTGCAAACCCTGTGTTCCATGAATGGACAAAACACATTGAAGTGGATTGTCATTTGGTCAAGGAAAGATATAGGCAGGTATGATCAAGACCTTTCATGTCAGGATGCATTTGCAATGGCTGATATCTTTACTAAGGCACTTGGTACACCTGTGTTCCTGGACTTAATCAGTAGGTTAGGCTTGATCAATATTTTTAATCCCAGCATTACTTATCCACAATTATGGCAAGACACAGAAGCTATTTCTACAGCAGAAGCAGCTTTGGTCTTGATGAAGGCTGTTAAGAAGAAGCCTAAAACTAAAGCATCAGAAGAGGCTTAAGGTGTGCTGAAGAGGCTACTTGAAGCATTGAGTAGTTAAGTGGCATGTGTACTGCACAAGTGTGAAACTAGTCAGTTAGGTAGTTAGAGGGAGTGACAATTGGCTTAATTTTATTAAAGGAGCTTTATTAGGAATTCTGTTAGGAGTTAGTTAGAATTTTTCCGCGTGTTTTTGATTTGTAACTGCTTGTATAAATACAAGCTTGGCATGTAAATTAAGTAGTCTTTGTAATTGATACATTCAGAGCAATAAGATTTTCTTTCTTCACTCTGAACTTTCTCTCTCTGTTTCTCAAACTTTCTTGAACTTTCTACAATTTTCTTTCTTGATCTAAGATTTCTTGTTTTGCCAATTTGGGCTTCTATGTTCTATTTTCACTTTGAAAAAGGAAAAAAAAAATTACCGACTTCTAAATTATTAATCAAGAGGAAAAAAAAGAAAGAAAGAAAGAAGCTTTTATTGATGTCTTTTCTACTTCTTTCCTAGTCTAAATGTTTTTTTTTTTTTAAGGAAACTTTCACCTCCATTGCCATTTACCACTGCTCCACCTTCTCCTGTGATTCTGTTGACTGCAAGCAGCCTGGTGGGTTTAAAAAATTATTATATGGAATCAAAGACTGAACAATTCAAGCAAATTTCTTCACACGGCCTTCTTCATTAATCTTATACATCAGTTGACTCCCTCCTTACAAATTTCATAGCCAGATCCACCATCTTCTAAAGATCAAAGTGAACGTGTTGATTTTACTTGCAGACATGAGAGTGGGAGAGATAATTTTTTTTTTTTTTTTTGGATAATTCAAAAGTTAAGGGAATTTTAATTATGGATATTATTGATATGCAATGAATTAGGCTACAAGAATTTTGGCAAGAGAGAAATCTTTTTGGGAATAGAAAATTTTAATAAAGAATGTGTGTTTATTGCTAATGTGTTAAAATTTATTTATTTATGGAAAATGTTGACCGATGTTCTAAGAGTATTGGTTTAGAAAATATTTTTAGAAAAATTTTATTGTTTATTTTTTGTTGATGTATTAAATTTAAATGGCATTTTTTTTTTATTATCAACGTTAGATCTAATCAAAT
The DNA here is from genome assembly GCA_033629205.1 of Lithocarpus polystachyus. NCBI lineage: Eukaryota > Viridiplantae > Streptophyta > Magnoliopsida > Fagales > Fagaceae > Lithocarpus > Lithocarpus polystachyus. Next base: position 83,246,628 of record CM066163.1, read on the forward strand.
TTATCAATCAAAAACTCATGTCGCTTGAACTCACACCTCTCTCTCTCTCTCTCTCTCTCTCTCTCTCTCTCTCTATATATATATATATATAATCTATAAAAAATTTAATAAAAAACATAAAACATTTGATTTTTTTTTTTGATCTTTTAATATTTTTTCACTTAAACTTTTATAATATCACAATTTCACACATCATAATTCTCATACAATATATTTTTAATTGAATTTAAATTACATTTATATTTAAATTGTCATTAAAATCATGATATATTTTATTTTATTTAAATATTAGAATTTTTTATTCAAGTAATGTTACGTCAACAATATTTTCATGACAAATTTTAGGTGGCATGATATTATTAGTTCTAATCTGGCCTCACCATTGATATTTCTTTTTTACCCATTAATAATAACTTACAATCTAAGAAAAATTATTGTAAAAATGTTAGGTTATGTTTGGAAAGGGATATGCAAGCAACAAGATAATATCGAGACGTGTTATCAAAGAGGAAACCGAAGTACTTGGCAAAAAACCTCTCCACGGCCCTTCAAGCCAACATGATCCACTAGTGAATAAAGTTGGAATACAAGGATATCAAAAAGGCCCTCCAAGCCTAATTTACCAACTGTACTTGAACCCTTCGAGTTCCAGCTACCAACGGACTTTACCAAGTCATTTCTTTACTAGTTATCTGGATCTCACAATTAGCTCCAAATTGCATCCGTCAACTGATGGCTTCTTCTAATGCTTCCCACACGCACCAAAACTTCTCTCAACACTCAGATTGGGGGAGGTAAGTGTTTGGGCTAAGAACCTCTCAAGGATTTGTAATTGGAGAGGTATGAGTAGAGGAAAACTAATAGAAATTATGTAGATAATTATGGGTTTACAATCTCTAACTCTTAAGTGTATTGATAGGGTTTTCGCTGTCAAAGTCTCCTTATAATTTTGTGAGAAATGTGGGCTTATATAGTGTGGGTAAAGAAATGAGGAAAGCACTCTTTAAAATCATCCAGGCAAAGAGTTTCGTGGGTCACTCGCGGGTTGGCCAAGTTGCGAAGTGACTCGCAAAATACAACTTGGAAAGAGACTGTACAGTTTCTAGCATATGCTTCTCATGTGACCTTTTGTGGATTGTCCACTCATGAGTCAATAATAAGCAAGTCGAAAATTTCACTGTCTTCACAATTCTTCACCAAACTCTCACACTCAACCCTTACATTAAATCCCATAAACATGCTGAGAAAAGATTGACAGAATACAAACAAATATGACACAGAATTAAAGCCAACAAAACATAGTTAAAAATCACAACTTTACAAATTTTATCTGAACTTATAATGTATTACGCACGAAATATCCATATACTAGTAAAAGAAATATCAAGACAATATAAACAAATCTAGAGATAATATAATATGGATAAAACTTCTTTATTTAAGTGTTCATCTACATTACATTATAGATTTTTGGATATCTCTATCTCTCCATATCATAATTAAACACACACATTTACATATGTTATTTGAAGCATTCTTGATAGTGCCAAACTATTTAATTGGCATAAGAGGATGACAAACTTGATTGGCAAGAGGAGGTGGCAATCTTGGGGGAAATGGGCAGAGTAGCATTGTGTTCAGCATGTATATAGTAAGTTAGCTAGTGTTTTGAAGAAATATGAAAAATAGCATCTCGAGTTTTACAAACTCGAGATCCTCTTTTTTAAATAACCTCCCTCGTGCTTGCACGCATGCTGACTGGATAAAAAAATATGCCACACAGATCTCGAGGCTTTGAGACTCGATTTTTGTCTTAAAGAAGTCGAGTCTTTAGGACTCGATTTTTATCAAAAAAACAGAAGGATATCGAGTATTATAAACTCGATATCCTTGTAAATATAGAATAGAACTCGAGTCTTACAGACTCGAGTTCTACTGGCAAAATTTTTATAAAACACGCAGCAGCAGATCAAAATATATCAGACCCATACACAGATTCTCTCACCCATACACAGACTCTCTCACCCATACACAGACCTCACTCACCCCACACCACATTGCCTCTCACAAATCACCACATTGCATCTCTCCCCACACCACATTGGCTCTCACAACTCCATTGCATCTCTCATTGCTCTTCCCCCTCAACAAATTCATATCTCACAGGTAAGGGTTTTTTGATTTAAATGTTATTGTAGTTGGGTATTGGGTGTGGGTTTAAAGAGTTTGACTATTTATTTTGTAGATAGTGTTAATAACTTAGTTGCTTACCAATATTGTGAATTATAAACTTTGTTTTGTTAGTGTTAATTTTTTTGAGTATTTATTTGCATGGGTTTTGTGATGAATGGGTAGTGAATGCATTGTGATGAATGGGTATGTACCCTTTGAATTTGTAATAAAATGGCTTTTTTTGTATTGGGTATGCAATGGGTATGTAAATGTGGCAAATATGGAACATGATAAACTGTTGTATACTTTTACAAGGATTTTTCTTTTTTTTTTTTGGTTTGTATTGGGTATGAAATGGGTAGTCTTAGCATGACGGGAAAATGATATAAGTATGAAATGTGTAACGAAATTCAAACCAGTTTTCAGTAGTGGAATTTCTACTTTGTGTAGTTTAAGTAGATAAAATGTTTTTTAACTACAATACTATCTTGACTCTAACAGGTTTACCATGCCTGAAATTGATATAATCCTATACCACGGTGGCCCGCTTAAGAATCCCAATGCGAACAAGGGTTTGCCATTTGAAGGGCCGGGTATAAGGTCCTATTATACCCAAATTGATCGTAGGTTGAAGACCCTTGATGAACTGAAGATGATAATTATGGAGGAATTGTGTGCAAATCCTGCAATACATAGCATACAAATTACTTATCGTATGCCATATGAAGTCTTGAAGAACCGGATTAATTACAAGTATATGGCGATAGAAACAGATAAACATGTAAAGATCATGTTTGACAAGTTGGAGAGAATACCTGAAGTCAGTGGTATTGAGTTATACATACAGTTGGAGCCACGTGCAGATGATGAGATCCAACAAACAGCCACAAGTTTACAGGTTACAGTTCCGGATGCTCACTATGAGTATTCTACACATGTGGATGATGATGTTGATGCCGATGATGATGTTAATGCCAATGATGATGTTAATGCCAATGATGATGATGATGATGATGATGATGATGATTATGATGATGATGATGATGACAATGATGATGACGACTATGTTGACGAGCCTACTGCAATTAACAGTGAAGATCTTGTCGACAGAGATGACTTTGAAGAGAGGATTGACCGAGGGGACTTTGGGGACTTCGAGAGGGACATCGATGACGACGATACATTGGACGGTAGTCAACCTAATGCTAACAATGTTATTAGTGTCCTAAACATGGAAAACACAATCCCTGCCTACGCACCTCCTGCCTTGTCGTTTTCTGCAAATACTTGGGAAAACATGGTTGATCCTTCACATGTTGAGATACCATTCGTGTCTACTTGGTGAGAAGGGATGAATTTGTGGAAAGGGTTGACTTTTGCCAATAAAGTAGAGGTGCAGCGCGCATTAGTAAGTTGTGCTCTGAATGAAAACAAACATTTTATGATCACTAGGTCGACAACAAAAAAACTTTGTGCGAAATGCGTGGATGAATCATGCAAGTGGTATGTCTGTGCAGTCCTGAAGCCCAATCTCCACGGACTATGGATGGTCACCGTTTATGTGGGTCCTCACACATGTATACCGACTGGGGTGCGGAATGATGGTAGAATGATGACTTGTAATTTTATTGCAGCAGACATTCTTCAGAAGTTATGTGAGGATCACACTACCCCAGTTAAGTATCTCAGATCTATGATAGAGTCGAAATATCAGGGTCATAAGCCTTCTTACTACAAGGTATGGGATGCGAAACAGAAGGCGATTGGGAAGATGTTTGGGAATTGGGAAGAGTCTTACCAAAGGTTGCAAAAGTTGCTAATGGCATATATTGATCAGGATTCGACTACCCAGGTGTTCTATCGTACCAAACCCACAGGTGAAGAGGACACCGTAATTTTGCATTATGTGTATTGGTCTTTCGGTCCAAGCATTGCTGGATTCAAATATTGCAAGCCGGTTATTAGTATTGATGGGACCCATCTCTATGGTAAATATCAAGGAAAGCTGTTGGTCGCAATGGCAACTGACGCTAACAACAAGGTATTTCCTCTCGCCTTCGCTGTTGTGGATTGCGAGTCAGGGTCTAGTTGGAGGTGGTTTTTAAAATGCCTCAGAGATACGATTGGCCACGTGATACCTGACGAAGGCATTTGCATAATTTCTGACCGACATCTCGGTATCAAAAATGCCATTGCAAACTGGCCTAGAGGGGAGGATGGAAGACCCCGGGTCTCTCATAGATATTGCTTGAGACATGTTGCTAGCAACTTCAACACACATTATCAGAACTCGACTCTTAAGTCAGCGGCGTTGAAAGCGGGATATGTTACTCAGGCAGTAAAATTTGATATTATAATGGAGTCCATTAAGCAGGTGGAAATTGAGGCCATTAGGAATAAGAAGAAGGTGACGGGGAAGGATGGCAAGGAAAAGGATTTTCTGCCATACACATACCTAATGAGCGAGTCTGTGGATATGTGGACCCAGTCACATGATGGTGGGAAACGTTTTGGGGCAATGACAACCACTACCCCAACTATACTGCCGTGGACGACAAAGGTCCCGCAGGAACTCCAAAAACATCAAATGCACCCTATCTCCCGACTTGTCCATGAAAAGCTTATCCCCTATTAGCGCTAAAATATAGCACCGGGCGTACTGATGTAGCTGCATCTCCGTTGCATCATGAGGCAGTGGCTCTGCAATGCGCTGAACAAGGCGACTGATGAGAATTCTTTGCCCCACCAAAGTTGTGTTGTCATTCGCCGGAACTTCAAAACCAAGCAACTCTACACATAGTTGCTTCCAATCCCCACCCTCCACAGCAGTCGGCCCAATCAAGACCTCACCGTCAATAGGAAGTCTCAAAATGACCTCCACATCTTCTAGGGTGATCGACATCTCACCATGTGGAAGATGGAACGTATGAGTCTCCGGCCGCCATCGCTCAACTAGGGCCGTTATTAGGCAATGATCTATCCCTTTGGAAGGGGCCCTAAACAATCCTTCTAGCCCTACCAACTTGATAATGTCTATCACCCGATTATCTTCCATCGTTATGTTTGCCATCTCCTTCGAGCGACCACGGCACGTAAGTGGGCCCAGGTCCTGTAAAATCGATAAAAAATATAGCGGTTGTTAGAACTAGATATACAACTTTGAAAGAACTTGCTAAAAATCAAAGACAACGTAAAAAGTAAAAAGTTTTTAGAACTAGATCTAGATGTTTCACCTCGCCATTCCAAATGGCCTCTGATCGATGATTTCGTTGCTGCGTCAACAATGAAGCATTTTCTGGACCAGGGCGCATGATCGCTAGCTCCTCATCCATCTGAGGCACTGTAACAATGCAAATAGTGCTACTGTGAGATCAACACATAGTGGCAGACATACATATATATTAAAAATGAAAACATGAAAAGGCTGAGAAGTAGTGAAGTAGGTAAAAGAAACTATGTGTTAATAAGATCCCATTAAAAGAAATAGTATTAAATAAATAGTATTCCAATATTTTGAACCCATTAAAGAATACTCTCAATGAATAACTTAAAAACACTACAGTTTTAGAATGTCTAAGTCTAGAAGCCTATAAAGTTTTCTTTCCAAGGTAGTCGCTTATATTTTTGAAAATCAAGTCAATATGAACAAGAATAAAATTTTTTTTAGATGAATCAAAGATAAATTCAAATTTAAATGAGAAAGGAATACAAGTTCTACAACTCAACTAAATTTAGTATCACAAAAACTACAATAAAACCATAGTACAAGATAGCAAATAGCAGCACTATTACATATTAGAGAAGAAGAAATACAAAATTCATTTTTTTATTAGTAAATTAAACAAGAAAAAAAAAAGAGGAGAATATATTAATTTCAGAGGAGGAAATGATATTGGAGAGTCACGGTCAACCAATATTTCTAGAAGTTCATGCCAAGTTAGCATAAACGCTCTAGAAAACATATAGGGGACATCTATGTCGAAAGAACAGTAGTACTAGGTCATCATGCTGAATGACCCCTTGTTGGCAGAACTCAGCAATTAGCAGTAAGGCCAATGAAGGCCTTCAATACATCAATGTTTGCATTTTACAAAACCATAACAACATAGAAAATTCAATGTAAATTGTAGACACATTCATTAATCATCCTGAGTTCCAGTTCTAATGAAAAAAAAATTACCAAAACTAAACAAACATAGACTAACAAAATCTCCAGGAAACGTGCATCCCAAATTCAAAGGAAAAAAAGTTGGCAATAAAACATGTCAAAATCCTTTAATATAACAAAACACAAGCTAAAGAAGCAAAAATACACAAAATAACATAAGACAACATTTTTCCTCCAATGCTGTTCTTCAAAATTTTTTTCTTAAGCAACCTTTTTACATGTGATATCCCGGCTTTTAATTTGAATGTTTGTGAAGTTATTGTAATTTCAAGTAGCTGGATGGTAAACATATATAGTATATATTTTGTGAATTTTTATACAGCTTTAAAATTTGTCTTAAATTTTACTTGGTATTCTTTATTATGCTTATCATTATCTGATATGGTGAAAAAACTCAAATTAATTTCAAAGGTGCTTATAATTTATTAAAAAAAAAAGTCATAAGCACCTTTGAAAAGGTTTTCAATCAATAACAACGGTGAAAAATAAAAACATGTTAATTTAGACATTGTTTCAAACAGTTGGTGGGCATTGAAAAATAAATGCAGAACGGAATGAGATAGAGAGAGAGAGACTCACGTGGTAAGTGTAGATGGAAATCAGGGGGTGACCAGCGGTGAGAAATCGATGAAATAGAGAGGGATTGAGTTTCTGGGTTTACAAAGAAGCCGTAGAGAGAGAGAGGGATGGCGGAGAGTGAGAGAGAGAGAGAGAGAATACGAATGGAGAGCGTTGAGAGAGTGAGAGAGTGAGAGACGGAGAGTGTTGAGAGACCTAGAAGTGTTTGAAAGTGTGTTTGAAAGTGTTTGAAAATGGCTGAGAGAGTGACTGAGTGACTGAGTGACTGAGCGTTGATTGTATAGGCAGTGGATTTCGAGTCTTATAAACTCGATTTCCACTTACTGGATTTCGAGTTTTATAAACTCGATTTCCACTTATCATGGACTTCGAGTCTTATACACTCGATTTCCACTTGGCTAGCGCTGCTCCACGTGGAAAAATTTGTCCACGTCAGGGTATTGCCAAAAACCATAAATCGAGTTTTATAAACTCGAGTTCTATATAAATCTCGAGTTTATAAAACTCGAGATGCTAGTTTTATAATTTCTTTTGAAACCGGCCAACTTACTAAAATGTTGGATATTTAATGGTAAATGGCAAGGGTGTCCGGCAATCTTGATTGAGTTTTAGAGGTACACTGCACGCCAAAAAAGTGTCGGCCACTTTACATTCATAACAACTTAAACTATATTACGTATAACTTCGGCACTATGTATACATCAGCTAAAGTCATAACAACTTTAACTATATTATTAGTTTATTACATAAACAATTGTTCTTTATCGTGTACTTCATGGCATCCGTTTGTTTTTTATTATCAAACCAAGATATCAATAAATTTTTGGTGTAGATGAGATTGATACTGTAGATCTCTTATTTTATGTCTAGAAACTTTTCTAATTGAGCTATTTAAAACCCACTATATTACATATAATATCGGTGGGATGCAAACATTGGCTAAAGTTGATATAAAGTTAAAGAGCAACTGCCGATTATAATATGATGTTTTCTTTTTTTCCTTAGGCCAAGTGATTCATCCTTCATGAGTAATGCTACGTCCACAGCATTTTGATAGTCGTTCTTTATTAAGCAAAAAGAGAAAAAGTTGCCCATTATGGTTATTTCTCATGTGCTTCGTGCAAGGGAGTCAATACCGTACTGAAGACCGTTTTAGTTTGATTAGGGGAACAAAATATTTTGGTACTAGTTAATATTGGCGTACCGTTTTCGGTTTATCGCTAAGTATTAAATAAATATATATATTAGTTTTATATCCTTTAGTCAAAGCCCATATAATTTGTTTACAATATTTAAAATTATCAACTCATTTCTTATTTAATAATTTAAACTCTAGCTAAAATGTTAATTCATTATACTAGTAATATATAATATATAATATTCTCAGCAAAAAATATATATAATAGAATATTTATAATAGAATTGATATTGATGCTTAAAAATAAATAAAAAAAATTAATATTGATGTATTAAATAATAATACTAAAATAGGCCTCAAATAAATAGCCTTAGTCATTGTACTTGTAGTGTTTGATGTGTGGGGAGAGCACACAAATCGAATAAATATTAAATAGTGATAATGTTATATTAAAAATACAAAAGGGGTAAAGTTTGAATTTTTGAAGGGTCCGGTTAATGTGTACCCTTAAAAGCACATATTAGCAAATCTATTTTTGAAAAAATTTATTTTTTCAATTTTTTATAAAATTTTTCTAAAATTAATTTATTATTATATACCCTTATGGCACGTTACTAAAATCCATATTTGAATGATGTTCACGTGGGTTGTTAGTGACTTGTGTCAAGCACACAAAAGGAAGAGAATGTTGACAAACTATTGCCCGTAGTCATCTTTTATTAAGCAAAAAGACAAAAAGTTGCCCATTATTTGAAAGAGTCAAAGAGCAGCCGCTAGTTTTTTCTCATATGTTTGGCGTCCAAGGAAGAGGAGAGTCAGAGAGCAGTCTCATATGTTTGGCGTTCAAGGAAGAGAAGAGCCAAAGAGCAGCGGCTAGATATTTCTCATATGTTTGGCGTCCAAGGAAGAGAATGTATATATTATAAGACTACGCATATGCATTTTGTGCTCACACACACTACAGAACGAAGGAAATGGATTCAAAGACACAAGTAGCTGATAAGCCTCATGCAGTTTGTATTCCATGCCCAGCTCAAAGTCACATGAAGGCAATGCTAAAGCTTTCAAAGCTTCTCCACCATGAAGGGTTTCACATAACCTTTGTGAACACTGAGTTCAACCACCAACGTTTTATGAAATCTAGAGGTCCCAACTCCTTAGATGGCTTGTCTGACTTTCGATTCGAAACCATCCCCGATGGCCTTCCTCCATCAGATATCAATGCTACCCAAGACATCCCTTCTCTTAATGAATCCATTATGAACAACTTCTTGGCTCCATTTTCTGACCTCCTTGTAAAACTCAACAATTCAACTTCAGATAATCCTCCAGTTACTTGTATTGTTTCAGATGCTTTCATGCCGTTTACAATTGCTGCTGCTCAAGAATTCAAAATCCCTGTGGTGATGTTCTTCACTATCTCTGCCTGCAGCGTAATGGGTGTTCTGCAGCTTCCTTCTCTCGAGGACAAAGGCATCATACCTCTTAAAGGTTTAACAAAAAGTGCAAAATCCAATTGAAATCTTGCATTATTTTATTGTAATTAATCGTTGTATGCTGAAAACTTTTTTGTCTTTGCAGATGAGAGCTATCTAACAAATGGGTATCTTGACACAATTATAGACTGGATTCCTGGTATGAGAGACATACGTTTGAGGGATCTTCCAAGCCTTGTACGAACCATTGATCCAAATGATATTGTTTTTAGATCTGTGATTGATGCAGCAGAGAGAGCTCCTAGTGCTTCAGGAATTATTGTTCACACATTCGATGGGTTAGAGCAAGAAGTTTTGCATGCTCTCTCTACCATGTTTCCTCATGTATATGCTATTGGCCCTCTAGAACCACAACTCAATCACTTATCCAATGATCATTTGGAATCAATTGGGTATGGTTTATGGAAAGAAGAAACCGAGTGCCTCAATTGGCTTAATTCAAAGGCACCCAACTCTGTGATATATGTGAGTTTTGGTAGCATAGCTGTCATGACACCATCACAATTGGTTGAGATTGGTTGGGGACTTGCAAATTGTAAGCACTCATTTTTGTGGATAATTAGGCCTGACTTAGTTGAAGGTGGATCATCTATTTTGTCGCCTGAGTTTCAAGAGGAAATTAGAGAAAGAGGTCTAATAACTAGTTGGTGTCCTCAAGAGGAAGTGCTAAACCACCCCTCAATCGGAGGGTTCTTGACACATAGCGGTTGGAATTCAACCATTGAAAGTGTGTGTGCAGGAGTGCCAATGATTTGCTTACCATTCTTTTCAGATCAGCAAACGAACTGCAAGTATACTTGCAATGAATGGGCCATCGGCATGGAAATTGAATTTGATGTCAAAAGAGAGGAAGTAGAGAAGATTGTAAGAGAATTGTTGGAAGGAGATAAGGGAAAGAAAATGAAGAAAAAGGCCATGGAGTGGAAAAAATTGGCCGAAGAGGCCACAGGTCCACTTGGTTCCTCATCCATTAACTTAAAAAATTTGGTGAGTGAAGTTCTTTTATCAAAAGGCTAATGTACCCTGCTACTCTTCTTAAGCTTAGGATCTGTTACTTTGCATGTTTTTAGACTCTCTCTCAATTTGGTCTTCCTTTTTTTAAGTTATTTTTTATATTTTCTTGTTTTTTTCTTGTTTCCGAGGTTTTCCCTTTGTTGTTATTGTTAATGTTAATGTTTTTTAATAATAAATGGAAGGTATTATTTAATATATAGACATTAAGGCCCTGTTTGGATTTTACTTTTTCCTCACTCAATTTCCATCACTCAATTTCCATCACTCATCACTTTAAAATACCACACTCGTTTGGCACCATTACTCACTTGCCATCACTCAATATTTTTCACACTGTTTGTGGGTCCCATACCGATCACTCGGTGCAGCTTTTTTTTTTTCCCCCCAATATCCAGATCACCTGAATCCAGTGAAAAAAAAAAAAAAAAAAAAAAAAAGAAACCCAAATCACCCGAACCTAGTGAAAAAAAAAAAAAAAAGGAAACCCAGAAACCCAAACCCAATGAAAGAAGAAAGGAAAAAAAAAAAAAAAAAAAACCCAGATCACCCGAACCAAGTGAAAGAAGAAAAGGGGAAAAAAAAAGGAAGAACTGAAGAAGACAAGCAGATCAGAGAAAAAAAAAAAAAGATAGATTGGTCAAAAGGTGCGGCTGAGTTATGACTAGTGAGTCCCCATGTGTGTTTAATTGCAAAATGCCATTGATTTATGAGTTATGGAAGCTGAAAACACCTAAAATGTGTTTTCAATTTCCATAACTCATAACTCAAAAATCAGAGAATTGAGTGATAAAAACAAAAAACTGGAAACAGAGTTATGGTGCTCCTAAACGGGCTTCTCGCAATGGGTCCCACCATTTTTGAGTTATGAGTTATGAAAACAGAGTGATGAGTTATGGAAATTGATGATCCAAACAGCCCCTTAGATTTACCACACTGGCTACTGCTTTGATCTCGACTTGTTGTTGCCAAAATATCAATGCTGTTGATATCATATTTTATCCGCTTTTAAATTCTAATGGAAATTTAAGTCTTGAATAAAGAGATTAACCAAATTTTATCCGCCCAAATTTTTTGTTGATTTCAATCAATTTTGATTGGATTAACCAAATTTAACTCAGATTTACCTAAAATCCAACTATTTGGATCTTTGATTGAAGTAATTTGGTCATGTATTAAATACGTGAAACTCCCTTCAAAATGACTGTTCACAAGCAATAGTCGGGCTTGAAACGTTTATTATTTTATAAAATATACTACAATTTTCTATTGAAATACATCATGGATTTTTCTTTTTTCTAAAACATTGTTATGTGTTTCTTTGTGGCTTGGATGATCCCAAAATTTTGGACAAAAATTAACTCTTAATTTTGTTAATTTTTTAAAAATATTTTATATAATTTGATAGTTATAACAATAGGTGAAGGGAGACTTGAACTCTGATTCTTTTAATAAAGGATTTGTAATTTTTATATAACTAGTCGGCTAACCCGTGTGGTGCACAAGTTTATATTATATTTGAACTATTCCTCGTATTTTTTGTGAGGGCGTTGATATTTTGGATGAACATTTTTAATGAAAAATTGTTCTTCAATTTTGCGTACCCTAATTAAGGTGGTTTGAAAAAAAAAGGGGGGGGGGGGGGGGGGGAAGAATTAGCATCATTCCACTTTAGAGAAAGAAGAATTAGCATCATTCCACTACAGAGAAAGAAGAATCAGCATCATTCCACTACAGAGAAATACTTTGTATAGCACAAAAAGGTGAAGGAAAAAGCGGTGTATTATAAACGGAAGGTATTATTTAAGATATAGACATTTAGATTTACTGCATCTGCACTCTCTGATTGAACTCAATTATATTACATCCTAAACAAGGCATTGAAAAACAAAAGGATATTGGGAAAAATCAATAGCTCTACTCCTTTGATCTCTACCCATTGTTGCCAAAATATCAGTGCTGTTGATACCATATTTTATTGACTTTTAAATTTTAACGGAAATTTAAGTCTTGAATAAAGAGACAAACCAAATTTTTATCCACCCAAATATTTTGTCGATTTCAATCAATTTTGATTGGATTAACCAAATTTAACTTAGATTTACCTGAAATCTGACCATTTGAATATGTGATTGAAGTAATATGGTCCTATATAAATATCGTGAAACTCCCTTCAGAATGACTGTTCACAAGTAAAAGTCGTGCTTGAAACGATTATTATTTTATAAAAAATACTACAATTTTCTATTGAAAATTTGAAATACATCATGGATTTTTCTTTTTTCTGAAACATTGTCATACGTTTCTTTGTGGCTTGGAAGATCCCAAAATTTAGGACAAAAATTAACTCTTAATTGTCCTTTATATATATATATATATATATATATATAGAATTTGATAGTTATAACAATAAGTAAGGGGACACTTCGAACTCTGATTCTTTTAATAAAGGATTTATAGTTTTTATATAATTAGCTTTTTTTACTTTTTGAAAAGTTTTTCAAATTTCATTAAGATTGAGATGTGAAGTAATGTCTGTCATCAACATCGATAAATAACTAAAATATCTAGCAAAGTTGTGAGCTACAGATTTACTTTATCTTCAAACATGGGAAAAACTAACACTAGTAAAAGAATCTATAAGATTCTGTAACACGTCATCTTTCTATTGTTGAGGCTACAAATTTGGTACAACCAAGTTTGTACCCAAACTTTGTCTTTCACAATATACTCTCTAAAAGAACAAATTTGGCTCCAAAAATTTGTCTTCTACTCAAAATAGCTTTTCATTTTTTTTCACAAAATCCCTATTTTACCCTCTACTTTTTAATTACAAAACACAATACCTTTGTGACTTTGTCAATGGCCTTTCACTATATGCTTAAAAACCCAATCTCACAAAGCACACCTTGCTTCAAAATATGAGATTATTTTGGATTCGTTTTCCTTTTTTTTTTTTTTTTTGGTTAGCTCATATATATCTAAAGCTCAAAGACCACCAACGAGTCAACAACCAACCTAACTCCCTTCAAAATTTGAGTTTTTTTTTTTAAATAATTTTTTTAACCCAGTAAAAGATCAAGCTTTGGTGGGTGTTGAAAGCTAGTAGAATTGTGTGGTTAAAATGATTAAATTTTCCATATTCTAATAGTTTAAACTTTTGTGATAATCGTTAATTTAATATGGTATCAGAGCAAGAGGTCTTGAGTTCAATCCCTGTCTCCTCCAATCCTGCTTTGATACCATGTTAAATTACCGACCCCACTCTTGCTTTGATACCATGTTAAATTACCGATTTTCTAGAAAGCTTAAGTAGTTCCACCCCTGTCTCCTCCACTCTTGCTCTAATACCATGTTAAATTACCATTTTTCCAAAAAGATTGGATAGTTCTCGAGGGCACATCCCCCGGGGACCCCCTATTTACATTCCATCTCTGCCTTATCACACTAAAAGCCCTATAGGTCGAAGAAGCTTAATTACATAAGTAACTATTGAGAGGGCACAAATGATCGATTGTCCAAAAAGCTTGGGTAGTTCGGCACATCCCCTGGGGACCCCCTAGTTACATTCCATCCCTGCCCTATCACACTAAAAGCCCTATAGGTGGAAGAAGCTTAATTACATAAGTGACTATTGAGACTTCAAGCGACATCAAACAAAAGGAAGAACTTACAGGAATCAAAAGTTGGGGGCTGCTCACCTAAACCACATGTCGTGGGAAAATGTTTCTTTCCAAACTAATTTAATTTGAGAGAAGCCCCTCAAATTCCTTTTATATTTTTTTTTTTTGGATGTGAATTTTGAAAATTTAACCATTCAATTGAATGTTTTTATTATCCTTCATGTTTGCAAAATTTTATAAATATCAAAGATATATGTCATTAATAAAATGTTTATACTAAAGAAGTAAGTGTAATTGATTGTAAGAAGTAATAATAAATAATTATGACACTTAAAAAAAGTAACTAAGAAAAAATCTACAACAACAACAACAATAATAACAATATTACTTTTATTATTATTATAGGGGTCAAAGGCCCAATTCTAGATGATGGGCCGTGGGCCTGTCCGAGGAGACACATCCATCTGAGGATGGTAAACTGCGAGAAAGACACGTGGCCATAATCCTCGTAAGGATTTGGTCAGCATATGAACAGGGGAGAGTTGTCCGAGGAGTACTACCTCTTCGAATAATCAAAGAGAAAGCTAAAACATACACTTTGATGCCTAATACGATATTTTGGAAGATCCTTCTGGTACATGAACGTCCAGCAAGCTCATAGGACAGGTGGAAGCTATAAGACATTGTATGGAAAAGCTGCTACCACCACATTAATGACTCTGCAGCTAACCCTCTGGCCGCATTAATGAGGAAAGGATGTCTGAACAGTGACTCCTAACCTTTACAGCTACCGTATAAAGACTTTAAGGAAAAGTTGATAGGACAAGTATCAAGGAAAAATGACCTAACTGGCACGTGAGAGGAGCTGGTATAAATAGAGCAGGAGGCAAGGAAAGAGGACATGAAACGATCTGGAGGGAAAAAGGAGAGGCAATTAAAAAAGAAGGAGAGAAACAAAGTGAAAATAACTGTAATACATTCCTCCTCGGATTAAGCCGAGGACAGCTTCGTAATAGAATATCAGCTTTCTATTTCTGTTAATTCGTTCTTTACCTTATCCTGATCATTGTTAATCTCACTCTAAGCCCATTTTCTCTAATCCAGTCTCTACAAATTAATTGCAAGGATTTGGTTTTTGTTTTGGGCCTGCGTCCATCTCACTTGGAAGTCCAATCTACGTACACTGTGTCCTTACAATTATTATTATTATTATTATTATTATTATTATTATTATTATTATTATTAAGAAGGTGAAACCATTATTATGAAAGAAATTTGTATATATATTTAGTCATTTTTGGTAATTTACACTTCAAATCATAATTTTGATAAGTGCTAGCAAAACACTTAGCTTTTATTAATTAAGCACTTTTTAATACTCTTAGCAAAGACAAAAACGTAATTTCATATTGCTCTTTTTAGAACTACCATTTTCAAAAAAGTACAATTTCAAACAACTAAACTAAACTCACCTTATAAATAACAAGAGAAAAGTAATAGGTAATATAAAAATGAAAGACAATCTATAACATAAAATAGTTGTGAGAAAGAATATTGTGAAAGGTTGTGATCTAAAATAACTTGCCCTTTTATTATTTTCAAAAAAAGTACAATTTCAAAAAACTGAACTAAACTCACCTTATAAACAGCAAGAGAAAAGTAACTAGTAATATAAAAATGACAAATAATCTATAACATAAAATAGTTGTGAGAAAGAATATTGTGAAAGGTTGCGATCTAAAATTACTTGCCCTTTTATTAGTAGGAAATGAGATGGAGTGTGAGTAGGGTTTCCAAAATTTTGATTATTGACTATATATAATGAGTAATGCTAAGATCATAACTTTTGTCACACTATTTACTACAACCTGCTCACGTGGTAAGTCTATGTGAATCCATCGCTTTTACTCTACTACTCACAACTTGCCATGTAAAACATGTGAAGACTGATGACATTGTATTTGACTTTTTTTTAGGGAACATTGTATTTAACCTTTTTTTTTTTTTTAGAATACTAAGTATTTTTAATACACATATGAGGAGAGGGGAAAATGTCTTAAAGAAACTGATAGTGGTATATATCCAAAATGGTTTAACTCTTGGATACACAGCACAGGCTTTAAACCTCTATAACTCACACTCATTTTCTAATGTGGGATTAACCCACTATTTTTTCTTTTGTGAATACTTAAGGTTATATTTGGTAACAGTTTTTGTTTTTTATTTTCAAAGACTTGTTTTTGGGAATATAAAGAAAAAAATTCTTCTATTTTTGAAATAAAAAACATGTTTAGTTAGCTGAAATTAAAAATATAGTTTTTTGAAAAAAAATAAAAAATACTAAAATATGTTGTTACTAAGATTTGAACTCTAATGCTAACTTATTAAATGAGACATGTTCATCTAAATAAATGTGTGTTTTCATTGACTTTTGAAAATTCGAACCTGAAAACAGCATTTTGCATATTTTTAGTTTCTTTCACAAATTGAGTTTTGAGAACAATTTTTATTTTTTATCTATTTTTGGTTGCCAAACAAATTTTTTAGTCTCAATCTCACACACGCTCACGCTTGGGCTTTGGAACTTCATACCAATAAAGCTCCACTTTGAGCAAACTGGGCTCGACCTCTAGCAAATGTAAAATAAACTATCCTAAAAGAAGAAAAAATAGGACTACTAAACTGTAAAAGTAAAAACGCCTCCAATATCCATTGAGCTAACTAACTGGGCTAGAATTGAATTGGGCTTTCTTAAAGCAATGGCGGTGGTTTCATTTTTATCATCCTCGCGAACTCTTATCTGAACCTCCTCTTCCTAACGTTCTCTCTACATGCATATAAGTTTTGTTTGGTTGCTGAAAAAATTGAAAAAATAATGGTATAAAATTGTTGTGCATTTTATATTATTTTGGTTTTTTGTGAAAATAAGAGACTTGCAAATAAAGCTAAGCCAAGTGATTGTACAATTGTAGTTAGTTGGATTTAAATTTTTTTTTTTTTTTCGTTCACATTCTGTTTGGTAGCTGAAAAAATGGAGAAAATGAAGAGAATTTGAAGATATAAATGTTGTGCATTCTTAGGTTGTTCAGGCTGTGGCATAAAACAAAGGTTTTACGCCAGTCAGTAGACCTTCACCACATCACCTTTTGTATTCTTATCACCAAAATCAGATTTAGAGAAATAGAATAGAACGATTTCATAAAAAAAATAAATAAATAAATAAAAGGTTAACCACGCCGTTTGGATCTGCTCCACCTCTGCTTCCTGCACGCCGTGTCCTCTTCAAAACCAAAATTGGAAACATAAAATGCCATTACAATCTGGTTTTCATGATTTCTTTTAATAGTTCTCATACAAATTTTGTTGATAATGATATATTGGTTTCCTGCCACGATAATATCCCTTCTGATTTTTCTACCCCTCTCAATAACAAAATAAATAAATATAAAAAAGAGAAGAAGAAAAGAAAAAATTGCATATATATAAAGAGACAAGTGTAATAAATCTGGCTCTAATCAAATCTGTACGCAGCAACAATGAGTTTTTATTAAAAAAAATTAGGAGCAAAGAAAATAAATAGAAGTTTCAGAAGAATGATAATTATATACACCCCAATAAAATTGAAGAACAAAAAAAGATGATGATTATAAAAAACGAAACATGCATCATCAGCTAGTTCTTCTGGTACTTGTCTCTGATCCAATGAAGGCCCACAGCGGTTCCTTCCTTAACTTTCTTCACGCCAGTTGATGCAATAGCTTTAGTTTTCCTTAACCCATCGCCAATGTTCTTCGAATATGTAGCCTTTGAACTCTTTTTGGTCTTAGGAACTGGGTTTAGGCTATCATGGTGTGAAGGAGAGGACACGACATGAAGGAAGCAGATCCAAACCAAACGGCGTGAAAACCTTTTTTTTTTAAATCATTCTGTTCTGTTCCTCTAAATCTGATTTAAGTGATGAGAATACAAAAGGTGACGTGGTGAAGGTCTATTGGCTGGCGTAAAACCTATGTTTTATGCCACAGCCTAACCTAATGTTTACTCTTTTTGAAAATGAGAGACTTGCAAATGTAGCTAAGCTTGTAGTTATTTGTTTTCCCAATAATTAAATCATTGAACAAAGAGAAAATCAAAAAATATTTTCTCTTTGTTCAATGATTTAATTATTGGGAAAACAAATAATCATAGTTTTAAAACATTCACTTGTTTCAAAATTTTGTATTTTTGGTTTTTAAATTCTTGTATGGAATTTGATTTTTTAGAGTAAGAGGACAAATGAAGTGCAAAAGAGATAATGATGAATTTCCAAGTACCATAGTTTTTTTCTGAACAAGAAGATGAATTTCCACCGTTATTTGGTAAGCCAAAGAATGATTCCGTGTAAATTTGGTAAGTTTTTGGAGACTCGTAATGTAAATGGTGAAATCTCCATTTTGGCTAGTTTTCCCCATTTGCATGTGTAGCTGTATAACATAATAAACTGCTTATAACTATAGGCTCTTCCATTTCGAAAAAAAACCTATCTGTTTGCCCTTTTTTTTTTTTTTGAGAAACAAACACGCGCACACACACACAAGGGAGAGGGAAAGGAGTTTTAATACAAAGGCACACCACAACTCCATTCAAAAGCCATGGTAACTTTTAAGGAAGGGTGTGGCAAGTTATACTACACACAACACACTCTCTTAAGCAATATGGGACAATTACCCATTCTTTTTTTTTTTTTTTTTTTTGAGAAACAAACACACACACACACACACAAGAGAGAGAGAAAGGGAAAGGGGTTCTAACACAAAGGCATACCATAACTCCACTCAAAAGCCATGGTAACTTTTAAGGGAGGGTGGAGTAAGTTATACTACACACAACATACTCTCTTAAGCAATATAGGACAGTTACCCATTCTTTTTTTTTTTTTTTTTTGAGAAATAAACATAAACACACACACACACACACACACACACAAGGGAGAGGGAAAGGGGTTCTAACACAAAGGCACACCACAACTCCATTCAAAAGCCATGGTAACTTTTAAGAGAAGGTGGGGCAAGTTATACTACACACAACACACTCTCTTAAGCAATATGGGACAATTACCCATTCTTTTTTTTCTTTTTCTTTTTGAGAAACAAACACACACACACACACACACACACACACACACACACACACACACACACACACACACACACACAAGAGAGAGAGAAAGGGAAAGGGGTTCTAACACAAAGGCATACCATAACTCCACTCAAAAGCCATGGTAACTTTTAAGGGAGGGTAACTTTTAAGGGAGGGTGGAGTAAGTTATATTACACACAACATACTCTCTTAAGCAATATAGGACAGTTACCCATTCTTTTTTTTCTTTTTTTTTTTTGAGAAATAAACATAAACACACACACACACACACACACACACAAGGGAGAGGGAAAGGGGTTCTAACACAAAGGCACACCACAACTCCATTCAAAAGCCATGGTAACTTTTAAGAGAAGGTGGGGCAAGTTATACTACACACAACACACTCTCTTAAGCAATATGGGACAATTACCCATTCTTTTTTTTTTTTTTTTGAGAAACAAACACACACACACACAAGGGAGAGGGAAATGGAAAGGGGTTCTATCACAAAGGCACACCACAACTCCACCCAAAAGCCATGGAAACTTCTAGGGGAGGGTGGGGCAAGTTATACTACACACAACACACTCTCTTAAGCAATATGGGACAATTACCAATTCTTTTTTTTTTTTTTTTTTAGAAACAAACACACACACACACACAAGGGAGAGGGAAAGGAGTTCTAACACAAAGGCACACCACAACTCCACTCAAAAGCCATGGTAACTTTTAAGGGAGGGTGGGGCAAGTTATACTACACACAACACACTCTCTTAAGCAATATGGGACAATTACCCTTTTTTTTTTGACAATTACCCTTTGTTGTATTAAATACAGCCTCTAATCAGGCTAAAAGACATTTGAAATATGGGGTTTGACTTACCTTCAGTACTTTTTTTAACTGGACGTGTCCTTTTGTTTTAAATATACAATGTCAAGTGGTAGTGTGTTTTAATCTTCACCTTTTATTTACTTAATGGGTGACGTGACAGTCTCTCATTAAAACAAAAAGGAGATTCCAATTACAAAAAATACTGGAGGTAAGCCAAACCCTGAAATATGCTCACAATCCCTATTTGTAGCCTACTGCAATTAAACATCAGTGTGTTATCGATGTTACATAAATATTATAGAGTGAATAAGAAATTGACTTCTAATGTATCCACTTAAATATGATATTGAAGTAATGAGAATCCTTGAGTCCCACATAGGGAATGATAGAAAATATGAGTTTTGGGTTAGACTTTAGGGATGTGTGGACTGGGCTCTCTTGTCCAATTAATAATAATTTTTTTTTTTTTTTTGAGTTAGTAAATCTGTATACAACAGTTGTTTCTAAAACAATGTGTCTGTTCAGTAACGTATATATGCATAGTCCCTCATTCATAAATTATAAATAAATAAATAAATAAAAAGAACTTTTGAAAAACTCTTCCAGAAAGAATTTTTTTTGTGCATTCATTTGAGTCAAAGAGAGAGAAAGATACATAGATTAGTTCACAGAGCACAGACCTTGTGTGTTTTTTCTCCGTGCTGTAGTTCATTTAATCCTAGGAGGCAGACATACGTGAGTCTCAAAGCACCAGGATTTGTTTGAGGGGCAAAATCTGCTTTAAGATTGTTGGATATATTTCAACAATTTACTTCTGTGATTAAGCAAAATTGAACAACATGCAAATCTAAATATAAGCAATAACACAAATAGATGTGATAGGAAAGATACTGTATATATAAGAAGAAATTTGCAAATAATTAAAAACTTATATATCAAATGCGTGAAGGATGAATGATACAGATACAGATCAAGTCTTGTGTTTGACAATATCTTATAAGTAAGCAAGGATGAGAAATTAGAGTTTCATTCATTATAAGAACTAGCCGCAAACCCACGTGATGCGTGGAAATATAAATATTATGTAATGAGGTGTAATATATAAAAAAACCATTACTTCAAGTATTGTTTATTTAAAAAAAAAAAAGATTTCTACAAGTATTTTTTTTTCTTTTTATCTCTACAAATATATCATTTTATTATTATTATTATTATTATTATTATTATTATTATTGTTATTATTATATGTTTGATTAATATTTTTTTAAGGTGAACCATATTCTTCTGACTTCTATTGTAATGTATTATATTTGCTTAACATACAACTAAACTTTATAAGTTTTAAATTTATTATTCAAATTTCTCATCTATTAAGGAATAAAAAAATTATCATAATAATCAAAACTCATTACAAATTTACAATGTTATCTTAACCAAAATTAACCCAAACTAAAAGGAATAAATAATAAGCTTTATAATAATTTATTACTCAAACAATTGGTAAGCATATTCAAATTCTTGTTTCCCAAAAAACAAAGTATTAACCCAAACTAAAATTCAACTAAAACTATAAAAGGGAAAGAGAAGACTTTCTGATGGGATATTAAAAAAAAAAAAAAACACACACACACACACACACACACACACACAATACCAAAACACATTAAAAGAAATCATTAACCTTAATTAGAGTTATAAGAAAGAATAAAAATTCACCAAAAGAAAGTAGAGAGAGAGAGAGAGAGAGTACTTACAGTTTTGTATGGAAAAAATATGGATTGAATGGGAAAATGATATCAAATTTATATAAAATAAAATGGGTAGAAGAAGAAGAAAATTATAAAAAAGAGGAAGGAAATATAACAATAAAGTAGTGGGGGAATAAAGAGACAAAAAGGAAAGAGAAAGGTTGGAAGAAATGTAACAGTAGGTGTAAAGGTAAAAGAAGAGGCAAACTATAAAAAATAGCAAGGAAGTATAACAGTAAAGTAGTGGGAAGATAAAAAGACAAAAAGGAAAGGGAAAGGTTGAAAGAAGTGTAACAATAGGTGTGTAAACTAATTGGGAGAAGAAGTGTTTTTTTCTTTTTGAAACTAGGGGTAAGAAAAGTTTAAATAGGGAAAAAATATATAAAAAAATAAATGAATGACGTAGTTGCTGATGTGGCTCAATAGGAGTATAGCAACAATAAATATTACGCTTCAGCTTTTAGTAATACTAATCGCTAACACGTGAGATGCATGGGAACTGGATGAGTTTCAAGAAAAAAAAAAAAAAAAAGCAATGCTTTATTTATTAGTTTTTTGTGGGAATGAATAAGAGATATAATGTTGCGTTTCTAATTTGTTTGTGATGTATATATAAATATATACAAGATAGATTGTAGTATATATACCATGTTTATTGAAAGAAAATGTGTCCATTGACCGAAAATGTGTCTATTGAATGAAAATGTGCCTATTGACCGAAAATGTGCATATTGAATGAAAAAGATGCCTGTTGAAGTGTCATAATCTTTTGGGTATAAATAGTGGTTCTTATTCATTGGGTAACCTTTTCTTAACTTCTTCACTTTCATCTTTCTTAGAAACACAAGAAACCTGTAAGTATTCTCCAAAATTGCTATTTGTAAATCATGTTTTTTTTTTTTTTTTGTTAAATTGTGAAAAGGTTCAAGAATCAAACCACACCAACGATAGCAACAATAATACTGAACGATTTCTTCATTTGGTAACTTTTTCTCAACTTCTTTTCTTTCATCTTTCTTAAAACGCCATATATTTTCTATATAAACCCACTCAAGCAAGGCCTTCATACCCCCCTTTTCTCCATTGCTTCTCCTTTCTTCTTCAAAACTCTGTTTTCTCTTGTGAGTTCTCTGGTTTTTCTTTATCTCTTTGTAATCCATTTCTGATTAGTCTTTTTTCTTTTTCTTTACTATTTTCTTTTGGCTACTTCTTTAGAGTTAATCTATATTCTTATTTTCTTGGTGATGCTTAAAGGTTTATTTCAAGCAAAAGCCAAGGAATTGATTAATGAAACCATTTGTGCTCACTGAGAGGAATTGCTAGCATTCCTTTCAAGGTATGATGTGGTTAGATTTGATAAGTACATTCCACATATACAAAAACTCTTCTAAATAGTTTGATTCTGACCTGGGATTTTTGGATGTTATAGGCTTGGTGGCAAACCTAAAGGAATCTACAAGACCAAACAACTTTTAGAAGAGTTTGAAACAAAAAAAAAAAAAATATATATATATATATATATATTTATTTAGAACGTTGCTTTTATTCCACCAGACGAAAAGGTATAATGTTTCAGTATTTTAAATGTAGATGTGACACTAATTTTTATTGCCACGTGATATAGATATAAATTAATTTATGTAGTCATGTGATATAATGAGGAGTGGTTAACAAAAAGTCAAAAGGTGCCTATTGATCGAAAATGTGCCTATTAGCTGAAAATGTGTCTATTGAATGAAAATGTTCCTATTAACCGAAAAGGTGCCTATTGAAAAATGAAAAGTCAAAACTATTATGTATTTTTAAATGTATATGTGGCATTAATTTATGTAGCCATGTGGTGCAACGAGTAGCGGTCAACAAAAAGTCAAACGTTTCGGGTATTAGTTATTATTAGTTGCTAACCCATGCAATGCACGGGAATAGCTACTAAATGAGTTTGAAATGAGTTTTAGGAAAAAAAATTGGACTAGTAAGCAAAAATGCATTAAAAAAATGATATTGAAAGAAATAACACAAAGTTTCTATTGACAAAAAATGTGTATATTTAATAAAAATGTGTCTTGTAGGGGAGGATTTTGTTCCAGCCTTTGTAAGCTATTTGTCCTCTTTGGGGCTGGAACAAAATCCTCCCTTACATGTCTATTAACCAAAAAGGTACCTATTGAATAAAAAAGTGTCTATTGAATGAAAATGCACCTATTGATTGAAAATGTACCTATTGACCTAGGCATTAACACTTCTCACACCACATTGCCTCTGATCTCACACCACATTGCTTCTCTCTGTCACTACTCCTCCTTCTCAACAAATGTACATCTCAAGTAAGGGTTTGGATTTTATTGTCATTGCAGTTGGGTATTATTTGTTGTTGGGTGTGGGTTAAAGAATTTGACTATTTATTTGGTAGATACTTAACATAACTTAGTTAAGATATCATGATATTGTGAATTATATAACTTTGTAAATTTTTTGATTATTTATTTGCATGGTTTTTGTTAGCAAAATTTATTCATCATTTCTAGGCTTATCAAAAATTTGTTTTTTTTTTTTTTGTATTGGGTACGAAATGGGTAGTAAAATTGTAATGAAATAGGCATGCCCCTCGAATGAATTGTAATGAAATGGGTATGTAATTCGTGCCCTTTGAATGTGTAATGAAATGGTTTTTTTTTTTTTTTTTTTTTTTTTTTTTTTTTTTTTTTTGTATTGGGTATGAAATGGGTAAGTAAATGTTACGGGTATATAACTAGATAAAATGTTGTATACTTTTACAAGGATTTTGGCTTCTTTTTTTTTTTTTTTTTTTTTTTTTTTTTTTTTTTTGTATTGGGTATGAAATGGATAGTCTTAGCATGACCGAAAAAAGATTTGGGTATAAAATGTCTAACGAATGTGTAATGAAACTCATGCCCTTTGAATGAATTGGAATTTGTACTTTGTGTAGTTTGACTAGATAAAATGCTTTCTAACTAACATAGTACACTTGACTCACAGGTTCACAATGATTGTAATTGATATAATCATATACCATAGTGGGCCACTTAAGAATGCCAATACTAACAAGGGATTGCCATTTGAAAGGCCGGGTATAAATTGCTATTATTCTCAAATTAATCGTAGGTTGAAAACCCTTGATGAATTGAAGATGATAGTTATGGAAGAATTGTGTGTGAATCCTGTTGTGCACAACATAGAAATTACTTATCGTTCTCCACATGAAGTCCTGAAGTACCGGATTAATTACAAGTATATGGCAATAGAAGCAGACAAACATGTAAAGATCATGTTTGACAAGTTGAAGAGAATACCTGAAGTCAGTGGTATTGAGTTGTACATAAAGTTGGAGCCGCGTGCAAAAGTTGGTATCGAAGAAAGCTAACAAACAACCACAAGTTTACAGGTTACAGTTCTGGATGCTCAATATGAGTATTTTACACATATAGAGGACGATCATGTTGATGATGACGATGAAGATAATGATAATGATGATGACGACGACGACGACGATGATGATGACTATGTTGATGAGACTGCCATTAATGGTGAAGATTTTGTTAATAGAGATGAGTATGAAGAAAGGATTGAACGAGGGGACATTGAGAGAGATATTGATGACGATGAGATACTTGATCATAGTGAACCTGATGCAGACAATGTTATTAGTGTCCAAAACAATACAAACACAATCCCTGCCTACGCACCTCCTGCCTTGTCATTTTTTGCAAATACTTAGGCAAATATGGTTGATCCTTCAAATATTGAGATACCATTTGTGTCTACTTGGAAAGAGGGGATGAATTTGTGCAAAGGGTTGACTTTTGCCAATAAAGTGGAGATGAAGCGCGCATTAACAATTTATGCCCTCAAGGAAAACAAACATTTTGTGATTAGTAGGTTGACGAAGGTCAAACTTTGTGCAAAATGTGTAGATAAGTCATGCAAGTGGTATGTCGCAGCAGTTATGAAGCCCAATCTCCATGGA
This sequence comes from Lithocarpus polystachyus, assembly GCA_033629205.1. NCBI lineage: Eukaryota > Viridiplantae > Streptophyta > Magnoliopsida > Fagales > Fagaceae > Lithocarpus > Lithocarpus polystachyus. Next base: position 83,272,501 of record CM066163.1, read on the forward strand.
CTATGGATGGTCTCCGTGTATGTGGGTCCTCACACATGTATACCGATTGGGTTGCGAAATGATGGTATGATGGATTGTAATTTTATTGCATCAGACATCCATAAAAAGTTAGGCAAAGATCACATTACCCCAATTAAGCATCTCAGATCTATGATAGAATCGAAATATTATGACCATAAACTTTCTTACTATAAAGTATGGGATACGAAACAAAAGGCAATTAGAAAGATATTTGAGAATTGGGAAAAGTCTTACCAAAGGTTGCAAAAGTTGCTAGTAGCATATGTTAATCAGGATCCGAATACCCGGGTGTTCTATCGTACCATACCCATCAATGTAGATGACACCACATTTTTGCATTATGTGTTTTGGTCTTTCAGTCCATGCATTGATGAATTCAAATATTGCAAACCGGTTATTAGTATTGATGGGACCCATATGTATGGTAAATATCAAGGAAAGTTGTTGGTCACAATGGTAACTGATGCTAACAACAAGGTATTCCCTCTCGCCTTTGCTGTTGTGGATTGTGAGTCAGGGTCCAGTTGGAGGTGGTTTTTACAATGCCTTAGAGATACGATAAGGGAGGTGATACTGGCATATGTTAATCAGGATTCGGATACCTGGGTGTTCTATCGTACCATACCCATCAGTGTAGATGACACCACAATTTTGCATTATGTGTTTTGGTCTTTCAGTCCATGCATTGATGAATTCAAATATTGCAAGCCAGTTATTAGAATTGATGAGATCCATCTGTATGGTAAATATCAAGGAAAGTTGTTGGCCGCAATGGCAATTGATGCTTACAACAAGGTATTCCCTCTCGCCTTTGCTATTGTGGTTTGTGAGTCAGGGTCCAGTTGGATGTGGTTTTTACAATGCCTCAGAGATACGATAGGGGAGGTGATACCAGACGAAGGCATTTGCATAATTTCTGACCGATAGCTTCGTATCAAAAATGCCATTGCAGCCTAGCCTAGAGATAGAGATGGAAGAACATGGGTATTTCACATATATTGCCATCAGGTGACCAAGCTAATCTTCAGGAGAAAGATGGCAATGTTTCACAGAGATTACCTACTATTTCATTACCTTGGAAATGACATGCTGACAAACATAATTCTTCTTTTCCAAGACTAAGGACCTTTATTTACAGCATCAAAATTGAGAGACTACAGTTGACATTTCAGGTTTAATTAAGAAATAATAAATAAATAAATAATGTCATTTCTTACTAAATAATATCAAATTATTCAATTTTTTAGACCAAAATTTGCAAAATAGCAACAAATTATACTTGTGTAATTTCATCTGACTCCCATACATGTTCAACTTTTAGTATAATTCCTCACCTTAGATTGTGGACTAACCAATTTTGCGTTTTTTAAGCCTTGTGTATTGTTTGGGCAGCAGAGGAGGCTGTAGGGGATCATTGGCTGGCCCATGATCATGCTGCGAAGACACTAGATGCATATAATCAATTTTTGGTGTAATGGTAAGAATAATATCAACTGTGAAATATATCATTACATTGTAATTAATGTTATCGTACCATAGAGCTGCCTTTCATTGCTATTTTGTGTCCACTTGTCCCACAAATGGGTGCTCTTCTAGCGCATTACGGTCTACCTTGTGGAGGTGAGGGCTGATGAGGGAGATGCTCATCCAGTACATCAGTATTTGGCTGTAGAGTTTCAATCCCAACTGGAGGTCCTAGGGGGTCGGCTGAGGATGAGGTAGGTGGGTCGTGCAGCTCTGTATAGAGGCCAGGAGTAGGGATCATTATCATGGGTTCAGTATAAGGTGGGTTTATGGGCAAAATGGGTGCATTGGAGCTGGTGGGTGGTTATGAGGGTGTCTTAGGGTGCATAGGAGGGGTAAAATTGAAGTCAATACCAAGTTCAAAACTGGGCTGCGAAGGTGGGGTGGGTAGGGGGACCTCGGGTTGAGGAGATGCATTTGGGATGGGTGGAGGGACCTTAGGCTGAGGAGATGCATGCGGGATGGGTGCAGGTATCTCGAGACTAGTTACAACCCGAGGGGTTGTTGCATGCCGACACAGCCCTTAGCTATGCTTGTGCTTGGGCTTGCAGTAGCATGCCGACCACGGCTCGGTGTAATTAGGGGTGCTATGCTTATACTTAGGGTTGTAGTAGCTATTGATTCAATCTTATGCCCATTGTTTGCCTACCCATTTGTTGCAGCAACACGACCAAGCTCATCCATAGCCTTTAGGATATCCAAGACGTGCTTATGTCCTGGGCTGCCTACAAGAAGTAGCTTCAACAACACTAAATGACTTTCAATCTGAAACGGAAAAAGAACCAGTAGGATTAGATTTGAAAGATTTATATATCAATTACAGAATGTGTATATTAGTACTTATTAATTGATAATATTGGCAATATTCGAAACCCAAATAAAGAAATCAATTGATTCTATGTTCATACATCTACTGAAGAAAGCAAAAAGCAGGCAATAAAATCTAATTACAACACGTTACCATTATATCTAATTTAGCGTTGTAGTGGTCGACATATTTTCGAGTTATTTGACGGTACCAGCAGTAATAGGCATGATCGTGGGGCATCTCACCAATCGAGGAGGTGCATGGCATACTCGTTGTTGTTGAGTATCCCATTCTTGGATATACGCTGCGTGTACCTCCCTCCAATTTTTGTCCACCTTCCCACGCAAGTCTATTACATGCAATCTTGCACTGGTGTCAACACGAGCGGGCTCCACCTGTGCCAGCCCAAACTGTCAAAAGACACGGTCTAGGTGGTGTGTCTCTACTATATGCAAACACACAAGTGGCACCCTTGCCCTCCACATATCCCTCTCTGCAACGCAGAAGGCAGGAAGGTTGCCTAAGTCTGCCTCATATGGCTGCCACATAATCTACAATAAAAACAAAAAAACAATTATGATAACATCTTAAAATGTGAAACAAAATTTAGTAAAAAAATGTGACAATGAACATGGTCTAAAAAGTCAAGATGATAGTGAACATGGTCTAAAATGTGACAGTGAGATCAAACTGTAAGTAATTTTAGTTGACCGTAAGAGAAGCTCTCCCCCTCCCCCCCCCCCCCCCCCCCCCTCTTACCCCTTAGTTACCCATCACTAGACCCAAAGTAGACTTTCCAAAATGACCTTTCACTCATATGACAAGGACAAAGTTCAATTCTCAAAGTAGCTAATCTGGAAGCAAGATATTGTATAGCCAAAACATGCTCTTCTTGGGCTTTAGACATGTCAAAATCTATAAAAAGAAAGGAAAAAGAAAGCTATAAGAATGTAGCATGAATCATTAAAATACACACTTAAAAAATTATCTCTAGAGCAACTGAAATAGAGCAGCACAGCTAATTACAACAAAACATAGTAATTTTTCTGCACATTGTGTTAAAGTTTGGTATGGTAAGCACTGACAACTACATTTTCTTTACCCTAAGCAAAAATTATGTCACAAATCTTTTTTCAGTTAATGAGCAGTCGAGCACATCATGTTATGTTATGTTTAACACTAGAACTAATTTCCTATTTCCTAATCTGCATCATTCTATAAATTTCAATCTTTACAAAACATAAAAAAGTTAATGATTAAAGTATTATCATTTTTGCTTCTTCATTTTTCTTCTCAAAAAAAAAAATTAGAAGAACATGTTGAATCTTAGATTTATTAATTGAATTCAACTACTAATTTGTATAAGTTGTGTTTTCCTTCTTCTTTTTTCCAAGTACACTAATGCGCTAGTTAATACAATTGTACCATTGCATATTTCTAAGAGCACTCATAGTAGTGATGCTATATTGCTATAATATAGCTTCTTAAACACCAAATTCTTGCTGCAACAGTGGAGCTAAACTTATATTTTTTAGCTCCATTGTTACAGTGCACATCTATAAATAGATGTGCACTGTCCATGAGAGCTAAAAAAATATATATTATTTTATTAAATTTCTCTCTCCTATTTTATTTAAAAAATATTTTGTCTTTCCTTCTTTTTCTCTCTCTCCGGCTTCTCTTCTTCTTCCTTCTTCCTTCTCATTTTTTTTTTCTCTCCCTCATCTACTCTCTGCTTCGCTGATTTGTTCCACGTCGCCGTCCCACGCTGGCCCATGTCGCCGTCCCACGTCGCCGTATCAAGCCGCCGTCCCACGCCTCCGCTGGCCTCAACGTCACCGGCCCAAGACAACCCAAGCCCCAAGCCGCTGATCCATGTCACCGATCTATTCTCTTTTTTTTTTTTTTTTTCCTGCTGTGGACTACTTGTCACGGATCTGTTCTCTCTTTTTCTTTTTTCTTTTTCTTTTTTTCTGCTGTGGACTACTCGTCGCCGATCTGTTCTCCTTTTTTTTTTTTTTTTTTTTTCTGCTGTGGACTACTAGTGGTTGTGGTTGTGGTTGTGGCTGATGGTAGAGGTGGTTATGGTTGGTGTGGTGTATATTTTTTGGATAGTAGGATATATTATTTTATTGTATGAAATATATTATTTTATTGTAATATTTATATTATTTTATTGTGTTAAAAGCTAAAACAGATCCACTGCTGTAGTATGTGTGTAGGTAAAATAGATAAAGTAACTTTTAGTAGAGCTAAAAATTTTTAGCTCCACTGCTGTGGATGCTCTAAGAACTTATCTTAGTAAAACCCTTCTTGTATTAAAATATATATATATATATATATATTTTTTTTTAATAATCTCTATCCAAGGTTGAAGGTAACTTGAGCCAGCGGATTGAACGCCACTTAGAGCATCCACAGCAATGGAGCTAAATTTTTAGCAATTTAGCTCCACCAAAAGTTACTTTATCTATTTTAGCTACACATATGTTGCAGCAGTGGATCTATTTTAGCTTTCAATACAATAAAATAATATAAATATCACAATAAAATAATACATCCCCTACAATAAAATAATATATCCTATTATCCAAAAAAATCTACAGCAACAACCATATCCACTTCTGTTATCAACCACAGTCACAAACACACCCATCGCCGCCGCCGCCGCCACCACCACCAGTCCAAAAAAAAAAAACAAACCCACCAATGAAACCCACGAAATCCACCAGCAGTCCACAAACCCTATTTATTATTTTTTTCTCGCTATTCATCTCTTCCCTCTCTTCAACCCACAGCCCCTCACGGCACCACCACCACCACCACCACTAGCAATCCACAACAGGAAAGAAAAAACCATAGAATAACTCATTAAAATAATAATAAAAACATCCATTAAAAAAAAAAAAAAAACCCAGCACAGCACAGCTATGGGCGATCAGCAATGGGGCTTGGGGCAATCGGCGATGGGCGATGGGCTTGGGCGATCGGCGATGTGCTTGGGTCAGCGATGGGCTTGGATCAGCAAGCTGGGTCGGTGATGGGTCGGCGATGGGCTTAGGTCGGCGAGCTGGGTCGGCGATGGGCTTGGGTCAGCGAGCTAGGTCGGTGATGGGTTGGTGATGGGCTTGGGTCAGCGAGCTGGGTCGGTGATGGGCTTAGATCGGCGAGCTGCATCGGCGATGGGCTTGGGTCAGTGAGCTGCGTCGGCGAGTTGGCCGGTGAGAGTTGTGAGAGAGGAGAGAGGTGAGAGTTTGAGAGAGTTGAGAGTGAGAGTGAGGCAGAGAGTTGAGAGTGAGGCGGAGAAATGTTTTTTTTATTGGCAGGGAGAATAAAAAAATATTTTTTTTTAGCTTTGAGCTACAGTGCACATCTATTTTTAGATGTGCACTGTAGCTATGGAGCTAAATCTTTTAGATTTAGCTCCACTGCTGCATCTTCTTTTTCTTATTTCAGTGTAGCTAAAATAGCAATATAGCTATTTAGCTACACTGCTGCAAATGCTCTTAAGTCCTGCCACGTCATAGGGCTATTATTTTAGGCTGCCTTTTTGTTGTGTCTTTCTGACTTTTGTTTGTTGCCTGAAGAGAAATATATAATTATTACTAACAAAAAGGTTTGGTGGCACACAGGAAAGCAAATCCAAGAGAAATAATTCTTGATCAATTGATTTTGTCTTTTTTTTTTCCCAGACAAGTAATAATAATAATAATAATAATAATAATAATAATAATAATAATAATCTTTATTCAGCATAACCAAACAGATATCTTCAAGGTTTCATCCAAAATATTAACATTGATTCCCCTGCCCTAAAGGGAAAAAAAAAAAAAAAAAAGAGTAGTGTCTAAACTAATTTTCAATGACTTGGTTAGGAGATACAAAGCTCTAATTATCCTTTTAGAAAACAGAATCAACAAGAGTTTAACCAAAAAGAAAGTTAAAAGGAATGTGTGCTACTGAAGCTGCAAGAGTTGAATGGATTTGAGCAAACTTAACTGAATGACATTGAAATTTGTTGGGCTTTTAATCCTTATTCCTGACCATTGGCATTGAGTTATGCTTGTCTTCTCTAATAGAATGAAACCCTTTTTTTTTTCTTTTTCTTTTTCTTTTTTTGTAACCAACTTCAGCTCATTGGCTGAACTCCAAACTTTTCCTATCTGCATCATTCTATAAATTTTAGTCCCAAAAGTCAAGATGTCCAAATAAAATTCACATATAAGTCCCCAAGAATGCATAAAAGGGGAAGCATCTAATTAAATTACATTACACACTACATGATTTATTGATATTAAAAAATATATATTATTAGTCTGTAATAAATTTTTTGTATATTATTACCTGGTTCGGCTGCATTCTAACTAATTGCTTGCGATAGCAGACCAACGCCATGGCGGTTGGCCTATTCTTCGGGCTTGGCACCCACGCCCACCTACAATTACGAGAGAATAACATAAGATAATACCACTTAGTTACTAAGAAGAGTACATTGTGTAACACAGTGAATATCATGAAAATACTTAAATGCAAGTGGAGCTTTTGATGCTGAGCCATAATCAAATCCAGGTGGGGGCTCTATCTTTAGGCACAAGAATGGGAACCTCACCCTTGCCCAATATTGGACCAATTGCATCGCCCCACCAATCTGCGAAAGGTCTTTATGTCTTGCTCGACACAACTCTCTATACAACCATGCCAGGCAAGCACTACCCCAACTATACTGTGGCGGATCACGAAGGTTCTACAGGAACTCTGAGAACATCAAATGCACCTTATCTCCTGACTTGTCCATGAAAATCGTATCCCTTAGTAGCGCTAAAATATAACACCAGGCATACTGATATATCTGAATTCCATTGTATTGTGAGGTAGTGGCTCTGCAATGCACTCAACAAGCCGGCTGATGAGAATTCTTTGCCCCACCAAACGTTTGTTGTCATTCTCCAAAACTTGAAAACCAAGCAACTCCGAGCACATAATCCTCCAACCCCCCCTCACCAATCGGCCTAACCAAGACCTCACCGTCTATAGGAAGTCCCAAAATAACCTCCACATCTTGTAAGGTGATTGACATCTCACCATGTGGAAGATGGAACGTATGGGTCTCCGGCCGCCATCGCTCAACTAAGGCCGATATTAGGCCATGATCTATCTCTCTGGACGGGGCCCTATACAATCCTTCTAGCCCCACCAACTTGATAATATCTATCACCCGATTTTTTAGCATCGATATTTTTGCCATCTCCTTAAAGCGACCACGGCAATCAAATGGTCTCAGGTCCTAGAAAATCGATAAAAATTATAGCGGTTGTTAGAACTAAATATACAACTTTGAAAGAACTTGCTAAAAGTCAAAGAGAACATAAAAATTAAAGCGATTGTTAGAACTAGATATTTCACCTCGCCATTCCAAATATAAGTTGATTGATGATTTGGTTGTTGTGTCAGCACCAAGGTGTCAATGGGACCAGGGCGCACGATCTTTGGTTCCTCATCGATCCAAGGGTCCATACTGCAAAGAGTGCTACTATGAGATCATATTCCAATCATGGAAATTACAAATGAATCTAAGAAAACATATTCCAACATGTTTTCATGTGCCAAACAACCTCTAATGAAATGTTAATCAAAGAAGCAACTTTCAATAACTTTCCATTTCACATTCCCGACAACCAAACAAACTAAAAGAACACTATGAACAAACATAAATAGAAAAATGTCATTATGCTCTTTACCATCAGTTGGGTCAGTGAGCCCAACACAAAATGTGGCAGTGAAACCAACACCAACCCAATACAAACCACCACACATAAACCCTTGTTCATGCAACCCATTGCCTCAGTATAACCCACTTCAAAAATCCCAACTTTCTTTTTTAGCAGAGAATACATAGCACTCCCTAAGAACCTAATATTTGAATAATTTTATTTTTGTTTCCTACAATATTTCATCAACCAAAATCTTAATTTAATTAAAAAATACAAAGAATATGCTGAGTATACCCAAAAAATATAAAAAATACTATACCCTTAAAAACTGTAATACCCAACTCAAAATCATTTCTTTCCAACATTTTTTTCATCAATCACACACACCAATTAACAACTACAACCAAACAAAAAATGGGTACAAACCAAATAAAATCCATTAGAAGAACAAAGAAAGCGAGTCCAACTATAAATGAACATAGAAAGGGAAAAAGCATACCTTAAGAGGGTTTTGGTGAGCATCTCTGGTGTTTGGTTGTCTAAATGTGTGGCTGTCGGTGAGGGTTTCCTTGGTGCTGAAGGATGAGAGTGTTTGAGGGTGAGACTGTTTCAGTGTGAGAGTGAGTGATTTGGGTGGGTTTCGATGTCTGAAGGAGGAGAGTGTTTGAGGGAGAGAGTGACTGATTTAGGTGTCTGAGTGAGAGATTTTGAAAGTTTGAGAGTGAGTGATTTTGAGAGTGACGAGTGAGTTTGAAAGTTTGAGAGTCATTTTGAGAGCGACAAGCGAGTTTCAAAGTTAGAGACTTTGAGAGTGACGGGTGAGGTGGAGTATTAATCAGTCCAAAATCGAGTTTTTGTAACTCAAGTTTATAAGCGAGTATTATAAACTTGATTTCAACGTGGTAAGTGGCTCCATCCACTTGGAAAATTTGTCCACGTCACTGAATGAAAAAATCTCGAACTCGAGTATTAGTTACTCGAGTTCTATATTGATTTCGAGTTTTAAATACTTAGTTTTTCATATAATTTTGAGACGGGATAACTAACAAAATTGTTAGGAATTTAAGGTTAAAAGTAAAAAAAAATTCTTTCCTTACGCCTTAGACATGAATTTTTGATTGGATGCTCTAAAAAAGGACCACTTAAGTTTAAAAACCCTTTACTCAAAAAAAGAAAAAGAAAGTGTAGAAACCCCTCCAATAACCATAGAGCTCAGCTAACTGGGATTGAATTGAATTGAGCTGTAGCAAATAGCAATGGCGGTGGTTTCACTCTCATCATCGTCTCCAATTCTCTCACCACTACTCTTCACAAACCCTGCTGCCTCGTCATCATCTTCATCTCATTCTAATCTTCCTCTCTTCACGGTGACCAATCGGCCACGTCCACCTACAATCGTCTTCTCCTACAGTAATCTTCACCATCGACTCAAATTTATGCGTTTCAGTAATTTATTTTTTTGATTTTGTGCTTAATGCTATATTGTTTTCAGAATCGAGGAGTGATTTGAGTAGCGAGGACAAGAAGATTTTGCTCGAGCGTTATGGTCTCGATCCTCACGACCTCTTATTTGAACCTCCTCCTCCTCCTAAGGTTCTCTCTCTCTCTCTCTCTCTTCGGATTCTGTTTGGTTGCTGAGAAAATTGAGAATATGAAGATATAAATTGATGTGCATTTTATGTTGTTTTGGTTTATTGTGAAAATAAGAGACTTGCTATTAAAGCTAAGCCAAGCGATTGTACTAATTGTAGTTGGTTCGACTTAATTTTTACTTTTTTGGTTCAAATTCTGTTTGGTAGCTGAGAAAACTGAGAAAAAGGAAGAGAATTGAAGATATAAATGTTGTGCATTTTTATGTTCTTTTGGTCTTTTTTTTTTGTGAAAATGAGAGACTTGCCTGTAGCTAAGCTTGTAGTTGGTTGGATTTTCTTTTTGTTCAATGATTAATTGGGAAAACAAATACTTCATAGTTTTAAAACTTTGACTGGTTTCATTTTTTTTTTTTTTTTTTTTTTTTTTAAATTCTGGTATGGAATTTGATTTTTTAGAGTAAGAGAACAAAGGAAGTGCAAAAGAGAGGAAGAGGAAAGGAAGTTCAACCACCAGAGGAGCCTAAGCCGCCACGGACTACCCATAAATTGCTTCAGGTATTCCTTTTTTCCAATTTCGTTCTTATGAGGGTTAATTTTAGCTGTCTACCTAAATTTAAACTATAGGGTCATTTGCAATGTACGGCTTCAACTTTAAATTTTTGCAATTGACACCGTAGTTTGTGATTAATTTGTAGTGTTTGTCTCACCATCTAAATTTAGTGGCCTGATTCGGTGATGGGATGCGCTAATGTGTCAATATTTTTTTTATTGTTTAGTTGTTGTTGGTGGTGGTTCTAAAACCCACGACCTCACCCTCCACTTTGCTCTTACAGGAGGTTCCATTTGAGATAGAACTAACTCTATGGTTAATTTTGAGAAAGGTGGCTGGAATGTATTGGCTCATTAATTTGTTAGTTTTAATACAGATTTTGGATGGTGGGGTGGACATTGCAAATTAATCTTGAATTAGAGTATTGATTGCAAAAATTTGTAGTTTAGGGTGGAATTTCCAAATGACTCCATAGTTTACGGTGGTTAAATACAAAGGCCTGGTCCAAATTAGTACCTGTTAAGTAATGTTGGGTTGGAATATCTAGTGCAAGCAATGTCATGAAGAATTGATTGCCTGAAAAGAAAGGGATTGCTGGGAAGTCTGTTATTAATGTGCCCACCAGTTATGTCATTTTAGAAAGTTCTTCATTTTATATGTATGTGAATCTAGAAAGAATTAGTTTGCATTCTTTGGTTATTCAATGGTGGATGTACTAATGTTTTAAAAGTGGCTACTAAAACAATGTTAGGTTTGTAGGATTCAGAATTTTATGCATCTTGAGACTTAAAAGTTTTGCTAATGTATGATCAGTTTAGGAAAAAAAAAAAAAAACCCTTCAGAACTGCCAGTGTTTCATCCTCAAATAACTTGAATTTTTTTTGATAAGAAATAACTTGAATTTTTGAATCAGTTTACTTTTTTAGCCAGACTTTTTCCTCTACAAAACATTGCTTAAGTAGGAGAAAGTCTTTTCGAAATGTGTTGTGCAATAACACTCATGCATTTTAACTTAGAAAATAGTTATACCAATAAATCGACAAGCATGTGTACAAATCCGCACACACAAATAACACAAGAATTTATGGAATTTGGCAAACTGCCTACATCCATGGACAGTGACAAGGAGAAAGTTTCGGCACTCACTGGAGAAAAAAAAAATTTAACTATAAATATTTGATATTCAATAGTTACAATGGGAGGGGGATTTTTATTTTATTTTTTTTTTTTCTTCTGGGGATAAATGGGGGGATTTGAACCCTGAGTGTTTTCATTAGAAATATCAGGAGGTGCCAATTGAGTAATTTCAGCTTAATGGTGCAAAAGGGTTTTGGCACATTGTTGTTGCCACACAAGGAGAGGTAATTGAAGATGAATCACAAATCAAGCCAATGTTCGCATAAGGCTAGCCAACATAATCAAGATCCCACAAAGGTGCAATTTGTGCAACCTTTTTAAAATTTAATCCATGTAATTAACATGATGTTAGGATGCAAATAGATTTGGTATTGCTTCATTTTCCTTCACATAGTTTGTGAAGTTTCAAGATTCTCACTGCTAATGGGCCTTTGCTACAGTCAAGGCCAGCACATTCCAGAATATGAGAATTACCAAATTGCCCTTAGTCTAGTAAAACTTAAATTAAAACTAAACCAGCAACTTTCTAACCTAAAAAACTTAATACTAAGACTCAAAAGTAACTAAAGTAACCTATGAAAGGTGCTAAGTATTTAATTTCGTTTTTTGTTGAATTCCTCTTTACTGTCTGCATCATATGGCTTGATGAGATGCTTGCTGCCACTTCCAGTGGCCCTGTAATTGTAGATTGAAAACTTATATGGGGCAATACACTTTCTATTGGACACTAACATGCTTTGTGTCTTATTCTCGGCAGTCTGAGGTTTCCTCTGTTTAAGCAATCTTAAATGTATTGACCATCATAGGTGCTTGGAGGAAAGGCTCGAAGAAAGAAGTTGCTTTCACCAAAGGGTATGGATGTACGCCCAATGATGGTAGTTGTGAAAGGCGCAGCCTTTGATATATTGCAGGTATAGTTAATCTTAGCTTTAAATGCTGTTTTATTTTTTTTTTATTTTTAAAGAAAATTTAAGATTTCTGATCATATAGAGTTTTTTGATGTCCAACACTGGTCATCAACTAGATGAAAAAAATACTTGTCAACACTTTTGTGCTTGTCAGAATAACTTTTTCTACATTTTTTAGGCAGCCTGTGGCTGTCCTGCATCTCTAAGGCCTAGCCGGTGGTTAGACTTGTACAGTGGTACTGGATCTGTTGGTATTGAAGCGATTAGCCGAGGCTGTTCTGAGGTACAATTAATAACTCAGTTAATATCACTTGATGGTACAAATTATGATGTTTTGCTACTTAGAAGGTCAGGAGCCCCAGCCCATAAATATTGTTGAACAGATAAAAAGTTGAAGTAGCTTTCTGATTTGAGGTGAAATTAGAGTTTGGATTTGAGTCCCGAAATTTGTGACAATATTAAAATAAGTTTACTATTGTATGGTTAAAAAATTTCATTGCATTTTGTAATCTTCCTGAAATTCATACCCCATGGAATTGAAAATTTTCAGGTGCATTTTGTTGAGATGGATCCTTGGGTTGTATCAGATGTTTTACGTCCAAATTTGGAATGTACTGGGTTTCTTGATGTATCTGTCATACATACCGTTCGTGTTGAAAATTTCTTGGAACGTGCGGAGCAATTTGTAGGTATGTGATTTTCTTTTCTAAAAAAAAACTCTCTCTCTACTCTTTCAGCAACATAAGCGCAGAACTATCCATAATATTTATTTGGTTGTGTCCGGTCCAGGATATTGAACATTGAGTATCAGTCTTGCATGCTAAGAGGAACATAATCTGCCTGGATAAATGGAACTCACTCAGCTCTTAGATTTAAAATAATTAGAAATTTAATACTTGAATTCTATATTTTCTTTCCAGATAAGAATAATGTTGTACATCTCACTGCTGCCCTAGGGCATTTGATGCTAACGTTGAAGTTTAGCTTGTTTTAGAAATTGGAACTCAATATGCCTATCAAAAAAAAGAAAAAGTAATTGGAACTCAATATGGGGTTTAAGTGATAGCCCAATCCTTTGCAGTACTCCATGTCTATAGTTTGAACCCCACCTCTCATTCCTCTTCTCCCACTATGTAGCTATAAAAAATAAAAAATAAAATAAAAAAAAACAGAAGAAGAAAAGGATGTGGCGCTCAATATACTGAGCGCCTTGCAAACAATAAAACACTTTCTTCTGCATTATTATATTGGTTTGTCTTGCTTTGAATTAGTGAAACATTGCTGTAAATTTGTTAACAACTTATGAGTAATTGTGAAAAAAGTGTACCTAAATGATCTCCTTGAACAATGAGAAAAATCAAAATGATAGTGGCATTGACTTGTTGATGCAGGACAAAACCAAAACAATGCAATGACAAAATTAAAGAACAGAAAAATAAAAAGGTTAATAACTTAGGAGGCAGCACCTAGGCTTGCTTGGACTTAGTACCCAGTAAGAGAGTGCTTGAAGTCAGCACATCTTGCTGACGTAGGACAACTAGAACAATTCAATGCAAAATTAAACAATTGGAAAATAAAGGGATAGGAACCTAGGAGTCAATACCTAGGCTTGTTTGGAGTCAACACCAGGCAAGGAAAAACACTAGGAGTCAGCACTTAGGGTTGGTGGGAGTCAACACCAGACCAAAGAGACCAAAATGTCTTTTTTTTTTTCTTTTTTTCTTTTTTTCATTCATCAAAATCAACCTCCAAAAGGAGTACAATAGTTCGCCTATTGGCAAAACTAAACCCTAATGCATAGGAAACCCTACTTATTGAATGACAGAAATACCCTAGGCTTTAAATAAAATACTAATTAACCTAATTAAATACTAGGGCCTAAAATAAAAATATAATGATGTCCAAAAAAAAATAAAACTAAATTATAATAAAATTCTCTTTGTGTATCCTGCATCACTTGCTTAGAGTCAGCACCAAATGAGAGGGAGCAAACCTACGAGTGGCTGGAGTTAAAACCAAACCATTGGAAAGGTTCCAAGAGAACTTCTATTAAACAATCAAACTATAAACTGTCTCCACAAGTGTACAAGAATAGTGTTATATGGACTATGAATTTAACCCAATGCTATTGGCTTAAAAAATCCTAATTCTAGTTTTTTTTTTTTTTTTTTTTTTTTTTGAGAAACAAACACACACACACACACAAGGGAGAGGGAAAGGGGTTCTAACACAAAGGCACGCCACAACTCCACTCAAAAGCATGGTATCCTAATTCTAATTGACTTGGGAAATCCTAATTATTGAATTGCTCTATCAAAAATTATTGAATTGCAAAAATACCCTTTACTCTAGGAAATTAAATAATATACTAATCAATCTAATTAACTACTAATACCTAAAATAGAATCCAATTTACTAATAAAAATATAATTGACTCCAATAGAACTAAATTAAAATAATTTTTTTTTTCATGCTTCCTGCATCACTTATCCATCCGAATTACTACCTCTACCCTAAAAAAACATCGGGAAGCATTAAACTTTGACATGGTTACGTATTGTGCCGTACGTAAACTTCCCAAAATCAAGACTCTAGTTAGGGCATGCTGAAAGCCACAAATATATGTCCTCAATAGTCACCAGGAGATGCTGATAATTTGCTATTGACAGTGAATTGGATCACTGAGAGTGCACACTAGTGGTTGCATGTTGAGAGCCATGACATTTATGCCACAATAGTCTAGCCAAAATATATTGATCCTAGCACTGTTGACTATAATATTTATTACTGGTAATTAATGGATAAAGAAAGATAATTAAGGTTGTTACCTATAATTGGGCTCCCCCTTTATATGCATACTAACTTGCCTCAACATCTTTTGAGCAAATAAAAGGGTTGGGTGGGTCCAGATTTGTATATATGGAGTAGTCTGGGTGCATGTTCTGTTGCAGTGACAATTGTTAAGGAATATAGAATGCAATGGATATAAGCCATGGCAAATAATGATTAAACTTACGGAGAGGTCAATTTCATTGAATGAGTCAGATTCTGAATAGTATAAGTTTGTAATTACAATTGACTTTGTATTTTATCCATTACAATTTTAGATTTGGTTTGTTGTAGGTAAAGGTGGATCATTTGATTACATTAGTGTTACCCCTCCATATACTGAAGTTGACTATGGCATGCTCATGGGCCAAATTTCAAAGTCACCATTAATTGGAGAAGACACCTTTGTTGTAAGTTTGGATCTCATGTTTTCTGCTTTACTTGGTTATGCATGTGTTTTATTTTTATTTTTATTTTTTTTGGGGGGGGGGGGGGGGGGAGGTTGAATTTCTCCTATTCTTACAAACTTTCAATATCTAGGTGGTTGAGTATCCATCAAGAACCAACATGCTCGATTCATGTGGATGCCTGGTGAAGGTAATTCTAATACATATAATTCATTGAAAAAATCAGGCAACAATATATAATGCATTATCATAATGAGCTCACAACTGCAATTGTTGGATGGATGTTAAATTTGATCATTTTAAACAAGGTGGCAGTACAATGAAGATTTGTAGTAAATTCCCTATATCAAAGTGTCTCCATATCTATGCATGATTACCCTCTTCATTTATCTCCTGATGGTTTGAAACTGCAGTGCCATAGTTCAAATAACTAGCAATGTGATTTTTTAGTATGTCAACTAATTTGGTTATGTATGTTTGCTTTTGTGTTTTTATGGGATTTTTACTCATAAAATGGGAGTGCAGATAACTGAGCGACGGTTTGGACGGACACACTTGGTAATATACGGACCTACATGGGCCCAGAAGAATAGGAAGTAAAGTCACTAAGGAAAGTATCAGTAGAAGTTTAACTCAAGTCTGCAAGCGGAGGTGAAAGCTGTATCCTGGAACTTCAAAGATTTTGCAGTGGATGTGATTGTGCACCTTCAAATGCTATGATTAGGTAGTGTACTATTTACTATTGTCAGTTTGTGGTAATTCCGCATGAGCTTTGATGGATCTTAATGGTTCCAAATTTTCCCACGGTTTCAGTTATTTTCTTTTTGGTTATATGTAGTTGTTGCATCTTTTAACCAGATTTATTTATTGCAGGTCAAAGTCTTAAATTGGTAATTCAGAATTCCCTGGCTGCTTATCAACTATTAGAAGATTGATTCAAACCATACTGGTTCAGGTTGATTTGTGAAATATGTAAGGAATCTATAAACCAAATCTAGATTTAAGTACATGACAAGTGGGTGTACATTTATTTATCTTCCTTCAATGTACAAGATTCTGAACTTTGTTAACAACCATTTGCCTATCTATTGTGTGATGTATTTATTTTAGCACTTGAAGCATCAGAGGCAAGTCTGTATGTGATTTTTTGTAGCCTAGACAGGCCATCATTGGCACAATGTTTACATTTTTTGTTGCCTTTTTCAATCACTATATGAACATTTGAAGTTTATTTTATTGCTGAATTTTGACAATATCATAATGTGGTTTTTATGACATTTGTGATGGGTCCATTTGATGTCGTAAAACTAGGTTCCAGGAGTCTCCAGTGCTGGCTCAAGGCCTAGGCCTTAGGGCCGCGCCCCCCCCCCCCCCCCCCCCCCACCCACTTGTCCCAAATTTTTTCAAAGGTTTTAAGGCCTTAAAATTGTAAACAAATATTTCTCAAAATTGTAGAATGATAACTAATGTTTTTTTGTAAAGATATGTGGGTTTTGCATTTTTTTTTTCCTCATCTTCAAGAGGGCCCAAAATATTGAGCCAATAGAAATCCAACACAATTGAAACCCTAAAGTGTTTCACACAAAGTTGTTATGAGTTTGTTATGAATGTTCCGAATAATCATTGTAAATCAATTTTCCTAACTTGTAAAAAGCTATATTATTAAAATTTAAATGCAAAAACTATATTAGCAATTTTGTATCTCAAAAAGCAAGAATGGTTTCTAAAATTTTTTTTTTTAAGTTGAATAAATAATATTTAAATATTAAAAAATTCACTAAAAAAATGCATCACCTTAGGCCCAAAATATAGCCCTAGGCATCTCAATTGATTGACTCCATGAGTTGATCTTTATAATGCTTAGATGGGAGGGGTGGGGTACTTGTTGAAGCACATGTTTGTTGCATCTAAAATTTTTGGGTTCTATAGTATAGAATCAATAATGGAGCCTTGAGAAAAACAATTTGTCTCCTAACATGTCTTGTTTGTGCCTTAGTAGAAACTGAGTTGTATTAAAGGGACAGTGTAAAAAAGTTGCAATATGGATAGTATAAAGAGAAGGAGATTTTGCTCGAACAGGGGAAGGTGGGGCTACCCTTAGTCAATACTTCGAGTTTTGTAGGGGGAAGTGCGTCTTTTCTGTTCTACAAGACAAGAGGAAGTTACTTGTGGAATGAGAAAATCAAGGAATCTGCCATACCTTTTTAGATCAAGATATACATTTCCGTGAAGCTTATTTGAAGTGTGCTCATTTTGGACAGGACTCTGATATGGGCTTGGGTTCAAGGTGGGTTAAGGACTGGCTGACCATATTTGTTCATAAAATTTACTTTATCTTTTATTATATATATGCATTCAAGTATATGATTGTATATAGTCATATGTATTTGTCTATTTTTGATCACTCTGTAGTCTATACTACTTAATAGGGTGGATTGAGTTTTGTCACCAGTCCATTATATGATTATATCTAAACTCAAGTTCTGTTCAGAATTGTGTTATCTGAGACCCATCCTAACTACTTTAGGATTGTTTTGAAGAATCGTTTCAAATTCATATAGATATTACTATTTATTTTCTCCTACGCTGGAAAAGGGCAACCTATGGATGTGTGGGCATCCCACTCTATTTTCAAAGTACTGAAACTTCTTTCTACTTTCTGCAGTCATTTTATTGTGAACTTTTGTGGGTAATGCTTACTGTGTATTTTCTTCCCTCCCCTCTTTGAAATGTGTATGGTTGGAGTTAGGGACCACAGTAAATTTCTATGGAGAATATCCTTTGGTGGGACCCAAGAAGAAAATGGTCGTCTCTATTCTCTTCATGTCCCAGTTGTTAGATAAAGTGTTGTGGCCTTAGTGGACCTTACATTTTCTCCATAATTGAAAGAGTTGCCCCACAAGTATTATTGAACTGTAATTCTACAAGAATCATCTATAATCTTAGGAGAAAATTGTGCATTAAAAATAATGAGTACGTTCATTGAATTATCTAGCCTCGGAAACAAAAGTAATTCAATGCTTCTGTTGGATACAGTGACATTGAAACTTTGTATACATCAAGGCCTCAAAGATGATACAGACATCATATTATTATGTCTTTAATGCATTAGTTTGTTTATGACTTTTTTGGGGGGTGGGAAATTTGCCTTATTTTGGATATTTGTTCACCAAAGTGATTACTTCAGTATGTACATTTATTATGCATTTTTTGTCTTGATAGATGACTACAGCTGATTAATTCTTTAACAGTAGAACAATAATTTTCAGATGGACCCCAATAATGTTAATCATTGCATGTGAGCTATCTTGAATTTGGTTTTTTATGGTCTGTTATTGTCTAATTACTGTGGTAGTTCTCTACAGCCTGTGTAAAGTTTGGGATCCTGTTGTAAGTCTCTTCCACCAGGAGATTGCAGGTTGCCTCTTCTTTTTAACCATCGCTCTCGTTTGGGGGAGCTTATTTGGCTCATATACAAATTTTTAAAGCTTTACTTTTTCTAGGCACAACTATATTTTTCCTCAGTTTATTATTTAAGTCCAATAAGCCAATGAAAAATAAGCTCTCCCATATGACTTCAAAGCGTTTTCTTGTTATGCTAGTACTTAGCTGACATTCTTGTACTGGATAGTGGCCCATTCTATAATTTTATCATGCGTATTGACTGCCATTATCAATTTTACGGTTATTATGAGAGTTGACTACTTAATTTCTTTTTAGTTACTCTTCTTGTGTTATGACAAATATGAGTGTATCTTAGAGAACTTTTTGTTAGACTTTGAGACATCATACAGATATGGTACCTATCATGTTCAGCTTGTTCCGTGCTAAGTTCATTTTGCTGTTGTTCTGTTCTATAGTGTTTCAGTAGTTTTATGTTAGATGAGATTACATTGTTAATCCTCTTATTCCTCTATAAGCTTTCAAGTTCTCTGGGATTTATTTGTTAGGGTGAAACTTTCTTGAAGTGTGATGAGATTGTCTTCTTCTGAAGTATGATGATATCTTCAACAAAACAAAGGGTGATGAGGTCATCTTTTTCTGTAAGAATATGGAGAACAAATGCTTTAATGATTCTTTAATCATCTGTTTTACTTATAAAAAAAACAAATGCTTTTATGAATGGTCCATTGTATTTCCATGTGATGGTGTCCAATAGTGACTAGGGGACAGGAAAACATCATTTGCAACTAACCAATTGAAAGGATTGCACTAATATAAAAGTTAAGAGCTTGAATTAGTTGCTGGTTTCTCTTGAAGTATTTCTTTCTTCCTTTTTTTCTCTTGCTTCCATTTTTGTTTTCAGTCATCTTCCTTACCTGTCTCTTTGGTGGGAATCTTGTTTGAACTTTCAGATAGGGAAGTGCTA
Organism: Lithocarpus polystachyus; assembly: GCA_033629205.1. Classification (NCBI taxonomy): domain Eukaryota; kingdom Viridiplantae; phylum Streptophyta; class Magnoliopsida; order Fagales; family Fagaceae; genus Lithocarpus; species Lithocarpus polystachyus. Next base: position 83,292,357 of record CM066163.1, read on the forward strand.
TATCTTGAGCAATTTATGTTACTATCAGAGCACAAGGGTTCAAGTTTCACACATATGAAATTGCTTCCGCGTTACCACACACACCTATTTTTTTTGCTTTAACTATACAATTGCTCTTGAGACGATATGCAAACTAGTTTAGTTTTAAGCTGTTGGTTACAAATCTGGTTCCATTAAATTCTTGTTGAATGAAAAAGTAGGATAAAATACTTATCAAGGAAGAAAACCAAAATTGGGGGCAGAGGCAGAGCTGTTTTCTTATTTGTTGATGACTTTATCTTTATATTTATAACTATTTTTATTTATCTTTTCTTGTTCACTGCTCTTCTCATTTTGTGCTTTCAGTTACTCAAGAAAGCAGTTGTTTGAGTTATGTTTGTGTGCACTAACGTGCACACTTGTCTCCCCCCTCCCCTTTTTCTCCTTGGGTAGTGGGGGTTGTTAATTGTTAATATTTTGTGTGCGTGCACGTGTCGGGGAGAGAGAGAGAGAGAGAGATTTAGCATTTGATCAAGAGGGTAAGACAATCTTTTATGTTGGAACCAACTTCCCACTAATGGGTGGTTTCTCAATCCTCATAGTTCCATGTAGGCACCAGGCTCTATGTCTTTTATAAACTCAGGCTATGCAGGTATTAGGGAGGAGGTAATGAGGTCCCTTTGGTAGCTGCATGAATATGCACAAAGCAAAATAAAGAAAGAGAGCTTGCATGGACCCTATCTATATATAAAAAGCAACCAGAATAACAAACTTTTTTGTTTTATTGGTCGTGTGCTCTCTTTCTTCTTGTGTTCTGCCTTTAAATAGCACAAGCCACTTACCCGCCAAGTTGAAATCCACTTAATTGTCCTATTGTGCTCTCTCTTCTATTCTCTTGTTCTGCTTGCCTGGTATGTCCATATTGATCTTTGTCTACTCAATACCAACATGGTCGTCCTGAGCTATTCTTCATTCACTGCTTTGAACAGCCTGCCAATTTTCTTGAGTGGAAAGTTATAGGAGAAAAAGAGGGGGAAAGAAATGGCGTCTAATGGTAGAGTTTTCAGGGCAACGTTTGGAGCTCTTGTATTTGTTGGTGTCATCTGGTTTATAACAGTCGGAATCCTAGCAAACCGTGCAAGTAAAAGATCAACAGTAACAGTTCAATCATCTCAAATCTTCAAGTACTGGAAGCTGATTGCAAGAGAGAAGCATGCTGTTCAGTGGGATTTCAATCTTAATTATGTGAGCAAGAGAAGAGTACCCAATGGTCCTGATCCCATTCATAACAGGTACATGTTTTCTGTTGATCAAACATATATCATGTAATGTATGCGGGACAAGACCGAAAGAAGAAAATCTAATGTCTGAAATTGCATACTACATTCTATTTCATAATAGCTCCAAATCTCAGTGTGGTTTTCACTTTTCAGGCTTGACAGTGTCTTTCAAAAATAAGTGTCCCTACTACTTACTCTTCTTGTAAATGTGATGAGAATGACCATTTCTTTTGATGAGAGAAATAGAGAAAATTTTAATCTTTGTTTTCTTCTTTTACTTTCATTTACCATTTCTTCTTCTGTTTTGGTACCACCAAGAACATCAAGAATCAAACTTCACCCAGTTCTTCTTTAGCCCTTTGGTAAATTAAATTATAGCTAAGGTAGTAAAATTTTAAAAGAACCATTTTGCACTCATCTGTGACATGCGTCGAAGTTGATGATAGTTTTTTTTTTTTTTTGTTAACTCTTTACCAAAAGCTTCTTTGAACCAATCTTTCTCTTATTTTGATGAAACAACAAATAAAGACATCGGGGGAAGACGTGGACCACTTTATGGAAAGTTAATATAACTCTTAACGCTCCACTAAAAGAGTCCAGACCATCATTCACGTAAAAAGTTTGATGTTCAATACGACGAGATTTGCTGCCCTTATAATTAGGCTCTTAATGACAACTATCATATTATACTATAAATTCTCCTAATATTTTATGTTAAAGCTTCTGAGTTGGAAGGTTCTCGATTAATAAATTATAATCATAGTGTTGCACGTATTTGTTTATTTAAAGATAATTCAATTGTTAAAAGTCGAGGAAAGAGATTTAAATCTTGATTCTCTTCACAGAAGACTATGGGCAAACTACAATGCTCTTGTTGAAGTCCCGATAGTATTTCATTTTTGTGTATTTTACTATTATATTATAATAGTAATACAGTAATATAGAACTATTTTTCTTTCTCATGTTAACATTAACATCTTTTATAATGTTTATCCAGGAGAGCAGTGAAGACAGGACAGCCACCTGGACGAGCCTAAAGCATCAGAGGGAATGTGAAAGCATTGGAAATTGTGTGGATGGGCAATGTACCAGAGTCTCTAGATTTACGATCCTTTCAATTATTAGAAATCCCAGTTGAAATGTGATGGTGCCCCCCTGAACACTATTGCCAAGTACTGCTATAACTGGGGTCCGAGTGCTTAGATATTTTGTAGTTAGATTCTCTGCAATTCATGCAGGTACAATATCATTTTGTTCCAGCCTTAGTTAGATTTGTGTTGATTAGTTTTTGAAAAGATATATATGGAGGAGATTAGTAAATTAAGTTCTTTTGTTCAATGTTCACTCCAATGTTCCAAACATTCTCTTAAGAGCTAGCTCCAACATGGTCAGTTTCACCCAGACAAAAATGCACGAGAAGCCTGAGAAAGATTGAGCTTTTGGAGGAATCCCCAACTAAGTGTTTGCTTGTCCTTGAATGCTTTAGAGAGAGATTCATGGGAAGGAATTTACTTTGCAAGGAAAAAAAAAAGGAAAAAAGAAAAGAAAAAGGGCAAAGTAGATACAATAAGAGAAAGGAACACTATCCTAAAAAGGTTCTATCTCAATACACGATGAGTGAAGCCTGTAACATATTTTATTAATCCTGCTTGTTGTTGCTTTGGTTTGGCATTTCTTTTTCTTCGAAGTGGTTTGTTTGATTTGTGCTCCCAACTAAAGCAATTCCCATATCAATTGTATTCTTTTTCTTGCTTTTGTTTTGTTTATTTTTGTTTTCTTTTTTCTCTTTAAAAGTGACGGTCCTTAGGCAATAAATTGTCCTTGCCAGTTCCCTTCACCCCTCAAAAGAAACGGATAAGGATTCCATTGAAAACATTGGGACAAGTAATTCATAGAATATTTATCCTTCCAAAGTGAAAATGGATGTATAAAGAAACAAAGATAACATATAATGAAATTGAATGGAAAACATACTCTGTATGTTTCTAAAAAAGAATTATATTTATAATAAAGTGATTAAATTGAACACTCAACTTATAGCAACCTTCTTTCTTTTCCATACTTTTTTTCAGATATGAGATTAACCGTGAAACAAAATATATAATGATATGCACAAGAACAAAACATATAATGATATGCACAAACACGTGTAATTGTACTTAGTATGTTATTTCAAAGAAAAACAAAAACAAAAACATACTTTGCATGTTACCGGGCATGAATTTTTTTTTTTTTAGCATGAAATGATGAAATTCATCCCTTGGCCCAGTTTTTTTTTTTTTAATGATACGTTTTTTTCCACTATAATTAGTGGTGGTTAGTAGCAAAACTAAATGAATCTCTCTCCAAGGTGAAAAAGGAAGAAGCAATTTCTGATAATTGCTTTTTCTTTTACTTTTTCTTTGCCTCTTTTTGGGTTTGATTTTGATTGGATCGAGAAGGAAAGACTTGGTCCAAAGTGACTTAGATTCAAAATTAAGTTCCTTTTTTGTTGCATGGGAGACAGATTCCGATCTTGGGCAGTTCTTTTGATTGAAAGACTGTTAGTTTTGTCATTATAATAAAGACCCTGATGACCTTTGTGCCGCATGGTTCATCGACCAAAACGATTGATAAAGATCTGGGTCACAGCATTGTTGTTGGTATCACCCCTATTATATGTGATCAATTGGACTAACGTCACTAACCAATTTTTTCCATGAACATTGGATAAACACCTGAACCTGCTTGTAATTCTCAAGATTGTATTGAATGAATAATATTCTTGTTGTGAATTACTAAATTGCATTTTTGGTTCCTCAAATGTGGAGTGCTTCAACATTTTGTTAGTCGCGTAAACAATATATGACCGGATAAAAAATGAAATTACTATATTGTTACATTTTAAATTTTTGAGAGACCAAAATTGAACAAAAGTCATATTTGAGAGACCAAAAAGGTATTGCACCCTATATTACGTTATTTGTGGGGATTGAAGTTGAACTGAATGGGCAGGTATCCTTGGTCAAATATAAAAAAGAAAATGAAATTGTAACCATCTGGTGCAATTGGTTGATATTGCTAATGGAGTTGTCATGAACTTAGCTGTTTATAAACAATATGCACTCGACTTGAGAAAAATACTTGTTTACGCTATTTATTTAGTAAATGAGTTAAGTCATAGCATATATTTAGGCTTAACTATTAAATAAGCCAAGTTGAAATACAATAATGTGTTCGTGAAAAAATTTGTGTGTGAGGCTTGAAGTGTATATAATATTTATCTATCTATCTGTATGTATATGTGTATTGATATAAACTTGAGATTGGATTGTGTAAGTATATAAATGTATTTAATTATTTATAAGATAACAAATTATTATTCGTAAGTCATTGATAATAAAAACAATTTATTTTGTATGAAAAATTATATATAGTTTTTAACATTATAATAATAATAAATCTAATTTTATAAGTTCATAAACGAACACTATCCATCTAGTTAACTCAATTATTGTTATTGGAAAAAATATACTCCCTTTGAGTGATTTTCCCTAAAAATATAGAACTCCCTTGAAGTTTTGAGTGTAACACTTAACCTCCACATGATATATTTTCATATGTTAATCATTAAATGTGTAACACTTAACCCCCTTGAGGTTTATGGGTGTAACACAAATTCTCTTAGTGGTAGTGCTTTATATGAAAATGCAATTTTAAATATGGACATGTATTATCATACAAGCAAATCACTATTTATTTTAATGGATTTTTAACCATTTAACATATAAAATATATATATATATATATATATCACAATAGTGTTGCATTTAAAATTTCAAGGATTCCTTGTTTTATGATAATCACAAGGGATTTTGCGTACTTTTTTCATTATTATTTTAACTACAATTTAGTTATCAATTATTAGTGTATATTTTTTTGTTGAACAATTATTAGTGTATATATATAGAGAAGAAAGACTAAAAATATTATTAAGAAAACTTAGCGAAATCGGCTAAAGTTACAGCAAGAAGGTGTGGAGGAATATTCTTCATTCACACCGATAAATTGCTAACATATCCAGCAAAAAAAGTAAGGTTATGTGCTATAGAGTTACCCTGTATATGAGTATGGGAAAAAACAACGGCATTGAAGGCTTCTGATTTAACATCCACAATAAGGTGGCCAAAAGAAGCAAAAGACTCCTCATCACTTCGTAGAGCTTTGATTACCACTTCTGAGTCCCCCTCTAAAATAATGGAAAGAAAACCAAGGTCTTAGGAAAATTTGAAAGCTCGAAACACTACAAGTGCCTCCAAGTCGATGGTGGGAGAGAAATTGTCTTAGACATTGAAGCTAAAACCCGCCCTTTGCAATCTCAGAAAACTATCCCAATGCCCACCTTCCCAAATTCTTTAAAAACAACTCCATCGAAATTAACTTTAAGGAAAGGGTCGGGGGAAGTATATATTTGTGAAGTGATAAAATATTTTAATTATAGCATTTACTATGTATGGAAAAAAGAATAAGGTATTAAGCAACTTGTGACTAAGCTTGAGTTTATTTACAAAAAAAAAATGAACCAAGCTTGAGCTCAACTTGTGTGGGCAATAAAATTAAATAGATAATTCTAAACTTTAAATATTATGCTTGTATTGACTCGATTATAACCCTAATTACTAATGTAGCCAAGTAATTTTTTGAAATAGGTGAATAGGTTGGGACTTGGGAGTTGGGACCCCTAACTTTTTTCATTGAAATACTAGGCAGTGTACACGGCATGGGCGTGCAGACAAGAACTAAAAAGAGAAAAAGTATTAAATTTTTTTGGAAAATAAAGTTGGAAAGAAGAAATGACAGAATGACAGAATGGAGATAGTGTATATACCATGCTTATGCGGGGGAAAAGAAAACATTACAAAGATGTAAGATATGTTAAAAATTTGAAAAGAATAAAGGGAGGGAGCTATCCAAAAATAAAACAATGATAGTGATCAAGAGAATTTAGGACATTGGAGAGAAAAAGGAGAGAGCAATAGGACAGAGAGACTAGGAAATGTATTAACATTTATTGAATATCTTATATTTAGTTCTTATTTAAATTGTTAATTTTTAATAATTAATAACAGTTTGAGTAGAGTTCACGGTGTGCTTTTTTGTTCATTTTCTCTCTATTGTGTGTGTATTTATTTCTCTAATTTTTTTTTTTTGGGATTGTTTAGTCATGATAAAACATATCAAGTTAGTCATTACCCAGAAGGATTTGACACTTTAAATTTAGCTCTTCTTCTCACTTAGGGTAATAATATGTTCCAAAGGTTTGGTTGTATACTAGCTAAAGCAATACATGAGGTAGGTTCAAAATATCAAGAGACGGTTCACTCGGTATCCAATGTAAGAGTTAATTAACAACAATTTTTTGGGATTGTTTAGTTGTGATAAAACATATCAAGTTAGTCATTAAATAATTAACATTTATATATTTTGTTTAAACTTATTTAAAAATTTTAATTAAGTTAATTGCGATCATGGAGACCCTAGCAAATAAAATTGAATTGTCATAATTAATTTATTTTTTCATCTTATTAGCAACTAAATGTTTACTTAGTTATGATTTTTCCTTTCAAGTTATCCCTAAATTAAAATCTAGGCTCTGCTACTTGGTTAATGGAAAAACTTATCAAATCTTTGAAAACTAAACCTTTAAAATTTGGGTGCCAGATGACTATAAAAAATAAAAAAAATAAAAGGTAAAAAATAATAATTTTTTTTATTCATAAAATCAAATTACTACACCACATCACTATGCATGTTATAAAATTATTATTAATTTTTGTTGTGTTTGTAGGACTCATTTGACAAACTCAAACAAAATCATGCCTTTTTGTAAAGCCCAACAAGTTCAAGTTCAAGTAAGCTAGTGAAATTAGCTTACAAGCTGGGGCTAACACTAATATCTTATATTGCTTTTTTCAAGATTTTTTTTTGGGTAATAAACTGAAGAAATCTAAATTCTGTATCTACAATCAAATCCAAGCCCAGGTTAGTCCAGCCCATTTTACAGCCCCAACTAAATAAGCCTGCTAGAGTGTAAGCCCAATTCGATCATGTCTAGTCACTCATGATTAGAACCAGTTTCTGTTTTCCAATTGGATAGTGTCTAGATCCAGTTTCTGTTTTCAATGTTTATCCACTAGCTCTTTTTTTTTTTTTGGGAGGGACATATATAGTTTATCCACGAACTTCAAATAATGATAATAAATCTGTAACACATTCATTCATATTGGTTAGTTTTGGATTTGTTTGAACTTTGAATAAATTTATTTTTATATATATATTTTTTAAATGGAATTTGTTGGAAGAATCTTAGTAAAAAAAAAAAAAGTTGTAAATATCTAAAATAAATTAAAAAAAAAACCTTCTTTCTCAAAATAAAAAATAAAAAAACCTATCATTAGTCATCATTACTGGATTCTAAAAAAAAAAAAAAAAAAACTTTATTTCAAAGAAAACAAAAAAGTACACGTGGGTAAATTCGAAACTACAAATATAGATGACGCGATAAATCATTCTAATTCCTTAAACTTCGTGCAAGGACTAGGAGCCGAAACACGTAAAATCTCAACTGAACGACAAACAAACTCACTGTCGTTGCTCCACACGGTTTTGGGCCCACGGATTTTTAACCCGAAATCCTACGTGGCACAAATTGTAACCACCAGATCAAAAACCCGTTGAGAATAGCGCGTCTCTCACCGTGGACACCGCAGATAAGGTTAAAGGAAATTCTCAGCCTAATTTTTTTGATTTGACTTTTCTCTGTTGTTATAATATCCCATCCCCGGTGCATTCAAACTTCTCTGTCTCTCTCTCACCTAAGATTTTACTGTGACTTTTATAATAATAAAAGCACTGAATTTTTTTATTTTATTTTGTTCTTCATCATCGAATATCGAAATCGAATTTACCAAAAAAAGAAGTTGAAGCTGTGTGAGAGAGAGAGCAATGGGGGCTTGTGCTTCGAAACCAGAAGGTTGCGTTAAAGGTCGAATCAAATTGCCGAAGAAGAGAAGGAACTGCCGGAAACGGAGAAGAGTTTCAAAACGCCACGTTTCGTTCAATGACAATCTTCAGTTTGAGAACAACACTGATCGATCTCACTGTAACCCTACCTTCCAAATCCAAGGTCGTCATTCTCATTCATTCGTTTCTCGCTTTTTTTTTTTTTTTTTTAAAATATTGATTTTTTGGATTAATCAATATTTATTGTGACGAAAATCAGGAAGCTTAGATGTTGCTTGGTTCGATTCCTCTTCAATCGTCGATTCTGAACGTGACGACGAGTTTTATAGTGTTCGCGACGGTATAATATTTAATGTTTTCGTTTTTTTTTTTTTTTTTTTTTTTGGATTTTTGGTTTTGAATTGAGGAGAATGGATTTGATTACGTGTAGATGCGTTTTCGCTGAATGGTTCTGAATCGACGGTGAGCATGTCATCGCGAAAGGATTTGAATCTGCCGAGGGAAGCGAGGCCTCAATTGAATTTGGATGGTTCTAGTAACGAGGGTAGTGGTGGTGGTGGTGGTGGTGCGAATGCTTGCTTGCCTCGTCTTGCGTCTCCGGGCACTGGCCTGGCGGGTTCGCGGCGCAAATTGATTTCAAAGGTTTCCTTTAAATTGAGGGAAGGTCAAGCTGATTTAGCAGTTGGTGAGTGTGTTTCTGAATTTTGCTTTTTTGTCATTTTGTTATGTTTTAGTGATATTGGAGCTTATAGTTATAGGTGTGTAATGTAATGTAGCTGAACATGATTGATAATGATACCATTAGAAGGGTGAGTTATTAATATATGTCAGTTTAATTTGATAGGAGAGAGAAATAGACAACGGAAGTGAAAATTAACGTGGTTTAACCTGACACGTACAATTATTACAGAAAGGCGTTAAGAGGCTATATTTTTAATAAGGGCAAGGCTTCGGTCCAGTGCTCCTGTGCACGGATGTTGGTACAGATGTAAGCATTTTATTAGGTTTAGTGCGTAGGAGCACTGGACTTATGCTTTGTCCAAATAATAATCCTAGGATGTAGTACAAGCTATAATGTGCAATTAGTATAAGTTGTATATGTATAGTTGTCTTTGTTTTGCATTTGTGATAGTGGTGAAATTTGGTGTGTACTTCTCATTTTTAGTATAATGTGAAATAGGGATCTAGTGACCCATGCTGTGTCCAAATAATAATGCTAGGATATAGTACAAGCTATAATGTGCAATAAGTAGTATAGTTACTTTGAATCTAGACTGATTTCTCTAACAGTGAGTAGTTGTCTTTGTTTTGCATTCGTAATTGTGATGAAATTTAGTTTATTCTTTTCATTTTAGTATAATGTGAACTAGTTCTTTGGTAAGATAGTTGATTGGTAGACCAGAAGCTCAAGTACGTGATCTTTGGTTTTGTCTCAGTTTCACCCAAGGCGCTTCGGCAAAAACCAATGGCGGGTACCTCAATTCCTTACTGCCCAGTAGAGAAGAGAATGCCTGATTGTTGGTCACCGATTGAGCCAAGTGCCTTCAAAGTCAGGGGAAAAAATTATCTTAGGTGAGTACGTAATACTTTTAGTAGGGTTACGTTTACTTCATAGTCATGAGAAGTGAGCGAGTATTAAGGTGTGAACTGTGGATGCCTTTCTACTTGAGTTTTTTGTTATTTTCTTCTGCGTGTTTCAATTAACAGAAATTTACTTGGCAGGGATAAAAAGAAAGAATTTGCTCCAAACTCTGCTGCGTATTATCCTTTGGGAGCTGACCTCTTCTTATCTCAGAGGAAAGTTGATCATATTGCTCGTTTTTTCGAACTTCCTCATATAATTTCAGCTGGAGAAATCCCTTCAATACTTGTTGTGAATGTTCAGGTATCCATATCTTTCGTTTTCTTTGTCTGAATTTTGAACCTTGCATCCCTTTCTTCATTGCTAGTGGAAAGATGCTGCAAAGAATTGTGGTTCTTAATATCCAACTATATTGTCTTTGCCAGACATTTGGTGATATTATTTTGTTAAATCCTACAGGGGCATGTTTAATGCATAAATATGCTTGTAACTCTTTGTACAGTGGGAAGGGAAACCATTTTATTTTATTTTAAAAACCATTCTTTTTCACCTGCAGATACCATTATATCCAACTACCATCTTTCAAAGTGAAAATGATGGAGAAGGAATGAGTTTGGTTCTTTACTTTAAGCTATCTGAAAGTTATTCAAAAGAGCTTCCCTCTCATTTCCGAGAAAATTTAACTGTAAGTTGGATGCATCTCTATCTTTCTGCTCCTAATCTTTTGCTAAATGTTTCTAGATGTAGTTCCTAAAGCTCTTTATCTTTGAATATGCATCCCATGGTATCTCTCTGACTCTGTTTTTTGTGTTTATATAGTATGCCTAACTTTATTAACTAGAATTTTTATGTTTCTTTCCTTCACAGAGGTTGATCAATGATGAAGTGGAGAGAGTTAGAGGTTTCCCTGTAGACACAATTGCGTCGTTTAGGGAGAGATTAAAAATCTTGGGCAGAGTAGCAAATGTAGAGGATCTTCATTTAAGCGCTACTGAGAAGAAGCTTATGAATGCTTACAATGAAAAACCTGTTCTCACACGTCCTCAACATGAGTTTTACTTGGTAAGTTTGTTAAATTATTATATTCCATTAGAGTGATTGTACTTTATTTCTCATTCATTTTTTTTTTTTTTTTAGTTTTCGTGGTGAGCAATCAGTAGCTGTTATTTATGTTACTCTTATCTGATATTTATGATACAATGTGCACAATGTGGTGGATTAAGGTTGCTTGTGTATTTCTCTTTGGGGGATCAAAGATAAATTTGAAAGTGAATAAGAAAGTCAGTATTGGTGTATGTGGATCTTGTTTGCCTCATTTAGTCCTGTGATTGCAAGAATCTTTCTCTTTCTCATTTTATTTTTCATTCATAAAGCTAAGTTCTAGCAGGGAAACCGCAATAGAAGTTTATATTCACCACTAGAATGAGCCGAAATTATTCATCCCTATAAAAAACCTTAGCTAAAGCAACTTTTGTTTTATTGAATTTGCATATTTAAGTTTGACATGACTGTATAAAGATCAGTGAAATTACATAAGAAATTCTTCTTACTCAATGTTTTTTATTTATTTTTATGTGAACATTGTTTCAGGGGGAAAACTACTTTGAAATTGATTTAGATATGCACAGATTCAGCTACATTGCCAGAAAAGGTTTTGAAGCATTCCATGACAGACTGCAGTCATGTATTTTGGATTTCGGCCTGACAATTCAGGTAACTATATTAGTTGAGATTCTCAGACAGCTAATCTTTAGTTTTTGTGAAAATTCATATCTAACGTATGCTGCCCCTCTTTGTTGATTTGAAACAGGGGAACAAGGCAGAAGACTTGCCAGAGCATATGTTATGTTGCATAAGGTTGAATGAAATTAACTTCACTAAATATAAACAACTGGGCTTTTAATCAACAAGTGATTGAATGCTGTAAGGTTTTCCAAACAATGGAGAATCGACGAAGACTATCGACCCCAATATCTATTTATTTATACATCCTCCCTTGTGGCACCTTAACAAATTAGATTTTGTGGTCTCCAATTTTGCCACTTGAGTGTCCTCAATTCGTTTGTACAGACCAAGAGAATGTAATAAAAATGCTCTCATTTTTTTTTCCTAAAATTATGGTATATATAATAAGACATGTTAATAATTTGATATCAAATATTAAATCTATTAGCTGTTGGGATTTTCCTAAAATTATTCCTTTGGTATGGCGTGTCTAAGTACTAACTCGATGCCTTTTGTCTGGCTACGCACAAGCCTGGGTCTATAAAATCTTAAAGAAGCATATCCCATTCTCTGTTGTCTAGTTCTTAGTTTGGGTGTCTATTAGGCTTTTAGAGTTCCTATCTAATCATGTGGGTGAGTGTAATCCCCTTGTCTAAATCAAATTCATTGGAAATGGTTCTAAGATGTTGATCTGGAAACTTTATGGATAACATGCAGTTGGAAACCACTGGACTAACCTTTGGATTTCTTCATGAAAAATGATGTGTCCATAGCATTTTCATAATAAATTCTAAGTGACAAGTTGTCAATAGTTGTTACAAGTGGAGAAAAAAGTAATCTAAATTATGGATACAAATTAGAACTAGTAATAGTTTACCAAATAAGATTTGTTGTGAAAATAGTGTGAAAATATTGTAGACGTAACACTTTTCTTTTCTATTACGCTTAACTTAAAATTAATTTCCAACTTATTTTTTTCATATATTAATGAGTAGAATATGCATTTTAAAAAATTTACTGTTGGATTATATTTTTCTTTTATACCTTCTTGCAAAATATGAAGATAATAAAGAGGATTTTCATCGACAATATCCTTTGACATGATAATATAAACAAAGGTGCATCCTCGGTCATTTGTGAAGAAAGAGTCAAGCCTGAAGCTGCTGAAAGAGTGCAATATGGGAAAGCTTGCTTGAGTGAAATTGACCCTAAAGTGAAACTGTAAAAGCTGCTTAAGCGAAGCTTAAGGTTGCTGAAGCAAGGCTGTCATTTAAAAAAAAAGAAAAAATTAAAGCACAACTTGTTGAGTACAAGACACGAACGATATTATTACACATATCAAGGCAAGTCTCACTTACCAAGTCTCTCACAACCCCTCTTGGTTTTGTTTTTGACCTTGCATCCTCATGCTATACATTAAACGAAGATTTTCAAAAACGCATGTCTTGTGCTTCATAGAAAAATACTTTTATTTTCCCAGTGATAAATTGATCCCCAAGCGATTGTTTTAGAGTCTGAAATCACCGTCTTTTTAGTGAGGTTCATTGTTACATATATTCAAGGAGGTTTTTTTGGAGGGCAAGAAGTTTTGGTTTATAGGATTCAAGAGTTTCTAAGACTATTGCAATAGGAAGGGAAGTGAGCCGTTGCATAGGTCATGTGAATGGTTAGGATACAAAGATTTTGTGAGTTCTGACTAATTTATTGTAACTATTTATGAATTTTCTATGAGATTGTTTGCATACCGGGGTGGTTTTTTCCATTAAGGAAAATTTTCTTTTGTTTTCTACTTTGTTACCGAATCTTTATTTCATATTCTTTATTTCTTTATTATTTATCTTTAAATTTATTTGATATTTACAAAATTTACATTGAACTATATATGTGTGGTTTGTTTTACAACTAGTGTGATTGACTCATTAAATCCAATAATTTTGTTTTTTAATCACATATGGTAGTAAACTTATTTTGTTAAGAGATCAATAGCTATCTCGTACATAAAATATTTGAAAATTATTTTATTTTGTATCTTAAAATTATACATAAAAAAATGAGTTTATAGATTGAATAGTAAATAAAATTCAATTAGTATGAAACTTTAGAAAAATAAGAACTTATGATCTAATTGTATAATTTTCAAAATATTAATCCAACAAAAATTTATTGACTAGTGTAATATGAACAAGGAGATCAACCACTGGTAGGGAGGAAATATAAGTATTTTAATAAATCTAAACATGTTAGATTGAAACAAAAGCTTGGTTTTTCAAAACAATAATGAGTAATAATTCCATATCTTTTATTAAATAAATAAATACTAAAATAGGTACTTTCCCCTAGTTTTGATCATATCAATGAAGACATACACTATTTGTTTCGACAATAATGTTTTTTAGAAAATGAGTCACTTTCCAAAAAGTATTTTCTATAAAACTATATAATTTTCCTATGTTTGGTAATAATTTTAAATGAGTTGAAAAACAATCTTCAAATTTTCTTTATTTCGCTTGCTGTGAGGTAGAATTGTTTTTCAAAAAAAAAAAAAAGGTGGAAAAAATTTCTAAAAATAAGCCATACTTTTTATGTTGATCAAAGATAGTTTTCCATTTACTTTTTTTTTATGCTATTAAATACTGAAAAATACAGAAAACTATCTTTACACAAGATTTTCCATCGAAATAAATAGAGCAATAGATGCATAATTTCTTTCAAAAGTATATAGTCATTCTTGGGAAACTTGTTATGATTCGAGCTAACGAAAGCACATTTACGTAAGCTAAAAATAATGCATTCTCATAAAACAACAATATTTAACATGGTTTGGCCAAACAAAAGACTCAAACTACTCTTTGAAGAAACCTACCATCTTCTTCTAAGAGTATTATCCTCTTCCTTGTGAGAAGATCCTTCAACAAAATTCACTAAACCTTCTTGCAATAGTGCTATTTCTAAGACTACAATTATATTCCTTAATAGACAAAGAATACTCAATTACTTCTTTAATCATGAAAAAAATTTCTATAGCAAGATAAAGTCATTTTTTTCATATGAAGGAAAATTTATTTCCTTCCACACAAAAGAAACCCAAAAACGGAACCAAATCTAAATATGAATTTGAGACAATTTCTAACAAATATTCACATTAACTCAAATTCCATTAAGCAATCTCCCTTCTATATCATGATAACTTCACCTTAAACCAAGCAAACTTTCCTTAAGACAATTGTTGTTTCCATGATGAAAGCCAAATTTGCACATGCATCTTAAATCATTTTTGTACATGTGACAAATATTGTGTTCATACCAATATCAACCTTGAGCTTTGATACCAGTTGTTGTGATTTGGGGTTTATGGAAGCGCATTCACACAAGCATGAAATTAAAAATTCCATACAAGACAACAATATTTAGCGTTGCTTAACCAACTTCAAATCTATGTCCATGGGCAATTTTGGAAAAATTCATTGTCAATGATATGAATTATAACCACACTTAATCATACCCCATAAACCAAACTCACAAACTCTCACAAACAATGTTCAAAAACTTCACAAATACAAACAAAACCTCTCACTAATACAAATCAACTCACAAGCCTCATGCACGCAGACTCATAATTCCAAAACTCCAATAGACCTAATAAGTCCCTCACACAAAAAATAAACACCTGCACACTCAAACTACTCTTCAAAGAAGCTCACTCAATAATCTTCAAAGTCTTATCCCCTCTCCACGTGGGAGAACCTTTAGGAAAAAGCCATTAAACTCTACAATAATGCCTATTTATAAGACACCAATTAAATTCCTCCATGGACATTGTATATCCTGTTACTTTTTTAATAAGAAACTTTCATTTCATACCAAAGAAAATTCAATTTCTTCCACATCCAAGGAAAAATCATTTCCTTCCACAACATTTGAAATTCAATAACACCAAATACAAAGAGTAATTTGAGAAAATTTCTAATAATTTTTTTAAAAATAACTTGAGAAGGAAAATATCAATAGAACATTGTTAAACAAGAACACATTTATGAGTTTTTGGTCAGCATGTATGAAATAAATTAACACCTCTCACAAAAAGAAAAATCCCATAATACAACAAACAGGTAATGACAGACATTCACGCACATCACAAATCCCATAAAAACAAAATCTGTGAGGGAAAAAGTATATATGGAATTTATACACATGAAGATTGTTAGGAATATAACCGAGACATTCTAATAGGATGTACGAGACCCACTGCATCTTCCAAAGAGAGCAGAAAAAGAACATCCTTGAGGCTTGTTTTCACGTCTAGAACGAGAAGCTGCTGATGATGAATCAATCTCTTTTCTCTTAAGGTCTTGGGTGTGTTTCTGTTCTCCTTTCTCGGTGTTGTACAGGACACCAGACTTTCGCTGGAGCATCTTAAGCCGATCGTCCCAAATGAGACCGGACGAGCCTTGCCTCCGGAATGAGACATCTGATCTCTGCAATGTAATCATGGATTGATGTTAAAATCAATCCTTGTGTCTGCTGGTGTCCCCTTTTTTTTTTCTTTTTTTTCTTTTTTTTTTTTTATGTCGCTCTCAGTTTCTTGATTATATTTTTTGTAAATACTCTTTTCCCTCTAACTAACTTATTAACGGTTTCTTGTTTGAATTTTCTATGTTTTTCTTGTCTGTGGTTGGTTTAACATAGAAATTGGCTGAATTTGAGACATATTTGGTTAATTTGTCCAGCCTTCAAATGGTAAATGGTTGACAGATAGATGAATTAGAATAACTTGTCGCTTTGAATGTTGTTAGGGCTATTATTAGGTTGCTAACAACAATGGTCATGGTCGATTAATATTGTACGTTAAAACTGATGGTTATAAAAATCCTGTTGTTCAATCCCTGTAGGCCTATTTTCTAGCCATCAAATATCCCATTATAGCTAACAAAAAGAGGTTCTATTGCACGTAAAAGTATCAGTTAACAGACTCAGTATGCAAAAGCATCATCTCTATTTGAAATCGATATTTGATAAATTTCATATAGTTCACATTATAAGTATTACAAATCTAAAGGTGTATTTAGTGTCACCAAATTTTAAATGATGACATGACACCATATACACTCACATGATCTATATATCAAATGAAAACAAATTTGTAGGCTTTAGCAAAAATTTGACGTATGTAAATCTTCTGGGATGGCTCAGAAATATATCTGTGATTGTTGTTGATTGCTTAAAAAACAAAATTGCGCAGTCCAACTTGTAGAGAATTTAAAATTTTGTTCAACTAGTAATCTATTTTTTCAACAGTTAAAATTTTCATGAAGCTTGACTCTTGGGCTAGAACACATTATTAGGATAGGAAGAAATTTAATAGTCAATGCTAATAATACTCATATCTCACAGATTGTCTATGTTTTGATACTTTCAGATAATTAAAACGTCATACTTATTATGTAAAACTCTCACTTTTATGGGGTCCAGGAGGTGATTAATAGACACATAAATTTTAATAGAAAATCATTAGAGCAGGTACTTAG
Source organism: Lithocarpus polystachyus (assembly GCA_033629205.1). Classification (NCBI taxonomy): domain Eukaryota; kingdom Viridiplantae; phylum Streptophyta; class Magnoliopsida; order Fagales; family Fagaceae; genus Lithocarpus; species Lithocarpus polystachyus. The sequence goes on from CM066163.1 coordinate 83,309,450, forward strand.
TAATCAAAAGATTCATCTAAAATATCTGGAAATTCTGCCTGCATCTCACTATCCTTATCCAAGATAGAATTCACGAATGAACTAACAGATGATGAAGCTTCCAACCTATTATTGTTTGTATGGCCCCCAATGGTTGATCCAACGTCAAACTTCCCAATACCCTCCTCTTGTCCAACTTGTATTAAGCCATATTCATTTCCACTAGCAAAGTTTAATGGGGGTGTTTGCGCGAAAGTTGACGAGTTAGTTGATGATGAGAAACCCGGGAAATGGCGATCTTGCTGTTGCTGAAAGCCTGGGAATGGGAGAGGGTCAGTGATGAGAAACTCGCTCCAATTGAAGGAAGAAGTTGGTGCATTTTGCACTTGAGACGGTTGGCAAGAATATGATTGTGGCAGTGGGCTTAATTGTGTGACATTGGAAGAGGATGATGATGAACAAGAAGAGGTAGCTTCATTAAAGAAATGTGGTTGGATGGTCTCCTGGTTAATATTGACTTGTTGAAACTGATGAGACATGAAATCCAATGAGGGAACTATGTTTTCATTAGAGGGGCTATTTTGGAATTCCATAGGCATGCTGATCATGTTGGTATTTGGGAATGATGTGAGGACTGAAGATGGTTCTGGTTTGGGTGTCGATGCATAGTTTAAGTTTTTATTAAGAGGTCCAATCTGGTTTCCTGCGTTTAGGATGCCACTAATGTTTCCATAATCAGAAAGGATCTGAGAATATGGCTTATGAGTGACTGGATCAATTCCCATTTTGGAAAGCTTTTTCCTCAGCTTGGTGTTCCAGTAGTTTTTGACATCATTGTCTGTTCTTCCAGGTAGTTGTTTTGCAATTAGAGACCACCTGCACCACATAACTAATAACCGTAAGGGTTGTATGAGAGAGAGAGAGAGAGAGAGAGAGAGAGAGAGAGAGAGTCATTGGACTTGCACTGGTTAGAGAATACAGGCTGTTAGGCAGTTGTTATGATCTTCTAAGACTTAGGTGATGCATAATAGCTAGGTTTCACCTCTTATGTGCATGCACTAGTAGTTTCAGGGTTTGAGGGTGCACAGTAGGGTTGTGGTTACCTCACCAATAAAATATATAAAAACTAAATTCTTTTCCTCATTTCATGGGGGATAGTTCATCAAGGTATTAACTTAAACCTTATATATAAGGCATTACATTTTCCGGTTAAAAAGAAAAAGAATAAAAAAGAAATGAAAAGAAAAGAAGGAATAGGGAGTAAGAAGTACTAAAATCTCAAGATCTACCTGTGTTTTGCATATAGTATTAGACCTAAGTCTTTCAGTTCCTGTTTTTTATAACTTATTTTCAGTTTATTCCAACTTATTAAATTATTATGTACTTCTTAAAGTACTATAGTTGTAATTTGTTTAACAAATTTTTATCTATTTATTTATTATTTTAATTTGATAGTTGGATATAGAGAATTTAAACGGAAATATGAGAGAGCGCTAATTGAATTACAAAACTCTTTGTTTAGCTATTTTTTAAAGTCAAATAAACCAATGAAGATAAACTCTCCCAAACAAAAAAAAAATCTTCTAAGAGAAAATTCTAGTAACCCTACCCTGAAAATCTGCCAAAGAAATCTTGTTATATTCAAGATATTCAACATTTGACAAAATAAATCTCTTTAGAGAGATGGGTTTCTCAAAGCCATGAGTTTCCTAGTGAAAAGAGGCGAAAATCAACCATTCAAGTTTTCTTTTTTTGGTCAAAGTTTACAAATTAGTTCAGAGAGTTCACTAAGAACAAGTAAAAATATGAGTCATATATATATATATGAAGACCCACCTACTTCCTATAGCCTTGTGAAGGTTTATAATGAGCTCTTCTTCTTGGGGTGTGAAGCCGTCATGCTTGAGGTCAGATCTAAGGTAATTGGTCCACCTAAGCCTGCAGCTCTTCCCACATCGATTGAGTCCTGTACATAAGCTCATGCATACATATATTCAGCTTCACACAATGTAGATTAGTCTTACAAACGATGAAATATTAAAAGAAAAACCAAACAAAGAGTGCCAAATAAAACCTGCTTTCTTGGGAACCAAGGTCCAATTTCCAATCCCATGGTTGGATACGTATGCAAGTATTTTTGCATCCTCCTCGGCAGTCCACAGGCCCCTCTTGACGTTTGATTTATCACAACAAGGTGGTCTTCCCATTGAAGGGTTAATGGTTTTGAGAGAGAGAGAGAGAGAGAGAGATGAAGGTAGCTATGTAATGGTGATGTAATTTCAAACCTTTGCAAGGTAGATTATAAATGAATAAATAAATAAATGGAAAGGAAACGTTTATCAAATGAGGAGGCAAGAAAAGCATGCAATTTGGCTCCAATTAACCCCATTTGCATGATTATTTTCATCTTCTTCAAAAAAAAAGTTTGAAATGACATCACAAAATAATGCAAGCTTCTCTCTCTTTCTCTAGCTCTTTCTGGCTTGGCTGCAAGAGCCCTCTATTCAGGTTCAAATTGGGTGAATTATTTTGTTAAGTATCAAGCAATTAAATATTAATTGCGTTCAACTGGTGATGTTTGACATGAAAACAAAATGGCTTCTTTAGGCAATTAGGCTAGTGAATAATGCAATTTCTATACCACTAAGTGGAAGGTAATATATTATGTAACTATTACATATATACAACGTTCTTCTTTTTATTTTGAAAGGATATTATAAATATGGATATTATAAATTTTATGAAAAAATATTACACATAGAACACTTTTAGTACACATGCAGAATCAACATCATCAAAATTGGAGCTTGGTTTGTTTTTCTAGGCAGATATATAGTAGGGGATGGGAAAGGAGGTTAAAATGGTAGACATAAAATACTACAAAAGTTGATATTACCACTAAGTTATTACTTGAATTTCAAATTGAGCCTAACTTGAACTTATAATTAATAACTGAAATAGTAGGTTCTAATTAGCTCAACTGGTAAAGTCTCTGATAGTTGAATAAGAAATCTAAGGTTCAATCCTCGCCTACACCAAAAACTGATTGGTGTCTTGGTCTGATTATAAAGAGCTATTATCAAGGGCGGACGCCATAGGTTGAAACTCTCTAAAAAAAAATTAATAATTGAAATCAGCTTCAATAGTTTGAAAATTATTTGCTGTGAGGGCATAAAATATTTTTTTATAAATGTAGAGCAATCAATACCATCAATTGGGCCTAGCTTGTCACTAGTGTATAACTTCTTTTTTCTAAAAGGATAATTGTTACGAGTGTGTGTAAGAGGTACATTGTAGTTAACAGGGTTTTACAATTTACGTTGCATCGTTAAATTACCGATTTTCAAGTTTAAGTTATTAGGATAATGGATCGAACTCAAGACCTCTTGTTCTGATACCATATTAAATTACTGATTGTGCCAAAAACTTAAACTATTGAAATAATAATTAAAATCAGCTTCAATAGTTTGAAAATTATTTGCTGTGAAGGGCATAAAATATTTTTTTATAATTGTAGAGCAATCAATACCATCAATTGGGCCTAGCTTGTCAATAGTGTATAACTTCTTTTTTCTAAAAGGATAATTGTTACGAGTGTGTGTAAGAGGTACATTGTAGTTAACAGGGTTTTACAATTTACGTTGCATTGTTAAATTACTGATTTTCAAGTTTAAGCTATTGGTTGTGATGGGCTTTTTGCATAATGTTGGGCTGGATTGCTTCCTGCCGTGCTAAGCCCAAAGTATTCTAGATCAGGGAGTTGGGACTGGTCCAATTACAATCCACCTTGGTCCGGCTTGTGCGCAAGCCATGCCTTATCCTACAGCAACTTAGATTACGTGCCCACAGCAGACAGAGCTATTTAAAATGATTACGACAGGCAGATATAACAAATATGATAAAGAGATCGATTCACTTATTTAGACAAGAATAATTGCAGGAAAATACATATTTTAGTAAAAACGACAACTGAAATGGGAAAAAAAAAAAGGGAAGCTGGGAGTAAGCTTATCAAACTGAAAATGAATATTAGTCTGCTGTAGTGTGTTACGAGATCTAAGCCAAGAAGGAAAAAAACGTTTCCTCAATGCGAGTAATCTCCCAAGGAAGAGATTAATTGCTTTGAGGGAGCGAACCTAAATGACTTGTGCCCAGAAAGGTCCTTTTACTATTGGTCGAGAACATAGGTTTGAGAGGGAGAGAGGGAATGATCCTATTTGGTGCATGCCTGCCATTCCGTTCTCTCTGTTTCTTTTCTTTTTTTTCTTTTTTTTTTTCCTTTTCTCTGTTTTCTGATTCTTTCTTCCTTTTGTTTTCTTTTTCTTTTTCTTTTTTTTCTTTTTTTTTTGTTAGTGTGATTCTCTCTTAGGCCAATCTTGCCCCGATGTTATTTGGCCCAAAAAACGTTGGGCTCTTTTGGATTTGCTGTTTATTTCTTTTCCGATTGCCCAATAAATCCATTGGGCTTTCTCATTGTATCGTTTGCGGGCTTACTGTCCCGTCTGCTTCCTTTTGGGCGACCTTGGCCCATTTGCTTTCTTGGGCGTCCTTGGCCCTTGCGAATTCCGTGCTTCCCATGGGCTTTTACCATTTCATTGGGCTTCCTCGGCTCAACTACTCCTTACTTCATCCATGGGGTTAATAAATCCTCTATTGCCCCTTACTTTCTTTCTTTATTTACACTACCTTGGGCCTGCCGTGGCAGGCATGGCCCATTCTCACTTTTCCTACATCCATTCTGCCAATGGGTTTGCTATTTCTCTCTTTCTAGGCCTTTGAGGCCCATTTACTTTCTCAAGATCCATTTGTTTGCTTTATGGACCTATAATCTATTGTTCCTGCCGCTTGGGCTTAATGGCCTTACTATCCACTTTCTAACTCTTTTCTACCCGTGTTGATGGGCTTCTTTTTTTTGCTGAGCTCTCAAAAATGAGCCTCAACATTTAGCCCCCTGAACATATAAAGCGTGCCTGTGGTTCATATGTGAATGAAAGACTTCTCTGCCCTTTGTGTCTTTCATTCTTCTTTTCCTTCGCGGGCTTTTTCGAACAGTGGTCCCCAACTTATACATATGTTCATATATGCACATATATATATATTTATTTTCTTTCTACCGTGAACAGTGCTGTCTCTTCGAATTCCCCAATATAGCAGCTATTTTTGACACGCAGCCGCCGTTTCATTAATTTCATCCCTCTTCTGATGGTTGAACCATCGCATCCCTTCACGCTGGTATTAATGACGCTTATATTTAAGGACAAATCCCTTCGTAATCCTTCCACAAACGCCTTTTCTTCTTCCCACATAAACACTCTCCCCGTTTCCCTTTCTCCACAGTTTTCTTCTTCTAAGACACTCCCATCCATTTTACTTCGATCAAAACCCGATACCATGACACCGGCGAAAGGCCAAGGCTCCTCCCGCTGTAAGGGAAAAGAGGTTATCTCTGATCCTCTCGCCACTCGCGATGTAGGCGAGGAGGTCATGTATTCCGAATCGGACCACTCCGACGAGGAAGAAACGCAACGCACCCCGGATAGTGAGTGCGCTCTCCTTATTGATCCTTGGTACGATATCCATCCCCACTTCTCAAAGGTTCCCGGTGACTATACGCCACAGCCGTCGGGCCATGTGTGGCTTGCTCTTTGCCGGCGAAACACGGACACTTCTTGGGCTCCGTTGGCCTCCTCGATCTCCGATCTCATCATCCTACAAGGCATTTCACTCCCCGTGCTCATTCACTTCGAATTTGGGTCAGGCACCGCTTTGGGTTGGAGGGAATGGGTGGATAGAGAGTTATCAAACACGGGTTTCATGGGTTTGCTTTAACGGGCCAGCGTACTGAAGGCCTTCGTTTCATCCCGTTGTTTATCCAATTTTAGGGACCTCTTCAACCTCCGTCACTTGGTCCGTAGATGGTGCACCACCACTCACACTTTCTTCTTCTCCTATGGTGAGGTCACAATAACTTTGGAAGATGTAGTCAATCAGTTGCTCTTGCCCATCCTTAGAGACGTCAATCCTGGCGCCTTGGAACTTTCTCCAGAGGAGGAGGCCATTGAGGCTGAACTGAAGAGGAAGATGAGTGGTAATGCGAAGTTGTCATTTTGGATCAGTTCTACCTCCAAGATTTCCACCGCTGCTCGCCGTGTGTCTTTTGTCACCTTCTGGTTGTGTAAGTTCATCTTCGCCTCCCATCCCCACTACGCCGTCAAGCCTTTATATTTTCGATTAGCTATCAAGATATCAGCCGGGGTAAGTTTGCCTTTGGCTCCTATGTTCCTGGGGCATTTGTATGTTCAGTTAGACATCCTACGGAGCGATGAGAGTTAGACAGGCTCCTGCCACATAGTCACCTCCTCTGTTCACAGCACTATTCTGCAGCTTGTGCCAGGCACAGATAGACATCCTGCGAAGCGATGAGCACTTTACTACAGTTACCATTCCAGGTTCATTGAGAGAGGGCATTTGCACTCCTGCCATGCACAGATATTGGCAGGCCGTGATGACTTCGTTCGACCAAGAATTGGTGGGCAGTCGTGGTTTCTCCCTTATTCCTCCTAACGGACTTAGTGCAGTTATTTCAGCTAATTCTCGGTTGCTTTTGCCCTCTAAGTTTGTGTTAGCTTATGCTAGGAAACAGAATCAGTCTGCCATCTTTGAGTGGGATGAGGAGAAAAGAGGATGGTATTGGCACGCTGGCGATTATCCTCCAGGTTGGGAGAAGAAAGTGAAAGTGACGAACATTCCGGTACCTAAGAAGGGTTCTGCCTGACCCAAGTCCACCAAAAAAGACGGTGATTCTTCTGAAGTTTCTAAGTTCACTGTTTCGCAGCTACCCGCCGGCGCCTTTCTTTCCAGCAGGACACGAGGCAGTAAGAGGAAGTTCGTTCCTCCCTCTGCGCCCACTACCACTGAGCGGTAAGTATGTTGCCTTTAACTTTGCCTTCCCTTTTTTGTCTTTGTTTTCTACGAATAGCTCTTATACACTTTGTTGATTCATCTCTTTTTCTCTGTCTTCTGTTCCCTTTGCAGTCTAAGTACAAAGAGGATACATCTGCTACTCATCCTATACCACTTGACAAGCCTAAATCCGAAGTATGTCTCCTCCCTCTCTTTCCCTTTCCTTTGCCTATATCTCTTCTTCCATACATTGTTGTTTGTTTGTCTTTATTTCAGCATCATTACCAGTTATGGACTCCTTCGTTTTTCGTTTTTTTTTTTGTTTTCCAAGACGAACCCGAGCCTCTCTCTGTATACCGTCCCACAGCTAAGGAACTCTCTGCCTCCATGGGCACACCCATGGGAGGTTTCTTTGGCGAGGCTGGTGTAGTACTTGCAACGCCCGTTCCTGCTGCCGTTGCACCGAAAATCCTTGCTAAGGTCCCCATCCCTCCTACTAAGCCGGTATCCACAAGTGAGAGTGCTCATATGGAAAAGGTTGGGAAGACTATTTCTGCTCCTACCGAGATGCTTACCCCCTAGAAGGGAGTCATTCCTTCTGCCATTTCTCAGGCCGAGATTGCTTCTCCTGCCACACCCCTTGTTATCTCTATCAGTGACCCTTTCATAACTCTTTCTCAAGCGGTGAAGGACGGTTCCTCTTTGGTAGTTACTCCCTCTTCCATCCCAAGCTCTGCTACACAGGGGCCTGATGCAGTTTTGTCTTCTGAGGGCTCCGAGGATGTCCTCGAGGATTCTGATGATGAACCCACCATAAAAAAAGAGGATTTCTGATTTTGAGGAGGAGGAGGAAGGTGCTGAGCGCTCGAGCGAATCCATGTGTATGTATCTCCTTATCTTGTTAAGTCCCTTTTTCCTCTCCCTCTTTTTTTTGTTAGCTTTTTTTCATGCACATGTATCTATTCTTGTGTCACCCTTTGATTTTGCATGTTTATTCTTGCAGAAACCTTCAAGGAGCCAGGAGTTGCAGCAGATACAGACATGCCCACAGCCACTCCTCCTGCCGCACCTATAGCACCCGTTCCTACTATCTTCACAGTCCCTACTTTCAAAAGTTCTGGTTTGCTTCTCGCCACTGTTTCTCCTTTTTTTTTTTTTCATCTATGAGTTCATTCCTTTTGGCTTGTGGTTCCTTACATCCTCTCCTTTTTTTTTTTTCCTTCTTGGTAGGCCCACTTCCTACCGCCTCTTCCCAGTTTGAGTTGGGCAGCAGTTCTGCCGCAGTTACAGACCCTGTGAGTGAGGCTGTGGCCTTCTTTACCCGATTTGATCAGCTTGAGGTTAATGACCTTGGTCCTGCAGATATCTGAGGTTCTGGTCCTCCTTACATAAATTTTCACGGCTTCAAGGTTCCTAAGGATTATGTTTCTCACTTGGAGGCGATCTATAGTAGCCGAGGTGACTTTATGCAAGGATTCCGTCTAGGCTGTTCTGCCAGAGAGCATTTCCTGAAAATGCTCGGGAGCATGATGAATGACATCGAGCATAACTTTGTTGACACTATCTCTTCCGAGCGGATCCTTCGGTGGAGAGCTGCAGTTTAAAAGCTTGTAAGTGTAGGCTTTGCTATGGAGTTTATTCTGGATCATCTCCTTGAGATTGCCCTAGCCCTTTTTATGAGGAGTATTCAACCTGTTGTTGATGCCATTGACACACGGATTGAGGTTTTGAAGAAGAAGGTGGCGGACTTGGAGGCTAGCCGTGAGCGCCTTCTTTCGAGCATTGGTGAGTCCAGCCGTTTTGGAGATCAGTCTCTCATTTCTGGGCTTCGTTGATGACGCAGTTTCCCCTTCTCTTGCTTTACTTATTTTCCTGCTTTTGTATTTCCTACCGGACTTCACCTTTTCCTTCTATCCCCCCCCCCTTTTTTTTTATGTTTATGAGACTGCCATATTTTGGGCTCGAAATTATGATGCTACATTATGCTACTACTTTCAGCTATTACTATGACATGGTATGCTTTTTGTAATATTTCATACATCTTTTCATTACGTGAAAGCATGTTACAATAATGTCTTGTGACATAGTCACTTGAAGGGAAACAAAAGAAAGACATAAAGAAAAAACATAACTACATGGCTTCTTCCTTTAAGCATAATAATGTTTCAACCACTTCCCATTGATGGGATCATTCAAGTCTTTGCCATCTATCTGAGTCAATCGATAATACCCACTTGAATGCGCTTCTCTTATCACAAGGGGCCCTTCCCATTTTGGTGCAAACTTAGATGGTCCTGCCATGCCTCGTTTAACATAGTCAACTACTTTTAACACGAGCTGCCCTTCCGCGAATACTCTCTCTTTGGTCATCCTACCATAGGCCTCTGTCATTTTTTGTCTATATCTGCAGCTACGCTCTTGTGCTTCTTCTTTACTTTCATCAAGCCCTTCCAGGTCTTCATACCTTTCTGCCGCAAAGACTTCCCTTTCTTTTTCCTTCTCCTGCATTTGCATAACTCTTAATGATGGAGTCCTTATTTCCACTAGGCTCATTACTTCTGTCCCATAAACTAGAGAAAAATGTGAAAACCCAGTGCCTGACTTCGATGAATTTCGATAAGCCCAAAGAGCGTCCGACAGGTGCGTTGCCCATCCGCCTGTGTATTCTTGACTCATTTTACTGATGATCTTTATGAGGATCTTGTTTGTTGCCTCTGCTTGCCCGTTTCCTTGAGAGTAGTAGGGTGATGAACGGTGGTGCTTAACTTGATAGAACTCCAGCATCCTCCTTACGTCGCTGTTGACAAAGGGTGTACCATTGTCACTGATGATCCTGTGGGGTAATCCAAACCTCACAATTATGTTTTCCTTGATGAAGTTTGCCACTACTCCTCCTGTGGCTTTGCAGAGTGGCACTGCCTCTGCCCACTTTGTTAAATATTCTGTAGACACTAGGATCCATATATAGCCACGCGACGGTGGGTTGATTGGTCCGACCAGATCGAGCCCCCAAGTGTGAAAGGGCCATGGGGTAACCATGCTGTGTAGGCTCTGCGAATGGGTGTGAATTAAGTTGGCCTGTATTTGACAGCCATGGCATCTTTTTACAAATTCTACCGTATCTTTTTTCATGGTAGGCCAGTAGTAACCCATCTGCAGCAGACATTTGTATAACTTCTTTTTCCCCTGGTGTTCTCCACATTCGCTCGCGTGTACTTCTTTTAGCATATCTTTCGCTTCATCGGGGCCCAAGCATCGTAATGGGTCTTCGTCATACCTTTTCTTGAAAAGGACCCCGTTGTGTAGAAAGTAACGTGTTGCCACCTTTTGAGCTTGTATCGCTCACTGTGCCTTTGTGGCAGGATCCCCTCTGCCAAGTACTGGATGAATGGTTTTCTCCAGTCCTCGCTGACGAATACAACGTAACTCTCTTCCCTATCTGACGCCAGTTGACAAGTCTCGCATTGGACCTGGACTTGATCCGCGTCTTTTCCCATGCTCGGCTAATAAAAGCCTGCCCTTTAGAGCCTGCGGTAGAGACTGACTTCTCCGCTGGACCTGCTAGTCTTATCATGCACCTCTATTAACTTCCTCTGTGCTTCTCTTTGCCCCACACATCTAGACAAGACCCCGCCTGGCATCCTGCGGTATAACTCTCCCTTTACCAGTGCGTAATCTCTTAGCACTTTTAGTTCCGTAGCTTCTCCTTCCTTCGTAAAAATCTCCTTTATGGGATTCCGCCAATCCTTTTCACACTGTTCTTCTTGGAACCTTTCTTTCAGTGCTTTGATGATAGATTCTTTCCTCTTGCTGACTTCTATTCTGGTGCTATCCCCTTCGAAAATTATTTGTAAGCCTAACGCAGCCAACGCGTCTGCGAACCGATTTTCATTCCTTGGAGCGTGCTCTATCTCAAAGTTGAAAACTTCTCCTCCATATTCTGGGCCATTACTTTGTATGGGCTAGGCTGGGTTCCTTTAAAGAGAAACTCCCTTTGGTCTAGCAAACCATTAGGTTCGAGTCTCCTATTACTCTTAAGTGTTTGACTCTCATTTCAAGGGCTGTGGTTAACCCAGTTAAATAGGCTTCATACTCTGCTGTATTGTTTAAGCATGGAAATTCTAATTTAAAGGATAGTGCCACAGCTTCGTTCTCTTCATGGTGCAAAACTACTCCCACTTCCCCCGATTGGGCAGTAGAAGATCCGTCAAATTTCATTACCCACTGTTCTCTGACTTCTTCCGTCATAGCTATTTCTCCTAGGACTTCATCATCCAGCGGGAATTCCTCTTCTCTAGGGAATTGTGCCAACAGATCTGCTATAGCCTGACTTTTCACCGCTTTGGGTGTTCCTGCCTTTAGATCGTATTGCGACAATTGTAATAACCATTAGGATATTCTGCCAGAGAGAATTGGTTGTCGTAACATGGCTTTGATGGCGTGAGACTTAGTCATCAGCCACACCTCGTAGGCCAAGAAATAATGACGTAACCTTTGTGAGGCATACACAATAGCCAAACATGCCCTTTCTACCCTTGGGTAACGAGTTTCTGCGTCCTTCAGAGCACGGCTGATGTAGTAAACCGGTTGCTCATTACCATCTCTGTCCTCTTGGGCGATCAGTGTGCCTACGGCATACTGGTTGGTGGCCAAGTACAATAACAATCGCTTCCTGTGGATTGGGGCTTGCACAGTGGGGAGATTCATCATGATCTACTGAAGCCTCTTGAAAGCCGTCTACTGCGCCTTTCCCCATTCAAAACTTTGCCCCTTCTTGAGTAGCTTGCCGAAAGCAGAGATAATGGATGCCAGTCCAGGGATGAACCTTCGGATATACGAGACCTTTCCCAAAAAACTTTTCAATTCTTTTACCGTAGTTGGAAGTTTCATGGTTGCTATGGCCATGGCTTTGGCCGGTTCCACATCTATTCCTCTACTGTGGACCAGAAACCCAAAGAATTTTCCAGAAGACACCCCGAATGCGCACTTGAGAGGGTTCATCTTTAGCTTGAAATCCCTATACCTTTCAAACACCTTCCTCAATACCTGGGCATGCTCTTCCCGCCTTTTGGACTTCACCACTATGTCGTCCACATAGTCTTCTAATTCCTGGTGCATCATGTTATGGAATATGGCTGTCATTGTCCGCTGATAAGTTGCACCTGCATTCTTCAACCCAAATGGCATTACTGTATAGTAAAAATTGCTTATGGGTGTTCTGAAGGCAGTCTTCTCTGCATCCCTCGGCGCCATTCTAATCTGGTTGTACCCACTAAATCCGTCCATGAATGGGAACATGGCACTTCTTGCCGCAGAATCTATTAGCAAATCCATATTCGGCAAAGGGAATTCGTCTTTTGGGCAAGCTCTGTTGAGATTTTTGAAATTTACGCAACATCTTATCTGCCCGTTCTTCTTCTTCATCGGCACTATGTTGGACAACTAGCGTGGATGTTGAATGTGTTTGATGAATCCTGCGGCCAGCAACTTCTGTACTTATTTGATTATTTGTCCTATCTCGGTGTGGAATATCCTGGCAAGCTGGGCCACTGGCTTAGCCCCTGGGTCTACATTCAGCGTATGCACTACTAGCACAGGGTCCAATCCGAGCATTTCACTATAATCTCATGCAAAGATGTTTCTGTATTCCTTTAACAGTAATATCAATTCTGACTTCTCTCTTTCTGACAACTTTGAACTGATTGAGACGGATCTTGGTTCCTGTGAGTCGGACCTCAAATTGACTTCTTCTAACTTTTCTTCTGCCACGACCTGTGCGTCCTTTTCTGCCACAAACTCCTCGTCCGTTTCTTCGCTACTTTCTTCCTCCAATCCTTCTTGAACTATGCAACACACCAGGCTTTTGTGCTGCCCTTCCTATCTGGGGCCCGTTCGTGTTTCATTCGTGGGCCCCGCGTACCTTCATAATTTGTATACGATCCTGCCATCAAGGCCCCAGACCCTAACGCATTGTGGTACATTATCTGGTTTGCAGTAGGTGCTGCTTTCCTCTTCTTTTTCTGGGATAGTAACTTTCTCAGATCAGGTTCTGGGTCGTCCCAAATATCCTCCCACCTAGGAACAAAGGAGCCTTGTGGTTTCGACACTAAACTTTCCCCAGATGGTGCCCATTTGTCGTAAAACATGATTTCTACCAAATGGGCTTCCGCCTGCTCGAATGGTGACGGGTTTGCTGCTATTCGTATCATCCTACCATTCAACCTTCCTTTCACGCATTGGTGGTAGGTGGACGAGACTAGTCAATGTTTATGCAACCATGGCCTTCACAACAGCACATGGTATGAGACCTCTGTTTTTACTACGTGAAACCAAGCTAAAGAGGCTATGGGGCCTATCTTTAACCATAGTTGAATGTGGCCTGCGGTATATTCGCCACTTCCTCCGAACCCGGTTACTTCCATTGGACACCGTTGGATCTTTCTTTCTGAGATTCCCGCCGCTTGTAGAGTACTTAGCGGAACGAGGTTTACTGAAGCACCTGTATCTATCAAGGCTCTCTTGATGGGAATCTGATTTATGGATGCAGCCAGGTAAAGGGGCCTCCTGTGGTCGAGGTAACCCACTTCCATATCCTCATCATCGAAAGTGATTTCACTTAACTCTTGTAAGAAGGCCCTATCGTCTACGATTTCTACTGATAAACATTCTACTCCTGCCCCGAAGGCGATGCTTATCCAAGCCTTTGTGGCTACCTTCCGCTCCTTCGCTGCAAGACCTAGTTGGTTATACAGGTTTTTGAATTTGGAGCTCTTCTATAAGGCCGTGATTGCTGCGGCAGGCAGGGCTGGGTTCTTCTCTTCGTCCTCCCTTGGGTCTGCACAGATCACTATCACTACTACACCCTTCCCCTTGTGGTTTGAGAGTGGATTTCTTTGAACTTCTTGTTGTGACAGCTCTAGGGTCCCCTCTTTGATCCTGCGGTGTACTAATCTGCGGAGTGCCCAACATTCTGCAGTGGGATGTTGTACGTAGTTGTGCAATCGGCAAAAGCGTGAGTCCTTCCGCTCTTCTTCTGTGGGCTCCCTAGAGACTTGATTAGGCTTAAAAACTCCATCTGCTATCCACCTGTCCAGGAGTACATCTAACTCCTTTGGGGTGCATGGTATTGGTGGAGGAGTATCATGCTCCTTCCCATCAAATTTTCTTTTTCTCTCACATGTGGAAGCTATCATGGCTTGTGGGGCGTTTCTTTTGTCAAGAGCCGGCCTTACTGACTGAGCGGTCATCCTGGCCTTTTGTAGCAGTTGTGCAAACTAGGAGATTTCTAAGTTTTCCAGAACAGCTCGGTACTCCCTGATCAAATTCGTCATACACATCTCCACCAGTGTCTCCTCACAGTGGTCGTAACAATCGAGTGCTATGTCTCTGAACCTCTTGATATATTCTATTAAATCCTTACCATTTCTTTGCTTGGTAGCTTGCAAGGTTGCGAGTGTCACCATTTCTTCTCCGTGGAAGTACTTGGTGAAAAATACATCCACCATATCATCCCAAGTTGGGATAAATCCTGGCTTCAAACCAATGTACCAGGTATAGGCACGGTCACATAGTGACTTAGAAAATTCCCAAAGACACAAGTCCTCGTCTGCCGCATAGGGACCAAGAGTGTTAATAAACTTGCTTACGTGCTCAATGGCACTTCCCTTCCTGCCATCATACTGCGCGAAGGCTCGCGATTCATACCTCTCAAGGTATGGTTTACTGAGCACTCTTAATGGATAAGGAGGCCTTTGTGCATAGAACCTTTCTTTTGGTGCTCTGGCTCTTTCCGGCTCTAAGAGAGCAGCTACCTCTGCCATGGTGATGTAACACTGTCCTATGTTCTGCGGAGCTCCTCCAATTGGTGTCTCCTCTTTCTCTGCCGCATGCTCTAGGTCATGCTGGCTCCTTTTCTCTTTCGTCTTATCTGTCTTCAACAGGAGGATTTCCTCCATCATCTGTTGTTGTGAATGTTGTAATACTTGCAATACTTCAACAAAAGTATTGGCATTGTCATTGGGATTCTTTGCCTGCGGCTGGGGTCCAGCCCCTACTCCGGTGGTACCTTCCACCTGCTGATTCTGGTGAGGCGTTGTTGGCCTAGACTCTGCTTGAGAGGGCACATCGCTTATGTTTCGTGTTGCCCTGGATTTCAACGACATTTGCTTGTAAGGATCTCTGTCCCTGTCTATTTCCCAACTCCCCAGCGAAGTCGCCAATTTAAATGTGGTGGGCTTTTTGCACAGTGTTGGGCTGGATTGCTTCCTGCCGTGCTAAGCCCAAAGTATTCTGAATCAGGGAGTTGGGACCGGTCCAATTACAATCCACCTTGGTCCAGCTTATGCGAAAGCCACGCCTTGTCCTACAGCAACTTAGATTACATGCTCACAGCAAACAGAGCTATTTAAAATGATTACGGCAGGCAGATATAACAAATATGATAAAGGGATCGATTCACTTATTTAGACAAGAATAAATTGCAGGAAAATACATATTCTAGTAAAAACGACAACTGAAATGGAAAAAAAAGAAAAAAAAAAAGGGAAGCTGGGAGTAAGCTTATCAAACTAAAAATGAATATTAGTCTGCCGTAGTGTGTTACGAGATCTAAGCCAAGAAGGAAAAAACGTTTCCTCAATGCGAGTAATCTCCCAAAGAAGAGATTAATTGCTTTGAGGGAGCGAACCTAAATGACTTGTGCCCAGAAAAGTCCTCTTACTGTTGGTCGAGAACATAGGTTTGAGAGGGAGAGAGGGAATGATCCTATTTGGTGCATGCCTGCCGTTTTGTTCTCTCTATTTCTTTTTTCTTTTCTTTTTTTTTTCCTTTTCTCTGTTTTCTGATTCTTTCTTCCTTTTGTTTTTTCTTTTTTTTTTTCTTTTTTTTTTCTTTTTTTGTTAGTGTGATTCTCTCTTAGGCCAATCTTGCCCCGATGTTATTTGGCCCAAAAAACACTGGGCTCTTTTGAATTTGCTGTTTATTTCTTTTCCGACGGCCTAATAAATCCATTGGGCTTTCTCATCGTATCATTTGCGGGTTCACTATCCCGTCTGCTTCCTTTTGGGCGGTCTTGGCCCATTTCTTTCTTGGGGCGTCCTTGGCCCTTGCGAATGCCGTGCTTCCTATGGGCTTTTACCATTTCATTGGGCTTCCTCGGCTCAACTACTCCATACTTCATCCATGGGGCTAATAAATCCTCTATTGTCCCTTGCTTTCTTTATTTACACTACATTGGGCCTGCTGTGGCAAGCATGACCCATTCTCATTTTTTCTACATCCATTCTGCCTATGAGTTTGCTATTTCTCTCTTTCCGGGCCTTTGAGACCTATTTACTTTTTCAAGATCCATTTGTTTGCTTTATGGACCTATAATCCATTGTTCCTGCCGCTTGGGCTTAATAACCTTTCTATCTACTTTCTAACTCTTTTCTACTCGCGTTGATGGGCTTCTTTTTTCTGCTGAGGTCTCAAAAATGAGCCTCAACAGGATAATAGATCGAACTCAAGACCTCTTGTTCTGATACCATATTAAATTACTAATTGTGCTAAAAACTTAAACTATTGAAATATGATAAATTTAACTGTTTAATCACACAATTCTAACACTCATGCACTGCTCATATAAACATATAGATGTCCTCACATAGTCTCATATATAATTTATTACATGGCTTCTATCCATTGCATCAATACACAATACAATACAATGCATAGAGGTGCCACGAAATTTAACCAATTTATTATTATACATTTTCAATTAAGAAAAGTCAAAAGAATAAGATAATAGTTGTAAAGACTAAAGCATGGTCAATGGTTTGAATGATGTGACATTTGAGTTTTGCTACGCGGCAAAACCTAAGTCAGACAGTTGGTTGGTTTGTTTATTTTTTATAGTACAAAGTTTAAAGCTCTATAGCTTTAGCGGTTGAGCGCTTATTATAGAGTTTTTTTTTTTTTTTCTTAGTTAAAACTCTTTTATAATAAAAGCTCTTTAGCATTTAAAATGTTTGACAAATTATAATGATAAAAAAAAAAAATTTTAATTGTTACACACATTTCATAACCCAATCAATAAAGAGTTTATAGAGGTGAAAAAAAAAAAAAAAAAAACTGAGTGTTATATGTTTGATACTTGAATTCGATTAATTTAATTGATAATTAGTATTTATTTTTATTTTTATTATTAAGCTCTTTATCTTTTTCAAAATGGATGGGTACTAAATATTATATTATATTAAAAAATAAGTATGTGTTCAGCCATTCCTATATTTAGTTTAACTTTAAACCTTTTTTCAACTTTAAGGGAAGGAGAAAAGCTCTTAAGTAAAATTATCAATCAATGACATATTTTGCTTAAAACCTTTAAGGCGGCTATTATACTTATAGGAAACTAGCCTAGGATATTATATCTTATATAGTGAAATAGATTTTTCGTTACGAACACAAGTGATATTTGTTTATACAATTGTTAAAAATAAAATACAATCAGTATTTAGTTATATTATCGAACTCCTAAAAAGAGTAACTTAGACACCAGGTGATAGACACAAAAATAATCTACTAGGTACTGAAATCCTAGTGAGATTGGGATCAGGTGCAATATCTAAGTATTTCACCCAATGCAATGGTTAAAAATAAAATACAATCAGTATTTAGTTCTATTATCAAACTCTTAAAAAGAGTGAGTTTAGACACTAGGTGGTAGGTACAAAGATAATCTACTAGGTATTGAAATCTCAGGCTACGTTTGGTTCAATGTAAAATGTTTCCCAGGTGTAAAATATTTTCAAGTGAAAATATTTTTAGGTGTTTAGTGGCATTTTAAAAAATATTTTGAAAAATATTTTTCAGTGTTTGATTGTATTCTTGAAAATACTATTGAAAACACATTTTCTACTTGATACTCACATTTTCTCAGCTTCCAAACAAATATATAATATCAAACCAAACCAAAAAAATTCATCAAATCTGGTTAAATTGAGAGAAGAAGGAAGAGAGAGAAGCAATTGGGTTCGATCTAGAGGCGACGGAGGCAAGATCGCGCGGAAGAGGCGATTGGGTCACGGTGGGTCGCTCGCCGACGAGGGTCACAGTGGGTTCGATCTAGAGGCGGCAGAGGCAAGATCGGTGACATGGGTCTGATGGCAGCGAGATCGGTTGATGGGTCTGAAGGAGGCGACGACGACGAGATCGGTGGGGGGGGTCTGATATCGGCGAAGGTTGGATTGTCTTCTTCACTTTCCCTTCTAGCTCTCTCTCTCTCTGTCTTCGGGTGTGTGCTTGAGCAGGGTTGTCTCCCTGCACTTTTCCAAAAATGCATTGAAGGTAAAATCAAAGTATAAATGATTTTACGCTCAAAATGGCTTATTTTCCAGTTAAAGTGTAAATGATTTTCCGGTGATCGTATTTTCCGTAGCTGCCAAACATACACAAGGGTGTAAAATGTTTTCCTGATAGTGTTTTCAAGCGAAATAAACGCAGCCTTAGTGGGATTGAGATCAGGTGCAATATCTAAGTATTGCACCATATGTAATTGCTTTCAATGGTTGAAATTGAGAGTCAAAAGAAACAACTTTCAATCTCAACCGTTAAATAAAATAAGTGAGAAAAAGTAAAAAAGTGAGAATGATATAAATCTTTAATGAGAGAAGCAGTAGATAATTGCACCCAGTGGTATTACACCAAATCCAAATCCTCCCTAATGTATTTTTCAAACATAATTGGGTCAATTTCAGATTCTATGAAACAGTTTACTCAATTAATTGTGAGCGACTAGAAATGCATGATTGAAAATCAGTGGTAAGAAAAGCATGATTGTTTCATGAAAAACCCATGATACTTCAGCAAAGAAGTAACTGATTTTTATATTTTTTTAATAAGTTGCACACACACCATTGAATTTTAATTACATACTCACCCTCTATTCATTCTTGTAGGACAACAGAGCTCATTAGATACAACAACGCTTGATAATTTTACGCAAAAATCGTTAAACAAACACCCTCTTCTCCATAGAATTATGCACCCAAGGATAAATATTTTCATGGTCAAAATTTTGTAATCAGGTACAAGTAGACTATATGAAAGTTCCTTTTTCTGGGTGCACTTATTTATAGTTTCATCTTCTTTTTTTTAAGAGTACATTAAAAAGTAAAAACCAAGATGGAAAAAAAAAAAAATTCATACAAGGAAGAGAGGCAGGTTTGGTCCAACCAACTCTGGTACAGATCCTACTAAGCCACAGCTCAATGTTATATACAACATTTAGAGGATTAAATCTCCCTCGCCCTGTATAGAACAAAGGAAAAACTAGAAATGTTCTTCCTAGGATGAGCAAACCTTGCAACTCTTCCTACATGTTCCATCATCACCAACCATGTAAAGAGGGTTCTTTTTACACTCACCAGCCTTAGCCCATACAGGGCAGTTCTCATTCTCATCCACACAATCCCCTTTGCCTCCCTTGCCTTCTTGCTTAACTGGTTTCTCGAAGGACCTTACGTGAATCCACTTGGTTGCAGACCACTTCTCTCCCTCAATAACAGGGCAACTTCCATGCAAGCTGCGTGTATCTGTAGTTGCATCGGGATTAAGACTGAAGAACAGCAAGGCATCACCCTTTTTGGGTTTCACTGCATGGTTACAAAGAGAAAATTTCAGATTGCATGATGATGATAGGGAGCAAACCTGGATTCTATACAACTGGATGACCGAAAACACTATAGAAACAGGTTTGAACATATAATTGAATGAGCAGAACTGGTGATTAGATTCACTCCTATATAGGTACCATCATATGGAGCAACTTTGGTGCGGACACCACATGATAGCATATTTGTAGAGATTATCTTTATCATTTATGTTATCTTTATTTGGGTTTATCTTTAGTATTGGATTAGTATTTGAGATTGTTAGGATTATCGTATAGGTATTTGAGATTGTTTAGGATTTGTTTAGAAGAATTTATCTTTATCATTGTGATTCCTGGAAGCTGTATATAAAGCTCCAGATGGTTCCTTTTGTACTTGATAGACTATTATTATTATTGAGATTATTTACATTGAATCGTTTGGTGATGATTCCAAACACCTTAGGTGGGAAGCCTAAGGTTCTTCGTAGGACTAATCTAGATGAGAAGCCTAAGTTGTCCTGCATCAACTTGGTATCAGAGCCCAACCCGATCTCCCCTTTCAGCACCAATCAGCAACCAAAATCACAACTGACAACCCACAGCCACACTCACCATCAGAAAACAAAACCACTGCCAAACATGCCATTACTCAAATACTTACCCCACGAGATTTGCAAACCACAACAACCCAATTTCTTACCTCACGAAATCTGCAAACCAGAACCTAAACCAATCCGAACCATTTACCCCCTTTGGCCGCACGAATTCTTCATCCCAAAACCAACAGACAAGCCCATCCGTGCCCGACTCTGAGGACTACCACCAGATCAGAAACAGAGAGCATAACCAAAACAAACAAAAACAAACAAAAACAAAAACAAAAAACAAAAAAAAAAAAACAGATCCACAACTTCAAACCGTCAGATCAAGAGCAAGAGCGTTTGACAGTCAGCAAGCAGCTGCCGATGTCACTATTGGAGCAACACCGCCGAGATCCGCCGTCACCGATCTCTCCCTGCCACTTCACGAAGCTCCTAGTTCTGCCACCAGCCACCGAGATCTGCCTCACTAGCTCCAATCTCCACCTTTGAGTGCCGCTGCCTGACCACCAATGAGCCTCTTCGTCGATGACTCTTGCAAGCGCCGATCCCTTCTCTATCTAGTTTATCGACTCTTGCAAGCGCCGATCCCTTCTCTATCTAGTTTTCCATTGTTTTCTCATTTCTTTAGCTTCTGTGTGTAATGTTTCAGTTTGACTGACGTGCTATTGTTTGGCACTAGTAGGTTTAGTTTTATATTTTGGTCTTTCTTTATTGTATTTAAAAAAAAAAAAGAAAAAAAAAAAAAAAAAAAAGAGGTCAATTCAGGTCCACGTAGCAGGCAGAATCCTAAAGAAGGCTCCACTTCCCACTGTTCATTGAGGCCAGGTTGTTAAGTCAACCCAACCAAGGTGTAGACTTTCCTAACTAAATGAAGTGAATTGCACTTTCAGATTTAATATCAATATGTCTACTATGTGCCTCAACTTTACCTTCAATAACATGTCATTGCCTTTATCCTTTGTTCAGCTTAAACTTTCACATGAATTTAATATTTTAGCTGCTGGTTTAATTTCTTTTAGCCTTCTATTTTAGCCCAAAAAAAAAAAATCCTTTACAGGAATTACTTCTCAGTATTAGTAGTTGAACTAGCCTAATCGCATTGTAACAATTAGGTCCTTTTTAATTTAATTCTTGTTGAAGCTAGTACTGCTTGACTGCAACAACCTGTGGAATTCATGACTTTTCTTCACATATAATTTACTTGAGTTTTATCCTTATTATTCACTTGCTAGAATTAGTTTGTTGATCTATTTGCATGCATTTGCGTAGTGGTCGTCTAGTAACTAGTTCTGAAGAATAGTCTAATTCTAAATCAGAGTCTAGTTCTGAATCCCAATCTAGTCCCCAATCCCGCCTAAACATGGATCCTCCTCCCCAAGATGAATTAAAACAAGCCATTGCAGAGCTTATTGCCCGTCTAGGCCACTTGGAGGCTAGGTATGACGAGGCTAATGCACAAAATGGAAGATATAATAATAGACATGGCCCTCACCCTAGGCAAGACCATAGGGACAATGAAGACAACTCAACAAAGCATATCAAAGTAGAGGCCCCTACCTTTGATGGTGTTAGGAATCCCCAGGTCTACAATGATTGGGTGAGAGAGATGGAGCATTTTTTTTTTAGTGGTATGAATTGTCTAAGGATAGAAAGGTTAGATTTGCCAAAATGAAACTTGTAGGAAGAGCAAAACTCCATTGAGATAGTGTTGTCAACCACCTCCACAAGACCCGCCAACCACCCATAAATCTTTGGGAAGAAATGAAGGCCAAGCTCAATGAAAAGTATTTCCCAATATCTCATCAAGGCAACTTGTTGGATCAATGGCATGATTTGAGACAAGACAATAGGTCTGCTACTGAGTACGTAAAACAATTTAAAGAGTACAGGATCCGTAGCAATGCAACTGAAGATGAGCCAATTACCTTGAGTAGATTTAGGAAAGGTCTCAATTATGATCTTCAAAGAGAATTAATGGCCCGATAAATCTCAAATCTTGATGATGCTTATACCTTAGTGCAAGATTTAGAGCTGATCCCTAGGCCCCAAGGTGGAAGGAGATTTGACAATCGCCTGTTGCCTCGCAACAATTTTGAAGGTCCCCAAGGTAGGTACCTCCAAGGTGCCCAAAATAGGCCTTATCCCAACAATAGACCCTCACACATAGAAGAGATTCCTCAGGGTAGATACCAACAAGGTCCTCAAACTAGACCCAATCCCAACAATAGGCCCTTGCGCCCAGAAGACAAAAGGAAGAGTGTAGTTAGAGAGACATTTAGGCCCAATTCTAGAATCCAATGCTTTAAGTGTCAAGGCTTTGGTCATATGGCTGCCCAATGTCCTAATAAGACCTTGTTGATTGAAGAATTGGATGAAGAGGAAGAGGTAGAAGAAGTAGTCTATGAGCCTAACATTGAAGACATTGTAGAAATAGGAGAGGATGATTCCACCCAATCAGCTTGCATTAGAGCCCTACCATCTTTTGACAACCTCAATGAGGGTAGTCTTGATACTCCTGTAGTGAGTGTTGTTAGGCGTGCTCTGGCACAGTCCAAAGAAAGTGATGATTGGAAAAAAAATACTATCTTCCAAACCTTTGTGAAGTGTGGAACCACAAATTGCAAGGTTATCATTGACAGTGGAAGTTGCATTAATGCAGTTTCTTCTAAACTTGTCTCCCTCTTAGCTTTGAAGTTAGTTGCCCAACCTAAGCCCTATAAGGTTTCTTGGGTAGATGATTCACCTATCACCATCAAGGATAGGTGTCTTGTTCCTATTCATATCCTTTCATACAAGGCTCAGATTTCATGTGATGTGATTCCAATGGATGTAGGACACATAATTTTGGGACGACCATGACTCTATGATTTAGATGTCACTCTTTATGGTCACTCGAACTCTTGTTCCTTCATGCACAATGAACAAAGGATTAAACTTAAGCCAGTCAAAACTAAGTTTGTTAGTGCAAGTATGGCTAAAGAAGAGCCCAAAAAGCAAAGCATGAACCTTATCAGTCCAAAAGAGCTTGAAAGAGCTATCAATCAAGACTCCATCATCCTTGCTTTGGTTGTTAAGGAAGCTGCACTAAATAGCTTTGAAGAACCAAGAAAAGAAGTACGATCAATGCTTCAAGAGTTCCAAGATGTTTTCCCTCAAGAGCTTCCAAATCAATTGCCTCCTATACGTGATATTCAACACGCCATAGATCTTGTCCCAGGAGCAGCACTTCCAAATTTGCCCCATTATAGAATGAGCCCTCCTCAGTATGATGAGATGGCTAGACAAGTGGATGAACTTTTACACAAAGGATTTGTGCGTGAAAGCTTAAGCCCATGTGCAGTTCCTGCACTTTTGACCCCAAAGAAAGATGGATCCAGGAGGATGTGCGTGGATAGTCGTGCAATCAATAAGATTACTGTGAAATATCGTTTTCCTATCCCTAGGTTGGATGATATGTTTGATATGATGTCAGGAGCCACAATCTTTTCGAAGATTGATTTGAAGAGTGGATACCATCAGATTAGAATCCGCCCAGGTGATGAATGGAAGATTGCTTTTAAGACAAAAGATGGTCTACATGAGTGGCCTGTAATGCCCTTTGGTTTATCAAATGCTCCTAGTACTTTTATGAGAATGATGACACAAGTATTAAGGTCTTTCATGGGCAAATTTGTGGTAGTATACTTTAATGACATCCTCATTTATAGTAAATCAAAAGAGCAACATTTGGACCATCTTAAACAAGTTTGTTCCACTTTGAGGAAAGAAAACTTGTATGCCAACCTCAAGAAATGCTCTTTCTTCACTGATAATGTCATTTTCTTAGGTTTTGTGGTCTCATCTAAAGGAGTTTCTGCTGACCCACAAAAGGTCAAGGCCATAGTGGATTGGCCCGAGCCCAAGAACATTCATGAGGTTCGTAGTTTTCATGGGCTTGCAACTTTTTATCGCCGCTTCATACGTGGATTTAGTACAATCATGGCACCAATCACTGATTGTATGAAGCAAGGCGAGTTTCAATGGTCAAATGCTGCTAGTAAAGCCTTTCAAGAAATCAAGAAGAAGATGACAAAAGCATCGGTAATGCGCCTACCAGACTTTGATAAGGTCTTTGAAGTGGAATGTAATGCGTCTGGTGTAGGCATAGGAGGAGCTCTTAACTAAGATTGTCACCCTATAGCTTACTTTAGTGAGAAATTAAATGAGGCTAAGAAGAAGTATTCAACATATGACAAAGAACTCTATGTTGTGGTTCAAGCTTTAAGATATTGGAGCCATTATTTGACACCCCATGAGATTGTCATATATTCTGATCATGATGCTCTCCGCCACATCAATTCTCAAAAGAAATTAAATGCTCGACATGTCCCTTGGGTTGAGTATTTGCAAAGATTCTCTTTTGTTTTGAGACATAAATCTGGTGTTGAGAATAAGGTAGTTGACGCTTTGAGTCGTCGAGTCACCTCACTTTCTGTGATGAGCACAAAAGTCATAGGATTTGAGAAGTTGCGAGAGGAGTATGAATCTTACCCAGATTTTGGAGAAGTATACACAACACTTAGGACTGAGCATAGTCAGGTTGTTGATGATTTTATCCTCCGAGATGGTTACTTGTTTAAAGCCAATAAGCTTTGTATCCCCCGCACATCAGTTAGAGACTTTTTGGTTTTGGAAGTGCACGCGGGAGGACTTTCAGGACATTTTGGACGTGATAAGACAATTGAAGAGGTAGAGAGGCAGTTCTATTGGCCAAGTCTTAAGAGGGACGTTGCCAAGATAATTGGTCAATGTCAACTGGCTAAGCATTGCAAGCAAGATACTGGCCTTTACACTCTTCTACTAGTTCCACACCGTCCTTGGGAGGATATTAGCATGGAGTTTATACTAGGTCTCCCTCGTACCCTTAGGAAGTTTGATTCCATTCTTGCAGTGGTAGACCGATTTTCTAAGATGGCTCACTTTCTTCCATGCTCTAAGACATTTGATGCATCAAAGGTAGCCAAGATTTTCTTTGATGAGATTGTTAAGCTATATGGGTTACCTAAAACAATTGTGTCAGATAGGGATGTTAAATTCATGAGCTACTTTTGGAAGACCCTTTGGCACATGATGGGAACAAAGTTGAAATTCTCCACAGCATATCATCCTCAAACAGATGGTCAAACTAAGGTTGTAAATAGGAGTCTAGGAAATCTTTTGAGGTGTCTCATAGGTGAGAATGGTAGTACTTGGGAATCTATGCTCCCTGTAGCTCAATTTGCATACAATAACTCAGTCAATAGGTCCATAGGTATGAGTCCATTTGAAGTTGTTCATGGTTATACACCTAGGAGACCTTTAGACCTTCTCCCAATGTCCTCACATGATAGGGTTTATGTGTCTGCAGTAGAGTTTGCTAGTCATGAGCTGCATAAAGAGATCAACAAACGAATTCATGCTAGTAATCTTAAGTATAAGACTCAGGCTGATTTACATCGACTTCATTTTGACTTTGATGTAGGACATTATGTTATGATTCGTATCAGGCCTGAACGGTATCCGTCCGGAACCGTTAAGAAACTGCAGGCCCGCAGTGCTGGCCCATTCAAGGTATTAAAGAAACTTGGATCTAATGCTTATGTGATTGATATACCTTTAGATTATGGTATTAGTTCTACTTTTAATATTGCTGATTTAATTGCTTTTAAAGGTCCAGCAGTTATTCCCTATGACCCTTTTGATGATCCACCCTATTCTTCTTTAGCTAACCCTGTCCCTAACCCTACACCATCTTGTTTCCAAAAGGCACATAAAGATATTATTGATGTTATTTTGGATAAGCAGTCTCTTTTCACTAGGGATGGAACAATTCAGCACTTCTTGGTTCGCTGGTGAGGACGGCCTGATTTGGATTGTACATGGATCACCAGAGAGGAGTTGCAGCAGCTTGATCCCACTCTTTTGGAGGCCTTCTTGGATACACTTGCTACTACTTCATCTCTACCTCCTATCACCTACACATATGAGCGTCGACGGAGGTGCCATGCTGATCCAGTTAGCTTGTGGCTTGATGGAGCTTATTCTAATGTCACTTGATCCTTATGAGCTTTATTCGACGAGGTCGAGTTTCTCCCACCCCAAGGGAGTTGGTGCGGACACCACATAATAGCATATTTGTAAAGATTATCTTTATCATTTATGTTATCTTTATTTGGATTTATCTTTAGTATTGGATTAGTATTTGAGATTGTTAGGATTATCGTATTAGTATTTGAGATTGTTTAGGATTTGTTTAGGAGAGTTTATCTTTATCATTGTGATTCCTGAAAGCTGTATATAAAGCTCCAGATGGTTCCTTTTGTACTTGACAGACTATTATTATTATTATTGAGATTATTTACATTGAATCGTTTGGTGGTGATTCCAAACACCTTAGGTGGGAAGCCTAAGGTTTTTCGTAGGACTAATCTAGATGGGAAGCCTAGGTTGTCCTGCATCAAACTTGCAACACCAAGGAAAAAAAATTGGTGGTTTTTGCGCATGATAAGAATAAGTTTGCACTGGGATCTGATGCTCATATATAAGTTGATTACATCTTCAAAATTTTATTGCCAACCAACAATTCAGATATGACCAGTGATCTGTTTACAAAAGCAATTAGCACACAACCTAGACCTAGTCTCCCATGCCCTAACTCAAGAAGAAAAAGAAGGGAAGACCACATATTTTCATGTACTAAATGTACTTAAGTAACTCATATCTAGTTAAGTATTTCACTGAGATTCTACTACGGAAATTTAAGGAGATACCACTCTGAATTTCTTTACCAATAAAAAGGCATATATGAGTTGAATTCATTTACCAATAAAAAGGCACAGGGATCTGATGACATATATGAGTTGATTAAATCTTCAACACTTTTATTGCCAAAAAACAATTCAGAGATGACTAGTGATCTGTTTACAAATGCAATTAGCACACAACCTATACCTAATTTCCCATGCCCTAACTCAAGAAGAAAAAATAAAAAAAGAAAAGACCACATATTTTCACACACTAAATGTATTTAAGGTACTCATGTCTAGTTCAGTATTTCATTGAGATATTACCACAGAAATTTAAGGATAAGCCACTCTGAATTCGCTTACAAATAAAAAGGCATGTATTAGTTGAATTCGTTTACCAATAAAAAGGCATTGGCATCTGATAACATGTATGAGTTGATTCAATCTTCAACTATTTTATTGCCCAAAAAAAATTCAGAGATGACCAGTGATCTGTTTACAAAAGCAATTAGCAAACAACCAACACTTAATTTCCCATGCCCTAACTCAAGAAGAAAAAGAAGGGAAGACCACATAAATTCACTAAATGTATTTAAGGTACTCATGTCTAGTTCAGTATTTTACTGAGATTCTACCACAGAAATTTAAGGAGATACCACTCTGAACTCTTTTACCAATAAAAAGGCATTTATTTAGGTGAAACAATAAAAGAGAAATTCAGGTTTGCTATAGATCAAAAACTTAATACCTGCATAGCCATTTTTAGCACAATCAGACACATCATCATCTTTTGGTTGAGACACCTTTGACTGTAGGAGAAGATAAACAAATGCTGACTTAGTTAAGTGGAAAGAGGGGGAACAAAGGAAAAGTTACGCACAGAGACACACAGCTGTGTTTGTGTAATTAGATAAAAGCTCTCCATGGAGTTTATAACATATAGAAAACAGAAAAGGAAGACCATCAGATAATCAAAGTCAAAAGAAATTCTTTACCTCTGAATTGGGAAAGACTGTCTCCCCACCCTTCTCAACATTAGACAAATACATCAATACAGTGGCAACTCGGTGGCCACCCAATTTTTGATTCTCCTTGTCATGAAAATAATCAAAATGTGGTTCATATTTCTCCCCGTGTAGGTAGTGCAGTACTTGCATGGCCTCCCCATTTTCTGGTTACGTGATCCAGTTAAGAAAGATGAAATAAAATTTTTTATTGCAATTGAAGTATAAATTATAAATCAACAAGGAGAATGTAATGATGTTACCTATTGGAAGGAACGTCCATGCAGCAATCCTGGCCTCAATATCAGCGACTACTTCATCCTTCAAGGTGAAACAAAGACACCGAGTAAGCATTCCAAGTTAAAATAATTGGAAATGCATACTTAGCAGAATGGTTATGAACACAGATTAACTATATAAACAAAACTTGTTTACATGCATATCACACCCAACATAACTAACAGAGCTTCATGCCACTTCATCCAAGGCAGAAAGCAATTTTTTGCTAAAAATGACAAACACTAAACTTAGATTGAATTAGATACAACAGAGATATCTGCATACACCATTATATTATGCATTGGGCTTGGTTCCCACCTATTAAATTATTTAAAAGAGTTGTCTATGGAAAGCCATGGATGAACCTTGTTTCCTGAGCCAAGGTGAACCAAGGCTATTTTATTTCCACAACTTGGAGTCACTGAAAAAGTCGGGAGAGTTATGCTCTAAAAAAACAAGGTGATGACTTGTTAGAAGAAATTTATGGGTGAGACCAAATAGAGGTGACCCATTGATAAACCTGAAATTGTGAGAATTCTCTAAAGGGAGTGTCCTACAAGAAGCACACAAGGTTCAAGATATTATAGCAAAGTTGCAGAACTCATGTTTGTAGAATTATTAACAAGTTAGTTGATACATAGAAAGATTCAAATGATAATATAGCGATCCCAGCAGGTTTCTAATGAGAGTGAAGTTTGGTCTTGGGGTGCCCCGTGCCCCTGTCCAAGTAGCAACAGCATGCTGCTGCAGGCTTTTATGGATTGAAGTAGGTCCTTATAACTAATGAATTTCAGACAGAAAATTTCCTATGACAAAGCAAAAGGCAGAAAAGAAATATTAAAACCAAAAATTCATCCTATATATCCCTATATTATGCCTGGTTATCAGTTAACTACTTGGCAAAGGTAACACATATTCAAAATTATACCAATCAATGCTGAAGTGCTTGACTTAAAGCCATAAAATATTGATTCTACACAGACAAAAGGAAGCAGTTCAACCCACCATTATCATTAAGATTTCAATACCTTACATGCGTCTTTCTAGGATACCAATTACCCATGGACTGTAAACCTATGTTTATCTTTCACTCAATCACTAAATTGACTAGTTGAGCAAATAATGTATCTAATCACCTCCGAAACGAATTCAAAAATCATGCCAACTTACTACAAACTAAAATAGACTATACCTTCCCACCTCCAAATTAAAAACAAAACATCCACTAATACCACTTTCTAAAAGCCAAAATTCTGCTTACGATTCTCTCACAATCGGGTCACTATTCTTTTTTTCTTTTTTCTTTTTTTATAGGTACAAATAGATCGGATCTCTATTCAAGATCACCATAGAAACAAGATATGACACAGTAAGATTTACTACAACATGTTGCCAATGCATATGACTCTTTTAACTCTCAACACTAAAAAGCTATGGCAATAAGTTTCTGTCATCCTGAACACAGAATTTAAAAACATAATCTCAAAAAAAAAAAAAAAAAAAAAAAAACCCATAAATATACCTGATGTTTCCCCAGAAACATGCCAGAACTCGTTCGAACTTCACTCATAATACTCTTACCCGACTCATTATCTGCCACCATCGACTTCTCCAGCTTATCCCTTGCCTACTTCCACCAAAATTAACACAAACCCATATCGTATTAGGACAAGAACTACATTTTAATAAAATGAAATTCCTAATTAAGCTCATTTATTTCTATGTTTGGAAACCAAAAAAACAAACAAACAAACAAACAAAACAAAACAAAAAAAATACCAACTTGAATGAAGAATATTAAGAATTTGTCTTACCAGATTCATTAGGTGGTCACACTCTTCATCACTCAGAAATCCCTTATAAAGGAAAGCCCTTCAGATTTAAAATGCACCCAAGAAAAGTCAATACAGCCCACCAAAAAGAACTAAAATTTATTAAAATAGCGGAGAGAGAGAGAGACCTGGGACGCCATGAGAGCTGAGTGACACGCGAGGGATCAAAAGTAGCAGAGGAAACACCTTTCTTGAGTTTCAGCAACGATCCCTGCCTGACAAAAAAACAAAAAACCGGCATCAAATTCAAACAATTCTCAGTGGCATTTTCACAAACACATACACAACAAACAGAGAGAAAGAGAGAGAACCAAACATTTTGTTGTCCCCAAGCCATCCGGGCAATTGAATATTCGAATGGGACAGATCAGGAAAAAGGAATAGGAAACAGAGAGAAAGTGCGAGATATTTTCGAGAATCCATGAGAGAGTTAACAATCTGAGAAAGACAAAGGTTTGCTTTGGTTTTGAGGTTTTATACAATTTTATTTTCTAGGGGTGAAATCAAAAACAAAGGCCCAAAACAAAAGAGGTATTGCTGATTTAAGACAATTCTAATTGGGCGCACATTGGATTGTAACGTTATGTGGTGTTTGAGGAATTTGTAATGTGGTATGAATTGTAATTGCCGTGTTCTTCAGTTCTGGATTCTGGAAGGTTCTTATGGTAAACGCCAATGGTTTTGGTTTTTACTTTTTAGGACAATAATTAAATTAACCAAGTCAAATACAATGTTCCCTCAAAAAATACAGAGTCAAATATTACGTCATTAGTCTTCACATGTTTCTAGTATGAGGTTTCAATGTTTTATACCGAACTTCTAGCATTTTGCTTTTATTTTTTTTTTAAATTTAGTAATATTTGTTTTGAAATTATTTAAATTTGTGCCTCTATTTTGAAACTAGATTTTTTCAAAATCAAGTTTCAATGTAAAACTCGATTTGTAAAAATCGAGTATGAGGCGATCAAAAAAAAAAAAAATTGGAACTCGAGTTTATGGAGCTTGAGTTCCATTCAAGGCTATAGCTCGAATTCTTGTAGCTCGAGTACCTTGAATGGAACTCAAGCTCCATGAACTCGAGTTCCACAAATTTTTTTTTTTTTTTTTAAGTTTCGTTTGGCATAACTTGATTTTAAACCAATCGAGTTTTACATTAAAACTCGATTTTATTAAAATTGAATTTCAAAACAGAGACATGCACCTAAATAGTTTCAAAACATGGACATATTGCTAAATTTTTTTAAAAATAAGGGCAAAAGGTTAGGATTCCCATTTTATATGGATTATACGTGGAAAATGCTACGAACACAATTTTTGTAGTAACTTGCTTATGTGGTAAGTTGTGAATAGTAGAATAAAAATTATGGGTCCACGTAGGTTCATAACTTCACTGGTCATGAATTACCACGTGAGCATGTTGTGGCATATATTGTGGCAACAGTTATGATCCTAACATTATTCATTATATATAGTCAATAGTCAAAAATTTGGAAACCTTACCCACACTCCATCTCATTTCCTACTAATAAAAGGGTAAGTTATTTTAGATCACAACCTTTCACAATATTCTTTCTCACAACTATTTTATGTTATAGATTGTCTGTCATTTTTATATTAACCTGTTACTTTTCTTTTGCTATTTATAAGGTGAGTTTGGTTCAACTTTTTGAAATTGTACTTTTTTGAAAATGGTAGTTATAAAAAGTGCAATATGAAAATTACATTTTTGTATTTGCTAAAAATATTAAAAGTGCTTAATTACTAAAAGCCGAGTGTTTTGCCAGCACTTATCAAAATTATGATTTGAGGTGTAAATTACCAAAAATAACAATATATATATATATATATATATTTCTATCATATTAATAGTTTCACCTTCTTAATAATAATAATAATAATAATAATAATAATAATTTACCATCGCGTTGAAAATGGCAACTATAAAAAGTGAAATATGAAAATTTTACGTTTTTGTATTTGCTAAAAATATTAAAAAATGTTGAGTGTTTTGCTAGCATTTATCAAAATTATGGTTTGAGGTGTAAATTACTAAAAATGATAAAATATATATATATAGAAATTTCTTTCATATTAATGGTTTCTCCTTCTTAATAATAATAATAGTTTACCATCGCATACCCTTGGTATTTTAATCACTTCAAAAGTAATAATGCTTGTCAGGTGTGGGAGGCAAAGGTTGGGGTTCAAGTCTCTAGAAGGGAGCTTTACATACATATACACTTCGATTAGGCTAAAATAAAATTTCTATAATAATAATAATAATAATTAATATTATTATTATTATAGTTTTTTTCGTAGTTACTTTTTTAAAGTGTCATAATTATTTATTATTTCTTCTTACAATCAATTACACTTACTTCTTTAATATAAACATTTTATTGACAACATATATCTTTGATATTCTTGAAATTTTGCAAACATGAAGAAAATAATAAAAACATGCAATCCAATGTTTAAATTTTTAAAATTCACATCTAATAAAAAGATATAAGAGAAATTTGAGGGGTTTCTCTCTAAATTAGTTTGGAAAGAAACATTTTCCCACGACATTGAGTTTAGGTGACCATCCCCCAAGTTTTTGATTCTTGTAAGAACATTCTTTTTGTTTGATGTTGGTTGAAGTCTCAATAGTCACTTATGTAATTAAGTTTCTTCGACCTATAAGCAGTAGAAGGTTTTTGGACAATCGATAATTTAACATGGCATCAAAGCAGAAGTGGAGGAGACAAGGGTGGAACTACCCTAGCTTTCTAGACAATTGGTAATTTAATATGGTATCAGAGTAGGAGTGGGGAACTACCCAAGCTTTTAGCTTTTTAAACAATCGGTAATTTAACATAGTATCAGAGCAGGAGTGGGGGAACTATCCAAGTTTTTCAAACAATCAATAACTTAACATGGTATCAAAGCAGGAGTGGAGAAGATAAGGATCAAACTCAAGATCTCCTACTTTGATACCATGTTAAATTAATGATTATCCCAAAAATTTAAATTATTAGAATATAGTAAATTTAATCATTTTAACCACACAATTCTAACAGCTTTTAACACCCACCAAAGCTTGTTCTTTTACTGGGTTAAAAAAATTATTTTTTTAAAAAAATCCTCAAATTTTGAAGGGAGCTATGTTGGTCATTGACTCGTTGGTGGTCTTTGAGCTTCAGATATATATGAGCTAACAACAACAACAACAACAAAAAGGAAAACAAATCCAAAATAATCCTAGATTTTGAAGCAATGTGTGCTTTGTGAGATTGGGTTTTTGAGCAGATAGTGAAAGGCCATTGACAAAGTCACAAAGGTATTGTGTTCTGCAATTAAAAAGTAAAGGGCAAAATAGGGATTTTGAGAAGAAAAAAAATGTAAGGGTATTTTGAGTAGAAGACAGATTTTTTTGGAGCCAAATTTGTTCTTTTAGAGAGTTTGTTGTGAAGGACAAAGTTTAGTTACAAATTTGGTTGTAGCAAGTTTATAGCTTCAACAATAAGAAGATGACGTGTTACAGAATCTTATAGATTCTTTTACTAGTGTTAGTTTTTCCCATGTTTGAAGATAAAGTAATTCTGAAGCTCACAACTTTGCTAGATATGATATTGATGAAAGATGTTACTTCACATCTCAATCTTAATAAAATTTGAAAAACTTTTCAAAAAAAAGCTAATATATATAACCGAAGCGTTTGACTTTTGGTTGCTAGCTCCACAATTTTACACATCAACACCAATTTTTTAATTAATTTTTTAATGCTTATTTTAAGTTGTCGATTACTCGATAAATTTTTTCATGTTCTTTCTTCTCATCTTTGAACTCCGGTCTACTAACCTTCTTTCTCTAAGTCCTCCCCCTCTCTCACCCTCTATTTCTTCCCTTCTTTTGTTGACAATGACAAAGATAATGATTTGTCCCTTAAAAAAGGGCAAAATTTGCTGAATAGTACATTTTTAGAAAAATTTTTGGTGAATAGCATGTTTTTGAAGTTATTTAGTTATGTAGACTGTTTTTGAAACTCGAGTTTGCCAAACTCGAGTTCCAACCCGAAATCGAGTTTAGCAAACTTGAGTTCCAATTGGTTTAGTCGTCTAATGTGGATTTAAAAAAAAAAATGAAAAAGAAGAAGAAGTGGAAATTGAGTTTTGCAAACTCGACTTCCAGCCCAATTTAGACCTCCATACCAAAGAGCTCCAAGCTCAGCCTTTCACCACTGCTAGCAACATATCGCCACTGCCATTGTGGTGGTGGCTTTCAACTCAAATCCTCTTTCTCTGTCCGTTTTGCACAGACCCATTCTCTCTCCACAGTTGGTCGATGGGTCACGACAATAGGTATTTGGGTTGTTGTGCTCTGATGGGTCACAACAATTGATGGGTGTTTGGTTTTTGTGTTATGATGGGTCATGATGGCCAATGGGTATGGCTTTTGCGGTTTGATGGGTCACGAATGCGAGGGAGAGGATGGGTTTGCTAGGATTTTGTTTGGCTTGGTTTGGTGATTGGCTTCAGTGGGTGCTTCAACAGATCTGTTTGGTTCAATGAATTTCCTTTGATGGGTTGGTGGATTCGAATGGTTTTTGGGTCTAATGGTGTGTGTTGTGTTTGATCTTCAATTGTTCAACTTGCCTAGGTTTGATTATTTTTGGGTATGAAGTTTATGGTTTTGATTTTTAAGGTTTGAATCTGCTGGGTTTGTTCATCATGTTCATGGTGTTCATAGTGTCAGATTTTTCATTTACTGGGTTCGAACTCAAGTTTCGAAAACTCAAGTTCCGTGTGGGTTTTTTTTTTTTTTTTTTAATTCCACGTAAGACCTATTCTAGTTGGACCTTAAGTTTGTTAAACTTGATTTTAGGTTGGAACTCGATTTTCCCAAACTCGAGTTCCAAAAATAGTCTACATAACTAAATAACTTCAAATGCATGCTATTCACCAAATTTTTTTCTAAAAATGTACTATTCAGCAAATTTTGCCTTCAAAAAAGAAAAAAAATTACTACACAGTTCAACTTATCATTATTTAACTTAAATTTGGATTCGAAGTTTGATTGCTTTGGGTTGCTTTTGGGGGGAACGTAGTTTTTGGCTTGCTATTTTTCATATTCAACTCTATCCATCTATAAAGATCATATCTTTTGAGTTTTGCCATTGTTTTTGTTTTTCGGTTTGCAATATTCTCACCAAACGTGGACAATTTTCTCTGCGTCACATCCACTAGGATCAAAACCCAAGACCGGCCTTCAAATCTATGCCCAATCCTTTCAATTACTCTTCTCAAAAAGTAAATATAGTATGCACAAATGGTGGTAGATAGAGAACTTGGGAATTCTGGCCATTTACCCTTATTTTTAAAAATATTTGGCAATATGCCCCTGTTTCCAAACTATATAGGCAAATGCCCCTGTTTCGATACTCGATTATCGTAAAATCGAGTTTCAATGAAATACTCGATTGGTACAAAATCGAGTTATGCTCGATCAAACTAAAAAAAAAAAAATTTGCATGGAACTCGAGTTCATGGAGTTCATGAAACTCGAGTTCCATAAAAAACGCCGCTATAGGTGTTACAAAACGTCACTATAGGTGTTCTTAAATGTCGCTATAGCTGATCAAACAAAAAATATAATTGCATGGAACTCGGACATAACCTATAGCTACGTTTTTGTTTTGCTATAGTGACGTTTTTTTTGTTCTATAGTGGCGTTTTTTATGGAACTCGAGTTTCCTAAACTCGAGTTCCATGAAATTTTTTTTTTTTTTTTTAAGTTTAATCGGGCATAACTCGATTTTGTACGAATCGAGTATTTCATTGAAAACTCGTTTTTAAGATAATCGAGTATCGAAACGGGGCATTTCCCTATATAGTTTCAAAACAGGAGTATATTGCTAAATTTTTTTAAAAATAATGGTAAAAGGCCAGAATTCCCTAGAGAACTTACAACAAATTTAGAAGTAAACAAGGGATGTAGAAAACATGAATGGTAGAAAACCTTTTTCAAAAGTTAGGAAGAATGAAAGGAAATAAGTATTTTTTGGTAGTTCTTCATCGCATGTAAAGAGTGGCCAATTTTATTACCCTCAAAATGTTTGACAAAATGCCTAAGCCAAACTGAAAAGGAGGCTTGGACTAAGACTCGGGGATTGGAGGCAAGTGTATATCACATACCATTAAATTCAAGAAACTGTATTTTTTTTTTTAATCTTTTCTAAGTAATGATATTCATGAAAATAAAACATCTTTTTCAAGTGGTATCGCTCTAAGAGGCGTCCTTGAAAGTCCTACTAGGCATGATCTTGATTCTTTTGTACCTTTCTAAATGAGGCATGTATCAGCACTCAAAGTTCAAAGACGGCAGGAAGGACTATTTGTGGATTGTAGTGCAATGGCTGAAAGTGAATATTATAATTAAGCAAAGTCAGTCAACACACTCCACTTGAAGCTCAAACATCTGGTAGGGCAGTTAATGTGAAAGAGTTCCAATAATTGGGTAGGGAAGTCCTTCCAAAAAAAAAAAGCACTATGATTTTTATGCTGGTGGAGCTTAGGGCCAATACAAATTTAAAGAGAATATGGAAGCATTTCATAGGATCATGTACTAGACCTTCAAATCTTAATAATAGAGCAAACTATGTGTGGCATTTTACCTATAAGTTTTTTTGGCTTTCACAGGATTCAACCAAGATTTCCTGTGGGTGCAACCAGAATAGAGATGTAGATCTCATCATCGATTATGATTGCTCCAAACACCTTGCATAAGTTGGCAAATCTTCAAGGAAGAGTTGTCATTTAGGATTTCCTTCCCTTTGTCAAATGCTTATGTTAGTTGCTATTTTTTAAGGAAAGGTTGCCATATCCAGAGCAGCTGCTGCATGTAAAACCATAATGGTATTGAAAGTTTGAAACAATGAATTTGAGTTCATAATTACACAGGGTGCTAAGCACTGAATTATATCATATTGTAGGTTCTATCATTCACGTCTTCTTGCATTGTAAAGGAGGTTGGCGTGTAGGTTTAAAGAAAATAAATGGGATTATAGGAGGATAATCCTTGCATTAAGATTGTTAGGCATAATACAACTTCTCATATTCAATAGATTTTCCGTGTATCGCACGGATTAGCAACTAGTATCATATCATAAGCATATTCAATATCAAAGCAAGATCTACCTAAAAAACCCCTAACCATAACTACAATTAAGCAAAAAACATTAGGTTAAAATTACAACTGAGTTCAAAACTGGAATCACAAATATTACATCACTTAAATTTCATGTTGATATAAGTCTTAGGATACTCAGAATATCCTATGACAAAACCAAGAAATTTAATAATATGGTATAATAAACTAAAACAAAAATCCTCCAACAATTATAAAACCATAACCTAAATATAGAATATTAAATCTCTCATAATCTAAAAGAAAACAAAAAATAAAGTAAATAACAAAAGGGTACGATGAAACAAAATTGAGAACTGGTTACCTTTGTTTCACTTTTTAATTCTTAGCACCAAACAAATTAATCTAATTTTAAGAATGGAATACAATTTTAAAAAACTATAAAACTGAGCATTGTAAACAATCAAATCAACAGTAAAAAATATCTTAAGAAATAAACCTCTATCAAAAACTAAAAGTAAATGACATTATACTTTCAAATTTCACAGTTTTAACAAAGTGACAAATCCTTCAGATTTTTTCAAATAGAACCACTTAGGAGAAACAAATGTAGTCAAATGTATTCAGTAAACTGTATCAATAGGATCAAGTTTCCAAATCAAAGTAACAAATGACGGAACCACTCAAGTTTATAAAGAAAAAAATTATTAATATATATGAAAATTATAGCTTCTTCTAAACTATTTATTCATAATTAATTCAGATGCGAGCATAACGGTTAGTATTACCTAGATATAATCTTCTCATTCTTCTTCTAGCCATCCTTTAGAACCTTATCTCAGATCTGGCGTGGCGCCAACATATTTGAGTCACTGATCTCTTTCAAATTAGAACAGATTTCAGTTCCCTTGTCCAATATAGCGAACTTGGAATGAGTTTTTTGCTTCCTAGATCTTCTAGTAACCTTTGTTGGACACGCTTTTGATTCTCGCATCTACTCTTTGCTATCTAGGCATATTGAAAAATTAATAACAGATAACAGGAAAAAATATTCAATATCAAAGCATCATAAATAAGGGGGTGGGATATAACTGCATCAAGCATTTAAAAAAAAAAAATCTAAAGGGCTAAATCCACCTTTGCATTTGAGTTTAACCATTGTCATTCCACAGTTGCCACATTGCAATGAAATTTTCAATGTTAGACATGAAATCAATCTCTATGGAAATTTGGAAGCCCTACCAAAAGGTAAGCATAAACAAAGAAACCAAGATTTTGAATCAGAAATTTAACAAAAACCAAATGATCAAAGACACCCATTGAGAACAAAAAAAGATTTAATAATAATAATCACAGATCAGAATTTGGATTTCCAAAAGACACGAATTCAAAAGAACCATTCCCAAAAATACTCTTTGCTCCCTACGCTAATAGGAAATACCTGCTAACTTACTGCTACATTGAGCAGAATAACGTGTTTTTTTCATCTACAATATAATTTTTCACTTTTTTAACTAGTCATGTGGTATAAGTTTAAGTGGGTATTTATTTTACGTGGCATAACATGAGACATTTTAATAAACCATCAACTTAATTGTTGGTATTATAACAGGGGGGCATTATTGAAATAATTTGGTTCCTTCCCTTTATATCTACAACTCTGTATCTTTCACTTTTTAAAATTTTGAAATATGCAGCAAAAACATGCATGTGCAGAATTTGGGTAGAAGCAAAAAAAAAAGAAAAAAAGAAGAAGAAGCAATTAATGTCGAATGCTCATAGGACCAAGACTAAACTAGTTTAAAATGTAAATTCAACGTTCAGCAAGCATTTGATTGTTATTTAAGCGGTTAATTATTTACTTGTTTTTATAGTGAGAGGCTTTCAAACAGTGTTGCAGCAGTAAAAGTTAAAATTTTAAGATTACTGAGATGATGTATCGTGCGGGTCTTTTAACTTAAAGCTGTAAATCATCTGCATATCAATAATTATGAACATATATAAAACTGATTTAGGAGTAAGCATTGTTTTAAGAAAATAACTCACTCAAAAAAGATGGATTGTGGATAGGAATTTCGAAGACATTTCCTTAAGACATCATCTCTCGATAGAAGCTTAAGTATGAAAACATTTAACCAAAAGACTAACATGTGCCAGAAAATCAAATGGCATTCAAGATGATTAGTGTTAGACTTCTATAAGATTAACCAAATGCCATGTCCGCATCTTAACATTGAATAATATCGAAGATTGGCACACACATAGCACATTAAAAAACACACATACACAGGAGAAAAAACCAATAGATCATTTACTCAAAAAAATTTAGATGTCAAACACTTAAAAGCAACAAAAGAAACACCACAAATTTATGCATAAATCCATGCCTATATAACTTTTAAATCATCCAAATGCAGCAATAGTTGAAGCAATTTTAAGGATTTTTTCCTCCTCTCAGTGGCTCCCACTCATCTTTTTTTTTTTTTTTTTTCTTTTTCAAATCTATTAATCATTCTGCAACATGAAAATCACAATCAATGCATATACATCTCATCAAGCACAAATAACATATTTGTTAATGTTCTACTTGTCAATTGAAAACAATCCAAAGTTTACTACCAACAACATAGGAGTTATAGCCATAACTGGAGACAGTGCTAACTTCCATAAATATATGTATCTTTGCCTAAAAAAGTCTGTAATTCCACACCAAAAAAAAAAAATCTAGGTAATCTTAGACTTAAGACTACAAAAATCTAATTCATCCAAACCAAGAAAATAAGACAAACTGTACTTCATCCAAAAACGTTTTCTTTAAAGAACATTATACTTTCAGATTTCATAATCCAATAATTTCAATCCCCCTTACAAATAACAAAACAGGTAAGAGGGAAAACATAACTCGACAATTAAAGTGAAATGCTTAAGTTTAAAGGATTACTAACCATTAAAACTCATGTAGGATTTCATTTGGTGGGTGTTTCCACTGATATCAACAGATAGGGAGGAAAAGATTATGAGTCAAAATTCCTAAATTGACAACAAACCATAATTGAAGAGAATATTAGGAAAAGATATTAATACCTGTAACTTTGCTTCTGCTTTGATGAAATTAGAGGCTATAGATTGTAGAAAGATTCCACATCTCTGCAAAAAAAGAAATTGAATGATTTAAATCGAAAAGAGACGAATTCAAAACAAACCCATTACTGAAAATACTGAATAAAAATAGTCACATATCAGAATTCTGAACCGGTTAGTCTTTTTATATTAAGAAACTTGAAATCAGTGTTTTAATGAACTAGAAACCTAGTAAGCATTCTATTTCTTTAGAGTGAAAACCCAAAAAAAGAAAAAAAATTCAATTGTAGTAGTCTATAAAACATAACAAAAGCAAATATGATTTAATAGGCTTATTGTAAATTAAATCGAGAAAGACAGATTCTGAGAGAAACCAAAAAATCAAATCAAAACCTAACGTAACCCAAATACCTAAACTTTCAATAATTGTACACTAAACTTTCAGATTTGAAAGCATAAAACGTTAATTAAGGGCAACTTTCCTAATGTTATTAAAACAGGTAAAACAAAGGTTATAATCGGAGACCAAAGCATCCAAAGAAAGAGAAAAAACAGCCGGGTTTTAATTCAAATTCGAATACAAAAGAGCACTGGTGAGAAGTTCCAAGAAAATCAGTGCGTACCTTCGGAATACACCGTTAAAGAGAAGGGATGGGGGCAGACAACTAACAGAGCAGAGAAGGGATGCAGTTAAGAATGATTAGAGCAGCAACTAAGATGAAATTGAAACCATGGAGTGAAGGAAATTGTTTTTCGCTGGTCTGTGTTTAGTTTCGTCGATCTCTTTCTCTTCCTCTTTCTCTGTACCACAGGCAAGTCTTTTGATTGTAATTTAAGCGGTTTATTTTTTATTTAATTATAGTGAGTCTAGGGGTGAGCAAAACGTTACCAGAACCGACCCAACTGACCGACGCCGACAACACCATCTCGACACTACTGCCGACCAAATGAGCCGAGGTCGGCGTTTGGAAGGCGAAGCCCTTTCCGATGTCAATGCGATGCTACCACCGGAACTACAAATCCAAAACCAATTTCATTCCCGAACCGACCGATACATTTACTTAGTTTTTTTTTTTTAATTTTATAACAAAACGTGGTCATTTCTCTTAGTAATTAAACCAAAAAAAAAAAAACCATAAAAACGGTGTAATTTTAAGCTAGGTTTTCTGATTTCTGCCCTAGTATAAATATATATTTTTCTCATAAGATCACTTAAGTCTCTCAGTCTCAAAAAAATTCTCTCAGTCTCAGATGCCTCAGTCTCTCTCTTGCTCTTACATCTTGCCTTTCGCAGCTCTTGGCTCGGCTGGCTCACCAGTCACCACTAGGAACTAGCTACCGCTGGACCACTGGTAACTCTATTGCTTTTAATCGTTCTCTATTGCTTTTAATCTTTAGTAACCACTGCGTGGGTCATAGGTGAGTGCAGGCAGGAGATCAGGGTCGTGGGTCCACGCTTGTTTGCAGTTTCTAAATTTTTAATGCATTTACTTATATATCAATTGTTTTCAAGTTGAGTTATTTGGCAAGGAGCTGTTTATGTGTGAAGATGGACAAGGTTTTTTTTTTATGTGTGAACTATGAATAGGTTGATGTGTGAAAATTTTGTCAATTGAACATTTTGCGTGAAGTCTTGAACATGTTGTGTATAGATATTGGGCTTGAAGCCCAATTTTTTTAAATAAAAAAAAAACAGTTTTATGTGTGAACTGTGAACAGGGTTTTTAAAAAAGAAGTTTGTATAGATGGACAGGGTTTTTTTTTTTTTTTTTTTTTTTTGTGAACTGTGAACAGGTTGATGTGTGAAAATTTTGTCAATTGAACATTTTGCATGAAGTCTTGAAGATATTGTGTATTGATATTGGGCTTGAAGCCCAATTTTTCTAATTAAAAAAAAGTTTTTTTTTTTATTTTTATATTCAAACCGATCAAACCGATTAAACCGACCGCAAAAACCGCACTGCTATAGATCTAAAAACTGACCGCGGTCGGTGTGCACCGGTTTCAATTATGAAAAAACCGATCTCGACCGAACCGTGCACACCCCTAATAGTGAGAGGCTTTCAAATGGTGTTGTAGTAGTAAAAGTTTAAGATTGCTCAAACAATGTATAGTGCGGCTCTATCACATGCGCCTATTTTGTAGAAAAAAAAAACTATGTATTTTTTTGAGAAACAAACACACAAGGGAGAGGTAAAGGGAGTTCTAAAAATAAATAAATAAAACTGTGCAGGATTGCATTTCTATATATATAAATTTTATTTTGAAAATCTAATTTATAAGTGAATAAATAAATTTGAAAATTAATAGAAGAGTGATCCTATTTTTTAGGCAATATTTTAGTGGAAGTTAGAGTTGCATTTTTACTGGATTGTCCTTTAATTTTGTTTCTACTTAAACATAGGAGTGTAGGGGCATTTTTGAACTAAAAAAATGAGGGCTTTTATTTTTTGAGAGGTGCTACGTCCACAAATTTTTTAACATTTTCACAACAAATCATAGGTGATTAATTGTTATTGGTTCAAATTTGAACCTAACACTAAGATTACTTTTTTGCCCTAATAATAACAACCAATAACAACCTATCACTTAAGATTTGTTGTAAAAATGTTGTGGACATATCATTTCTCTTATTTTTTTAGTGAACCTATTTTGTAGGAAAAATAAATTGGGTAGGGATGCATTTTTATATATATATAATTTTTATTTTAAAAATCTAATTTATAAGTGAATAAATTAATTTGAAAATTAATAAGAGATTGGCCCTATTTTTTAGGCAATGTTTTAGTGGGTGTTGGAGTTGCATTTTTACCAGATTGTCCTTTAGTTTTGTCTCTACTTAAACATAGAGGTGTATGAGCATTTTTGAACTAAAAAATGAGGAATCCAAACAGGAGAAGTCCCTTAAACATAGGGGAGTAGGGGCATTTTTGAATTTACTTTTTTGTAATTTTTATAGACTTGAAGTAGGAGGTTAACTGCATTTAAAATTTTTCTCCATCTAATCAGAATAGTTATGATTACTACATAATCATTCATTTAAAACTTTCTCCTTTTCTATTTTTTGTGGAGGTGATTTTGTAGATTTGCATGCTGATATTGCCTCTCATGGACCAAGAACCCACAATATACATTGTGGATTAGGTTTGGATTAAATACCCCTTTTTCACAAGTCTGCAGACCATGCTAAGATCATTGCTTACGTTGTTTTATATGATTGTTTTTAATTTTTAATTTTAAAATTTAAAATTAATTTACTTTTAAACTAAATTCTTTTTCTTTATACTGTTCATTGTTATATTGTAAATAAATAAATTAATGTTGTA
The DNA here is from genome assembly GCA_033629205.1 of Lithocarpus polystachyus. Taxonomy (NCBI): domain Eukaryota; kingdom Viridiplantae; phylum Streptophyta; class Magnoliopsida; order Fagales; family Fagaceae; genus Lithocarpus; species Lithocarpus polystachyus. The sequence continues at coordinate 83,352,979 of CM066163.1, forward strand.
AATATTATTGTTCTTTAGATAGTATAGCGATAATTGAGATACAAAATTTAATTGTTCTATAAAATGAATGGATGTACTACATTACCCAGATTAATTTTAATGTATTTTATTGTATTGCTATGTCAAGTTGATGGTATTTTATATATGTATAATGTTTCCGTGCATTACGCGGGCTAAATGCTAGCATATATAAAATCGAAACTTTGACTTTTGATTGACCTCTGCGCAATTTTACACCAGTATTTTTTTTTTTAATTTTTAAATCTAATTTATTTTTTTCTATTAAATATATTAGCTTGTAGCTTTTTGCATATGCATGTGTAGGGGTGAAAGGCACAATTCCAGATAATGGGCCATGAGCCTGTCCGAGGGGACTGGCCGTCCCAGGACAGTAAATCACGAGAACTGTACCTGGTTTAATTCCTCCCTGTAGTAAAACTTGTGTGAAGGAAGAAAGGAGTGGTCCGAGGAGTACTGCCTGGTCGGATGATCAAAGGGATGATCCAAGTGAATGTTCCAGCATTGATCCTGTCATTTCTAGAGAACCTCCAGGTTCATGTAAGCAAAGAGGACAGGTGGCAACAAAGAGATATTATGTGAAAGGCTGCTGCCACCGCATTTATAACCCTGCAGCTAACCTCCTGGCCGCATTAATGGGGAAAAGACATCTGAACAGTGACCTTCACCCTTTACAGCTGCCATATGGAGACTTCAAGTGAAGGTTGATGGGACAAGTATCAAAGGAGACTCACCTAACTGGCACGTGAGGCAAATTGGCCTATAAATAGAGCTGGAAACAGAGAGAAAGGGCGTCGAACAACCAGGAGAAAGAGGGAAGTTATTGAAGAGGAGAACAAGAAAGAGAAAGATACAATTACTCAGAACAGTTGCCTAAGCTCGCTCCTCGGACTAAGCCGAGAAGGACCTTGTACCATTTCAATATTTCATTTATGTTAGTCCAGTCATAACCATACTTGGGCCATCAACCCATACGCTCTCAATCAAGTTTTCTCGGCCCACTCTCTCAACAAATTCATTCCAAAGGTACTATATACGTCATGGGCTTCAGTTTCTTCTGCTTGTAGGCTCATCCGTTGATTTATGTCCTTACAATTGGCGCCGTCTATGGGGAGTTAACTGTTGTGTCGGTGAGTTGAGGCTTGAACCATGGTTGGATCAAGTCCTAACAGAGCAGAGTCAGATGGCTCTCAGCATCTTGATCACTTTGTGCACCTTGAGCGTGAAATGGACCATGAAGGGAGCGTGTATACCGTGCACACGGGAAGGAGTCGACGTCGAAATGAAGAAGGTGGGTCTTACCAAGACGCTACTAGGAAGATGCAACGTAAGATTTATCATTTGAAAGAGAAGCTACGCCGTGCGCGAAAGAGGCGTAGTCCATCCAGTAGTCCATCCAGTAGTTCGTCCGTCACCGATAATTCTTTTAAGGATGATGAAGATGATGACTACAGACTTCGATCACGTACGCCCCTTAGTGAATCCTACTCTCATGAGGAAAAGCATTACCGCGGCCACAGGGGTAGAAACACGTCCTCAAGAGGCATAGGGAATGATGCAAGATTTCTAAATCGCCCTTCACACGTAGAATCGAAGTAGGAAGCCTTTCTCGGCATTTTACTCAGCACATTTTCACTGCGTATAATAGACGGTCCGACCTTGTGGAACACGTGAGCCATTTCAACCAGAAGATGGCTGTTCACTCCCGGAACGAGACTCTTATGTGCAAGGTGTTCCCCTCCAGTTTGGGACCCGTAGCCATGAGATGGTTCAATGGCCTTGCTGCCAATTCTATTGGGTCCTTCCGAGCGCTCACTAAGGCCTTTTGCTCTCGGTTCGTTACGAATACTAAGGTCCCTCGGCCATTAAATTCCTTGTTGTCCATGTCTATACGAGAAGGGGAGACGTTGAAAACGTACTTGGATAGATACTAGGTAATGTTTAACGAGATTGAAGGGAGTTTCGTCGACGTGGCTGTGAGAACTTTCAAAGTTGGCTTGCCAGCCGAGCATGATCTGAGGAAATCGCTAACCAAGAAGCTGGTGAGAAGCGTGCGTTGATTAATGGACCGCATCGATGAGTATAAGCGGGTGGAGGAGGATCAACTGCTCGGAAAGGGTAAAACCAAGGTTATCCCTCAGGAGAGGAGGGATTTTAGGTTGAATCGATACAGCAACAGTAAGCCACGGAGGGACTATAGCATGCAGTCCGGATCTGTTGCATCGCAGGCAGTCCATGCCGTGTTCCGAGAGCCAATCCACCAGATTCTGGAGAAAATTCAGAACGAGCCATACTTCAGATGGCCGAACAAGATGGGGGGAGACCCTACGAAGCGCAATCAGAGCCTCCACTACCAATACCATTAGGAACGAGGGCATACCACAGAAGATTGCCGGACTTTGAGAAGCCACTTAGAACAACTTGTGAGGGAAGGAAAGCTACAGCAATTTATACACCGCCCCAATGGTCAAGGAGACCTTGACAAGTTAGGGGCTTCCGGGACCGCCTCATCAAGGCCCCCGTTGGGCACGATCAACGTCATCTTTGCAGCACCCGAAAGAACGGGATCCTGCCCCTCTAGAGTGATGTCCGTCTCCAGGACATCTACCGAGGACACAAATCTAGAGATAAAACGAGCCAGAGTAGAGATCCAACCAGCCTTGAGCTTTTCAGACGAGGATAAGCAGAGTACTATACAGCCCCATGATGACACTCTGGTCATCACTCTTAGAATAGGGGGTACGACGTGAAGAGGGTGATGGTCGATCAGTGGAGTGGGGCTGAGATCATGTATCTAAACCTATATAAAGGACTGGGTTTACGACCTGAAGATCTGACAGCGTATGACTCGCCCATGGTCAGCTTTGATGGGAAAGCTGTCATTCCCAAGGGTCAGATCAGGCTACCTGTACAAACAGGGTCTGAGGTAGTCGAGGTGGACTTCATTGTAGTGGACGCATACTCTCCCTACACAGCCATTGTGGCCAGACCGTGGCTTCATGCACTGGGAGCTGTTTCGTCGACCTTGCACCTAAAGGTTAAATTCTCGTCTGAGGGATGAGTGGAGGAGATTGTAGGAAGCCAATCTATGGCAAGACAATGCCTTATAGCTGCCATTATGCGTCAGTTTGCTGCCGAGCCAACAACCACCTTGGGTAGGGACTCGTAGCAATCAGAGATCCCGATTCCGCTTAATGTCGTGGAATTGGATAAGGAGAGTGTGAGAGGTTGGAGAAAGTTGCCATCGACGGAGACCCGGAAAGGCTCTTCCAGGTCGGGGCTCAACTGCCCCCTCGGGATAAGAAAGAGCTGATGGCATTCCTTAGAAGAAACATCGATGTATTTGCTTGGAACTCTTACGAGGCCCTAGGGGTAGATCCGGAGTTTATCTGCCATCATCTGAACTTAAGCCCAGCTGCCCTACTCAGGAAGCAGCCACATCGGCGCTCATCCAAAGAGCATTCTGCCGCCGTAAGGGAGGAGATGAATAAGCTCAAGCAGGAAGGGGCTATTAAGGAGGTGTTCTATCCCGAATGGCTGGCCGATACAGTAGTGGTGAAGGAGAAGAACGGAAAATGGCGTGTATGTGTGGATTTCACAGACTTGAATACAGCCTGTCTAAAGGATCCCTTCCCCATGCCTCAGATTGATCAGCTAGTGGATGCAACTGTGGGGCATCCGCGAATGAGTTTCTTGGACGCCTTCCAAGGGAACCACCAGATTCCCTTGGCTCTGGATGATCAAGAAAAGATGGCCTTCGTCACCCCTATTGGGAATTACTACTACAAGGTGATGTCATTTAGCTTGAAAAATACAAGCTCCACCTATCAGAGAATGATGACAAAAATGTTCGAACCACAGTTGGGGAAGTGCATTAAGATCTACATTGATGACATGGTGGTCAAGAGCAAGCTGGAATTCAAGCATGTCAGCGACCTTGGGAGCATCTTTGAAATCTTAAGGAAACACAGGTTGAAGCTCAATGCTTCAAAATGCTCTTTCGGCGTTGGATCAGGAAAGTTCCTGGGTTATATGGTCACCTATCGCGAAATTGAGGTTAACCCTGACTAGATAAAGGAGATCAACAATCTGCAGCCTCCTCGGAATCCTAAAGAGGTTCAGAGGTTAACAGGGATGACAGCTGCTCTTAACCGATTTATCTCCAAGTCGGCAGAAAAGTTTCGGTCTTTCTTCCAGCTGTTGAACAAGTGGAAAGGATTTGAATGGACTGAAGAGTGCTCTCTGGCTTTCCAGCAGCTAAAAGAATACTTATCTCGACCCTCCATCATGTCCAGCCCCATGACGGACGAGGTCCCATTCGCCTATATCGCTATAGCCACCCATGCAGTAAGTCTCGTACTGATTGGGGTCAACAACGGTGTTCAAAAACCTGTCTACTACATGAGTAAATCTCTGCATGAGGCCGAAATTCATTACTTGCCACTGGAGAAAGCCATCTTTGCCGTTGAACATGCCACTCGCAAACTTCCTCACTACTTCCAGTCATATACAGTTGTGGTCTTTACCCGACTCCCACTCAGGTCACTACTTCGGAGTGCAGATTATACGAGAAAGATTGCAAAGTGGGGCACGGTCCTGGGGGCCTTCGATATAAAGTACATGCCCCGCACCTCAGTTAAGGGACAAATACTGGCTGAACTGGTGGCCGAGTTCACTGAGCTTGTGCTAGAAGAAAGTGTCAAGAAGATGCACATAGATGAAAATTCAGTTGGCCTAGTATCTGTGCAAGGATCCCCACCCTGGAAATTATATGCGGACGGTGCAGCCAATCAGAGAGGCTCAGGAGTGGGGCTAGTTTTGATATCTCCTGAGAATGTTGTTATCAAAAAATCTCTCAGACTAAACTTCTCAGCTACTAACAATGAAGCTGAGTACGAAGCGTTGTTAGTCAGAATGACCATGGTCAGAAGAATGGGTGGGAACACCGTGGAGGTATTCTCAGACTCAGCACTGGTCGTCGGCCAGGTCGGGGGAGAGCTGGAAGCGCGCGATGAAAAAATGCGAAAGTATCTAAGATATGTCAAGCAATTGCAGTCACAGTTCAAGTCATTTAGTTTACAACATATCCCTCGGAGTGGGAACACGCACGCGGATTTCTTGGCCATTCTCGCAACCTCCTCGGCTTAAGGATTACCCCGACTTATCTTGGTGGAAGAGGTACATGAGCATGTTGAGGAGGAGGAAGGACCCATCATTTGCCAAGTTAGAGTGGGGCCAAGCTAGATGGACCCTATGGTGACCTACCTCAGGGATGATGTCCTACCACCTGACAAGTTGACAAGGTGCAGAGGAAAGCTCCTCAGTTCTGGCTCTCAGGAGACAATAAGCTATACAAACGCTCTTTCTTCGGACCCTACTTATTGTGTGTGCACCCTGAGGCCACAGAGTTGCTCTTTGAAGAGCTGCATGAAGGAATTTATGGCAGCCACACAAGGGGTAGGTCTTTAGCTCACAGGGCCCTAACTCAGAGATATTGGTGGCTGAATATGCAGAAGGAATCACAGGAATATGTGAGAAAGTGTGATCAATGCTAGAGGTTTGCACCAAACATACATCAGCTAGGGGGAGTTTTGAATCCTCTCTCCAGCCCGTGGCCTTTCGCTCAGTGGGGCTTGGACATTGTAGGCCCTTTCCCTAAAGCAGCCAGGAGTAAGAAATATTTGGTCGTTGGAACAGACTATTTCACCAAGTGGGTTGAAGCCGAGCCGGTGGCAAACATCAGGGATATAGATGTCCAGAAGTTTGTATGGAAGAATATCGTAATCCGGTTTGGAGTACCATACACTCTCATCTCAGACAATAGTCTTCAATTTGACAGTAAAGCGTTTAGAAGATTTTGCTGTGGATTAGGCATTACGAACAGGTACTCCACCCCCGCATACCCTCAAGAAAACGGCCAGGCTGAAGCAGTTAACAAAGTCATAGTAAGCGGCCTGAAGAAGAGATTGGGTGATGCCAAAGGGAAATGGGTGGAAGAATTGCCACATGTCCTCTGGACCTACAGGACAACTCCTCGGAAATCTACGGGAGAAACCCCATTTGCAATGACGTACGGTGCTGAAACTGTTATTCCCATAGAAACTGGATTCACCACACTTAGAATGAGTTCTTTTACCTCGGCTGACAATGACAGATTGCTAAAGAATAATTTGGATTTGGTCGCCGAGCGAAGGGAAAATGCTGCGGTTTAGCTAGCCTACTATTAACACAAGCTCAAGCAGAGATATGATGCTAATGTCAAACTCAGACCACTCGCACTGGGAGATTTGGTTTTGCAAAAAGTCGTGGGTACTACGAAGAACCCAGCCTGGGAAAAATTAGGACCCAATTGGGAAGGTCCTTACCGTATCTTGTCCGTAGCGGGAATATGAGCGTTTTACTTAGAGGATTTGGACGAAAGAGCTGTACCACATCCATGGAATGTAAATAACCTAAAAAGTTATTATTATTAATAAAAGTTTCTATTTTTGCATTAAGATTTATCATGCTGCTCATTTTACTAAGTGTTAAATAGAACCTTAGTTATGCCTGGCCCCTCAGACCACATACCTTGGGTAAATTAACATTCTAGTTCATTTTATTAAGTGTTAAATAGAACTTTGGCCATGCCTAGCCCCTCGGACCACATACCTTGGGTAAATTAACATTTTAGTTCATTTTACTAAGTGTTAAACAGAACCTTGGTCATGCCTGGCCCCTCGGACCACATACCTTGGGTAAATTAACATTCTAGTTCATTTTACTAAGTATTAAACAGAACCTTGGTTATGCCTGGTCCCTCGGACCACATAACTTGGGTAAATTATCACTCTAGTTCATTTTACTAAGTGTTAAACAGAATCTTGGTCATGCCTGGCCTCTCGGACCACATACCTTGGGTAAATTATCACTTTAGTTCATTTCACTAAACGCTGAAATATGACCTTGGTCATACACAGCCCCTCGAATCGTACATTCCGAGCAGTTTCATCGTCTCAAATTTATCACTAAGTATTCGGCAGAAATTTGGTTTTGCATATTTTCTCATACCGCATACTTTGGACGGACTTGCTTTCTCGTTCAATTTTAGTGTTTCCAGTAGTGGAAGACACGATTGTATTTGCATAAATTTATGCCTATTTGTTAAAGCAGATTGAATTAATTGAGTCACGGCGAAATAAATGGAAGACTTGCATCATGTTTACCATTGGCCCCGGGTTACTATTCTCATACTCATGGTATCCACATTATTCCATGTGAACAGGAGTTTACTGCCATCATTACTCAGTCCTCTCTTTCTCCCCATCAAGAAGTTCAAGTTCTTACGGATTTGAAGATTATAAAACAAAAGAAATAAATAGTTAGAATTGAGACTAATTGAAGACGAATCCAGATATTCTCATTAAACAAAAAAGTTGAAGTACATCAACCTCACGTACAAAATGTCGATACAAGAGTAAAAAAAAAAACAATAGCTAAAAACCCTAATCCTAAGTCTGTTTTGTTGGAGGAGGAAGGCTGTCAGGTTCGCTCGACTCGGCCTCAGAGGATCCAGCTTTAGTCTCCGGGAGGGCTGCCTCTTTGGCCTTGAGAGCATCCACGGCCTCAGAAGAAGTCTTCGGAGCCACTTGTTCTTGCAGAGATATTTGTTCCTCCCGAACCTCATGTTCGGCTTCGAGAGGATCAGACGCTTGGGATGTTGGCTCTAGAGCTTGGGATGATGCGGGCGCAGGGTCAGCCGGGACTAGGCTAATATGTGGGTGGAAATATATCCGTCCCGCTGCCTAAGGTCTGAGTTGGCTGGGACTCCCACCAAGTTCAGGGCCTCCTCCCAGGTGAATTTGCAGTAGTCCCTGCACACCTCGGAGACTTCCTCTGCAAGCCTGATCTCCGTTTCCTCTATGCCGCAGATGTACTCAGCATTCTTCGCAGCCTCGGATGCTGCCAGTGCCTCTCGAGCTTCCTTCTCAGCCTTCTCAAGGCTGGACTTGAGCTTTAGGACCAGCTGTCTCTGAGTTGCCAGCTCTATCTCAGTGGTGTAAAGCTTCTTGCGCTGGTCCTCAGCTTGGTCTTGGGCATTCTTCAAACCCGCCTTAGCACTCCTCCTTTCTCTCTCCTCTGCAGCCAGCTCCTACTTCTCACATTTTGTGGCCCCCAGGTCCTTCTCGGCATTAGCCCGAGACTGAGCTTTAACCCTAGCCTGGCTATGGGTGTCCTTGACCCAGTCCTCTGCCACATAGATCTGCTAGGTCACCTGCATGAGAAAAATGAGAGAAGTGCGTTAGCATGGAGACACAAGCTTTAAGAAACCAATTTAAGTTTGAGAGCTTACCATCTCTAAGTCTCTCTTCAGAGACATGAACAAATCTGCCTGCCTCCAGGACTTCACTTCCTCCATGTCCCGAGGCAGCAATAAAGGACGCTTCAATGCCTTGGCAATGTATGCCGAGTGGCCCTTCTGGAACTCCCTTATGGATGCGGTTGTAGGGATTGGAGCGCCGTCCAAGTCCAACCATGGGGCCCAGGTTGGCGGCTGGCAGATGTCCCGGGTATTTGCTTCAGTCCTGCTCTCGGACGGAGAGACCCTTCGGCCGTCCCTCCCATCCTTCTACTGCTTTGGCCCCCTTTGTTGGTGCTAGGGCACTTCACCCTCCTCAGTTTCCAGGTCCACCACTTTCCTTTTCCTCTTTAAATCTGGTATCGGAAGAAGACCGGTCCCGGACGCAGGAAGAGGCGAAGGCGGAGGAAGGTTGTCAACGGCTTTTGCCTTAGGTGCATCCTTAGAAGATGCACCCTTACTCCTTCCGGCCAAGAGATCTCTCAGTTCCGCCCTCGGTATCAATGACATCTCCTCTTCCTCCTCTTTGGAGCTCTCAAAATTTGGTGTGCTTTGAGGCTGAGTTTGAACCTCTTCTTCTCCCTCAAAGCGAAATTGGTCTATCTCCGTCTCCAGAGACAGCCGAGTGGAAGCAGAATCTTCCCTTCGAGTAGCCGGTTGAGGTAGGGCTTGTGGAATCGGCCACTCAACAGGAGGAAAATTTTTCTTGAACAAGAAGCCCGGCTGAGAGACGTCGATCCTATTGATTCTTTTGTCTCCTGCTCGGATGGAGTTCCCGACGTCCAGGAAGCTGTCCGACAAAGGAATAAAATCCAATATCAGATGGACAGCACGCAATTGGCCATCCGTGTGCATGAACACCTCGGATCTCAGAAGCTTGTTCAAGCCCGACACATTCACGAGACTAAGTCTGGGAGTAACGAACTTTCTATCTGTAATCACGGCCGAGGAACACGGAATTAGTTATACCATTTCAAAATCAGGTGATTGAACAACAAAGCAAAGTGAGACCTAGAACAAAATTCTAAGTTAACTCAATCTAATCCTAAAGCATCCTACCTGGCTTCCCCTTCTTGGTCGGACAGTGGTGACCGTCATGCCACGCCCCGGAGACGATGACGTAGTCGTCCTTCATCCCCTTGTTGGATTTGGGAAGACATGATAGCATTTTCACTACTGGGGACCTGGATTTTAGGTACTACCCCCCTTCGGCCTGAGAGTGACATTTGTACATATGTATGACGTCATGCCAGGTGAGGTGCAGGCCCATCATTTGGTTGAGGGCGTCTACGCAACCCAAGATCCTAAATAAGTTGGGAGCACATTGGTGCGGGCATAACCTATGGTTCTTAAGGTAATCCCGGGTAACGGTGCCCATAGGAATGGTCATTCCCCCCTCTAGAAAGGCGATTACAGGAATGACCACTTCGCCGGTCTTCCTATCGGTTAAGATATTTTCCGGCGGGCAGTATCGGAGACCGACCTCCTCGGGTATATGGTATTTTGCCTTAAAAAGCTCTATGGCAACAGGCGAATCGACTAGATTCTTAAATCTACCCATTTAGATGTGTAAAATAACACTAAGGGAGTACCCTAAGGTGAGAAAAGATAAAGACAAGGAGGCCGAGGTGCTCGATCAAGAAGAAAAGAACTTGGAAGCCAAGTACTTACAGAAATGGTTGAGGTTTCGGTCTCAGTGACTTCTTAGATATTTAGGTTTCTTCACGAAAATATTCTCGAAGTGGTAAGAGCAGGGTAACGTACGAAGGCTGGGATACTCAAGAACTCTAGAACGCTTAAGGTATACGAAATGGGCAAAACGGCTTCCCTCAAAGCCTTTTATATAGGAAGGGAAAGTAAATGGAAATTATCCCGCTCAAAATTTCGTGAAGAGCTCCCAGCCACAGGATCATCATCTCACGGTTGATAAAGGAGGTAGAACGCCACCTAGAGTAATAAATGACGCGTTCGCAATTTTCGAAGTGTCGGCAAGGGTTGAAGGACTCGCGAGATGGTGTCTCCACGTGGGTAAGTTAAGAAATTTGGTGAAGTTGACCTTTAGAGGAGTCAAAATCCTGCCTTTCTCCTTGGATAAGAGAGAAAGTCGGAATTTTGAGGGGCTATTGTGGGGGTGAAAGACCCAATTCTAAATAATGGGCCATGGGCCTGTTCGAGGGGACTGGCCGTCTGAGGACAGTAAATCACGAGGACTGTACCTGGTTTAAGTCCTCCCTGTAGTAAAACTTGTGTGAAGGAAGAAAGGAGTGGTCCGAGGAGCACTGCCTGGTCGGATGATCAAAGGGACGATCCAGGTGAATGTCTCAGCATTGATCCTGTCATTTCTGGAGAACCTCCAAGTTCATGTAGGCAAAGAGGACAGGTGGCAGCAAAGAGATATTATGTGAAAGGCTGCTGCCATCGCATTTATAACCCTGCAGCTAATCTCCTGGCCGCATTAATGGGGAAAAGACATCTGAACAGTGACTTTTACCCTTTACAGCTGTCATATGGAGACTTCAAGTAAAGGTTGATGAGACAAGTATCAAAGGCGACTCACTTAACTGGCACGTGAGGAAAATTGGCCTATAAATAGAGCTGAAAACAGAGAGAAAGGGCATCGAACAACCAGGAGAAAGAGGGAAGTCATTGAAGATAAGAACAAGAAAGAGAAAGATACAATTACTCAGAATAGTTGCCTAAGCTCGCTCCTCGGAATAAGCCGAGAAGGACTCTGTACCATCTCAATATTTCATTTATGTTAGTCCGGTCATAATCATACTTGGATCATCAACCCATACGCTCTCAATCATGTTTTCTCGGCCCACTCTCTCAACAAATTCATTCCAAGGGTACTATATACGTCATGGGCTTCAGTTTCTTCTGCTTATAGGCCCATCCATTGATTTGTGTCCTTACAGCATGAATACACTTAAAGATATACAATAAGATGCATAATATAATTCCTATATATATAATTTAAATACAATTGATAGTCATTTTTATATTTTGTTAACTCTTTAAAAAATTTTGTAAGGATATTATTAAGTATAAAATGTAAATTGTCCATATTATTTTTTATTAATTATTGTGAAGCATTTTTTTTATGATTTATTTATTCTAAACTCTTTGATTTTTGTACTTAATAACTTACTTAGATGAATATTTAGGATGTAGTCCCATATTTGATTCTAAAATTAAGGTATAAAAGTCTTTAAGAATAAATAATTTAGGACACATGATGCAAAATCGAAACTCTAAGAATTCTAATTTGGGTCTCTCTCCCTCCACCTCCTCCAGCACCACCCATCTCTCACTTATGACAGTTTATCTCCCTTTCTCACCATTATGGCCTGTTTGGGAGTTAAAAAAAGGAGGGAGAATAAATTAGAGTAGAGTAGAGAGAAGGAGAGTAATTCAATTACCTTATTTGAAAGTTTTTTTAAAATAAGGAGGGGGAAAAGTTTGGAAGGGTTTCAACTACCTGTGACCCCTTATTTTTAAATCCGATAAATTAGAGAGATTTAAGGATAAAGTAAAGTAGATAAATTATTGACTAAACAAATTCCTTAATTTAACCTTTCTAAATTAACAAAATTAGCCGTCTAAGGGATTAATTACCCCTGACCATTTCCCGCTACTCTAATCTCCGCCGCACTTCTTCCCTCTACTCTCACCCCTCTCTAAACTCCCAAGGCCATTAGTTCTCTCCCACAACCTGTGGTTCTTCTCAGGTTCTATTTCCCAGTTCGCACTGCCAATGGAGTCCGCCAATTCTCCCCGATATGGGTTTTGGTCATAATAGCCCCCATCACCGGTCCTTTATCACCGGTCACCCTAACGTCCTTCGCCGGCACTGCTAGAAAGATTTCACCGACTGTCTTCAGCTGCCATCACCACCGCCGGCAGTGACCAAAAATAAATATTTTAAAAAACCCCAATACACTCCACTAGCCATCACCTCGTGGGTACCATGGCTGAATTCATCTTCAAAATTGATTGCAACGGTGCGGCATTGATGGATTCGTGAAACCACAAAGTGTATTTCCTTTTTTTTTTTTTTTTTTTTCCTTTAATGTTGTCGTTTCTGTATATTCGTTATCAGATTTGTTTTTGGACTTTACATGCCTTCATATTCTGTTTGGTCGCTGAGAAAATGTGGAAAAGAAAGAAAATTTAGTTATATTGATGGTAAAGTTTTCGTCTTTTTTTTGGGTGGTTGGGGGTGGGGGATGTTGTTTGACTTAGTTGAGGAAACCAGAATACAATAGAATATGATATTAAAAGAATTTAAAATATCAATTTTTGTCTGGTTTTCTTGGCATCCAAACTGAGCCTAATTAATTTCAGGTGGGTTCTGTTTGTTCTGGTTCTGGATTATGTTTGTTTGTTGTATCAGTTGTTTGTCTTTTATATTTATATTTATATCTACTGCTGGATTGGATTTTTTGTACTCAGTGCTGTGTTTGGCTAAGAAGACTAGGTGTCCTCTTTAAGGCACTGTTTCAGTTTCCATTAACGGGCAACTCATGAATTGTACGGTTGACTTTGCATTAAATTCTTGCAGAAAGGACCCAATATTGCTTTGAAATAGTCTCCATCTTTGTTTTGTTTGAAGCATGCTCAACAAAATGTCTTTTTTCTTTTCTTTTTTTTTCTTTTTTTGTTTCAATTTTTAGCTGTCATGAATTATTTTATTGTGGGAAGGTGCTGTTCTAATATGATGTAGATCTTGCTTTGCAACTCATTGCTTCGTTGTCCTTATTTGGGATCTCCATGGAAATGGCTATGTTTTTAGTTTCAGAAAGCATTTTAAGCTTAATAGTTTATCATTGGAGAGCAGGCTACTATCCCTTTGCAGAATCCTTAAAAATCATTAGGATTAGTTTTGGTGGTGGCTTCTCAAAATTTACAGATGTCAAACTTTAGTGTCAAATTTGCCACGGTGTTTTCAGTTTCAAAAAGCATTTTAAGCTTAATAGTTTATGATTGGAGAGAAGGCTTAATCCCTTTGCAGACTTAAAACTCATTATATATTTATTTTGATCTTTCCTCTCTATTATTTTTTCTTGAACTCGGGGAGAACCATAGAAGATCAAATTCTACTTGGGCTTTGTCTCTTTAAAGAATGGTTAGTGATATTTTTACTTTAATTTTAGGATTTTTCCCTTACCATTTTAGAATTTTCTAATGTTCTTTCACTATCAGATTTTTATTACTGCAAGGACCAGTTTCGAGTGTATGATTTTTTTGAAATTGTGTTCTAGCCCATGCATGACAGGAAATTTGATGGGTTTATAAATCTTTGATCTCAGAAATATGAATAAGAAACATTTAAAATTTTTCTTTGTTTGGTTTGTTGGTGCTGAGATGTAAACATTTAAGATTTTTTGTTTGGCTGAGAAGGGTCACTTTGTCAAGAGTGTAGTAAATATGTGGTTCTAGACTTCAGCTCTGTTTTCATTGCTTTTAATTCAGACTTAGAATAGTTTGAATTTGTTTGCTTTCTTTTATTTTAGATTTAGGATTGAGGTTCGAAAGTGTATTTAATTAAGTGAGTTACTGCCAAAGATGGGCTATATTTTCCAGTTGCAGAAACCTAACAAAAATTGATGTTATTTGTAAATTTCAATTAAATACCTAAATCTGTTAAAATAGTTGTTTTTTTAAACCCATTACAAAAATCGTTTTTATTGAAGTTTTAGAATGGTGGATAAACTAGCTTGTGCTTTTTTAAAATCATTACAAATAACAATATGGGACTCAAATTGTTCATAGCTAAACCTGCAAATTTCATAAGATTTGTTATTGTTTCTGACCTCAGCTCAAATAAACTTCAATTCTAAATATTCTGAAGTAATATGTTTGCATAGGTATATGTGGGTCATGGGTTTGTATATTAGGTCATTCTTCCCGTTGGGTTTGTGTTTGAACAACTTTCAGTGAGTTCATTTGGGTGTTATGAACACATACTCCTCTCTCTCTTTTTCATCCTTTTCTATTAATATTGGTTTGTGTTTAATATATTGTAGATTAAATAGTATTTACTGATGTATCTTAGTCATTGGCAGCTTGGGGGAGGTTTGATATTGTGGGTCTTCTAAGATAGAATTTCAATAGCAGTTTTGGGTATATGGGGACAACCAAAGATGCAATGGACATAGATTATGAATCAATCTTTTGCTGTGATGTTAACAACTACACCATTGTTCAAATGAACTCACAAAACACCGGGTTTGAACTAAAGATTTTGAGCTAAATGGTATGGTCTCCATGTATCTTTTAGTTTTGTTTTTAATTTTTTCATTCCACTTATCTTTCAACCTTGCAGTGCCACGAGTACACAATTGGAGAGCTCATCAGAAAGAGCTTCAACAACATCGACATTGTCCTCTTTAGCAATCAGATTGGCCAGATGAATATGGAGAAAGGTACATCATGGACAACAGTACCTAATCTTTCTCCCTCTCTCTTTGGTATTGGAACAACAATGTTTCAATTTTTTTTTTTTTTTTTTTTCCTTTTGGGTTTTCAATTCTGGCCGATTATTATTGGAACACCAGTGTTTGAAGAAATGCTTAAACTGAACTTTGGATTGGATGTGTGGCACCCAATTGTTTATGCACGTACTATGCTTTTTACAGATTTCTTTTGAATTTTGTTGTGAATTGTGATATCAATATATGGTTAAGATTAATACTTTGAACTAGATTCTCATGTTAATTTATGGTTAGATACATAATTTGGATCTGTGTAACTTTCTTCCTACCAGATAGTTAGATACTCTTTTTTTTTTTTTTTTTTTGGGTAAAAATTTCCACACCTTGCTATTGTTGATTAGTCATAAAGTTAATTAAGCTTTTTGTGTCTTAGTGAGAAGAACCTGTATTTTCATGTTCTATGGTTCTATCTACCAAATTACTCAGAGTTCTTGGTTTGCAAAAGTCTGATTGCAAAATTAAGATTAGAGCTCTTATAGAGAAGACGGTGACAATGTGCCATTTTTTCCAGGGCTTTCTGCCATGGAAGCTTATGCTGCTATGCAAAGGGTTCACCCAATGAAATTTTGATTTCATTAGCATATCAAATTTCAGTTTGAGTCCGACGAAATCTTTATTCAAAATTTCCACATTTTCCCTTCTTTCAATGAGTTTGTCCTTCAATTGATTGATCTCACTTTGCAAAGCCATCTCATGGGCAACATGCAAACCTTTCAGTTCTACTTTCTCAGCCTTAGATTGCCTTATTTCTTTTTCTAATGATGCACTTTTCAATTCCCATTCTTTGAGCGTAGCATCAAACAAGGTCTGCTTTTCTGACAAACTTGAAATATCAGATTGCAATTGTGCCTTCTTCCTAGAGAATTGTTCTTGGGCATCACGCAATGAGGTGGTCAGAGTAACCTAAGAGTTTTGACAAAGATCTCTTCTTTCTAATAAGTTTAGTGTCTAAAGAGAAGTTATATTTAGGATTTTGTAGAATTTTTTTGTTATTTCTATAATCCTATTTAATAACAAGCCATTGATGAATTTGGGATCTAGAGTAACCTAAGAGTTTCAACTAGGGGCTAAAACTTATTGACTATTGGTCCATTAAAAAAATATAATGGAGTGTTTCTGCAATTTGGTTTTAGGATTATTTGGTTTGCTGTTTAATATAATTGAGATTTCGGCATAAGATTCCTAGGCTGGAGTTACCATTTTTTATACAATATGGAAAATCACTTGATGATGACCTTTTTAAGCTGGCAACAACATAGTACAATGTTGTTTTCTTCTACTTCTAACAGAGAGTAACTAGCTTAAAAATTATTATTAGTCATTGTAGAAAGGGAGTTATTAAGACCTGAAATTTCAAGGAAGAAACTGTTAAACACAAGGAACTAATTTTTTTATAAAATTTGATGTGATTCAGAGATTGTTTGTTTGGTTAAAGAATTGAAGTTTAGCACTGAACTTTGAGTGAGTTGAAATATGATGCAAGAATGGGCTTTTGGCATGAAATTTGGTGTGACAACATCTCTCGTACTGAATCTAAACATGTAAAAAGGGGTTAAGTATTTTGTAGTGTAACATAATCCATTTATGCATTTCAATTCATGTTTACTATTTTAAGTCATGAGTTTCAGTCACCTGGCATAAAGGAAAAAAAAAAAAAAAATCAGAGGTTGAAATCCATTTTTCATTCCCTGTATTTGAAGAGTGTTGATGACAATAAGTAAGATATATGATTTGTTGCAGTGGGTATTTAGGCTTTGGAAAAGTTTATCCATATTAATAAAGCATAGTCACACTCATTATGGCTTTGGGAAGCTGTAAGTGTAGGGTACCCGTACCAATGCTGAGTAGCTCCTGTTCCTGTTGCGGTTAGAATTACATTGTGTGTGGTGCATTTGCTTTATGGGTTGCAAAATTTTTTTGGTGTTTTGGCTACTTTTGTTTATGGTGAATTTCATGTAAGATGTGGTTGAGATTTACAATAGAAATCGTATGTTTAGCTAATTTCATGCAAACCTTGCACATCTTTCTCTTCCGCAATTGTGTTGTTTCAGATCATCACCTTCATGATCCTTTGTATTTGAGATATTTACATGATAAATAGTCTTCAAGTATGTTCTTTTAGGTTAACACTATAATAATTGAAAGCAAGAAATTCCTAATTTGTAGCATCTCCCTTCTTTGATTACAAGGACTGCACTGCTCATATTTTCCTGTGGTGCTAATGACTAACATGAATATATTCTTTTCTTAAGTTATCGATTTGTATTTTACCATATAATTAAATGCTATCAGTGTAGTTTCTTCATTTATATGGGTGGGAAAATTACAAAGAGGTAAACTGTGGTTAGAAGTGATTGGATTCATATCAGCATAAAATGTTGGGGTTGGAAGATCAAATCAAAACATAGAGAAAACAAATCAAGGAGTTGAAGAAGAGGCTGTTCGAATCAAAATAGAACTTTATCCGATGACTGTTGTAATAAACTTTTTTTTTTGCCATTTCATTCCATACAGTGTATTTCTTTGTTGTAGAATGCTTATTTTTTTTTTAATGCTAAGCACCTCATGGTAAGCAAAAGTGAAGAAAATTTTGCATTAAAAATGTCTTGACATGGATTCGTACATGCTATGGAGACATGGAGTGTTTAACAGCAAAATTAGTTAGAGAACTTTATCTTATGTCTTTTATAATACACTGTTTTTTCCTTCACCTTTTTAGTTTATACAATGTGTTTCTTTGTAGTGGAATGATGCTGATTCTTCTCTGTCTCTCTCCCCCTCCTTCTCCCCCCCCCCCCCCCCCCCCCCCCCCTTTTTTTTTCAACTTTAATTTGGTTATGCAAAATTGAAGAACAATTTTTCAGCAAAAATGTTTATCCAAAATATCAATGCTCTCACAAAAAATAAGGGAAATAGTTCAAATATAATATAAACTTGTGCATCGCACGAGTAACAATTAGTTATATAAAAATTATAAATCTTTTATTAAAAGAATCAAAGTTCGAGGCTCTCCTCACGTATTGTTATAATTATCAAATTATTAAAAAAAAAATTAAGACAATTAAGAGTTCATTTTTGTCCAAAATTTTGGAATCAGCCAAGCCACAAAGAAACACATGATAATGTTTCAGAAAAAAGAAAAATCCATGATTTATTTCAATAGAAAATTGTAGTAGTGAACGTTTCAAGCTTGACTTTTGACTGAAGGGAGTTTCACGATATTTAATACATGACCAAATTAATTCAATTAAAGATGCAAATGGTCGGTTTTCAGGTAAATCTTAGTTAAATTTGGTTAATCTAATCAAAGTTGATTGAAATCAACAAAAAATTTGGATGGATAAAATTTGGTTAATCTCGTAATACAAGACTTAAGTTCCATTAAAATTTAAAAGCCAATAAAATATGTTATCAACAGCACTGATATTTTGGCAACAATGGGTAGAGATCAAAGCAGTAGAGCTATTGATTTTTCCCAGTGTCCTGTTTTTCAATGCTATGTTTAGGATGTAATATAATTGGGTTCAGTTAGAGAGTACTAGTGCAGTAAATCTAAATGTTTATATCTTAAATAATACCTTCCGTTTATTATTAAAAAACATTAACAATAACAATAACAACAAAGGGCAAACCTCGGAAACAAGAAAATATAAAAAATAACTTTAAAAACAGGAAGACCAAATTGAGAGAGAGAGTCTAAAGACAAGCGAAGTAACAAATCCTAAGCTTAAGGAGGGTACATTAGACTTTTGATAAAAGCACTTCACTCACCAAATTTTTTAAGTTAATGGATGAGGAGCCAAGTGGACCTGTGGCCTCTGCGGCCAATTTTTTCCACTCCATGGCCTTTTTCTTCATTTTCTTTCCCTTATCTCCTTCCAACAATTCTCTTACCATCTTCTCTACTTCCTCTCTTTTGACATCAAAGTCAATTTCCATGCCGATGGCCCATTCATTGCAAGTATACTTGCAATTCGTTAGCTGATCTGAAGAGAATGGTAAGCAAAGCATTGGCACTCCTGCACACACACTTTCAATGGTTGAATTCCAGCCGCAATGCGTCAAGAACCCTCCAATTGAGGGGTGGTTTAGCACTTCCTCTTGAGGGCACCAACTAGTTATTAGACCCCTCTCTTTAATTTCCTCCTGAAACTCAGGTGATAAAATCGTTGATCCGCCTTCAACTGAGTCAGACCTAATTATCCACAAAAATGGGTGCTTACTATTTGCAAGTCCCCAACCAATCTCAACCAATTGCGATGGTGTCATGACAGCTACGCTACCAAAACTCACATATATCACTGAGTTGGGTGCCTTTGAATTAAGCCAATTGAGGCACTCGGTTTCTTCCTTCCATAAACCATACCCAATTGATTCCAAATGATCATTGGATAAGTGATTGAGTTGTGGTTCTAGAGGGCCAATAGCATATACATGAGGAAACATGGTAGATAGAGCATGCAAAACTTCTTGCTCTAACTCATCGAATGTGTGAACAATAATTCCTGAAGCACTAGGAGCTCTCTCTGCTAGATAAATCACAGATCTAAAAATAAAATCATTTGGATCAATGATTCGTACAAGGAGTGGAAGATCCCTCAAACGTATGTCTCTCATACCAGGAATCCAGTCTATAATTGTGTCAAGATACCCATTTGTCAGATAGCTCTCATCTGCAAAGACAAAAAGTTTTCAGCATACAATGATTAATTACAATAAAATAATGCAAGATTTCAATTGGATTTTGCACTTTTTGTTACACCTTTAAGAGGTATGATGCCTTTGTCCTTGAGAGAAGGAAGCTGCAGAACACCCATTACGCTGCAAGCAGAGATAGTGAAGAACAACACAACAGGGATTTTGAATTCTTGAGCAGCAGTAATTGTAAACAGCATGTTAGCATCTGCAACAATACAAGTAACTGGAGGATTATCTGAAGTTGCACTGTTGAGTTTTACAAGGAGGTCAGAAAATGGAGCCAAGAAGTTGTTCATAATGGATTCACAAAGAGTAGGGATGTCTTGGGTGGCGTTGTTATCTGATGGAGGAAGGCCATCGGGGATGGTTTCGAATCCAAAGTCAGGCAAGCCATCTAAGGAGTTGAGACCTCTGGATTTCATAAAACGTTGGTGGTTGAACTCAGTGTTGACAAAGGTTATGTGAAACCCTTCATGGTGGAGAAGCTTTGAAAGCTTTATCATTGCCTTAATGTGACTTTGAATTGGGAATGGAATACAAACTGCATGAGGCTTATCAGCTACTTGTGTCTTTGAATCCATTTCCTTCGTTCTGTAGTGTGTGTGTGTGAGAGCGCAAATGCATATGCCTAGTCTTATAATATATACATTCTCTTCCTTGGACGCCAAACATATGAGAAATATCCAGCCGCTGCTCTTTGACTCTTCTCTTCCTTGAACGCCAATCATATTTTTTGAACGCCAAACATATGAGACCGCTCTTTGACTCTTCTCTTCCTTGGATGCCAAACATATGAGACATAACCAGCGGTTGCTCTTTGACTCTTTCAAATAATAGGCAAGTTTTTCTCTTTTTGCTTAATCAAGAATGACTACCGACAATATTTTGTCACATAACAAGCGTATATGCCCATTCATTATATCTTATAATATACTTTCTCTTCCTTTTGTATGCTGGACAAGTGACAAGTCACTGACAACTCCCGTGAACGTCATTCAAAAATTCAAACTCTACCTCTTTTGTTTTTTTAATACAACATTATTCCTTCCAAAAAAAAAAAAAAAAAATACAACATTATAACTATTTAATACTTATTCGATTTGTGTGCTGTGCCCACACATCAGAACACTACAAATACAATAACTAAGACTAGACTTTTTTTTTTTTTTTTTTTGAAAAAGAATCATTCATTCAACTAATCATAAAAACATAACATCCTGAATCAAAGCCTCCACAGCTGGAGGAGGAGAATCCTCCATCCAATACACATCATTATCTAAAGAATTTCTAGCATGTTGAGCAAGAGCATGTGCAACCTTATTCCCACCCCTCCTAGTAAAGCTAGTTCTAGCCCACTCTAAACAATGAATCAAGTGACGAATGTCATCCACCACATAGCCTAGTATTGAACAATTAATCCGTGAAGACGAAATGGCTTGCATTACATTTACATTATCTCCCTCTATTATTAGCTTGGTGAACCCAGCATCCACAGCAAATTCCATTGATCTTCTACATGCCAACAACTCTGCTTCTTCACTAGAACTTACCTTTGGTCCACTTGCTGTCATTGCTGCCATAACCTGACCATGCTCATTTCGAATAATTGCTCCTACTCCAGTTCTGTCCAGTTCAGCAAAAATGGCTGCATCAAAATTTAATTTATAAACTGAAGATGGTGGAGGTTGCCAAGTTGCACTGCCATGTTGCTCCACCTGTGTCACAGTCAGCTGCACCTGGGCTGCTTTGTAATCTGTCAAAAACTCTTCAGCTCTCCTATTCAGAATCCTCGGGTCCATTAGAGTGCCACCAAACAGTACACGGTTCCTTACTTTGTTATACTCTTAGACCCCCCGTCAGAAGTTTCCTTACTTTTGGGTCTTAATTCTGCCGAGGTGACCTATGACCGTTTTGTTCCTGTTTAGTTTTCTATGACATTGCTTTTCCCTACTAAAAAAAAAAAAAACTATTTAATTTTGGCCTATTTTAGTATTATTATTTAATACGTACATCAATATCAATTTATTTATTTATTTATTTATAAGCATTCATATCAATTCTATTATAAATATTATTTTTTTTTCTAAGAATATTATATAGGCGAAAATACACTTTTATATTTTGAACTGATTTATATTTTGGTCTCTAAAATGATTTTACTACTAATATAGTTCTTAAAAAAAAAAATCAAATCTATTTTAGTCCCTGCTGTCAACTCATTAACAGAAAAGTCATACGTGACAAATGAAATGCACTGTTAGCATGTTAGATGCTGATATGTTTATTAAAATAATATTTAAACAATTATTTGTCATTTTTTAAATGCCACAGCATTTTAATTTTAAAAAAAGTCATGTCAAAAAATTTAAATAAAAAAATAAAATAAAATAATTTAATTTAAAAACATTTTTTACTTTTTTATTATTATTATTATTATTATTATTATTATTATTATTATTATAGGGATAAGATCCCAAAATCATATATTGAGCCTTGGCCTTATCCGAGGACGAGGAAAAGTCCGAGGAGAGATAAATAGTTGGGTAAGGCCCCAGTCTAGAGGGTAATAGATTTATAATAAGTGGTAGGTGATCCGAGGAGGTACTCCTCCTCGGATATGATAAGTACAATCTAGGGGTGTGTTCCGATATTGAAAATGATCTTTGTGTAAGCCCTGACTATAGGAACGTGTCTCATGAGTATACTAGAGGGAAAGAAACCCATAAATATCTAAAGAAAAGCTGCTACCACCGTATTAAATGCACTACGGCTACTCTTCTGGCCGCATTTATGTGGAGAAGACCTCTGAATAGTTTCGTCTTGGCTACCGCAACTCAGAGAAAACTAAAGAAGGAGTCTGATGGGACGGACACTCAAGTGAGGACTCAAATGATCAACAAGTGTAGGATCAAGATGGTCCAAAAAGAACTATATAATGGAAAGAAATCCTCCACAATGGGGGACCGAAAAAGAAAGTGAGAAACACTATAGTTATCAAGAACCAGATTTGTAGTAAAAGCAAGAACCATATATAAGAATTAATCTCCTCGGACCATTGCCGAGAACTATTCTCAGAAGTTGTACTTGTCTTTGTTATTTTTAATTGTCATATAAATCTATCCTATCTATTGTTCTATTGTAGAACTCATCCTAGCCCAGTTTTCTCAACTTACTCTCTACAAATTCATTGTTGTGGGCCTTTTGGGCTGGTCCATCCATCGTTTAGGCTTGGGAACCAAATCTATGTCCTTACAATTGGCGTCGTCTGTGGAAATTACTGTGGTGACAGGGAGTTCGACTGAAAGTCATGGTAGGTTCGGGTACACACTAGTTGGAGTCCATGGCGTCTCAGCGTGAAGACCGTGTTCAGGAGGGAAGTGTACATACTACCCGTACAAGTGAGAGTCGTTCTAGGGGCGGTAGTCACAACTCTCGTGAAAGGAGTGCCAAGGACATGCAGATGGAGATTGATCACTTAAAGAGAAAGTTACGTCATGAACACAGAAGGTAAAGTCCTTCCATCTCTGACCTTTCTTCTGACGGTGAAAAGGATGATGATTATAGACACAGGTCAAGAACGCCTCCTAGTGAGACTTTCTCATATTATCACGAGCGAAGGAACAAAGTTTCATCCTCCAGGAGCTTGGGAAATGATGCTATGAGTAAGGTGCTTAACCGAATCTCTAAGTCTCCCTTTACGTGCAAGATTGAGGGTGGACGACTCCCTAGACGGTTCACTTAGCCCACGTTCACCATCTACAATGGCCGTACAGACCCTGTTGAACATGTTAGCCATATCAACCAGAGAATGACATTGCACTCTAAGAACATGTTAGCCATTTCAACCAGAGAATGACATCTACAAGGTGTTTCCGTCTAGTTTGGGACATGTGGCGATGAGGTGGTTTGATGGTCTAAGAGCGGGTTCCATTGACTCTTTCAAAGAACTCACTCAGGCATTTGGGTCCCGTTTTATCACCAGTAGTCAAGTTCCCCAGCCTTTGGATTCCTTGCTGTCCTTGTCTATGAGGGAAGGAAAGACTTTGAAAACATACTCGGATAGATATTGGGAGATGTTCAGTGAGATTGAGGGTGATTTTGATGATGTGGCCATTAGAACCTTCAAGGTCGGCCTGCCTGCCAAGCATGACTTAAGGGAGTCCCTAACAGGGAAGCCCGTTACCAGCGTACGCTAGCTTATAGAAAGGATTGACAAGTATAAGAGGGTTGAGGAGGACTAGCAGCAAGGAAAGGGAAAAGGCAAGGTTATCCCTCGGGAGATGAGGGATTTCAGGTCAGATCGTTATGGCAACAATCGGTTGCGAAGGGAATTCGAAGAGGAGTCTGGATCCAGAATTGCCCAAGTTGTTGGTACTGTGTTCTAAGAACCAGTGCACTAGGTCCTGGAAAAGATTAAGAATGAGCCATATTTCAGGTGTCCAAACAAAATGAGCAGGGATCCTTCGAAGCGCAATCAAAGTCCTCACTGTTAATACTACCGAGAAAAGGAGATACAACTGAAGATTGTAGAACTTTGTGGAGTCATCTTCAGCAACTGATCCAAGATGGCAAATTGAAGCAGTTTTTGAATCAACCTAGCAGGTAGGAAGGTCTGGCAGGATCAGGGGTTCAACGCGGTACGTATTTAAGGCCCCCTTTAGGCACCATCCATGTTATCCTTGCCGCGCCAGGAAGGACAGGATCTTGTCTATCTAGAGTGATGATGGTGGCCAGATCATCTGCCGAGAATTCGGGACATGAGCCGAAGAGGGTTAGGATGGGCATACCACCGACTTTGAGCTTCTCGGACGAGGATAAACTCAAGACCATACAACCACATGACGATGCCCTAGTGATAACCCTTAGGATTGGAGGGTATGATGTGAAGAGGGTATTGGTGGATCAAGGTAGTGGAGCTGAAATCATGTATCTGGATTTGTATAAGGGGCTTAACCTAAAAGCGGAGGATCTAACTAGTTATGACTCCCCTCTAGTGGGCTTCGATGGGAAGGTTGTTGTTCTGAAGGGACAGATTAGGTTACCGGTGCAGGTCGGCTCGGAGGTGGTAGAAGTAGATTTTATAGTGGTGGATGCTTTCTTTTCGTACACAGCCATTGTGGCATGGCCCTGACTTCATGCCTTGGGAGCTGTCTCATCCACTCTACATCTCAAAGTAAAATATCCATCAGCGGATCGGGTTGAAGAGCTCGTTGGGAGTCAGTCTGTAGCCAGACAGTGCCTGGTAGGTGCCATCAACCACCATCCTAGGACTGAATCCTCGGCGCAAGTGAATGGGGGTTTATAGCAGTTAATATCCGAGGCCCCACAGCGTAGTATGTGGCCGAGGATGAGAAGTGTGACGATTTGGAGAAGGTCGTTATAAGTAATGATCCGAAGAAGTTCTTTCGAATCGGAACTCAACTGCCTCCCCAAGATAAGGAAGAGTTGGTGAAGTTTCTTTGAGAGAACATCGATGTTTTTGCTTGGAATGCCTACGAAGCTCCTCGGGTAGATCCGAGCTTTATCTGCCACCACTTAAACATCAACCCGTCCGTCATCCCTAGAAAGCAGCAACCTCGGCGCTTCTCGAGAGATCACTTTGATGTTGTGAAGGAAGAGGTGATAAAGCTTAAACTGGCCAGTGCTATTAAGGAGGTTTTTTATCCTGAATGGTTGGCTAATACTGTGGTTGCGAAGAACAAGAATGGAAAGTGGTGAGTATGCGTGGACTTCACAGATTTGAATAAAGCCTACCTCAAGGACCCCTTTCCCATGCCCCGGACTGATCAATTGGTGGATCGATGCAACCATGGGACATCCCCTGATGAGCTTTCTGGATGCTTTCCAAGGCTATCACCAAATACCTCTAGCCTTGGAGGATTAGGAAAAAACAGCTTTTGTCACTCCCATTGGGAACTACCACTACAAAGTGATGCCATTTGGGCTTAAGAATGCGGGATCTACCTACCAGAGAATGATGACGAGAATGTTTGAGTCACAGCTGGAAAAAAAGATCAAAATTTACATTGATGACATGGTGGTTAAGAGTAAGAAGGAAGCCGAGCACGTTGATGACCTTGGAAGCATCTTCAAAATCTTAAGAAGGCACAAGTTGCGACTTAATGCTTCCAAGTGTTCTTTTGGCGTAGGGTCGGGGAAGTTTCTAGGCTACATGGTTACTCATCGTGGGATTGAGGTCAATCCGGACCAGGTCAGGGCAATTAATAAGTTGCAACCACCTCGGAATTCCAAGGAAGTACAGAGATTGATAGGGATAACTGCTGCCTTAAACAGATTTATATCCTAGTCGGCAGATAGGTGCATGCCTTTCTATCAGTTGTTGAATAAATGGAAGGGTTTTGAATGGACCGAGGAGTATGCCTTAGCATTCTAGCAATTGAAGGAATACCTTTCTCGGCCATTGATCATGTCTAGACCCGAGGTCGATGAGGTCTTATTTGCTTATATTGCAGTGGCCACCCATGCTGTAAGCCTAATGCTGATAAGAGTTGACAGTGGTGTTCAAAAGCCAGTGTATTATGTGAGCAAGTCCTTACATGAAGCCGAGATTCGATATTTACCACTTGAGAAGGCCATTCTGGTTGTGGTACATGCCACGCGCAAGCTTCCCCATTATTTCTAGTCGCACACTATTGTTGTCCAGACCCAATTGCCACTCAGAGCTCTGCTTCAAAGCGTTGATTATACGAGAAGAGAAGGATTGCAAAGTGGGGAACAAGGCTAGGGGCTTATGATATCAAATATATGCCTCGTACTTCTATCAAGGGTCAGGTCAGGTCCTGGCCGACCTTGTGGCCGAGTTTGCTGAGACCCCAATAGAGGAAGAAATGAGTAAACAAAACATGGATGAAAATTCAGTTGAAATAATCTTCATACAAGGGGCATTGTCATGGAGAGTTTATGTTGATGGCGCTTCAAACCTTAAAGGATCTGGAGTGGGGCTAGTTCTAATCTCCCCCGAGAAGATCACAATTGAAAAATCGTTAAGACTAGACTTCTCGACCACAAATAATGAAACAGAATATGTAGCTTTGCTAGTGGGGATGACCATGGTTCAAAAGATGGGTGGAAAGACCATGGAAATATTCTCAGATTCAAGGCTGGTGGTGGGTTAAGTCCGAGGGGAGTTAGAAGCTCGAGATCCTAGAATGCAAGAGTATTTAAGCCAGGTTAGACATTACAATTTGGGTTTAAATCTTTTAGTTTATTGCAAATTCCTAAAAGTAGAAATACACATGCAGACTCACTTGCAATGTTAGCAACCTCCTCGGCACAGAGTCTGCCGAGAGTAATTCTTGTTGAAAATCTCATTAAGCCCTTTGGGTTGGGAAAAGAGGTGTTATCTATTCATTAGATAAGGGTAGGTTCTAGCTGGATGGATCCTATCCTACTATTCCTCAAAGATGATGTTCTATCTGAGAACAAATTGGAGGCAGACAAGATACGAAGGAAAACTCCTCAGTTCTGGATATCCGAGGATAAAAAATTGTATAAGAGATCTTACTCTGGACCATATCTACAGTGCATACATCCTGAAGCAGTTGAAATACTCTTGGAAGAATTACACGAAGGAATTTGTGGAAGCCACACAGGAGGAAGGTCTTTATCCTATAGAGCTCTCACTCAAGGATACTGGTGGCCCAACATGCAGAGAGAAGCCCAAAAGTATGTGAAGAAGTGTGAACAGTGCTAGAGTTTTGCCCCAAACATCCATTAGCTCGGAGGAGTCCTCAATCCTCTGTCCAGCCCTTAGCCTTTTGCTCAGTGAAGTTTGGACATTGTAGGACCTTTCCCCAAAGCAGCAGGAAACAGGAAGTATTTATTGGTCGGCACTGATTATTTCACTAAATGGGTTGAAGCAGAACCCCTGGCCAACATTAGGGATGTGGATGTAAAGAGATTTACTTGAAAAACATTGTTACACGATTCGGAGTCCCTCACACTCTGGTTTCGAATAATGGACTTCAAATAATGGACTTCAATTTGTCAGCAAATCTTTCAGGAGATATTGCTGCAGGCTAGGAATATTTAATAGGTATTTGACCCCAGCCTATCCACAGGGGAATGGAAAAGCTAAAGCTGTAAATAAGGTCATAGTAAGTGGGCTCAAGAAGAGATTGGATGATTCCAAGGGAAGATGGATAGAGGAATTACCACATGTTCTATGGACATATCGGACTACACCTCGGAGGTCTACTAGAGAAACTCCTTTCTCAATTACTTATGGGGCTGAGGCTGTTATCCCATTGAAAACTGGATTCCCTACATTAAGAACAAGCTCTTTCACTCTGAGCAGCAACGACGACTTACTGGAGAAAAGTTTGGACTTAATTGAAGAATGAAGAGAAAATGTCAAGGTCCAATTGGCCTACTTTCAGTATAAACTTAAGCAAGGGTATGATGCCAACGTGAAATTAAAGCCTTTGGCACCTGGAGATTTGGTACCGAGAAAAGTGGTTAGTTCTGCAAAGAACTCAGCCTGGGGAAAATTGGGGCCCAATTGGGAAGGACCGTACCGTATTACATCTGTGGCAGGAATTGGTGCGTATTACTTGGAGGATTTAGAGGATAAGGTAGTACTGCATCCTTAGAATGTAAACAACTTGAGAATGTATTATTATTAATAAGAATGTATTTTATTATATTCGTGTTCATTGCATTGCGTATGATGTTTAATTACTCTAAAATTTCAAGTGTCAAACAGACCCTTGGTCATGCTTGGCTCCTCGGACCACATATCTTGGGAAAATTGACATCTTCTTATCGCTACTCTTAAGTATTAAACAGATCCTAAGCTAAGTCTGGTTCCTCGGACAATCTGCTTTGAAAAAATTAATACTTTATGAAACTTATCTAAGTGTCAAACAGACCCTTGATCATGCCTGGCTCCTCGGACCATATACCTTGGGAAAATTGACATCTTCCTATCATTGCTCTTAAGTATTAAACAGATCCTAAGCTAAGTCTAGTTTCTCGGACCATCTGCTTTGAAAAAATTAAATACTTTATGAAACTTATCTAAGTGTCAAATAGACCCTTGGTCATGCCTGGCTCCTCGGACCACATACCTTGGAAAAATTGACATCTTCCTATCATTGCTCTCAAGTATTAAACAGATCCTAAGCTAAGTCTGGTTCCTTAGACCATCTGCGTTGAAAAAATTAATACTTTATAACACTGTTTTGAAACCCGGACCGGACCGGGCGGTCCGATTGGAAAAACCGGGAACCGAGGCAAATTCTGGTTTTTTAAGCCTCAAGAACCGGGCACTGATGGGAATTCCGTGAACCGCCTGAACCGGGGTTGGACCGCACGGTTCATGCAGAATCGGTGGCATGAACCGTGCGGTCCAACCCCGGTTCAAGCAAACCTGTTAAACCCGAAAATTCAGAAAATGCAGTTGGAAGGACTTGAACCCTGGCCGGTCATAAATTTGACTAAAACTTAACCACTCAGCCAAGCTAGTACCTGGTGCTCAATAATAACAAAAAAAAAATACTTGAAGTAAACTTAATGCAATTTTTTTTTTTTTAATAAAAACAACTTAACACAATTCTATTCTACTTAATTAAATTATCCATCTCTTATAAGGAATATCAAAAAATTATAATTAAAATCCTTCAAAAATATTCAACTTTACTTCAAAAATTAATCATAAATTTTAATGTTTTCATGGTTATTATTTTATTTTATTAACTTTCTTATTTAATTATTAAATACATGCTTGAAAATCATAAAATTTCCCTCACATATATAGATATGTTAGTCAATTTTGCTAGTATTATAAATTTAATATTAATATTTAGGCTTTAATTAATTATTAAATTAATTATGACATCATCACGGTTCGACCCCGGTTCGACCTCGGTTGAACCTCAAAAACCTTGAACCTCTTCCTTTTACGGTTCAATAAACGGTCCGGGTTTGAAAACCTTGCTTTATAAAACTCATCTAAATGTCAAACAGACCCTTCGTCTTGATCTTCAGACCATTTACATTGGGAAGGTTAACACTTTATTTTTTGTCTCATTAAATGTTAACGCTATATATACTTTCTGAATATTTAGCAAAAGTATGAATCGTGAATAGTCCCTCGAATTAAAAGCCATAGATCTTAACACGTGTTATTGGGTGTTAGCCCAAATCAAGTATTACAAGTTACTCTTTATAACGGATTTAATCCTTAACACGTGTATAGGACAGTTCTTTTGGTTGTTGGCATACATGTTCAATTTAGTTAGATAAGCTGTGGTGTAACACAGGTATATTAACAAAGGAATAATAACAACGAGATGAAATAAAAGAGAAAGATTTTTTCATTAATAAGAAGAAACTTATATTACAAACTTAAAAAAAAAGAAAAAAGAAAAAAGGAATGCAACACCCTAAGTTCTAAGCCTTGGTCTATGGAGTAGGAGGGTCCTCTTTCTGGCTCAGCTGAAAAGTAGGAGCGTCCTTAGTCTTGGGATCATCTTCCTTGGTCTTGGCCTCTACTTCCTTTGATTCAACAGCAATATCCGTGGTTTTAGGATCAGTGTTTACAATCTAGACTTTAGCATCCTTGGCCTTAGTAGTATCAGGGGCTTCTGAGGAGTTGGCATCTGGAATTTCGTGGATGTCTGGATGATAATATATACTCCTAGACTACCTCAAAGCTGAGTCCATAGGGACACCTGCAACGTTAAGGGCTTCATCCCATGTTGCGTTGCAGTAATCCCTACAAACTTCGATCAGCTCCTCAGTAAGTTTGACCTGCATTTCTTCAACACCGAGCAGGTAAGATGCTCACTTCTTGGCCTCAGCTGCCTCCTTAACCAACTGAGCTACATCCAAGGCCTTCTGCAGCTAAGCCTTCAGATCCAGTACAAACTGCCTTGAAGTTGCTAGCTCTAACTCAGTTTGATAGAGTAGTTTGCGCTAGTTCTTAGCTTGAGTCTCAGCATTTTTTAGTCCTGCCTGAGCACTTTTTCTCTCCCGTTCCTCGACGACCAGCTTGGAGAGCAGCTCTTTGTTCTCTGCTTTCGCAGCCCCTAAGGCCTTCTCGGCTTCGAGGCGGAGGTTAAATTTGTGCCTAGCACCACTCTGAGCCTCTCTTACCCACTCCTCAACCACAAAGACCTCTTGGGTGACTTGCACAAGAACAACATAACGTCTTGTTAGAGATAGGAAATTGTGAGCAATCAGATGAGTAAAAAATGTGCAAGTATAAACCTAACATAGCGAGATCCCTTTTTAGGATAGAAAGAGGTCTTGCTGGCTTAGCTTCCTCACGGCCTCCATATCCTTAGGCAAGAGGATCGGCCACTCCAAAGCCTCAGCTATGTGTGCACCTTGTCCTCTTCGATATTCCTGAATAGAGGCATACCAAGAGATGGGAACGCCGTCAACTTCGAACCGAGGAGATCAAGCATTCTGTGAAAGGCGCACCTCAGCCCTATTTGGCTCCTCCCTACTATCCGCGGAGGAGGACTTCTTGTCCCGAGGATCTTTGGACACCCTCTGCTGTTTAGTCCCCTTTTAATGACCTACCTCCCCTTCTTCAAGGTTGTGAATCGGCCTTTTCTTCTTTAGGTCTGGGTTGGCCTTCAAACCAAGGTTGATGGGGGGTGGAGGAGGAGGAGGAAGTGTAGGAGGAACTTTGGACTTAGGGACTTCCTTGGAAGTTCCCCCTTGGTTCCTCGTGGCCATGAGTTCTTTCAACCCCTTGCCCTTTTTGATTTGATGCCATTTCTTCTTCTTTGGAGATGGTGCTCGATCAAGTAATTATAGGGACAGGGGCACGAACACTTGAGTGATTGTCGGTCTCGTCCTCGGCGTTGGAAGTTTTAGCCGGCGCTGGTATCGAATTCTCTTCTTCTTCGAACCGAAATCGATCTATCTCCTCTTTTAAAGATAGACGTGATGAGGCGATTTCATTGCTTCCTCATTGAATCCAAGTTGGTTGAATGGGGCACAAAAGGCTGGGCTCCTTTGAAGTGCTGAGACAGCTGCGGGTGGTAGTTCCCCGCTGTTACTCATATCCTCCTCGCCATTCCCAGTATGAATCACCACTGCAGCTGTGGCCTTTCCTCGGTTATGTTGTGGCAGTGGATTCCTTTGGACTTCCTGCTCCTGGGTTAAATCAAGGGTCCAGTCTGTGATTTTTTTATGAAACGTCCTCCGGAGAGCCCTACAATCCCTGGTCTTATGATGCACATATTGATGATAGTGACAGTAATGAGGGCTTTGTTTATCTTCCTTAGTGGGCTCCCGACTTGGCTTGATAACTCTAAGGACTCTATCAGCTACCCACTTCTCAACAATCACCTTAATTTCTTCGTCAGTACATGGAATGGGAGGTAACTCTTGCTGTTCGGCACTGTCATCCCTCTTGCGTTTTACCCCTGCTGCTGGCTCACCGCTGGAGATGGCAAGAGCCTAAGGAGGACGTCTTTTTTCTGCTCTAGGCTTGTCAGTGGCGGATGGCTTGACTGATAGGGCTGTCTTACGAGCCTTTTGGAGCAGCTGGGAAAATTGATAAATGTCAAGGTTTTCCAAGTGCGCTCGATACTCCGGGAACATGTTGTCGATGCAAATCTCCACTAGCTCTTGCTCTTTATACTGTCTATAACAGTCAAGGGTGGTATCCCTAAACCGTCGGATAAAATCAAGGAGCGCTTCGGAAGGCTTTTGTTTTGAATTGTGAAGAGTGATGATGGTGACCTTCTCTTCGCCATGGAAATATTTAGCACAGAAGCTTTCCACCATATCTTCCCACGTGGGAATGGAATTAGGTTGAAGGGTAGAATACCATGTGTAAGCACAATCAGTGAGGGATTTTGAGAACTCCCTTAGACAAAGCTCCCCGTCTCCTGCAAATGGTCCCATGGAATCCATAAATTTGCTGACATGCTCCATTGCATTCCCTTTCCTCCCATCATAAAGGGCAAATGTAGGTGTTTCATACTTCTCCGGATATGGATTGCTAAGTAGCTCCGCTGGATATGGGGTTAAGCGGATATAATGCCTAGGCTTCTTCCGCTGCCTGCCTCTTTCTCTCTCTAGTAGAGAAGTAAGATCTGATAAAGTGACAAACTGCTGTGCAGGAGTGTTTTGATCACCAGATTGATGATTCCTAGTTGCTGGCCCCCTTTCTTGTTGCGTGCGAGGGTCTGGTTCTGTACGTGGCAGTTGGACACCATGACCTTGAGCCTCCCTTAGAACTCTGACAGATTCAGCTAGTTCAAACTGAGCTTGTTGCATTCCATGTAACATTTCAAGAACAAAAGCGAGCGGATGATCAGAATACTCATGGTTAACTCCAGGCTGCTCGGTTTGATCATCTTGTGCAATTGGACTCTGGTGGCTTTGTGCTGCTGCATTATCTTGACTTGCTTCTTGTTGGCTATTGCGCAACCTTGGAGGCATGATAGACTTTCACCTATTGATTGGCTTCCCCAGCGGAGTCGCCAAAATGTTGGGGGTGAAAATTGATGCTTCTGAATAAGATGTTGGGGAACCAAACCGAAACTCAACTATGGGCTCTTAAGCGGACACCCAAAGGCTATCGGTGTGATGACAAGCCTATCCAAGCAAGGAGACAATGGCTGCATTCAACAAAACAACAACAAAAGCCCAATAAAAGAATACTTTACGATGCTTAGTTAGTACATTAATGGTCCTGTTCTGATAGTTCAAGGGAAATAAATTCTCCAGCGGTAAGGTAAAGTTACATTTAAGTCCAAAAGATAAATTTTCCAACGGTAGGGATGGAATTACATGGTCCAGCAATCAGTATTTGGACAAATTAAGGCAAATTTTAGGTACTTATGTGTCTTGTTCAAG
Organism: Lithocarpus polystachyus; assembly: GCA_033629205.1. Taxonomy (NCBI): domain Eukaryota; kingdom Viridiplantae; phylum Streptophyta; class Magnoliopsida; order Fagales; family Fagaceae; genus Lithocarpus; species Lithocarpus polystachyus. The sequence goes on from CM066163.1 coordinate 83,386,375, forward strand.
AGGAATTTATTGCACTTTCAGCCACCATTACATCAATGTGAGGGAAGAGTTCGATTGTTAAAAATACATCATATCCTTCAACTGTAAAATAAAAAGTAAAGATTAAAGGTTCCGTAGGAAAAAAAAAAGGAGGATTAATTGGCATGGTGTGAAGGGAGAGAAAAAGAAATCCCCAGCTCGGAGCAGCAAGTACTAAGTTAAAACTTCAATGGGTGAGTGTTTATAAGGTGTGGACGAGATGAATGAGGTCTGTTTTTTGAGTGAGTGGTATGGGAAAAATGTTGAGACTGAAGTCTTTTATGAGCAAATGGTTGTTTATGACTGGCTGGAAGACATCTATGAACTATGGCAGTGTAAAGGGGTGAAGGATGTCTGGGATTAGATGGGTGAAGGTGGAAGGTGATGGATGATGAGCCTTAAAAGAGCTGAACCACCAACAAAAGGAATGGCCAACCAATCTCTAAGTCTCAGATGGGTAGTCAGCCTGCCCTTGGGGTTAATCTGCTGGTCTATTTATAATGGAGCTGAAGAAATGCATTAATTGACAAGGATCCAAAACGTATGACGTATCAAGGCTGATGAAATCAAAGTCAAACTTTCCTGGGGTTGATCAGAAGTAGAAAAAACCATTTCAGGGGCTGCCTTGCTTCTTTGAGTAATGATGGGATTTTAGAGCTTTTTGCATTAAATGCTAGGATTCTTGAGCTGAGCTTGATTATTGTGTTTGGGATGTGTATCAAGAGAGAATCCTAATGCTGCATCTGAGATTTGGTCCCCCAAAAAGCAAGATCCAACACCTCAAGCTAGGTGTCAAGTTCTAGTCTACTTCAGGGGGTTCCGCTGGAGATCTCTTTATGCCCTCCAAACCACATGTTCCCAATTTTTCTCCTTTAAGATTCATGGGCTTGGCACATGAATCACGTCTTGATCACGTTAGCATTTTTAACATCAATTTGTTGGAGTTTGAATGATTTGGTCTTAGCTCTCCTTCCGCTGGAGGTGCAGTCTGATGGAGTTCTATCATTCTTTAAGCTTCAGTTGACATGACAAACCCTTGGGTACTGTTCTCGTCAGGTAAAGTACGGCAGAAGGTTGATGGCACATCCCTTGGTCCATTCTCAAAGGCTTGGTTCCCTTGTATGAGTCCTTAGTTGCTCTTTTTGGTTAGGGGTGATCAAGGGCTGTTTGCCTATTCCTAATTTTTTTGCCTCTTGCTGATGTTTATTGCTTGGGCTTGCTTACATGGACTAGTTCCCTTGGGCTGGGTTGTGTGCACATGTTGCCATGGATTTTTATTAGTAAAATTTTTTTGGTTTTTTCATAAATATTTGCAATGGGCCTTTGGGCAATTAGTTGTAGTGTTTGGAATAACAAGACAAGTTTTTTAGAATTTTCTTGTAAACATTATTTACCATGATGAATTCCATAAAACAATGTTCATGGCTTCTAATAATCGCATCATAATTTGAATGATGAGCTTGTAGATTTGAATGTTTTACCACGAGTGTTGAAGGTATATATCGTGGACGTCGTGATGCAAATGGTGTTTATGCTCTTCACGAGTTTATGATATGAGATGATGATCCTTAAGTCGATCACCATGGTCCCTTTTGCCATAATAACATTTTACCATGATATATATATATATATATATATATTTTCTTTGCCAAGTGTTGATAATTTTGGGTGTTTTCGATAAAGTAATGCCAATGAGAATTGGGCTTTGATGTTGCCAATGAGAATTGGGCTTTAATGTTGCTAATAGAAATTGGGCTTTGATGTTGCCAATGAGAATTGACCTTCGATGTCGCCAATGAGAATTGGGCTTCGATCTCGCCAATGAGAATTGGACTTTTAGATAAATTGCCATGGGTTTAAATCATGGGCTTTTTGAATATTACCAAGCATAAGTATTCTTGGGTTTTAAATAAAATGGTGTGTGTAAATAAAATCAGGTGTAATAAAAAAGTACCCTAACAACTATAAAAAAACTTACTTAGCAATTCAAAATCTTACGAGGAGGAACAGAAGTACTAACCTTCGAATTTTTAAGAAAACAAATTGGGGTTGTTTGAGAATAGAAAAATAGGCTTGGAAATCTGGAGTACTTAGGAAATCTTAAAGAAAAGTGTGTCTAAGGTTTCTAGAGAGTTTGAAGACTTGAAAAATGGGGAGAAATGATTTCCCCGACGCCTTTTATAGGGGAGGTAATTGAGTGGAAGTTATCCCGCTCAAAATTCGAGAAGAAGTTTCCACCGTTTGATCTATCCCCTACCATTGGATGGAAGAGACATAGTGTCGCCTGGGGCAATTAATGATGCCTCACGGACTCCGAAGCGCCAATTGCAATCATGGGACGTGCAAGGTAATAATTTTGCACGCGCGAATCAAAGGAATAAATGGGTTCAGCCCTTTAGGAATCAAAACCCCACTTTTCTCCTCGGATAAAAGGGAAAAATTGGAATTTTGAGAGGCTATTGTAGGGATAAAGGCCCAAAATTATATATTGGGTCTTGGCCTCATCCGAGGGCACGGAAAAGTCCGAGAAGAGATAAATAGTTGGGGAAGGTCCCAGTCTGGAGGGTGATGGATTTAGGATAAGTGGTAGGTGATCCGAGGAGGAGTTCGAGGAGGTACTCCTCCTCGGATATGATAAGTACAGTTCAGGGGTGTGTTTCGATGTTGAGAATGATCTTTGTGTAAGCCCCGACTATAGGAATGTGTCTCATGAGTATACTAGAGGGAAAGAAACCCATAAATATCTAAAGAAAAGCTGCTACCACCACATTAAATGCACTACAGCTACTCTTCTGGCCGCATTTATGTGGAGAAGACCCCTGAATAGTGTTGTTTTGGCTACCGCAATTCAGAGAAAACTAAAGAAGGAGTCTGATGGGACGGGCACTTAAGTGAAGACTCAGATGATCAACAAGTGTAGGATCAAGATGGTCCAAAAAGAATTATATAATGTAAAGAAATCTTCCACAATGGGGGATCGAAAAAGAAAGAGAGAAACACTGTAGTTGTCAAGAACCAGATTTGTAGTAAAAGCAAGAACTATATATAAGAATTAATCTCCTTGGACCATTGCCGAGAACTATTCTCTGAAGTTGTACTTGTCTTTGTTATTTTTAATTGTCATATAAATCTATCCTATCTATTGTTCTATTGTTGAACTCATCATAACCCAGTTTTTTCAACCTATTCTTTACAAATTCATTGTTGTGGGCCTTTTGGGCTGGTCCATCCATCGTTTGGGTTTGAGAATCAAATCTGTGTCCTTACAAAACTGAATCGGTCTCCGGTACGATATTGACTCTCTTGCGCCATGCACATGAGAAATAACCATAATAGGCAACTTTCTCTTTTTGCTTAATAAAGAATTATTACCAACAATAGTTTGTCACATAATAAGATTTGTTGTGAAAAATACTGTGGATATAGCATTACTTATAAATGACGGATCACTTGGCCAAAGAAAAAAAAATCATATTATAACCGGCAGCTACTCTTTAATTTTATATCAACCTTAGCCAATGTATGCATACCACCAATATTAAGATATATGATTTGTTGCAGTGGGTATTTTGTCTTTCGAAAAGTTTTTCCATATTAATAAAGCATAGTCACACTCATTATGGCTCTGGGAAGCTGTAAGTGAAGGGTACCCGTACCAATGCTAAGTAGCTCCTGTTCCTGTCGCGATTAGAATTACATTGTGTGTGTGGTGCATTTGCTTTATGGGTTGTAAATTTTTTTGGTGTTTTGGCTACTTTTGTTTCAGGTGAATTTCATGTAAGATGCGGTTGAGATTTATAATAGAAATGGTATGTTTAGCTAATTTCAAGCAAACCTTGCACATCTTTCTCTTCCGCAATTTTGTTGTTTCAGATCATCACCTTCATGATCCTTTGTATTTGAGATATTTACATGATAAATAGTCTTCAAGTATGTTCTTTTAGGTTGACCCTATAATAATTGAAAGCAAGAAACTCCTAATTTGTAGCATCTTCCTTCTTTGATTACAAGGACTGCACTGCTCATATTGTCATTTTCCTGTGGTGCTAATGACTAACATGAATATATATTCTTTTCTTAAGTTATCAATTTGTATTTTACCATATAATTAAATGTTATCAGTGTAGTTTCTTCATTTATATGGGTGGGAAAATTACAAGGAGGTAAACTGTGGTTAGAAGTGATTGGATTCATATGAGCATAAAATGTTTGGGTTGGAAGATCAAATCAAAACATTGAGAAAACAAATCAAGGAGTTGAAGAAGAGGCTGTTCGAATCAAAATAGAACTTTTATTTAATGACTGTTGTAATAAACTTTTTTTTTTTTGCCATTTCATTCCATACCGTGTATTTCTTTGTTGTAGAATGCTTTTTTTTTTTTTTTATATATATATATATATATTTATTTATTAGATGCTAAGCACCTCATGGTAAGCAAAAGTGAAGAAAATTTTGCATTAAAAATGTCTAGACATGGATTCGTACGTGCTATGGAGACATGAAGTGTTTAACTACAAAATTAGATAGAGAACTTTATCCTATGTCGTTTATAATACACTGCTTTTTCCTTCACCTTTTTAGTGTATACAATGTATTTTTCTGTAGTGGAATGATGCTGATTCTTCTCTCTCTCTCTCTCTCTCTCTCCTCCTTTTTTTTTTCAACCTTAATTAGGGTATGTAAAATTGAAGAACAATTATTCACTAAAAACATTTATCCAAAATATCAATGCCCTCACAAAAAATATGGGGAATAGTTCAAAAATAATATAAACCTGTGCATCGCACTAGTCAGCAACTAGTTATATAAAAATTAGAAATCCTTTATTAAAAGAATCAGAGTTTAAGGCTTTCTGCACCTATTGTTATAACTATCAAATTATATAAAATATAAAAAAAATTAAGACAATTAAGAGTTAATTTTTGTCCAAAGTTTTGGGATCAACCAAGCCAGAGAAACACATGACAATGTTTCAAAAAAAGAAAAGAAAAATTCATGATGTATTTCAATAGAAAATTGTAGTAGTGAACGACTTTTGATTCAAGGGAGTTTCACAATATTTAATACAGGACCAAATTACTTCTGATGATGCACGACAAAATCAGTAGGCTGGATGCTTCGGATTTCAACGGCGGCGATGATAAACCTAACTGAAAACCTGGGGAGATGAACAAAACAGTCAGAGGCGACCGGGGTGGACCGGCCAGAAACCCTCTGATGGTAAAGTCAGTGTCTTCTCTAAACTGTGGAAGTCCCAAATACTTGGAAAAATATTCCGTACCTTTTTGTTTGTCGATTGCTCTTCTTATATAACGCAGGTCAGGAACGGTTTACCAATGTAGTAACTGCTCCTATATTGGAGGATGTCGGAAGGTTCGGAAGTAACCTCCATAACTGCTATGGAGGTTATTTCATTAGGCCGTACATTTCGCAACGCGGTCATAGGAGGTGGTTTCGTGGCAATGTCCTTGGTTTTACATATGTTCCAAGTGTATAAGCCTCGTCTAGGGACGGTATGCAGTGATGATGTTTGCAGTCAATGTAGGCCGTCCAAGGGCTTTCCTGGACGGACGAGGCCTACATGGACGAGCTTCCTGGGCTAAGGTGTCAAGCATTTTACTTGGACGACCCCCACGGACGAGCATGGAGTTGATAATTTTTAGGACACCATCAACTTCAATTAAAGATTCAAATGGTCGGTTTTCTGGTAAATTTAATTTAAATTTGGTTAATCAATCAAAATTGATTGAAATCAACAAAAAATTTGGGCGGATAAAATTTGATTAATCTCTTTATACAAGACTTAAGTTCCATTAAAATTTAGAGCAATGATACGTCCACAACATTGTTATAACATTTTTACAACAAATCCTAAGTGGCAGGTTGTTATTGGTTGTTATTGTTGGGGCAAAAAAATAATCTGAGTGTTAGGTTCAAATTTGAACCAATAACAACTGACCACCTATGATTTATTGTAAAAATATTGTAAAAATGTTGAAAAAAATATTGTGAACGTAATGCCTCTTTAAAATTTAAAAGCCAATAAAATATGGTATCTACAGCACTGATATTTTGGCAACAAGGATAGAGATCAAAGCAGTAGAGCTATTGATTTTTCCCAGTGTCCTTTTGTTTTTCAATGCTATGTTGATTAATATTAGATTATGTTGTGTTATGAAAATCAAATGAATGGTGGAAGTTGTGGGGTGCTGATGCTCCAAACTTGCAAAAATTGGCATTTAGAATCCTTAGCCAAACTTCCGCTTCTTCTGGATGTGAGCGTTGTTGGAGTTTATTTGACCAAATACATTCTAAGAGGAGAAATAGGTTGGAGCATCAAAGGCTCAATGATCTTGTGTTTGTTCATCGTAACTTGCGATTGAGACATAGGTAACTAAATGCTATATCTTGTCGTTATATTAATTTTTAAGAAGTCATTTATATAATGTAATTGTTAGTTACTAATTATGTTCAAATTCCAATAATGAGCATGACATTTTATGATGCAGGCTTTACAACAAAAAGTTTAATTTTGACCCCATTGATTATGCAAGTATCGACAAAACTGGTTTTTGGGTGTTTGTGGAAGAGGAAGACCCATATCTTAATTATGAAGAGTTGGAGACTGCAATTTATGAAGAGGGTGCATATCCAGCAACTGCAGAGCCTTCTTCTAGTATGGAAGGTTAGTTTATATGTAAACAATTTGATAACTTATAGTGATTTTTCTTTTATTTTTTTCAAACTTGTGTAAACATTATAATGATTTTTCTTTTTATTTTGTTCAAACTTGTGTGTAGAATCTGTAGATGATAGCAGTGACATTGAAGGAATTGATTTGGGAACATTTGGACAACCTATTGGCCCTCCTCCTGGATTTTCAGGGAATGATGATGAGCATGATAACTTTGATGACTTTGATGATTTATGATCATAATAATTCTATTTGAACCTTGAAGTTCTATTTTGTATTTTAGAGATAATTTCTATGTCTTTTTGTTAACTTGGAATTTGAAGTTTTATTATTGTTTTTTAGAAATAAGTTTTATATCTTCAATAATACCTTCCATTTATTATTAAAAAACATTAACAATAATAATAACAACAAAGGGCAAACCTCGGAAACAAGAAAAAACAAGAAAATATAAAAAAATAACTTTAAAAGAGGAAGACCAAATTGAGAGAGAGAGTCTAAAGACAAGCGAAGTAACAAATCCTAAGCTTAAGGAGGGTATATTAGCCTTTAGGTAAAAGCACTTCACTCACCAAATTTTTTAAGTTAATGGATGAGGAACCAAGTGGACCTGTGGCCTCTTCGGCCAATTTTTTCCACTCCATGGCCTTTTTCTTCATTTTCTTTCCCTTATCTCCTTCCAACAATTCTCTTACCATCTTCTCTACTTCCTCTCTTTTGACATCAAAGTCAATTTCCATGCCGATGGCCCATTCATTGCAAGTATACTTGCAATTTGTTTGCTGATCTGAAAAGAATGGTAAGCAAAGCATTGGCACTCCTGCACACACACTTTCAATGGTTGAATTCCAGCCGCAATGTGTCAGGAACCCTCCAATTGAGGGGTGGTTTAGCACTTCCTCTTGAGGGCACCAACTGGTTATTAGACCTCTTTCTTTAATTTCCTCCTGAAACTCAGGTGACAAAATCGTTGATCCGCCTTCAACTAAGTCAGGCCTAATTATCCACAAAAATGGGTGCTTACTATTTGCAAGTCCCCAACCAATCTCAACTAATTGCGATGGTGTCATGACAGCCATGCTACCAAAACTCACATATATCACTGAGTTGGGTGCCTTTGAATTAAGCCAATTGAGGCACTCGGTTTCTTCCTTCCATAAACCATACCCAATTGATTTTAAATGATCATTGGATAAGTGATTGAGTTGTGGTTCTAGAGGGCCAATAGCATATACGTGAGGAAACATGGTAGAGAGAGCATGCAAAACTTCTGGCTCTAACTCATCGAAAGTGTGAACAATAATCCCTGAAGCACTAGGAGCTCTCTCTGCTGCATCAACCACAGATCTAAAAACAATTTCATTTGGATCAATGGTTCGTACAAAGCTTGGAAGATCCCTCAAACGTATGTCTCTCATACCAGGAATCCAGTCTATAATTGTGTCAAGATACCCATTTGTCAGATAGCTCTCATCTACAAAGACAAAAAAGTTTTCAGCATACAATGATTAATTACAATAAAATAATGCAAGATTTCAATTGGATTTTGCACTTTCTGTTACACCTTTAAGAGGTATGATGCCTTTGTCCTTGAGAGAAGGAAGCTGCAGAACACCCATTACGCTGCAAGCAGAGACAGGGTAGAACAACACAACAGGGATTTTGAATTCTTGAGCAGCAGTAATTGTAAACACCATGCCAGCATCTGAAACAATACAAGTAACTGGAGGATTATCTGAAGTTGCACTGTTGAGTTTTACAAGGAGGTCAGAAAATGGAGCCAAGAAGTTGTTCATAATGGATTCACAAAGAGTAGGAATGTCTTGGGATGCGTTGATATCTGTTGGAGGAAGGCCATCGGGGATGGTTTCGAATCGAAAGTCAGACAAGCCATCTAAGGAGCTGGGACCTCTGGATTTCATAAAACGTTGGTGGATGAACTCAGTGTTCACAAAGGTTATGTGAAACCCTTCATGGTGGAGAAGCTTTGAAAGCTTTAGCATTGCCTTCATGTGACTTTGAGCTGGGCATGGAATACAAACTGCATGAGGCTTATGACCTACTTGTGTCTTTGAATCCATTTCCTTCGTTCTGTAGTGTGTGTGAGCGCAAAAATGCATATGCCTAGTCTTATAATATATACGTTTTCTTCCTTGGACGCCAAACATATGAGAAATATCCAGCCGCTGCTCTTTGACTCTCCTCTTCCTTGAACGCAAAACATATTTTTTGAACGCCAAACATATGAGACTGCTCTTTGACTCTTCTCTTCCTTGGACGCCAAACATATGAGACACGCTCTTTGACTCTTTCAAATAATGGACAACTTTTTCTCTTTTTGCTAATAAAGAAGGACTACCGACAATATTTTGTCACATAACAAGCGTAAATGCCCATTCATTATATCTTATAATATACTTTCTCTTCCTTTCGTGTGCTTGACAAGTGACAAGTCATTGACAACTCACGTGAACATCATTTAAAAATTTAAACTCTACTCCTTTTGTTTTTTTTAACATACCATTGTAAGAGTATCCACATCTGTTGGTGTATAATCTTCTATAATACAAAAATTTATTCATTTTACCCATTTTGATAAAAAAAAAACACCCACATTTAATAGGTGTAAAGTTATGTAAAAATATGTAAAATCATCCACGAGCTACAGTAACCGTGTATATATACACGGTTATTGTAGCTCATTTATCTCTTATTTTATTATTTCACGTTCGCTCGTTTTTTTTTTTTTTTTTTTTTTCTCTCTTCTCCGTGCTCAACAAACTCACTTGCTCAAAAAAAAAAAAAAAAAAAAAAAACACAGACAGAGACAGATCAAAAAAACCCACACGGACAAACAACAAAAAGACAGATCGGTGCTTGATCGGAGCTAGGGAGATCTGACCGAGATGAATCTTGCTTGATAGGAGCTAGGGAGATCTCGGTCAAATCTGATCTGGTCGGAGTGGATCGGTGCTTGTGATCGAGATGTGGATCGGAGTGGGTCTTGCTTGTGGATCGGAGTAGATCGGTGCTTGATCGGGTCTTGCCTGATTGGAGATGTGGATCGGAGTGGGTCTTGCTTGTGGATCGGTGCTTGATCGGGTCTTGCTTGTGGATCGGAGATGTGGATCGGGTCTTGATCGGAGATGTGGATCGGTGCTTGATCGGGTCTTGCTTGTGGATCGGAGACGTGGATCGGGTCTTGATCGGAGATGTGCTTGATCGGGTCTTGCCTAATTGGAGGAATAGTTGATCTGAGAAATGGGTAGAGATGGGAGAGAGAAAGGTATAGAGAGAGTAACAAATCAGAAATGGTAGAGAGAGGGAGAGAGCGCACGCGTATAAGTGGAGAGAAATAATAAAAAATTTGAGAAAATTGATTATTTAATTAAAAGGGGTGATAAAATAGATGAACTGATGTAGGTGTTTTGTAAAAATGGATGTGTAAAATAAAAAAAAAGTAGGTTTTTAGTGTAAAAATGAATGTGTAAAATGAAAGAACTGAATTGTGTGCTGTGCCCACACATCAGAACAAGTTCAATGTAAATTGAATTTCAAGTGTAAAATGAATGCAGGAGAAAGTGAATTTTTGTAAGGAAAATGAAATTTGGGTATTTTGTTTTGCAATGGAAAATAATCTAAAAACAATTTTTGGTGTTTGGTAACATTATGAAAATGCTTTTTTCCTATAAATTTTACACATTTTCTCAGTCATTTTCTCATCTTCCAAACAAATTTTATGACAAAAAATTTCAAAATATGCACTTAACTCAACCAAAAATAAAAATAAAAATATCTTTTATTCACAAACTCGGTGAGAGGAGGAAGAAACAGTGAGATAGTGAGGGAAAGAGAGGATTGGAGTGGATGGAGGTAACGGCGGCCAGATCGGGTGGGTTTGGGGGTGGAGTGGGTTTGAGCACAACGATGAGGTTGAGGCGGCGTGATCAGATTGGTGATGGGTTTGAGCGGTGCGATCAGATCAACGAGGCCGTGGGTCGGGGACTGGATCTGGGCTTCACCGGCGATAACTCTCTCTGGCAATAGCTCTTGTGCTTGGCGTGAGTGATGAGAGTGAGTGAGGAGAGAAATTTCTGAGGAGAGTGGAAATGGTTTGAAGGTAAAATAAAGAAGTAAAATGATTTACAGGTGAGGGGGGCTATTTTACAGTCAACGGGGAAAATGGATTCCGTTTGACCAAATTTTCCATGTGTACCAAACAGACTGAAGGGTGTAAAACAATTTTTCTGAAATCATTTTTAGGTGAAACAAACGCACCCTAAGTCTATTTATTTTAGGCCTATTTTAGTATTATTATTTAATACGTACATCAATATCAATTTTTTTTATTTATTTATAAGCATCAATATCAATTCTAATATTTTTCTCAAAAAAAAAAATTCTATTATAAATATTATATATTACTTTTTTTAAAAAATATTATATATACAAAAATACACTTTTAATTCCTATATTTTGAACCGATTTATATTTTGGTTTTTAAAATGATTTTGCTACTAATGTAGTCCCTAAAAAAAGAAAATCAATTCTATTTAGGCCATTGCCGTCAACCCCCTAATCGAAAAGTCATATCTAACAAATGAAATGCGCTGTTAACATGTTAGATGCTGACGTGTCTATTAAAATAATATTTAAAAAATTATTTAGCATTTTTTAAATGCCACATCAGCATTTTAATTTTTAAAAAAAGTCATGTAAAAAAATTTAAACAAAAAAATTAAATTAAAAAAAAATGGGAAAATTGTACTTTACCCACCTGTGGTTTGGCTCGTTTTAACAGTGCCTACTCGTGATTTAAAAGTTATCACTTAACCCACCTGAGGTGACCTCTGTTAGACCCCCGTTACCCACCTCTCCCTTTTCACCGTTAAAAATAGGGGTAAGTGTGCCTTTTTCATTATATTTTATGTCTCTCTCCTCTTTTCTCTCCTTCTTCTTCTTCTTCACAATCAAAACCCAGAAATGTATATGGAATGATGCGTTTAACGTTCTTACCCAATGCCCATTGCAATTGCCAAACATACTTTTACAATGACAAAGAAAACCAATACACCTACAGTCACAAACAAAGCTACAAATGCATGTGAACATACACCCATAAATTCGCTAGCCTTCCACTGCTAAATCCAAAAATTGACTAATTAATTCTTCATAAAACAATCACAAAATAAAATTAATTAAATACAAAAATTAAGGATAAATGGTATTCACCAGTTTGCTGGATTCTATCTTTACCCTAAGCTTTCTCTCTTTAAAACTTTAACCCCTTCTCTTTTGCTAGGTTCTTTAAAAAAAAAATCCAAATTTGCAAGTAAAAAAAAAACTGCAAAAAAAAAAACCCCAGCAATCTAGCAAATCCAACACCACAGCCAACTCATTGAACAAACAATACAAGCATGTATTACCTAGGAGCAATTGAGCCATGCCTCTATTCAGATTCCAAAGAAGGAAGAACGGCCGGCTTTCTTACTGCTGTACGGATGACATTGAGGGCAGTCATAGAAGTGGTTTCCTGCTTTTCAGGTAAAGAGAAAGATAGATCTCCAAAAGCTATTGCGCTTTTTGATGTGGCTATAGCGGGATCAAGAAAAGGCTCTAGTAGGGTCAAGAAAAGGCTCTAGCATCTCCACAAGAAAAAAATCCTGTGCTTGACGTCTTGAAAGAACCACAGACAAGAAGTTAAGAAAAACATTGACACTTAAAGAAAGCTAAATCTATACAATTCTAACCATATATGCCCACTACATAGGAGGTGCTTAGCTATAAAGCTACCAAAAGCCAACAAATCTAGCAGCAATATCCTAAGCACAGTGATTGCCCACAAGACACTGAGGGGTTTTTTGCCAAAACATTCAGTCCAGATGCACAACACTATATGCTCATGCCATGCCAAAACCCCAGACTGGGAAGAAAAACAAAGAAACAAGAAAAACGAAATTGTAAGATCGGCTGAGCAGCTGAGCAACCTGATTGTCTAGATTGGCTGAGATCGAAGTAGCGGAGAGCGGTGGATCGGTGGATTCAAATTTTCTGTGGTTAATGGATTTATGGGTTCCTTTTTGTTTTCCCTTGCTATTTGGGTTTGTAACTTAAACTAATTTTTATTTTTTATTTTTTTACGGCAAGATTTGATGTATATTGTTGGTAGTATATACATCAAGAGGGAACCAATTATTGTGTTGATTGAACAAGATTCGAGTCATAAAATTGGATTTAGGTTTGAAGATTTGATTTCTAAGATGGTGAGAGAGAAGTCTTTCTTCAATATGTTACTTCTATTTCTATTTTTATTGTGGCTTATATAGTAAACGGAAAGGGCAGAGGTGGGTAACGGGGGTCTAACGGAGGTCACCTCAGGTGGGTTAAGTGATAACTTTTAAACCATGGGTAGACACTATTAAAACGGGCCAAACCACATGTGGGTAAAGTGCAATTTTCCCTAAAAAAATTTTAATTAAATAATTTAATTAAAAACATTTTTACTTTTCATTATTATTATTATTATTATTATTATTATTATTATTATTATTATTATTTGGTAAGAAACTTGTTCTTATGATCTTCCCCAAATTAAAACATACACTTATTTCATCAAAAAAAAAAAAAAAACATACACTAGTTGCCTTCTTCTTTTCTATTTTTGCTCTTTTCAGTCTTTTCCTTTTCTTTTATATTTCGAGTAAAGGAAGTTGTCCATGTTTTGTGAATTTTTGAAGCACTTAAGGCGATAGAAGTGAGAAATCAGAGTTGCGACTCAAACTGGATTAGTTATAGTTTTCCATTTGGTGGGAAATTTTTAAAGCAACCAAAGAAACTCCAAAAAATAAAAATAAAATAAAATCCCAGAAACCATACATTAAACAGAGCCTAAACCCCCCCCCCCCCCCCCCCAAAAAAACTCTTATTTTCTACTCACCCAAAACCCCATCATAGCAAACAACAATATTCACAAGAAACTTCAACAAATAAGAACACCCAACAACAAAGAATACCATTGGTAGAAAGAAAATAACCTTAATCTGTACCAAATTCCCAAAACCCACATGCATAGCCGAAGCCCACATCCAAGTTGTTTTTGAGATTAACCCAAATCTGAACCATTTTGAAGCCAATCAACCATTATTCCCTTGAAACCCCAAAAATCAAAATAAAAATAATTTGTAGACCAAAGAGCTTCTGCCTTCAGCTCTACTCCCTCCACCGCCGCACCATCTTCCTCATCTTTCTGGCCAGTCCTCCACCTCCGTCATGAGGCAAATCAGCCTTTTATTGATTTGGATCTTGACTTTTGACTTGCAAATCAGCCTTGTATTGATTCGGTTGATGTCATGGCATGGTTGGCAGCGGCCTTACGCAAAACCAATGAAGTTGAAATGGGTTCAAGGTTGTGCTTTGGTTGAAGATTAATTGAATGAGGGTGGTGATTTAGGAAGTGTGGTGGTCAGTTTCTGGGTTTCAAAGTGAGTTTGGTGATTGAAGAAGTGTGGGTTGTGACTTCTGGGATTTGATGATTTTTTGGTTTTGAACTTTCTAGGCTTGTGGCTTTGAGATTTAATGATTTTACTTGGGTTTGAGAAAATGAGGGCTTTGAGATTTATGATTTTGTTTTTAAGTTGAAATTTTGGGGTTTTCTGTGTGTTTGTTTCTCAAGAAAATTTTTGGGTTCGCTGGTGTGAGAGACCGCGCCCCCGACCCCCCTTTTATATATAGGCGTATTGGGCCAAATTCACGTGAATGGGTGGAGTCGTGTTATTGCCTCTCAAAATGGAGGTTCGACTAGTAATATTTTCCCCTTTAGATTAAGGGTTTTACAATGGAGTTGCCACTTATTTAATTATTGGAAAAATAAGAAAACCTAAATTGAAAAATAATTCCTCATTTTATTAATTTGAAATTGAATTTACATTGATCATAGGAAATTACATGGCTTTGGTCCTAGATACAATCTAAGATAAAGTACATGGCTTTGTGTCCTAGTTACAATCTAAAAATAAAAAATTACAAGGATAAGCATTTGATCTACTAACCCTTGATCTAAGTTCGGAGGCTATGTTACAAGGTGGGAAGGTGTTAGGCACCCACCTTACTCGGTGAAACCGGTCTTCTAGACTATGGTGGCCAACATTCATATCATATCATCCAATATGCTAATCAATTTACATGTTGAGTTTAATGTGTGTGCATGTGATAAACCCTAATTCAATTTATTAAGTATTGCATTTGAAAAATAAATTCTAGTGAATATGTGTGAATGGTGATAACCTAGATTCAAGGATTTGAAAGAATTATGAAACAAACATGTTTTTCATATTTTTGATGTGGATTTAAGATTAAAACTAGTGTTATGCATGAACATGTGATGAACAACCAAGAACATGTGAAGAACAATTAAGAACATTCAAACATATTTAAAGGAATTTAAATGATCATTATCATGCTTTAATCCTAAATTCTCATCATGGTAACACAAAAAACAAGTTAGGGAAAAAATTATACCTTCATGCAAGATCCATATGGTGAAGGAGGAGACTCTTGGTAGAGGTCCTAAGGGTGGAGGGAAAGAAGAGTTAGGAGAGGAAGAGTGAGTCTCACTCAATACCTTGAGTCTCAAGAAGACCAAGATATGACAAGACTACTCAACTTCACTAGAACTCAAGAGAGGGGTAGAGAGGGGGTTTTTGGTGTGTTTTGGAATGAAGGAGAAGGGAGTTTATATAGTAGTAGTGGAGGAAATATGAATGGAAGGCCATTAATGAGGGTTGACAAAGAATCATGAACCTAGACCTCATTTTAGCCTTTGGGGAAATCTGGTGCATTAAATGGAAAGATTGATAGGAGTGAGGAGCAAGCCAAAATTCGGTTTTCCCGTAGCTGCTGTAACAGCCTGTGTAGCTGCTGTAACAGCCTGTGGAGCCAACTTCGAAAAATCATATCTGACTCAATTTTGATCGGAATTGTTTCGTTCTTGTGCTCAAATTGAAGCCCCAGATGTCTAGTTTCTGGGAAAATTAACCTCATTCACAGATTCAAAATATTCTGAGAGATATTGATGAAATGGTGAGCAGAGGTCATTTGTTAGAAAATTGTTTCAGCACAATTAACATTAATAGGTCCCAAATTAGCTCCCAATTAGCATTAAATGGCTCCAATCACTCCCATTTCAGACTTAATTGGTCCCAAATTTACTCTAATTAAAAGATAATTGCACAAATTACTTATTAAACAATTAATGCTTAACTATCTAATTAATTAGGTGTGTGCAACCTTACCATAAAATGTAGTCCTAACCAATCAAATTATGACACATCATTGATCTCAAATTGATTATACTTATAACCAATCGAAATCAATTGTTCATAATCACATATAGTCGGACTCAACATGTGATAATGCATCTCAGCCATCAAAACTTGATTTGATGATAACTTTCAATCTTGTGGTCCGATTAGGGTTTATGACCAGTCGATTTGATTGTTACAACATTAAGATCATTTTGGTGGAATGAGATTAAGGATCTAATGATCAGAATCAAGATGCATATTTCCAAGGAAAAATTACCCTTTTACCCTCTCGGTGAGGTTAAATGCAGGTTGCAAAATGGGGTGTCAACAGAATGCCCCTCATTGACAGAGCTTGAAAAGCGAATGTCAATGTATGAAAGAGACACCTAACTTTGCAATCAGTATTTAACCGTGGTGAATGTATGATGCATGCGGATAAGAATGCAGACCATTATGTTATGGATCAAAATGTGGACCGAATCTCGAGGGAGATTGCCTACGTACCTCTTGGTGGGAGGATCAGGTCGAAATGTAGTTCATGCATGCAATTTTTTTTTTTTTGGATGAGTACAAGACATACTTACCTGAAGTGAAGAAAATATGAAGATTCTGGTCATGTGTTTCAGAGGTCCAAGGTTTTTTTTTTTTTTTTTTTTTTTTTTTTTTTTTTTTTTTTTTGGGCTTTGGCTCATGTTTTCAGAGGACCAAAGGTTTTGAATCCTGGCTCATGTTTTCAGAGGACCTAGGATTCTTTTTTTTTTTTTGGGAAAAAAATGAGTACAAGACATGCTTACCAGTGGTGATCTTGAATTTTAAACGTGCTTCCTAGAGGTCCGCGGATTTGAATTTAGACGTGCTTCCCAGAGGTTCGGTGGATTTGAATTTGGACGTGCTTCCCAGAGGTCCGATGGATTGAATTTGGAAGTGCTTCCCAGAGGTCCGATGGATTGAAGTTTGGACGTGCTTCCTAGAGGTTTGGTGGATGGATTTGAATTTGGACGTGCTTCCCAGAGGTCCGATGGATTGAAGTTTGGACGTGCTTCCCAGAGGTCCAAGGATTTGGATTTTGGACATGCTTTCCAGAGGCCCGGTGGATGGATTTGAATTTGGACGTGCTTCTCAGAGGTCCAATGGATTGAAGTTTGGACGTGCTTCCCAGAGGTCTGGTGGATTTGAACTTGGACGTGCTTCCCAGAGGTCCAAGGATTTGGATTTTGGACGTGCTTCCCAGAAGTCCGATGGATTGAAATTTGGACGTGCTTCCCAGAGGTCCGATGGATTGAAGTTTAGATGTGCTTCTTAGAGGTCCGATGGGTGGATTTGAATTTTGGACGTGCTTCCTAGAGGTCCGATGGATTGAAATTTGGACGTGATTCCCAGCGGTCCGGTGGATGGATTTGAATTGGACGTGCTTCCCAGAGGTCCGATGGATTGAAGTTTGGACGTACTTCCCAGAGGTCTGATGGATGAATTTGAATTTGGACGTGCTTCCCAAAGGTCCGATGGGTGGATTTGGACGTGCTTCCCAGAGGTCCGATGGACTGAAGTTTGGACGTGCTTCCCAGAGGTCCGGTGGATGGATTTGAATTTGGACGTGCTTCCCAGAGGTCCGATGGATTGAAGTTTGGACGTGCTTCCCAGAGGTCCGGTGGATTTGAACTTGGACATGCTTCCCAGAGGTCCAAGGATTTGAGTTTGGACGTGCTTCCCAGAGGTCCGATGGATTTGAATTTTGGACGTGCTTCCTAGAGGTCCGATGGATTGAAGTTTGGACGTGCTTCCCAGAGGTCTGATGGATTGAAGTTTGGACATGCTTCCCAGAGGTCCGATGGATTTGAATTTTGGACGTGCTTCCCATAGGTCCAGTGGATTGAAGTTTGGATGTGCTTCCCAGAGGTCCGATGGATTGGAGAGGCATCATTCATGCGAATGTTTGTGGGCCTTTTACCTTAGTACCGGCAAAATATATATTTTTAATTAGTAACGGAGTTATTCATTGAAAAGATTTTTGCATACCTGGCGAATGCCCCTAGTTTAAGACATCTTCCATGCTTCGATTAATACTGAGGATGGAAAATTGTTTGATGTTGCACCTTTGGAGAATATGGAAGAGGATAATAGCTTTCTGTTCCTGTAGAAGAATTTAATGAAGACTTTTTTTTTTTTTTTTTTATAAAGGAATTGGAAATTTTTATTGATGATATATATATATATATATATTTTTTTTTTTTTTTTGAAAACAACCTAAGAAGTATGAGCCTAATGCCCCTAGTCCCAAGGCTTTTTTTTGAAAATTCCTTTATTTTTCTTTTCTTTATTTATTTTATGTTTTTTTTTTTTTGAAAGATATGGAAATCTTTTTCTTTTTATTTATTTATTCATTTATCTTTAAAAAAATTGAAAATATTTTTTTTTGAAAATTTTATCTTTTTTTTTTTTTTTTTTTGAGATTTGAAGATTTGTTCATTATCAAAAAATGAAGATGGAGTAAAAGTGATGAAGATTTATTCATGATGATTTTTTTTTTTTTGAAAAACCTATCTTTTGAATGAGAATAACTTTGGCAGGAAGTTGATCTGGATTGCTAGACAAGTCCTTGCTTAATTCCTGCAAAAAGAAAATTTCAATTAGCAATGGATTTATTCATCGAAATGAATTGGAAGTACTTACCTAATGCCCCTAGTTTGGGGCATATTCCATGCTTAAATTGAAGTTGAATTCATTTGATGTTGTGACCATTGGGGAACATGAAAGAAGATCATGGTCCGTCATCCTTGGTTCCTGCAAAAAGGCTTTCTTTCTCTAGCTTGTTAGAAACCAATTATCATGAAAACATTTTTGGCCATTACCATTAGTGTAGACATGCTTGCAAAAAATGGATTGATGCCTCAAATGAAAATATGCTTTCATGCAAGAAGGACATATTCGCATACAATATAAATAGGCTAATGCCCCAAGTTTAAGCATGCTTGATGCAGCACAAATGGGCTCAACCTAACATGCACCCAAACAATTTTGTCACATTGTTTTGACTTTGTTCTCCAAGGTTGTTTGGGTGATTGAGACCGGGCCTCTACAAGGCTGCCTACGTACCTCTCTCATAGATGATCAGGTCAAGACGTAGTTCAAGTGGATTTTGAAAATGAATGACTTTTTTTTTTTTTTTGTAACAAGAGGTGATCCTTTGAACAACCATTTTGGCAAATCAAAGTGTTTAAGAATCAAACAAATCTCTTTGATTAGGAAGGATCAAGATCATTAAACTCATGTAATCAAATTTGCTTCATCCTTTTTAACATCATCAGATTTAGTCTCCAAAGGCAATCAAGAAATGAAATGTGATAATATTTATAAATCACATTGTTGGGTGCAAACAAGGAGAGTGCTCCAGGTTTGAAAGTTCTTTTGAGTCATTTTGAGGATTTTAGAATTTGAGAAATTTTGTCCTCGGACATATCATTCTGCGGGGTTTGATAATTTTAAGCATTTTTACTTTTTAATTCAAGAGAAAAATATTATTAGAGTTTAAGATGAGCTTACAATTAGCAAGACTTCAAGGAGGTCTTTACTCATGGGTTGTAATGTAGGCCGGGTTTGGGTTATGAAATGAAAGATATAAAAGGCTCAAAATTCCCTATGATGATTCCCCCAAGTATGCATTACTCAAAAATCAAGTATTGGAGGAGTTTTCCCATTTCTTCTTTGTCATCTTCTCACTAGTCTTCATTGGTCACTTGTATCAACAATCATTTTTATGTTCAATCCTCTTGAATCATACCTCTAGACTTTCATCTTGTAAAATTATTCTCTTTTTAGGTTGCATCTTCAAGTTTCCAACTTGGTTGGATTTTCCAATTTTTTCTTTTCTTCTTCTTCTTCTTCTTTTCTTTGGCCCTAACTTTTGCCTAGACCACCCTTTTGGGTTTTCAGCCTAGCGGGCTTCTTTTCTTTTCTTTTCTTTTTTTGGCCCTAACTTTTGCCTAGACCGCCCTTTTGGGCTTTCAGCCTAGCGACCTTTCTTTTCTTTTTTTTTTTTTTTTTCTTTTTTTTTCTTTTTTTTTTTGTCTTTCATCTCTTGATTGAATGAAATTTTGCCTCCCTTAGTTTTCTCAACTTAAGTCATTTTGATGCATTCTCTATACATCTTTCTTGCCTTGATGCGCTTGCACATTTCTATGCTTGGTGAATCTTTTCCTTTTTTGATGAACTCTCTTTTAGTTGAATCTTGTATTCCTCTTGGCTCGATGAATTTTAAGCTCTTCAACTTTACAGACACTTTTTTTTTCACATTAATGGAATTTCATTTCTCTTTTCTTGATTGTGTGAAACCTCATTTTTCTTTGATGATCTCTTGTCTTTAACCTAAAGAATTCTCCACTTGTCTTTCATGTCTTCTAGGAGAGATTTATCAATTAGCTTCAAAGCTACAAGGTTGACTCCTCTTCAACATGAGATTAAAGCATGCATACTTTGGATTTTCCCACCCTAAGTTTAGATTTTAGTGGGTTCATGCAAAAAAGAGGCTAACTGTTTAAAGGCTCAAATGGGCTAGCAATGGATAAAGATCGTTCTAGGTATTAGGGAATAATCTTGTTTAACCAAAGATGGCCTCCTATCCTTAGTAATGCTTGCTTGTAGGCACAGTGACTTAAGCTCTTTTAATAAATTCATCTTAAAAGAAAAAGTATGAATGCTCTAATGTGGTGAAACAAAAGATCTTTGAAAATTGGATCGAGTGCATGGATTCTTGGGATTTTTTGATGGATGGATTTTTTTTGATTGCCTTTTAAGACCACTTCTTCTTATATTCTAAGTCAAGTAGCAAAAGTCTTTACATGGATCAAATGAAATTAATCATTTCTTAGTACAAATTGATTGCTCAAGCCTTTAAGCATTAAGATTTAGAAAATGTTTTGTCCAAAGGATCCTCATATACCATTTTGAAAAGGAGACTTTTTTTTCTTAAAAAAAATTGGGTCTTTTTGAAAAAGTCACTAGGAAGTTCAATGGTCCTAGTTCAAAGATTTTTTTTTTAAATGACTCAAAGGCCCAATGCCCCTAGTCCAAACACTTTCTCATTTGAATTTTTTTTTTTTGAATTTTTTTTGAATTTTTAAAAAAAAAATATATATATGAACAAAGTACATCAAATGCTACATGAATTTTTAGAATTCAAAGAAACATAGAAACATGGGATAAACAAACAAACTTTAAACTTAACCATAATGTTGCAAACCAAATGTGGAGTGAGGCAAACTTAGGCCACTTGCTTCTTCTTGGTCCATTTAGGATGCTTGAGATTGGGATGCTTGAACCTTGATTGTGATGAAATGATTTGAGCTTGTACTTGGAAGTCTTGAACCTTGATTATGATCTTTTAGTATTTGCTTGAAATGGCTTGGGCTTACACTTGGAAGGCATGCATCTTGTGAGCTTTTGGCCTTTGATGTTGATCATGCGTATACACCTTTGATGGGCTCAAGTGTTGGGCTTAGACTCATTCAAGAAACAAATTGGGCTTTCATTTCAAGTAAAGTTCAATCATAGGCTTTTGGGTTTGAGTTTATTCACAACATACAAGGTTCAAACAATCATGATGGGCCCAAGCGTTGGACTTGAGTCATCATGGTTCAAACAACGGCCAAACAAATGCGTAATGAAATGCAATTTACATGGACCGACCTAAAGGTAGGTTCTATGGGTCATTACAGCATGGGTTGAAGGTAGGCTAAAGGTCCCCACAAGCTAGGACGTCGTACCTCCCAACTTGTGACGCCAGGAGCGCCGCGTTGGTCCGAACGGTACAGTTTGTCCCTATGAACCACCATGGCATAACCATGATGATCCTTGTCGCGGTGGGTGGTAGGTTTACCGCTGGGTATGTGAGTCTCAGGAAGACCACAATCCACGGTTAATACTACCGGGCTTCCGGGCTAACACACAAATAAAATAAATTTCATTCAAGCAAATGATGCATGACATGCAAAATAATGACATATTAGACATATTATATACAAAAAGTAATAAACAAAAAATGACATGGTTAGCCACCATAACCTAATTGAAGCTTAGCCCTCAATTTCCCCAGTGGAGTCGCTACTGTGAGAGACCGTGCCCCCGACCCCCCTTTTATATATAGGCGTATTGGGCCAAACCCACGTGAATGGGTGGAGTCGTGTTATTGCCTCTCAAAATGGAGGTTCGACTAGTAATATTTTCTCCTTTAGATTAAGGGTTTTACAATGGAGTCGCCACTTATTTAATTATTGGAAAAATAAGAAAACCTAAATTGAAAAATAATTCCTCATTTTATTAATTTGAAATTGAATTTACATTGATCATAGGAAATTACATGGCTTTGGTCCTAGATACAGTCTAAGATAAAGTACATGGCTTTGTGTCCTAGTTACAATCTAAAAATCAAAAATTACAAGGATAAGCATTTGATCTAGTAACCCTTGATCTAAGTTCGGAGGCTATGTTACAAGGTGGGAAGGTGTTAGGCACCCACCTTGCCCGGTGAAACCGGTCTTCTAGACTATGGTGGCCAACATTCATATCATATCATCCAATATGCCAATCAATTTACATGTTGAATTTAATGTGTGTGCATGTGATAAACCCTAATTCAATTTATTAAGTATTGCATTTGAAAAATAAATTCTAGTGAATGTGTGTGAATGGTGATAACCTAGATTCAAGGATTTGAAAGAATTATGAAACAAACATGTTTTTCATATTTTTGATGTGGATTTAAGATTAAAACTAGTGTTATGCATGAACATGTGATGAACAACCAAGAACATGTGAAGAACAATTAAGAACATTCAAACATATTTAAAGGAATTTAAATGATCATTATCATGCTTTAATCCTAAATTCTCATCATGGTAACACAAAAAACAAGTTAGGGAAAGAAATTAAACCTTCATGCAAGATCCATATGGTGAAGGGGAGACTCTTGGTAGAGGTCCTAAGGGTGGAGGGAAAGAAGAGTTAGGAGAGGAAGAGTGAGTCTCACTCAATACCTTGAGTCTCAGGAAGACCAAGATATGACAAGACTACTCAACTTCACTAGAACTCAAAAGAGGGGAAGAGAGGGGGTTTTTTGTGTGTTTTGGAATGAAGGAGAAGGGAGTTTATATAGTAGTAGTGGAGGAAATATGAATGGAAGGCCATTAATGAGGGTTGACAAAGAATCATGAACTTAGACCTCATTTTAGCCTTTGGGAAAATCTGGTGCATTAAATGGAAAGATTGATAGGAGTGAGGAGCAAGCCAAATTCGGTTTTCCCGTAGCTGCCCCGTAGCTGCTGTAACAGCCTGTGGAGCCAACTTCGAAAAATCATATCTGACTCAATTTTGATCGGAATTATTTTGTTCTTGTGCTCAAATTGAAGCCCCGGATGTCTAATTTCTGGGAAAATTAACCTCATTCACAGATTCAAAATATTATGAGAGATATTGATGAAATGGTGAGCAGAGGTCATTTGTTAGAAAATTGTTTTAGCACAATTAACATTAATAGGTCCCAAATTAGCTCCCAATTAGCATTAAATGGCTCCAATCACTCCCATTTCAGACTTAATTGGTCCCAAATTTACTCTAATTAAAAGATAATTGCACAAATTACTCATTAAATAATTAATGCTTAACTATCTAATTAATTAGGTGTGTGCAACCTTACCATAAAATGTAGTCCTAACCAATCAAATTATGACACATCATTGATCTCAAATTGATTATACTTATAACCAATCGAAATCAATTGTTCATAATTACATATAGTCGGACTCAACATGTGATAATGCATCTCAGCCATCAAAACTTGATTTGATGATAACTTTCAATCTTGTGGTCCGATTAGGGCTTATGACCAGTCGATTTGATTGTTACAACATTAAGATCATTTTGGTGGAATGAGATTAAGGATCTAATGATCAGAATCAAGATGCATATTTCCAAGGAAAAATTACCCTTTTACCCTCTCGGTGAGGTTAAATGCAGGTAAAGTCCGTTGGAAGCTGGAATTCAGAGGGTTCAAATACATTAGGTAAATTAAGCTTGGATGGTCTTTTTGATATCCTTGTACTCTAACTTTATTCACTAGTGGATTATTTCCGCTTGAAGGGCTGTGGAGAGCTTTTTCGCCAAATACTTCGTTTCTTCTTCGATAACACGTCTCCGTGTTATCTTGTTGTTTGCATCTCTCTTCCCTTTCTCTTTAAGCTTTACATTTATTGTTTATTGTATATGCTTATGCGTTAGAGAGTTGATCCGATTTTATTACGTTACACTTACTCTTATTCCACATTTGGTTAAGTCGGATAAAAGCAATCTACTCGTAAGTTTTAATTTGAGGGTCTAAACAAGCAATAATAGTTTTACTATTGAGCTTTCAAAAATATTTTGTAAAAAATTATTTTTATACATCATGTATAAATATCATATTCATTAGGCAGTATTATATTTGCTAATTGGTTATATTCCAAGTCATTAAAAAGTGACTAAATATGAATTATTATGATTGATATAATTCAAGTATGAACATACTATTTGAATGAGCTTACAAATATTTAATATCATTTGATTAACTTAATCACATAATCATTTTTGATATTTTTTTATAGCATGTATAATTAAAAGGATTAAATTTTGTAAGGATGTGGTGTAAAACCCATGTTTTATCCTTCTAATCCCAACATGCCACATCATCTTATCACATATTCAAGAATAAGCATAACTACACTCAATCAATTCTAATACTCATATATAAATCCATACAAATTGGGAGTTTATTGAGATGCTATTAAGTGTGGTAGGATGTATTAAATTTTATGTAAAATGTTGATGTGACAATCACTTATTGAATGGTGTAAAATATGAGTTTTACACCCCATCCTTACCAAATTTGGACTCATAATTAAATTTGCTTTTGTGATTTGCTAGTTTCTTCTTCAATTGTTGCTAAGTAATTAGCTTGAGCAAGAATGTCATATTCCCAAAAAAATATTTTTTTTTAATATAAGTCTTAGAAAATGAATAGGTTTTCCAATTAAATTCAAACACCTTGTTGCATTGAGCAATAAAATACTAGCTGTATTATTTTTTCCAATGACAATTAAATTTAAAGCTGCTAAAAGTTTATATTTCATTGGAGAATCTAATTTATTGCGCTTAAGTGTTTACTTAGAATAAATGCATGTGCCTCTATAAATACATGACAACAAATTAATATTTTATCATAAAAGAAAACACTATTATGTTTAATTGAATAGAAAAGAATAGACAAAAATACAATTTATATCCTATTACTTTGATCAATTTGTCATTTTAGTCCACTAAGTTTAAAAATTGTCATTTCATTCCATTAACTTGGAATAATTTGTCATTTTAGTCCGCTAAATTTAAACATATTTATTTTTTTTCATTTAAATAAATTAAAAAAATAACCTCTCAAATTGTTTTTTTTAATATTAAAAATGTCAAACAACTTTGTCTTAAAGGAGTGAAATTTTCTAATGGCAATGAACATAAGGGCTAAAGTGATCATGTTATCAAGTTAATAGAATTTAATGGAGATTTTTAAACCTAATGGACTAAAATGATAATTGTTTAAAGTTATAGGGTGTAAAGTGTATTTTTTGCCATTCTATCCATTTCGTTTCCTTTATAAAGTCTCAAACATATGAAAATTATTGGAGTTCTTCGTACGTGTCCACACTTCGTCAGAGTCTATTGTGAAAACCAAGGAGAAACTATAATAAAAATTATGAAAATCAAAATTCATGAAAGATTTGTGAACCTATTGATGAAATTGACTTAGATGATGAATAAGGCGATTTGGTTGAACTTCAACATGAAACTTGGAGTCTTGGACAACTATGAACCAAATCTCTTTTGGAGTTTGTAAATCATATTTAAGAAAGACAATTATTTCTTTTTTATTTTTTATTTTATAGATTTATGGTTTTAATCATATTTTAATTTTTTTTTTGAAAGCAATCATATTTTAATTGTTAATTTGTGTGGAATTTAGATTTATTGCATACATTCAATGAAATATGAGAATATTGCTGACAAATTATTTATGTCACAAAAACATGTTTAACTGGTTACGTGAGTTGTGTTGTGTTACTTATTTAATAAATAGGTCGTGTTAGGGTCAAGGGTTTTTAACATGATTAATATGCATGTTGTGTTCGTGTTGACCTATTAGTTTGTTGAGTTATTTAGGGTCTGTTTGTTAATGTTGTTTGAACAACAGTTTTCGTTGTTTAAACAATATAACAGGTATTTTCACAACACTTAAACAACGTTACTAGAATAATATTACCAAACAGACCCTTAGATTCCGGTTTTTGATTTCACAATAAATTAACAGTGTTATTCAAATTAATCTGGTTAGGCCAAATGGTCAATTATGCATGTGACTGTTAGAACATATATTATATGGCATATCAAATATGGTGACACGAATAGCATAAAATCAATCACAATGGAGGCATTGACATGGTGATGAAGTGGAAAACCCAAGGAAAATTATCTAAGGAAAAACCCATTATGGGGGAAACCTTCCCCAAGAAGACAATGCACTATATTAAGAGAAGTTTTACAATTTAATATAAAACCTTTATACTTAGACTCTACAAACCATAGATGAGCTTACAGTAGAAACCTTCTACTACTCCAAAAACTTGGAACTCTTTAATACATGGATGCCTTCATGGATGACACACTCGTGTTTATGACCGAAACTTCTAATTGACTCCAAAAACCTCTTGAAATTTTATTTTACATCAGGAAGTTTGTGGTAACACTTTAGCCCTGATCACCAATCTTCAAGGATACTGTCATTAGATTTTCTTCTTGCACTTAAAGTTGATAGTGAAAATAAAGAGAAATAGGTTGGAAACTTTATTTGTGTGGCAAAGTGCTCTTTCTCTCTTGTTTTGATCGTCCATAATGTGTCCTTATATAGTCTAGCATGTAGGGCATGATTTAGACTTGAAACAGACGAATTACTAGGCCATATTAGAATTAGGTTACATGATTCTCGATCGATCGATAAGTGTTGAGAGGTGTTGAAAATCTAGAAAATGTTCTTTCTTCAAACCATTCTTGGGTCTTCATCATGGATTCAACAATCCATATCATAAACTCCACAAGGCTTAACAATGCACATCATATTAAACCTTACTTAATTGAATAGTCATGAGTCAACATGATACGTGAACACAAATTGTAACCCCTTGTAGACACCTTATTTTCTACCCGTTAATAAATTTTGGTCCCCGGCTCCAATGATGAGCTCGACATATTTCAACCAAGGGTATTTAAAGAGTTCACAACAGTTTGGAAGTAATCACAACTCAAAAGTGTTCAAATCGCGTTGAAAACGACTTGAAAAATGACCTTTGCTCACTGTTTTGACTGTACCTTTTGATTTCCAAATAATTTTTTAGTAAGGTTTATTTCATTGAAAAGTAGACATCCTGGGCTTCAATTTGAACACATATTTTGCTTAATTTAGATTTATATTGAGTAAATTATGGCTATTTGAAGTTGGACCATCAAAACTATCAAGAATTAGGGCATGCTTACGCATGAATCAAGGGTGCGTGTGCACCCTCAAAAGATGCGTATGCAGGCTGATTTTCTGGGAGTGGAACTTCATTTTTAAGGGCCCAAAATATCATTCTTTAATCTGGGCTGGCCCCTAGACCTTTGGGAACGCCCAAAGACCATTAAAAAGCTCCAAAAACCCTAATTTTAACTTAAAAATACTTATCTTATGTTTCCAATCAAGACCCTAGTTAGAGAGAGTGCTTTTTTGCACTGTTTTGAAATCCGGACCAGACCGGGCGGTCCGACCGGGAAAACCGGGAACCGGATTCAATTCCGGTTTTTTAAGCCTACAGAACCAGGTATTTTATACAATTCCGTGAACCGCCCAAACCGGGGTTGGACTGCACGATTCATGCAGAACCGGTGGCATGAACCGTGCGGTCCAACCTGGTTCAAGCATGCTAGTCAAATGGGAAAATTTCAGAAAATGCGGATACCAGGAATAGAACCTTGGCCGGTCACAGGTGCAGCTGGAGCTTAACCACTAAGCCAAGCTTGCCATTTGATGCTCAACAATAAAAAAAAAAAATACTTGAAGTAAACTTAATGCATTTTTTAAAAAAAAAATAACTTAACACTATTATATTCTACTTAATTAAATTATCCATCTCTTACAAGGAATATAAAAAAATTATAATTAAAATCCTTCAAAAATATTCAACTTTACTTCAAAAATTAATCATAAATTTTAATGTTTTCATGGTTATTATTTTATTTTATTAACTTTTTTTTATTTAATTATATAATATATGCTTGAAAATCATTAAGTTTTCCTCACATATAGATATATATTAATCAATTTTGCTAGTTTTATAAATTTAATATTTATATTTAGGTTTAAATTAATTATTAAATTAATTATGACATCATCACGGTTCGACCCCGGTTCAACCTCGGTTGGACCTCAAAAACCTTGAACCTTTCCCTTTTACGGTTCAATGAACGGTCCGGGTTTGAAAACCTTGCTTTTTTGGCCTTCATCTTCTCTAAAACCCTATTTTCTCTTTTCAAAACCCTAGGGCAGCACCTTAGCACGTATTTTTTACAAAATTAAAATCTCTCTTTAGTTAGTTCTAAGGCAAAAAGCTTGTTTTCCAAGTTGTTTTCTAAAACCTTTTCAAAGCCTTTTGTTCTTGAGTTGTGATTACTAACTATTGTTGTGTTCTTTAATTATTCTTATTTCCTTAATCTAATCTTTATGTTGTAAACACTGAGGGATCGGTTAAATAATCTCAAATTTGTGATTCTAAAGCAAGGTGAGTCTCTTTCCCATGATTTGTCACTTTGCTACATAGGATTCACATGATTCTTTGTTTGATGCTATCTTAAGTGTTCTTACCATATTTGATTGATGTTATGATCTTTTTATCCATGTTTTAATATGATTTTAGGTTGTTTATAATATGTTTTAGTTGTTCTTGTTATATTATTTTAATTCTATGTTAAGTTTAACATGTTATTTATTTTATGTGTGTTTAGGATATTTATTTGGTTTGCTTGTGGTTATTTATTTATGTTGATGCTTTGTTTTGTTTCCTTTATGTTAATTTAGCGTTTAAGGTTCTAACATGCTTATTTGATTTCTATGTTTATATATTTGAATAATTAAATTTTTAAAAATATAATTTTTCGAATCTATGCTAAAGTATGCACATGCATCTTTGAGTATGCGTGCACATGGTTTAACCATGCGTACACAGTTGAGTATGCGTACGCACCCCAAACCCATATTAGGCAAAATCTTGTTTTTATTTGTTTTAATCATTTTTCACATGTAATTTGATTCTGTTTGACTTTATTTTAGGTTAATTATTTATGTTTAATTATTTTCCATGTTTGTTTGAATCTTTTTGTCATGTTTGTGATTTAATTGTTATCTTTTCCTTTTTAGTATATGTTTGATTGTGTTTTATTTATTTCCTTTTATATTGTGATGTGATCTTTAATATGTTGTGTGTGTTATTTCCTTAAGTGCATGATGTATGTTTAGGTTAAGGATTATGACTCTCTTAATAAACTCTTTAATTAAATATGGTCTAGCAACATAAAATGGAGGCCAGCCCACAAGCCGGACAATCTTGGGTGTCTATCAGCAAATTTGGCTAGTGCATGCAACCGAGTTTGCTTTCCTTTCCACAATTGTTAATAATTGTTTTGATTGATTTATAATAAAAATGGTGTTATAGTGAACTCATCTTAAAGTAATGCCGCTAGAATCACAACATTCCACCTTTACAGATATGAAAAAAGTTGTGATTGGGAGTAAATTTAACCTTCCATTCTTCCTAGATTTTTATTTTTTTATTTTTACGGTTTATGAATATACGTTGGTCTAGACTAGATTTCTAGAGCTGACTGACTAAAGAATCTGCATAAAGTAGTTGGAAAAGAATTGTTAAGTTGAGATCAAGGGCCTTGTTTGTCTCAGTGCTGTCAAGAATTAAAACTGATGGACAGTGAAAATATGTATGAAGGGAACATGTACGCATAAGAATCCTGGCAAATGCATCATCCCCTTCATATTATTTTACATGCAATTTCTTTGTCATATTAGTAGTCAAGCCTCAATCATTCCTCACTAATCACCATTATACTAATTTCGATACCCCTGACCAGGAAAGAACACTATGATTAAAGTATCATTTTGATGAAAAGCCTGTAATTGCAGAGGAATAATGCACTTTCTTGGAAGAATTCAAGGAAGCAGAATCCCTTATTGTTAAAGACTTATGCGACAGGGATACCACATTTTCTCATGGTCGGGTGCATTCGAAGTCCCACAACACAGTATAACTTTTTTTTTATGTGTGTTGTCTAAATCAAATTTGCCTTTTTACAAAAGTTCATTTGTGGACAAAGCTTAAAAATTTAGAGGGCCTCATTTCAGACAAATTGTGATCATGCAAAAGGGAGAATCACAAAAAGGGCTTGAGACCCACCATTAAAGGATTATCTTTGGAACTCTTCTTCTAAAAGATTCACAAAAGCTAGGGGATGAAAATCATACTCAACACATGTCAGCTTCATTTTCAGATCCCTTTATTTCTTTTCTCCCCTTTTTTTTAAGTATTTGGAAAGGATTCATGTGAGTTCAAATTCATCATCCATGTGCCATACAACAGAGACTAGAAAGCAAGAAAAAGAACTACAAATATCTAATTTTATGAGGAAAAAGGGTATAATCATGTAAAGGAATAAAATTTCATTGACAGGATGAAAAAAAATCTTCCTCAAGGATAACCATTACCTCTTTTTTGCTTTGGCTGCTAGAAGTCATTAAAAAAATTCAAAATCTAAGTAAGGACCAGATGAGCTATCTGAGTCAGTAGCACCCTTGTCATTGGGAGGCACTGATGACTTGAATGCGTTGTTCAAAAATGCAAGATCAATTGGTTTTGGAATTTCTGGAGGGTGAGTACTGCGAATGAGAGCCCAATTAACACTTTCAAAGAAGGGATGCTGTTTGATCTCAGTGGCACCTCTTTTGAATCCTAGTCTCTTTTGTGGGTCCTTTACAAGCAGGCCCCGGATCAAATCCTTAGCTGCAAAGCTGATACTTGATCCGTCCGGAAATTTTAGTGGTTGACCAACAACATTGAATAATGTCTCGCGGTTTCCATTGCCTTTAAAGGGTGTCCTCCCATGTAGCAACTCATACAAGAAAATACCAAATGTCCACCAATCGACAGCACTTCCATGACCATCCCCTCTAATTATCTCAGGGGCTAAATATTCATGTGTGCCAACAAATGACATAGAGCGAGCGCTAGTTGGCTCTGCAATTAGTACAGGAAGTGAACCTGCATTTGCCATTCTTTCACTCCATGCCTTTGTTATTTTGGAATTGAAAAATCTAGGCTTAAAGCAAGAAGGTTGTAAGCAAGAAGGCTCCACACAAACGGGTAATTTGCAAGCTGGATCAATGCATGATGGCTGAATACAGTAAGAAGACATCCGGCATGATGGATCTACACTGGATTGAACAAGGGTGGGATTCACATAGCATCTTAATGATAAGTCAAAATCAGAGAGCATGATGTGCCCATCCTCCCTCACCAATACATTTTCAGGCTTTAAGTCCCTGTACACCACTCCCATCATGTGTAAATACTCAAGCGCAAGAAGCACTTCAGAAGCATAAAATCTGCAAGGGCAAAAGAGAAAATCAGACAAATTTTTCTTGATTAGTGACATAGTAAATATTTGCACCCTCTTAACTCAAGTTGGAAAACTCACAAATAACCCAAGGAAACCATTTACTTTAATTTATTGAGCAGTCTCTAACCACACACCTTTTGTCTTTTATAATCAGAAATTTGAACATAAACAAAGAGTGCACGAGGATGGTGCTAAGGATGCTTGGGCAAACTAAAATGACATTATTAGCAAAGCATAGTTCATTAATCTGAGTTTAGTTGATAACTATACCCTACAAATCACCAACTTTCTTAATGTCCACTAGAGTTCCATAATGAGATGCTAAATAGGAGTATAAACAACATCATCAAAGGATATTCCAGCATTGAAGTACCCGTGGTTATTCAAGAATTCACATTCTAATAATGAATATGGAACTCATAACTAAGGTCAGGAGAAGTTAGATTTAATGCGTACAACAAACAAGGCCCATCACTATCACAAGTACACCCATGATTTCTGCTACCTCTCAGCAATCATTCAAGATTCATTGTCACAGCTCATACAGTCATGCATTTGTACCTCCCTCTCACATATGTATGACTGTATGAAACTGAGACCCATCTGCGCAAGCATATGAGAACAGTGTTGCATACAGCTGTAACATGTAATACCACCTGCATTCTTTTCCTTAATTATCGAAAACTAATGCATACAATAGACAAGTACTTGTTTCCCTCTCTCTTTCTAGCTCCACAAACTAGTATTTTTCACTAGAATCTATCCTAATTAACACTATTTCATTACAACTTAACACAAACAAAAACAATATTCATCAGATAAACAAAAAGAAACAAATGGGAATTTCAAAGTTTACGACTAACCTTGCTACCTGCTCCGTAAAATGCTTGCCCGGCTGGCGTTGCCGGAGCGTGTGAAGATCACCACCGCTGCAAAACTCCATTAACAAGCAAGAAAACTTGTCAGTCTCAAAATGAGAATAAAGGGTTGGAAGGAATGGATGGTCCAACAAACCCAATATATCCCTCTCAGTCTGAGCTCTCACAAGTTTCTTCCTCCCAGCCAACATAGCCTTATCCATAACTTTCATTGCAAACAAGCAACCCATCCCTCTTAACTCAGCCAAATACACACTCCCAATATCCCCACATCCAAGCTTCTTCAAAAGCCTGAAATTCCCTATACCCAAGTCCCCATCTTTAGCTTTTAAACACTGAATGGCATCCCATCTAATATCATTGCCTTTGTGAGGCTTTGAAGGGTGAAAACTCCTAAAGCTTGATTCATTTCCATCAAAGCTGTTAGATTTACTTGCATAACTCAAACTGCTTATCTCACTTTCCTCACAGTCCACTACAGGTTCAGCATTCTTGTGAGCCTCAACAGTGCTGGCACTGCTCATGTTGCTGCTACTCACACTGATATCAGACCCAGAAACTGTACTGCTACAAAGACTGGTGCTAACACTGGCATTGAAACTAAGGTCTTGAAGGTTGCTAGTGATGGATTGGGTGCCATTATTTTCACTATTATGGACTGGTTTATCCATGACTGAGGGAGAGAGATAAAAGGAATTTTTAAGTTTTTTAAAAAGTGTTTGATGAAAGGTCTAAGAGAAGGGTTTTTGTTGTGTTTAAAATGTGAGAGGATGATGAGGTCAAGGTGGGTGGGGGTGAGACCGAGGTGGTCAAAGAAGGGCGAGAGAGACGCGGGCGTGAAGAGAGCTGAGCGTAGAGACCCAAAAGGAAAGGGTGAAAAAGGGTATTCAAATTTGAAATGAGGGCATGAGAGAGTGAGAGTGAGAGTGAGTGAAAGAACCAATAAGTAATGAGTTGGGTTTTGAGTCCATTTCCATCTTGCACTGTCCTAGAAAATGTTACAGCTTAGAGACAAAACACAGAAAGAGAATCAGAGAGAGAGAGAGAGAGAGAGAGAGAGTCCCTGTTTACGAGGATGACAAAAGCCTTTCAGTTTGTCTAAACGAACATGTTCAAAAGTTAAAACCCCTCCCCAGCCAATACCGTTACTTTGGGGTTTTGGATTTGTAGCTGGAATGAGGTACATCGTGGTATGAGTTGTTGCCTTGTTGGGGGATAAACTATGAATATTGGCTGATATTCCATTAAAAATTTGACAACGCAACTGAGTTATTATTAGTGTCAGATCGGATACAGCTGAAATCCAAACTTACTTGTGTTGGGTTTTAAACCGTGGATCCCGTATATTGTTTATGAAACCCGTAAGTATAAAATTTGACAAAATTTGGCAAAATTAACTTTAAAACTGAGTTTTACGGCATTATTTACATATTTAAAAATTATTTTGCTACAATATTTTCAATTTTAAGTTTCAATTTTCAATTTTCAACAATAAACAGTATCCAAATAGATATTTATTGATTTAATTATTTTGAAAATTATTGTATATATTACATATCTCACGTCAATTTAACTGTTGTGAAAATTATTGTTAATTTACTTGTTATAGATCCCAAAGCTCATATGTTGGATCAACAGTAAGTTTAGAATGCAAAAGTTATTACTTGGATGATAATGGTAGAGGAGAGGTGGATGGTTTCCATGGAGAGGGTGAATTGTTTGGTAGGTGGATTGTAGATTCCATTGGATATTCATAGTCCCAAGAACCAAAATTTTAGAGCACTGGTTAAATTATTATTATTTTAGGTAAATTTGTTAAATAGAGAAATTTGGAATATTTACTGTCAGTGGTTAAAGTTTACATTTTACACCATGAGAAATGTAATATCACAGTATTTTTACAATAAATTTTAGGTGGTAAGTTGTTATTAACTTTTATCAGTGAGCAAAATAATAATTAAGTCATCTAGAATTTGTCGTGAAATTATTGTAAAAATATTGTGGATGTTATATTACATTTAATAACGACTAAGCAGAAGCATGACCCTTTTCCTAGCAATCCATAGGTTACCATATAAAATAAAAAATAATTAAAAAGTGTCATGTTTTTTATTTTTTATTTTTAGAACTATCATATGTTAATAGTATAAACAATGCAAGGAAAAGTGGGTTACAGGAACTCAATTGGTAAAGTTTGGATGAATAAGAGATTTGGAATGCAATCCTCATTTACACCAAAAACCGATTGGTGTAAAAAACATAATTATCAGAAGTAGACGTCATAGGTTGAAACTCTATAATAAAAAAAATAATGCAAGGAATAATTAATATAATGCAAACAATTGACACCAAAAATGAGTTGAACATTGCTAGATGCACATTAATTTGTACGATTTTTACCAACCCCTTTGAACCAATGAGATTGGCTTTCCTTTAGTACTTTTTAAAAAGGAATCTTCTTTTATTCTAATGAGAGATTGCCACATCACCCACTAATTAAATAAAAGGTGGAGATTAAAACTCATTATCACTTGTTATTGTATATTTGAACAAATGAGATTGACTTATCTCCAGTACTTTTTAAAAAGGAACCTCTTTTTGTTTTAATGAGAGATTGCCACATCACCCATTAATTAAATAAAAGGTGGGGATTAAAACTCATTATCACTTGTTATTGTATATTTAAAATAAAAGGATATGTTTAATTAAAAAAGTACTCAAGGTAAATTACACACTGAACCAATGGAGTAATGAGGGGGTTAAAAAAAGGTAACATAAATCTTTTAGAGCTAATAATGTTGCTAGAGTTATGTATTATCTAAATATCGTAAGGATGAATGTTGGAGAAATGATATGTTTACAATATTTTCACAACATTTTAACAACAAATCTTAAGTGGTAGATTGTTATTGTTAGGGAAAAAAAAATAATCTTAGTGTTAGGTTCAAATTTGAATCAATAACAACTAACTATCTATGATTTGTTGTGAAAATATTGTGTACGTGGCATCCCTCTAAACAATACTTTGATGGAAATAAGATTATGCAGAATCCCTATTGGTAAACATTGCAAAAAGGCTGAGATATCACACCAGCTTTGTTTACTACTTTATTTAGTTTCCATTGGTGATAATTATTGATAATCTTATTATCAATAATGTGTACCTTAAGAGCAAACAATAATTAATCATTTTTGAAAAGATTTTTCTCGAAAATTGAAAAAGTATTGATAGTTTTTTTAATTCTTGAAAAAATGTTTCCAAAAATGGATGACTTAAGGTGCGCCCTAAGGCCACACATTAACCGGACCCTTTATAATATAATTCAAGAAATAAATAATATGACGCAAAAGTCTGACACACCTCAGTTAGCCAAAAAACCAATGGTCTGGCACACCAAAAATGGGTTAGACTTTTACTGTATCTGTATAATGACATTAATTTTGTACAATTTTTACCTAACCCTTAGAATAAAAATGAAGGAAAAAACGTTGACATGAATGTTAGAACTAATAATGTTGCTGCTAGACTTGCCCATTATCTAAAAATTTTAGTAATAATAAATGATGTTTTGATGGAAAATAAGCGTATGCATATTCAGGTGAATATGGCCAAAAAGCTGAGAAAGTAAAGTTGGTCTCTAATTTAGAGGGCTGATATGCAGCTTAGTTTAAGTCTGCCACTGCGATACGGTAATGATGTGTTGAGAGTTTCAAATGTACCGGGTTAAGGTTTTTAGTGGGGAAGCATAGATATGTTACGAAACGTCAAAACCTACCTATTCTTTTTTCTGATAGAGTGAAAAACATTACCTACTGCTTTGTAATGTAGACACATTGTTTAACCACTTGAAAAATTCTCCTTTGTTGATTTTTTTTTTCTTTCCTTTCTCTTTATTTCACTAAATTACATAGATAAAAAAAAATCTTCAACAAGTGTCGCCCCAAATGTATTTATCTTCATTCTATTGATGATAATCACCTGTTATCTCGCTTTTTGTTGGCGGTTTTTTTCCTCATGAAGCAACTAGATATTGTATCATATTAACAGTTGTTTGCAGGTGTCAAATTTCAAATGGCACCTCATGTTGGAGTTCCTTTTTTAAGAGATTACATTGACAATGCTTGGAGGTGGATCTTTCTTGTCTACAAAGATCCCAAATCAAACCTTGAAGTACAATCAAAGAACTGAAGAAGAAACATCACCTAATCTTCAGCAATATAAATATGATATCCAAATCATGTCCTTCACCTAATCGCATTCAACATGAAGCTGCCAGAGCTAGTTGCTGCATTCTTTCTCTTCCTAGCATTGCATTTGATGCTCACTGGTAATTCCATCACACAAACATTTGCTTGCTCATTGATTCATTGAATTCACCACATTGAGGTAATATGCTAATGTTAATGACTCAATCCAAGAATCAGTCTGCGAATATTGTATGAATGAATTTCTATCAAGTTTAAAAGGGTGTGCTTTTGTTTCCACGTGCCATGTAATTTCAATGAGTTATTGTTCCTAAACATTTTTTTGTGTACTAGAACCATGTTAATGTAATTGAAAACCATATTGCAGGGAGTGCAGCAGCAACTCAAGTTACACTTTATGTGCAAAACAAATGCCCTTTTCCTATATGGCCTGCAACAGCCCCTAATGCTGACAATCCTGTAATAGCTGATGGTGGATTTTATCTTCCCTCAGGCCACACACAACGTATTTACGCCCCATTGACATGGAGTGGCCGGATTTGGGCCAGAACAGGCTGCAAATTCAATTCCAATTGGAATCCCGCCTGTGAAACTGGTGACTGTGATGGAAGACTAACATGCAATGGACTTATAGGCACACCCCCAGTCACACTAGTGCAAGTTGCACTTCAAGAAGATCAAAGCAAACCAAGTTTTTATGATGTGAGCTTGGTTGATGGCTATAATATCCCCGTTGCAGTCACAACAAGGCAAACATCACAAAAATGTGCCATTGGAGGGTGCTTGAAAAATGTGAACAAGTTGTGCCCACAAGAGCTTGTGGTTTTAAATAAAAATGGGGTAGTGGTGGCGTGCAAAAGTGCTTGCTTGGCTTTTGGTGATGACAATTTTTGTTGTACGAATGAGTTTGGGACCCCAGAAAAGTGCAAGCCTACCGTCTACTCAAAAATCTTTAAGGATGCTTGTCCTTGTTACTATAGCTATGCTTTTGACACACCCCCACCATTGGTAAACTGTGCCTCGAGAGAGTATGTGATAACATTTTGTCCTTCAGGTTGGGGTGATACATACACATCCATATAGAGTTTTACATAACTTATATCTTTATGATTGTCTAATTTCAAATTTGATTAGAAGCTGATGCTTGTTATGCAAGGCCTTGTTATTTAATACAATAAATTGTACCGAGGTTTGGCTGTTGTATCATGAGCTCAAGGCCAAAAATTAAAACTATATATGTGTTTTGAAACCTTACTTGCTCTTTTGAAAATTAATGTCAAGAAAGTAATTATACCCAATGTCTGAAATTTATTTATATCATGATAGCTTTGACAATGACTTAAAAATTTGCAGTTTTACTCAAATTTAATTTATAATATAAATATACATGTATTTGAATTTGAAAAGGTAAAAATAATAAATAAATAAATAAAAGACATAATGCCCATTTGTAAACTTATGCATTGATTGAGGCTTTTTTTTCGGATTAAAAAATTGACTCAGGCCAATTAAAACCTTTCAAATTTTTAGTGCCACTCAAGAATCGGTACTTCAAAAAAAGAAAATCTAAACAAGAGACAAAAAGCTCGTGTGCACTACCTGTAGAAACTTAGGAGTTTATGAAAGATAAATAACAAAACATTTGGTGACCACAAATAGCCTGTGTACACAAAACATTTCATGACCAAAATATTTACTATGCGTCCGTTTAGATACCGTTTATTTTGCTGAAAACTCAAAATATTATAGTAAAATAATTTTTAAATGTATGAATAGTATCGTGAGACATATTTTTAATGAATAAATTGCTGAAAAAAAAGGTTTGTGAGTCTCGTGAATAATGCACGAGACCCACTGGTGTGACATAAAGCCTCAGAAACACGCTTCTCCAAAAAAAAAAAGTTGCAATGCAGACATAAGACGTAATCCAAACGCGTACTATGTATCGATTTCCAATTAGCAAAAGATGTTCCAAATGTGATGCCAAACTAAATTTGCGCAAGATAGCAAGCAACCTTGTTTGATTTATGATGAACAGTTTTTTATTTCCAAATAAAGGAAAGTTAAATTCAATTTATGGTGTCCTACGTTTTTGAATGTTTGTAGGGAACATAATCATGCCCCCAAGCCTAGTTCTTCTGAAACCCAAATTAAAGAGCAATCAATAAAAGTAAACTCATAGGTTGAAACTATCTCTCTCTCTCTCTCTCTCTCTCTCTCTCTCTCTCTCTCGCTCTCTCTCTCTCTCTCTCTCTCTCTCTATATATATATATATATAAACTAAAGAAGACTATTCATATATGACTAAACTAGTATATATGGCTAAACTATACCTTGCATCTTTAAAGTTTAGTCCAAGTTTGTGAGTCGTAATTAGTTCAATTGGTAAAGTTCTTTGTTGTCAAATAAAAGATTTAAAAATCAAATCTAGAATATATAAAAAATCTGTTGATGTTTTGACTTGATGAAGCGAATGCTATACGTTGAAAAATAATAATAAAACTAATAATTATTCAATAATTATAATAATGGCCAGGGGAGGGAGATTTGCCTCTATCGAACCATGCCCGCCAAATTAAACTCATCTTTCTTAGTAAAGAATTCTTGGAGAAATTACAACATAAAATAAATAGATTATAGGTTAATTCCGACTTTTTTTTAATTTTTTAATTTCTTTCTTTCTTTCATTTTTTTTCCAAACCATTCTCTTTGAATTTTTCATTTTTTTTTTAAAATATTGTTTTCTTGATTTTGGCCAATCCATGTCCCCTAATTGTGGAAGAGAGGGAGGTGGGCAAAGCTATATGTTGTTGGGAAACTCTACATGGGTCTTACCACCTGATCCACATATTAACCTAGACCCTAAGCTTAAGGTCCTCGACAACCTTCCTACGTAGTCAAAGGGCTCCAAAGCAATAAACAAGGGATTGAGCTTTAGCCGCATAAAAAAGAGTAGACAATACCATTGAGGTACAAATCTCTTAGCGCATTGATATTAAAATTTTAATATGCCAATGATATGGATTAAATTTAACATTAGAATAATAGAATGATAATACGTTAAAAAAAAAATAGAGAAAAAGTTGTAACATTGTAAATTTGAAAGACAAGAATTAAATTTAGAACAAATTTCGGGAATAAGAAGTAAATAATTTTGTAGCTATATGCTTATAGTTTATGCATAATTTTGTGTCAATTAGATATTATTTACTATATGATCTATAAATTTATATTTTATGTATAATTTTAAACTATAAAAACATGCAATTTAAAAAATTTATTGATGACATAGCTATTGATCTTTAATTTTTTAAAATTTTTGAAAATATAGAGAATATAAGAAGAAGATGTAATCCAATAGTAGATTTGTCAAAATTCACCTGCAATAAAAAGATATTGAGTAAGATTAGGCTATAACAAATTTTGTAACTAAATTTTAACTTTTTTTTTTTTTACTCCTACATAGATCACAAAAGAATGGCATAGCCATAATTTAATAAATTATTATTATTATTATTTTTTTTTTTTTTTTTTGGTGTTATGACATTTTAAATTGGCCGAATGGCCAAAAATAGGACTCAATATATGTCCACTACATTGGACAAGACATGGTCATGTTGGGCCCATCTCCAGTTCAGTACATACAAAACATTGAAATTTGAAGCTTAGCCCTATAAAAAACTGGACTCAAAAGTCAGATTGGGCTTGTATCGATCCAGCCCAAGCTGTAGCCCTTAACATTTTGAAACCTGAACTATACGATGAAACCAACCTCTTCAGTCTTCAGCTTCTACATCCTAGTATCTCTTTCCTCTACACATATGAACCTGTTTGTGTAATTTTTTTTTTCTTTTAAGGTTGAATTTTTGTTGTTTTAGATTTGAAGTGGTTATAATCAACTATCAAGTGATGAGAGAAAAATCACTGCAACAATATGATTGGATACATGTGCATTATCTAGCTGGAGAAAGTTTTGAATATCACCTTCAATGTGCAATCCATAATTGCCAAAAATTAAAAAAAAACCATGCGTTGTAAATTATAATATACGAGCACTCATTTCAGTTGGTGTATAATAGAAAAATGTGTAACATTTAGACTGCACTATTCATTTTACATTTATTTTTTTAATTATTTCTTTATATTGTGTGTGAAGAAAAAGAAACAATTAAAAAATTAATATTTTTATAAAATTTAGTGTAAAATAAATAATTTAAGGTGTAGTGTTTTAAAAAGTGAATACATAAATATGACACAATATAAAGACATGTCACCGATCCGCGTAAAATAACTTTCTCTCATTTCTTTACTCTTTTCTCTATCCTCTTAACCTTCCTTAAGTATCAAAAAAACTCTCTCCCTTTCTCTCTTCCATCAGATTTTTCTCTAGGACTCCATGGTTGAATCTCCATGAACTCCATTGCTCAATCTCCATGGCTACAGCTAGCAGCCACCATGTTTCGCTCCACCAATTTTGGAGATGGTTCCGATAAAGTTCCTCTGTCTCTCTTTGATTTTTCATTCTCTGGGATACTCATGTCTCTCTCTCATCTTGGTTTCTCTCTTTGTTTTTTGGTTCTCTCAAGCCCAGCTAGGGCCGATCTCTTTGCACCCACACCATTGTTGCTGGAGGTGCTTATCATTGGTGTCCCTCTAGCAACCTCTACACCCTGACCATGCTCCAAGTCTCCAAAAGTGTTTCAGCCACACCTTTATTTTAAAGCCAACCCCCAATATATATATAAACGTGATTATATCTGGACATTTTGATATCAGTTATTTTCTCCCTCTTTATTTTTTTTTTTTTTTTTGATTGCATTGTCAAAGA
Organism: Lithocarpus polystachyus; assembly: GCA_033629205.1. Taxonomy (NCBI): domain Eukaryota; kingdom Viridiplantae; phylum Streptophyta; class Magnoliopsida; order Fagales; family Fagaceae; genus Lithocarpus; species Lithocarpus polystachyus. The sequence goes on from CM066163.1 coordinate 83,428,088, forward strand.
TTTGCCCTTCTTTAATTAATTTTATTTTTGGGTCATTGCTAAAAAATAATTTTTTGTGTAATGTTTTGATTTCTTGTTTTTGTCCAGCATTGAAGCTTTAAATAATTGAGCATGCTATGAATTTAATTGGCTTATCATGAAATAAAATTCATGCCAAAAATTTTTTACCTGCATTTGCCACTTGATACCTTGGGCCTCTTTTCAGATTCTTTCAGTGACAACCTTTATTGGAACGTAGTTTTGCTTTGATGCATTTTTTTAGTCTTTGCTTCTCCTTAATGCGAAATGCATTTGTTATTTTCTGATTGCCCCATTAAAATTGGGCTTGGCACCTACTGTATTATGTCCTTGGTTACAAAGGAATTAAATGTATCTCATGAACATTCAGACTATATGATCTGCTTTGTATTTCACTTTTAATGTTGGTCCTTTAGATGAGTTCTAAAGATGGAAGTTGCCAAGCTAAACCCTCAACAAACTTACATATTTAGTAGTAAAAAGTGACAGTGATGTTATGGCTTCACTTGTGCCTGCTGTTAATTGGAAATTTTGATTTATGTTTATCATTAAAATCACGCTTTGTTCTTTTGTCAGGTTGAATGGCATGATTAAAGGAATGCTATTCTTCGCTTGATCACCAAGGGCGGGAAGTGGCATCTGCTGGAAGGATTAGTGCTAACTGCTAAGTTTAGATTGTTTTATGTTAGTGAAGAATACATGTGCTCACACTTGTATAACTTCTACCATTAAGAAGAAGTATTATACATAAACTTCAGCCACTTGTATAATTCAAAAATTGTTTTGAATGAAAATATTTTGCTTGGGTATAATGTTATTTATTACACTTGGGCTTCAACTTGCATCCTTACAGAATTTGTGAATGCAAATTTTAGGTTCTTTTTGAGTGAAATAAATCATTGCCCATGACTATGTATTTAATTAGGGCTCTTGTTCTAATAGTCTTGTAATCAAAGTATACATTTCAATAAAGTTTTGTTCATTATTAGATCAAACTGTTGTATCAATTCATGACTGTATAGGCAACATCAAAAATTGTTCAATTTGAAGCATTACAAGAAATTAGAAATAAAAGGCACACAATCAATAACATTTTATTACACACTCAAACCAATATCAAGAAAAACTTTTCTTGGTTTGTACTCTAAATCCTTATAAAAGTCCTCGTAAAAGTTTTTGTAAATGAACGATGAAACTATCTAGTGTCAAAAAAGAAAATACATTCATTGTTTCACTAATACTGAAAGTAATTAGCCTATTGACAACAAGATATGGCTTCAATACATCATGGAATGCTTGTAATAGGTACTATGTTATGACTGGGTTTAATTTCTAACTAAATGGATAGTTATTTGGTCATATTCGAAATGACCTGTCTCCTGAATAAGAGAGTAGAGAGGTAAATTGGGATAATAATTCTCTGCTGCTTTATTAATTGCATTCTATGTTAAATACAAATCCTAGGAATTCAAATAACAAACAGATAACAATAGATACTCCTATGAATATTCAAATTACTAACAGTTAATCCTAGAGGGACTCAACTTCTTAGAAACTCAAATACAATTACCAAATCAGATATAACTTTATCTAAATAACATAATTCAAATATGAATGCAACAACAACTCCATAGTAATCCAAATATGAATTTCAAATGCAATAGCTATCCACCCATGGCAATAGCTATCCACAATGCCAAGTCTTCCACGTAATCTTCTCCCCTTTCAACAGTGCACTTCTTTCTTCAAACATAACATTCTACTTTGAAAAAATTCAGTTACAAGTTACAATCAAAGGCCATCTTTGATAGAGCTACTATGAGTACCAACACTTCATATTCTTAGAAATTTTTATGTCAAGCTTTTCTTTATGTAGCACTGTCATGTAATGTGTCTTAGTGCTCTTTTTTGAATTGTGTTCTCTGTTTCGTTTGATTGTCTTACAGGATTCAGACCAGTTTTTTTTGTATACTTTCTTTCAACATATCAATACAAGTTTTCTATCTTTTAACTCAAAAAATATATAGATCATGGAATACTTCAAAACATTTTATCCTGTTAACAAGAAAACAAGAGACATATAATTATTAATTCATATTAGCTTTGGCCATAATAAATGGTGAAAAATATGCATAAAACAAACTCTTGTTCATAAGCTAAATTGTGCCTAAATTTAAATGCAATTTCTGCTTTATTGTATAGATCAGTACCATATTTGTATAACTTAGAAATGCCCAATTAGAATTAGAGTTCATAAATCAGTAACATATCTGTATAACATTGAAATGCCCAAGAATTAAAGTTCATCTAGAAGTATTTGAAGACTTATTAAAAGAAAAAACACATCACCAAATTTTCAAACATTCTTTTGAACCAAAAACCCAGAATATTTGAGGGAGACCTTAACATATAAAAATCTAAATTGACTACTTAAATTTGGGCTAAACTTGTTAAGTATGATTGGTAACAATTCAAGCATGCAAAAATTTTCCCCTCAAGTTAGCCTATCAAGAGCCATAGTTTATACTTTTAAAATGAACTACAACACGCAAAATACCAATCTGCAAATTAGGAAAATAACAGGTATCTAAGAAAAATTAGGACAAAAAGAGAAATTTCATAATGATTTTTTTAGCATAGACCAAGCAACAGAATTACTTTACTTATGTCAAAGACAACAACTACAAGCAGACCACTTTCCTTTCAATCATAGCACATTTGGCTGTACCCAAAAGCCTCCATTATTTCAAACCTAAGCAAATCATCAAGTTTTATGTGCAAGGAAACCTAGTCACTAATAAAAATTGAAACAAAATGGGGGTTTTAGTCATTTCTAAAAGCAAATAAAAAGAGGAGACAATAAGGAGAAAAAGAGGGGTACAGGCGGCCACCAATGGTGTAAACACTGTCTATATGCACTGCCACCAGCGGTTGTGCGGGTGCAAGAAGAAGCTTGGCCAAGTGAGAGCTTTAAAGAACAATTTTTTTTTTTTTTGAGAAAATTAAAAGAATGAAAAATCAAAGAGAGAGACAAAGGAACTTTACCGGAACCACCACCGGAATTGGTGGAGCGGAACATGGTGCTTGCTAGTTGTATCCATGGAGATTGAGCATCAACTTCTCTCTTACCCGATTCTCTCCAAACCCTAACCCTTACTTTCTCTGATCAGGGTCTAAAAAGCATCTAATTCTCACTTAAACACCCGATTCTCTCCAAACACCAACCCCTACTCTCTTTCCTTGATCTGGGTCTAAAAAGGGTGCAAGTGTTTGGGGGTCGGGATCTCAGATAGTGAGATATTGTTTACTATTTTTTCTTTGTTTTTGCTTATGGGTCTGAGTTTGGTATGGGGGAAGTGGTGACGACGGGGTTGAGGGAGAGGCAAAGAACAAGCGTGGAGGTTGAGAGAGTGGTGGAGGCGCAATCGAGGTTAAGAGAGTGGAGCGTTAGGGAGAGTGAGGGAGAGAACTCGGTTGAAGTAAGACAAAGGAGAGAGAGTTAGCAAAATTCAAATTTGGGAAGCTGAAATGAAAACAAAGGTGAGCACATGGAATGCCAGCCTAGATTGGTGAGGTGTCAAAATAATGAGTCCTTAGATTAAATGGAAGGCTGAGATTTGTGTTATTGCACATCGTGCAATACCTAGGGTATTATATGAGATCTCAATCCAATATTCTAACACGAATTCTGACATACTTCAGTTACCCCAAAAAAAAAAAAAAAATTCAAAGCTCTGGCCAGCACATCATAAATGGGTTTAACTTTGCTGTATGATGACATTAATTTTACTTTAGGATGACATTAATTTTGTACAATTTTTACCTAACCCTTAAAGAAAAAGGAAGTAAAGACGATGACATGAATGTTAGAGCTAATAATGTTCATAGACTTATTAGTAATAATAATATTAGCTGATGCTTTGGTAAAAATAATAATTAAGCTTATGCATACTCAGGTAAATATATGGCAAAAAAAAAAAAAAACTGAGAAGTTCTGTTAGCGATAATGAGAATGAGAAGTAGAGCCTGACATGTAACTTAATTTAAGTCTATTCAGTAAGGATATATTCAGAATTTCATTTTTTTGATAGTGAAACATTACCTGCTGCTTTGTAAAGTTGACAAACTGTTGAACTTGAACCACGTAAAAGATTCTCTTTTGTTGATTTCCCTCTCTATTTTACTAAATTACATAGATCAAAAATCTTCAACAAGTGTAATGTATTTATTTTCATTCTATTCATAATAATCACCTATGCTATTGCTTTTTGTTAGTGCTTTTCAGAATCATATTAACAGTAGTTTGCAGGTGTCAAACTCTAAATGGCACCCTCTGTTGGTGGTTCAGTTTTAAGAGATGACAATACTTAAAGAGGCCAACATAATCATGGCTCTTTCTTGTCTACAAGGATCCCACATCAAACCTTAAAGTATAATCAAAGAAGAAACATCACCTAATCTTCAACTACATAAATGCGATATCCAAACCATGTTTTTCACACAATCGCATCCAACATGAAGCCGCTTGAACTAGTTACTGCATTCTTTCTCTTCCTAGCATCGCATTTGTTGCTGACTGGTAATTTCATATCCCGAAGTTTTGCTTATTCATTGAATTCATCACATTGAGGTAATATGCCAATGTTAATGACTCAATCCAAGTATCAATCTGCCAATTTTGTGTGGTTGAATTTCTATGAAGTTTAAAAGGGTGTGCATTTTGTTTCTATTTGCCTTGTAATTTCAATGACTTATGGTTCTTAACTAGAATTGACAATGTTGACGTAATTGAAAACCATATTGCAGGGAGTGTAGCCACAAATCAAGTTGCACTTTATGTGCACAACAAATGTCTCTTTCCTATATGGCCTGCAACAGCACCAAACACTGGCTATCCAGTGATAGCTGATGGTGGCTTCTATCTTCCCTCAGGTCAAACACAACGTAGTTACGCCCCATTGACATGGAGTGGCCAGATTTGGGCCAGAACAGGCTGCAAATTCAATTCCAATTGGATTCCTGCCTGTGAAACTGGTGACTGTGATGGAAGACTAGCATGCAATGGACTTATAGGCAAACCCCCAGTCACGCTAGTGCAAATTGCACTACAGGAAGATCAAAGCAAGTCATGTCTTTATGATGTGAGCTTGGTTGATGGCTACAACATCCCTGTTTCAGTCACAATAAAGCAAGCACCAGAACAATGTACCATTAGAGGGTGCTTGCAAAATGTGAATGACTTCTGCCCACAAGAGCTTGAGGTCTTAAATGAAAATGGCGAAGTGGTGGCGTGCAAAAGTGCTTGCTTGGCTTTTGATGTTGACAATTTTTGTTGTAGGAATGAGTTTGGGACCCCGAAAAAGTGCAAGCCTACCGTCTACTCAAAAATCTTTAAGGATGCTTGTCCTTCTTACTATAGCTATGCTTTTGACACACCCCCACCATTGGTAAACTGTGCTTCTAGAGAGTATGTGATAACATTCTGTCCTTCAGGGTGGGGCGATACATACACATCCATATAGGGTGACAGGGTGTTACATAACGTACATCTCTATGATTGTCTAATTTCAAATTTGATTAGAAGCTGATGCTTGTTATGCAAGGCTTTGTTATTTAATACAATAAATTGTACTGAGGTTTGGCTACGGAACTTCTTTATGTATCATAAGCTCAAGAACAAAAACTCAAACCATATATATGTTTTGATCATCCCACTTTATAATAATTGGAAATAGGGTCATTTATCTATATTAATCTACTTGAGTTTATGTGACAGAGGTTTGCTTAGTACATTGATTCAAATATTCCATTTTATCTCAGCAGCCTTACTCGTCCTTATGAAAAATAATGTCAAGAAAATAATTATACACATTGTCTGACATTTATATATAATATGATAGCTTTGACAATATTGTGCTTAATTATTGACTTATAGTAGACTTGTAGCGCAAAATATTGGCTTTAAAAATTTGCACTTTTATTCAGATTTTATATATAATATAAATATACTTGTATTTGTATTTTAAAAGGTAAAAATGTAAAAAATATGAAACACGGATGCCCATTTGTAAACTTATGCATTGATTGAGGCCTTTTTTAAGATAAAAAATTGATTGAGGCCAATTAAAACATTACAAATTCACAAATTCAGTGCCACTCAAGAGTTAGGAATTCAAAATAGAAAACCTAATTTTTAATTTTTAATTTTTTTTGGGTCAAATAAGAGAACAAAAGCTTATGTACACAACCTGTAGAAAATTAGGATTTTATCAAAGATAAATACCAAAAAATTTGGTGACCACAAATAGCTCTTTTGAACAAAAAATTTCATAACTAAAATAATTACTACTTATTGATTGCGAAGCAGCAAAAGATGTTCCGAATGTGATGTCAAACTAGATTTGTGCAAGAAGACACGCAACCTTGTTTGATTTATGATAACCAGTTTTTTTTAAAATTTTTTTTTTATAAATTTCTAAATAGAACGCAATAAAGGAAAGTTAAATTCAATTTATGATGTCCTAGGTTTTTGAATGTTTGCAGGGCAAATAATCATGCCCCCAAGCCAAGTTCTTCTGAAACCTAAACCAAACTAAAGAGCAATTATTAAGAGTGAACCCATAGGTTGGAACTATCTATCTATCTCTCAAAAAAAAAAAAAAAAAAACTAAAATTTAAAAACTAAAGAAGACTATGCATATATGCCTAAATTATACCTTGGTAAAGTTTTTTGTTGTCAAATAAAAGATCTAGAATTTAAATCTTAGCGATATAAAAAATCAATTGGTGTCTTGATTTGATGAAGCGGACGCTATAATTCGAATAATAATAATAATACTAATAATTTTTCAATAATTATAACAATGGGGAAGGGAGATTTGTCAAAATGGAAAGGGTTTAAATTTGGATGAATTGTTCCAAGCAGGAAGAAAAAGCTTTCCTCTCGCCTTTAGTTGCCTCTGTGTAACCATGTCCACCAAATAAGCTCCCCTTCCTCTATAAAGAATTCTTAGAGAGATCACAACATAAAATAAATGAAATATGTAAAATTCTTGAATAATATACGTCCTAGTTACTTAAAGAGATGGATAAGAGGTGAAAACTTTTTTTATTTTTTATTTCTTTCTTTTTTCCAAACCGATCTCCTTTTTTTTTTTTTTTTTTTTTTTTCTTGATTTTGGCCCATTGATGTCCCTTCAACTTAGAAATTGGTCTTCACCTAATTGCTATATGCTGTTAGGTCTTTCCACCTTCTTGCTGAATCTATCCACAAACCTAGACTCTGACAACCTTCCTTTGTAACCAAAGGGCTCGAAAGTAACAAATATAAGATTGAGCTTTAGTCTTATAGAAAAGAGTAAACAATGCCATTAAGTTACAGATTTCTTAGCGCATTGATGTGATATATTAACAAGTTAGAACGAAAATGGTATGGATTAAATTTAACATTAGAATAATAGAATGACAATACTTTTGAAAAAAAAAGAAAGAGTAAAAGCAGTAACTTGGTAAATTTGAAAGAAAAAAAATAAATTTAGGACGAATTTTAGGAATACGAAGTAAATAATATCCTACATATTTTCTTTAACTCCTACATAACTCACAAAAGAATGGCATAGCCATAATTTAAAAAAAAAAATTCTTGTGCTAAGGAATTTAAAATTGGCCGAAAGGCCTTAAATAGAACTCAATATATGTCCATTACATTGGACGGGACATGGTCTTGTTGGGCCCATATCCAGTCCAGTACATTGGAAGAAAGCATTGAAGCTTAACCCAATAAAAAATTGGACCCAAATCATATTGGGCTAATATCTTTCCAAAAGAGTCTTTTCAGCCCAAACTGTATCCCTTTAACATTTCGATTTGGGTTTGCAATTTATGCCAGCGGAGCTGTAAATATGCGCCTCAAGAACTGAACTGTACGATGAAACCAACCTCGTCAGTCTTCAGCTCCTACATCCAAGTATATATCTCTTTCGTCAACACATATGAACGTGTTTGTGTACTTCATTTTTTTTTTTTTTTTGATGTTAAGGTTCAATTTTTATTGTTTTAGATTTGAAGTGGGCTACAAACTTACAAAGCCTACAATCAACAATCAACAGCAGGGAGTTAATACCGTACCGTACCGGCCGGTACATACTGTGTCGGCCTCGTACCAGTACAAGTATACCTCTATTTCGTACCGGAAAAAATACCGGCCGTACCAGACCGGAACACAAAATACTGTTTTTTTTTTTTGTGGCAATTTTTTAAGGGCCGGATTGTAATACTCATGTATATTATGATCCTAAAGTAGATCCTTTTAATGGATGGGAGTAGATGATCCTATGTGTTTGTGTTAACTTAATTATTTGTATTATTTGTTTTCTTTGTATCCAATGAACAATTAAGTTTTTTATTTTTTATATTGTGTTTTTTTTTCTTTGTATGCAATGAACAACTGAAGTAATGTTTTATTGTAAACAGGAGGTAATGTTTTATGGTAAATAGAGATTTTGTGTGTGTGTGTGTATATATATTAAATATATAAAATAGCGGTAAACCTGAAACGGTACACTGGTATTGACCAGTATCCGAAATATATCGTACCGGTGGCCAAACCGGTACAGCCTCCGGTACGGTATTGACTTCCTTAATCAAGAGTGAGGAGAGAAAAATAACTGCAACAATATATATGATTGGATACACATTAGCTAAGTGGAGAGAGTTTTGAATATCTGCATTCACTCGTTAGACAAAGTAGCCAACTTATTCATTATCTCTAATGTGAAGTCCATTATTACCAATAATTAAAAATAAAAAAAAATTACAATGTGTTATAAATTATAATATAAGAGCCTTCACTTTAGTGGGTGAATAATAGAAAAAATGTGTAAAATTTAAACAAACAGAATTTATTTTGCATTTATTTTTTGGATAAAATTTAGTTACAAAATTGGTTGTAGCATAAGACTACAACATTATTCAATAAAATAAAAATTATTATATATTTTTAAAATTTGATTGTTGAATTACATGTTCTTTACATTCTCAATATATGTATCAAATTTTGTGTCAGTCGGATATTATTTACTATATGATCTATAAGCTTATATTTTATGCATAATTTAAACCACAAAAACTTGCAATTTAAATAATTTATTGATGACATAGCCATTGATCTTTAATTTTCTAGAAATTTTGCAAGAATGGAGGATATAAGAAGAAGATGTAATCCAATGGTGGATTTGTCAAAATTCATCTCCAATAAAAAGATATTGAGTAAAGTTGTAGTCTAAGACTACAACTAATTTTGTAGCTAAACTTTGTCTTTTTTTTTTTTTTTTTTTTTTTACATAATACTGTGTAAAGAAAGTAAAAAAACAATTAAAAAATTAATAGTTTAGTGAAATGTAGTGTAAAATAAATAATTTAATGTAAGGTATTTTGAAAAGTGAATATGTAAAAAAAAAAAAAAAAAAAGTAGATTCTTCTACTAAAAAATAGACATAAATTTTTGCACGAGTTGATCCTAATATTCTAACGCAAATTTTGACGAGTAAGACTTAGGTACAATACTTAGGTACTGTTGCTTAGGTTCCTTTTTTAAGATTCTGTCATATGAATTTTTTCTCATAAGAACCTAGTGTATTTTTAAGTTAAGTAGCCACATAACTGAATCTTAAGAGGAGAACCTAAAGAACAGCATCTAAGTTACTATACTTAAGTTTTATCCAATTATGACATACTTCATCAGTTAACCGAAAGAAAAAAAAAATCCAAATATCTTGCCGGCACATCAAAGATGGGTTGAACTTTACTGTACGATGACATTAATTTTGTATGTTTTTTACCTAACCCTTAAAGAAAAAGGAAGCAAAACGATGACATGAATGTTAGAGCTAATAAAGTTGCTAGACTTTTTTTTTTTTTTTTTGAGGGGAAGTTGCTAGACTCATTAGTAATAATAATAACTGATGCTTTGGTGGAAAATAAGCTTATGCATATTCAGTTAAATGTATGGCCAAAAAAACTGAGAAGTTCTGTTAGAGATAGTGAGAATGAGAAAGTAGTGTTGGTCTCTAATATAGAGGCCTGACATGCAACTTAATTTAAGTCTATTCAGTAAGGATATATTCATAATTTCATTTTTCTGATATATAGTGAACAGCATTACCTGCTGCTTTGTAGAGTTGACAAACTGTTGAACTACGTAAAAAAATTTTCTTTTGTTTATTTTTTCTCTGTTTTACAAAATTACGCAGATAGAAAATCTTCACTAGTGTTGCGTAAAATGTATTTATTTTCAGTCTATTGATAATAATTACCTGCGATCTTGATTTTTGTTAGTGATTTTCCTCTCATGAAGCATCGTATTAAATGTTCTTTGAAGGTGTCAAACTTTAATTGGCACCCTATGTGGGTGGTTCAGTTTTAAGAGATGACAATACTTAAGAGGCCAACATAATCATGGCTCTTTTTTGTTTACATGGATCCCACGTCAAGTCTTGAAGTATAATCAAAGAAGAAACATCACCTACTCTTCAACTATATAAGTGCTATATCCAAACCATGTTTTCACACAATCGCATCCAACATGAAGCTGCTAGAGCTAGCTGCTACTGCATTCTTTCTCTTCCTGGCATCGCGTTTGATGCTGACTGGTAATTTCATAACACGAAATTTTCTAACTCATTGAATTAATCACAATGATGTAATATGCCAATGTTAATGACTCCGTCCAAGTATCAATCTGCCAATTTTGTGTGGTTGATTTTATATGAAGTTTAAAATTGGTGTGTGCTTTTGTTTCTATTTCCCTTTTAATTTCAATGAGTTATGGTTCCTAACTAGAATTGACCATGTTGATGTGATTGAAAACAATATTGCAGGGAGTGTAGCCGCATATCAAGTCACAATTAACGTGCACAACAAATGCCTTTTTCCTATATGGCCTGCAACAGCACCAAATACTGGCCATCCAGTGATAGCTGATGGTGGTTTCTATCTTCCATCAGGCCAGATTCAACGTATTTATGCCCCATTGACATGGAGTGGTCGGATTTGGGCCCGAACAGGCTGCAAATTCAATTCCAATTGGAAACCTGCCTGTGAAACAGGTGACTGTAAAGGAAGACTAGCATGCAATGGACTTATAGGCAAACCCCCAGTCACGCTAGTGCAAATTGCACTACAGGGAAATCAGAGCAAATCAAGTTTTTATGATGTGAGCTTGGTTGATGGCTACAACATCCCTGTTTCAGTCACAATAAGGCAAACACCAGAACAATGTACCATTAGAGGGTGCCTGCAAAGTGTGAACGACGTGTGCCCACAAGAGCTTCAGGTGTTAAATAGAAAGGAGGAAGTGGTGGCTTGCAAAAGTGCTTGCTTGGCATTTGATAAAGACATCTTTTGCTGTAGGAATGCATATGGGACCCCAGAAAAGTGCAAGCCTAGCGTCTACTCAAAAATCTTTAAGGATGCTTGTCCTTGTTACTATAGTTATGCTTTTGACACGCCCCCACCATTGGTAAACTGTGCCTCGGGAGAGTATGTGATAACATTTTGTCCTTCAGGTTGGGGTGATGCATACACATCCATATAGGGTGTGTTATACAGATTATATCTCTATCGTTTTCTACTTTCTGATTTGATTATAGGCTAATGCTTGTCATGGAAGTTAATACAATAAAATTGTACTAAGGATTGACTGCAGAACTTCTTGATGTATTAGGAGCTCCATACCAAAAACTCAAACTATGTTCTGATCATCCTACTTTAAGTGAATTGGAAATAAGGTCATTCATCTATAATCTACTTGAGTTTGTGTAACAGAGGCTTGCTTCATACATTGATTCAAATATTCCATTTCATCTCAGTAGCCTTACTTGTTATGAAAAATAGTGTCAAGAAAGTGATTATACATATTGTCGACATTTGATATTTATCGTGATAGCTTTGACAATGCTATGCTCAATTATTGACTTATATATAGTAGACTTTTACACAGAATAATGTTTTTAAAAATTTGCACTTTTTATTCAAATTATATATATATATATATATATATATATATGCGCGCGTGTGTGTATTTGAATTTGAAAAAAATTAAAAATACAAGGAGGCTCATTTTTAACTTATGCATTGATTGAGGCTTTAAAAAAAAAAAAAAAAAAGAAAAAAAAAAAAAGATAAAATTTGTTTGAGGCCAATTAAAAAAATTTCAAATTCAGTGTTATTCAGGACTTCAAAAAAGAAAAATCTAATTTTTATTTTTTTTTTTGTCAAATAAGACACAAAAAGCTCGTGTGCACAACTGGTAGAAACTTAGGATTTTGTGAAAGATAAATACCAAAAGATTTGGTGAATACTGTTGGATATATTTCAGCAATTTACTTTGTGATAAAGTGAAAGGAACAATATACAAATCTAAATAAAACAAAAACACAAATAGATATGATAGACAAGAGCAACATATAAATACTGAATATATATATATATATATATATATAAGAAGAAATCTGCAAATAATTAAAAACTCACAGACCAAATGCGTGAATGATGAACAATTCAGATCAAGTTTTGTGTTTGACACAATCTCCTCAAAGCAGATTTCGCCCCTCACACAATCACTGTGGTGCTTTGAGACTCACAGACGTTTGCCTCTCAGAATAAAATGATCTACAACACGAAAATAAAGCACACAAGGTCGTGCTCTGCGAACTACTCAATGTCTCTTTCTCTTTCTTTGACACAAAATGAATGCTCAAAATATTCTCACTGGGAGAGTTTTCCTCAAAAGTTATTTTCATGAATGAGGGACAATGAAATTATATGTAACTTAAAACTGAAACACTGTTTTAGAGATACTTACTGTATACAGACTTATTGACTCAAATTTAAAATAATAAAATATTATTATTAATTGGATAAGTGGGCCTAGTCCACATATGTCTAAAGCCTAACCCAATATCCAGCCTAAACTCATATTCTCTATCATTTCCAATGTGGGACTCAAGGATTTCACCACTTATAATAACATCTTCAAGTAAACATAGAAAACATCAATTTTTTATTCACTCCAAGCTATTTTTCCAACAATCCCCTGCATGAATAGAAATTGATAAAGCACAATGCAAATGATGATGCAGATAAAGAGAGAGTAGAAGAAAAGTTACTGTATCGATAGAGGTGACTTTTGGCTTTGAACCTTCCTTTGTGAAAGACTATCGGATATACTAGTTAATCAGTGAACATGATATTTTTAAACTGTTAGCTGTTTGCGTATACCAAGACAATAGAATTCACACAGCTCCTTTTCAGACATTTTTCGATTCTTATAATTGTGTTCATTTCGGCCCTGAACATATCCTAGTAAATTCATGAGGTGCTCTAGAGAGTTCAGCCTTAAAATTCTCATGGAAGCGGCCCACTTCACACTCATATAGGTAATTCTTATTAAGAGTATCTTGCTATACCCCACTTGGAATTCCAAGATATAAGAATTATTAAAAGCAAAGCTTACCTTGAACATCGCTTACATGCATCATTATTTCATCATAGGAATGGGAGGGAGATGTTATCTCCATAGTGATAAAAATTAGTCTCCACAATTTGGTTGTCCCTTTGAACCTAAATCTTGGGATCTCCAATCAGCTAGGTTGAATTGCCATCCTGGAGACTTTTATGTCATACGCTGTAACCCCATTCCCCTCAATGAGCAGTTTACTTGCTCTTTATTCAAACCTTTGGTTAACAGATCCGCTATATTCTCTTTCGACTTTATGAAGTCAATGGAAATAATTCCATTAGAGAGCAATTGCCTCACGGTATTATGTCTTCGACGTATATGTCGAGACTTACCGTTGTACATATGACTTTGTGCCCTACCAATAGTTGATTTGCTATCACAATGTATACAAATAAAAGGCACAGGTTTTATCCACATTGGCATATCCTCCAAGAAATGACGAAGCCACTTTGCTTCTTCTCCTGCTTTGTCCAATGCGATAAATTCTGATTCCATTGTGGATCTAGCAATGCATGTCTGTTCAGAAGACTTCCAAGATATCGCTACACCACCAAGTGTAAAGACATATCCACTTGTGGATTTAGTATCTTTTGTGTCGGATATCCAATTAGCATCACTATACCTTTCTAGTACAGCTGGATACTGAGTGTAGTGCAACCCATAGTTTAGGGTGTATTTCAAATACCTTAAAACCCTAACTAATGCTTTCTAGTGGTTTTTTCCTGGATTACTTGTATATCTACTCAACTTGCTGACAACATATGCTATGTCCGGTCTAGTGCACTTCATTATATACATAAGACTGCCTATTATTCTTGAATACTCCAATTGATATATGCCTTGCCCTTTATTCTTAGTTAGATGTAAATTTACATCTATAGGTGTTCTCATTGAACTATCATCATATTCCTTGAATTTCTCAAGAACTTTCTTAACATAATGTGATTGAGATAAGACAAGTCCATCATATTTTTTAGAAATTTTCATTCCTAGTATCACATCTGCAACACCTACATCTTTCATGTCGAACTCATTAGTCAACATTCTCTTGGTAGCTTTTATGATATCATTATTGCTACCTATAATGAGCATATTATCAACATAGAGACATACAATGATATAGCCATTTGCAGTATCTTTGATATAAACACATTTGTCACACTCATTGATTCTAAACCCATTTGACATGATTGCATTGTCAAATTTCTCATGCCATTGCTTTAGAGCTTGCTTTAATCCATAAAGATATTTAACAAGCCTGCACACTTTCTTTTCTTGACCAGGAACAATGAACCCCTTTGGTTGTTCCATATAGATCTCCTCATCTAATTCATCATTCAAGAATGCTGTTTTTACATTCATTTGATGTATCTCTAGGTTATGCAACGCTGCAATAGCCACCAACATCCGAATGGATGTTATTCTTATAACAGGTAAATATGTGTCAAAATAATCTACACCTTCCTTTTGTTTGCAACCCTTTACAATAAGTCTTGCCTTATACTTGTCAATAGATCCATCAGCCTTTAATTTCCTCTTGAATATCCATTAATATCCTAGAGGTTTACAACCTGGTGGAAGATCCACTAGTTCCCATGTGTGATTTTGTAAGATGAATTCAATCTCACTATTGACAGCTTCTTTCTAGAAAGGCGCCTCAGGTGCATAGATAGCTTCCTTGAAGATTTGACGTTCATCTTCTAACATATAAGTTAGAAAATCTGGACCAAATGATTTTGACGTTTTAGCCCTCTTACTATGTCTAGGCTCAACCTCATTCTTCTCTTCCATCAACTCTTGATCATGAGAGGTACTAGACGTAGACTCAAAGTTTCTCTTAAGAGAACTTGATACTTGTGTGGATTTGTAAGGAAATATTTCTTCAAAAAATATTGCATTCCTTGATTCAATAATAGTATTCGCATTCATGTCAGGAATGTCAGATTTATGAATTAGAAACCGATATGCACTACTATTATGAGCATAACTAATGAAAATACAATCCACTGATTTTGATCCTATCTTTATCCTTTTAGGAATAGGAACAGACACCTTTGGCAAACACCCCCACACCTTTAAGAATTGATAGGAAGACATTTTACCTTTCCATAATTCATATGGTGTCTTTTTGGTTTTCTTTCTAGGCAATTTATTAAGAATATAATTGGCGGAAAGAATAGCTTCCCCCCACAAGTTTTGCGGTAAACCGGAACTTATCAACATCGCATTCATTATATCCTTCAAGGTTTTATTTTTTCTTTCAACAGCTCCATTTTGCTAAGGTGAATAAGGTATAGTGATTTGATGAACAATATCATGCTGTAAATAGAACTCACCAAAAAGTGATTCATATTCCCCACCTCTATCACTCCTTAGAACCTTTATCTTTTTGTTAAGTTGATTCTCAACCTCATTCTTATATTGTATAAATGCCTCAATTGCCTCATCCTTGCACCTTAGCAAGTACACATAACAATATTTAGTGTAATTATCTATGAAAGTGATGAAATATTTCTTACCACCTCTAGTTTGAACAGATTTCATGTCACATACATCACTATGTATTAAATCTAGAGGTTCAGTGCTTCTTTCAATTAACATAAAAGATGCTCTAGTCGTCTTAGCTTCCACACAAGTTTCACATTTAAGATTAAAATCAATTTTAAATTTAGGCAATAAATTTAAATTTATCAATCTATCTAAAGTATAATAATTAACATGGCCCAATCTACCATGCCAAACATTAGATGACTCAAGCATGTAAACTGAAGATGCACCCTTATTATTATCAATAAAGGTCATTACATTCATCTTAAACAGGTCATTGCTCAAATATCCTTTGCCCACATACATTCCACCCTTAAAGAGTGAAAAATTATCAGACTCAAAAACCAACTTGAAACCATTCTTGCTTAACAATGAGCCATTTACAAGGTTTTTTTGAATGTCTGGCACATGCAGTACATCTTTCAAAGTAAGAAATCTGCCCGTAGTCATTTTGAGCACAACTTTTCCAATTCCTTCAATCTTAGAGGTTGAGGGATTTCCCATGAAAATTTTTCTTCTATTACCCACAGAATTATATGTAGAAAACATTTTCTTTTCTGAACATATATGGCGAGTAGCCCAAGTGTCCACCCACCATTCCTTGGTATTTCCTCCTACCAAGTTCACTTCAGAAATCATAGCAGAAAGGTTCATATTGGTTTGAGACACAACAGGATTCACAACAATTTGTTTGACATCTGTGTTAGACAAAATTCAAAACAAATTGTCTTTAAAATCATCCAAGTTTAAGAAATAACTTTCAAACATTACTGTGCAAAAAGAAAATCAAGCCAACTATCACACCGAATTGCAGAAAGGAACACAGTACGAATAAACTAAACAATAGAATCTCAAAAACCTAGCTAAACAATAAACCCAAAGAGACAAAATAAGCCTAATATTATATAATATATTATAAGCCAACTATATTTCAAACCCAAACAAAGCAGGAACAATTCGTACAGACTAGCAATTATATAAGCCAAAGCCAATCAAACAAGGATTCATATAAGACAAAAAAGCCCTAATAAAATAATATAAAAAGGAAGAAGTAGAAATCAACAACAACAATGAATAATACAACAATCTCAGTCAAGCACGTAACCAACATTATCAAAAGATCAAAGTTCACGATAAACACAAAATTAGTTTTCCAAGTTTTGCATAGTGTATCTATTGTTACCGATTTAGTGTTTTTCAACCAACACAAAATTCCTTTCACCGTCAATCACAAATGTAAATTAAAATATATAAATCTGCTTTAAGATTGTTGGGTATATTTCAGCAATTTACTTTTGTGATAAAGTAAAAGGAACAATACACAAATCTAAATAAAACAAAAACACAAATAGATATGATAGATAAGAGCAACAAACAAATTCTGAATATATATATAAGAAAAAATCTATAAATAATTAAAAACTCACAGACCAAATGCGTGAATAATAAACAATTCAGATCAAGTCTTGTGTTTGACACAATCTCAGATTTCGCCCCTCAAACAATTACTGTGGTGCTTTAAGACTCATGGACGTCTGCCTCCTTGGATAAAATGATCTACAGTATGAAAACGAAGTACACAAGGTTGTGCTTTGCGAACTACTCAATGTCTCTTTCTCTCTCTTTGACATAAAATGAATGCTCAAAATATTCTCACTGGGAGAGTTTTCCTCAAAAGTTAATTTCATGAATGAGGGATAATGAAATTATACGTAACTTAAAACTGAAACACTCAAGATTTAAATTATAAAATATTGGGTAAACGACATATTTGGTCCCTATCCTTTACAACATATTTCGATTTGGTCCCTAACCTTTCAATTGTGTCACTTTGGTCCCTAACCTTTCAACGTTGTGTCAATTTAGTCCTTATTGTTATATTTGGATGAAAATTAATGACATGTCAAACAACCAAAATAAAATTTTAGTGTATTATCACATTAATGAAAACTAATTTTTTATTTTGGCCATAAGACGTGTCATCAATTTCCATTCAAAAAATAATGGTAAGAACTAAATTGACACGATACCGAAAGGTTAAGGACTAAATTGATACAATTAAAAGATTAAGGACCAAATTGAAATATGGTGTATAGTATAGGGACCAAATACGTAATTTACCATAAAATATTATTATTAATTGGATAAATGGGCCTAGTCCACACATGCCTAAAGCCCAACCCAATATCTAGTCCAAACTCATATTCTCTATAATTTCCAATGTGGGACTCAAGGATTTTCACCACTTATTATAACATCTTCAAGTGAACATAGAAAATATCAATTTCTTATTCACTTTGTGCTATTTTTCCAACAAACACAAATAGCTTGTGTGCACAAACAATTTCATGACCAAATTCAATTTATGATTTCCTATGTTTTGAATTTTTTCCAGGCAGATAATTATGCATCCAAGCCAAGTCTTCCAAATCCCAACTCAATCCAAACTAAAGAAGACTATGCATATATGGCTAAACTATACTTTGCATCTTTAAAGTTCGGTCCAAGTTTGTTGGGTATAGTTACTTTTATTGATAAAATCTCTTGCGGTTAAATAAGAGTGTTTTTTTTTTTTTTAGTTGAAGAAATGTCAAATAAGAGATTTAAGGATAAAACCATGCTAAAAAAAAATTGATTAGTATCTTGATTTAATGATAAAAAATAGTAATTGTTATGGAGCATATTAGGGATGGCAATTTAGCCCCGCCCTGCCCCGCCCCGCTTTGCCCCGCCCCGCCCCGCCCCGCCTCGCCCCGTGCGGGTTTTCCCCGCCCCGCAAAGGTGGTGGGGCGGGGATGGGGCAATATTTTGTCCCCGCACCTCGGGGCGGGGCGGGGATGGGTTTAATATTTTTATCCCCGCCCCACCCCGCCCCGCACTAATAAGAACTATAATTATAAATTTAGTGAACCCTAAATCACTAATATTTAAAGTGAATCACAAGAGTACAAGACATGAAATAAAATATTTTTTATTTTAAAACTCTAATGCTATTGTCGCCCTTTGATCCATCCCTTTGCTCTATAGTCTATACGTGTTTTTCAAATTTCAAGCCAAACTCCACTCCAAGTCTATAAAGAAGTGGTGTCACTACATTGGGAGAAAGCAAAACTTATTCTTAAAGAACTAGTCAATTTTTATTTGTTATAAGACAACGTTTATTTTGTTAAAAAACTAATCAATTATACTTGATGATTTTGTTTATGCAAAGAAAATGTTTATTTTGTTATAAGAAATTTTGAATCATATTGTTACGTATTAGACTATTTAAATATTTGGATTATTTAAATGTTAAGATTTTAAAACATTTTATTTTGTTGTGATTTATATTATTATAGCAAAAAATTTATTATATAAATAAAATTGTATTAGGGGTGGGGTGGGGCGGGGCGGGTCCCCGCGGGGCCCCAAGGGGCGGGGATGGGGCAAGGTAGTTTGCCCCGCATCCCGGGGCGGGGCGGGGACGGGGAAGGGCAACAATTATGCGGGGCGGGGATGAAGATCCCATCCTCCGGCCCCGCCCCGCCCTATTGCCATCCCTAGAGCATATGTCATAGATTGAATTTCATATATATATATATATATATATATATATATATATATATAAATATGTATAACTCCATAATTCACAAAAGAATGGCATAGCCATAATTAAATAGAAAAATTTATTGTGATCTGGAATTTAAAATTGGCCGAAAGGCCGAAAATAGGACTCAAAACATGCCCACTACATTGTACAAGACATAGTCATGTTCGGCCCATAACCAGTTCAGCACATTGGAACTGGGAACCAAAAGTCATATTGGGCTTATATATTTCTAGAACTGTCTTTTCAGCCCAGTCTGCAGCCCTTAGCATTTCGATTTAGGGTTTGCAATTTATCCCAACGGAGCTATAAATATGCGCCTCAAGAACTGAGCTATGCGATGAAACCAACCTCTTCAGTCTTCGTCTCCTCCACCCAAGTTTCCTCTTTCCTCTTGTTTTCACACACGCGCGCACACAGACACACACGCATATGAACATGTTTGTGTACTTTTTATGCTTTTAAGCTTCAGTTTTTGTTGTTTAAGATTTGAAGTGGGTTACATTCAACAATCAAGTGATGAGAGAAAAAAATAACTGCAACAATATGATTGGATACGCTCCATGATTCATTGGTATTTAAGTCTCTGATGATTATTTACTTTATATTTTCTTTTTTCTTTTTGGGTTTTCATTTTTGTGTAGTACTCTTACATGTTTCTGTGTTTTTATTTAGTTCTCTTTATCAATTGGTAGATTATATGTTTCTGGGATATGATGAGTAAACCTTTTGGTCCGTGTTTCTGAATTAACCGTGACTGATAAACATTTTAGCACTCTCTGATCTCTCTCTGTTTCTAATTTCTATCTTTTTTGTGTCCTTTCTTTCAAAAATTTTGCCTTTTTAATTAATAGATCTATAATTTTTTTTTTAATTTTAAATTTTCTATGATATTGGCTCTGTGATTACATGCCTGAAAGGGCAATATACGCTATTCCGACTCAGAACATGAGCAGAAAATTCAATTTTGAAAATGAGAGCCTTTACTTATTTTGTCATTTGGGTTTTTAT
Source organism: Lithocarpus polystachyus (assembly GCA_033629205.1). Classification (NCBI taxonomy): domain Eukaryota; kingdom Viridiplantae; phylum Streptophyta; class Magnoliopsida; order Fagales; family Fagaceae; genus Lithocarpus; species Lithocarpus polystachyus. Next base: position 83,448,769 of record CM066163.1, read on the forward strand.
GTTTATGTGTTGTTTTGTTATGCTGTGATGAATTATGAATAAATTCACATGTCAGACTTCAGAGATTATTCCAATCAATGAGAAGTACATTCATCTATTCTGAGCATAATCTGTGTGTTCTGTTTTATTTCTTTTGGGGCATATGTTTTTTTGGCAAAAATATTGGAAGGAAAAATGTAATTGTTTTTGTGTTTGATGGTATACATAATTTATTGTTGGATGTTATTAACTTTGTTGGGGGCTTAGTCCTTAGAAATCTAAAAACTGCACTAACGAATAAAAGTTTTGTTCAACACTGTGTGGATGCAATTTGCTCTCGAGGAAGGTGTATAGTACAAGACTAACTATAATATAGAAAACTAGTTGTGATTGTTAAATTGCATCTCAGTTTTGACCTTTGGTCGAAATTGAAGCGAATGAATGAGGCCTTTCATGAGCTCTAGTAAAATGGATAATGCAGAACTCTTCTGTCTGCTGTGCTAATTCGGATTGTAAATGTGTATTTTCTTGTTCTTGGAGGTTTCTGCTGGAAGAATTATAGGTTAAATTACTCAACATGTTTGCGGATCAAAAATAAAATAAAATTACGCTCCGTGTTTATAACTTAGAAGCACCTATTGTGTCGAAATGCCATTTTTTAAGATTAAAATTTCATCAAAATATATCTAAGCTAACTAAGCTTAAGAGCTAAATACTATTTTCTAAGGGTCAATCTCTAAAACGGAGTAAATTGATAAAAATTGAACAACTAAACAGAACTTTTAAAACATTTTTTCAAAGAGCAGATTTGGTGCCACAACTTGTGTCACAACGTGAGCCATGGGCAAATTGTGGCATAAGTTGCGGACCAGACTTTTCTTTTTCGAACTCCAAAAGGTGATGATGTTTCTTGTATATAGTGTTTGTTTACAAATAGCTAAACATAGGAAATATGGGTTCCCTGCCTCGTAGTTTATTGGGTTTATCAGGAGAATCAAAGTTCAATGGTATTTCGACTATTTACTCCTCATGTGGAGTATTATAGCCTCTTTTTTTTTTTTTTTTTTTTTTTTTTTTTTTTTTAAATTTTAATTTAATTTTGTTTTTATTATTTTAAGAGATAGTTTTAACATATAGCTAAGAAATGAACTTTAGATCTCCTATTTTACAATACAAGAGATTTTATTAATTGACCTAATCAATTGGGCTAATTAAAATTCACGGAAAATTAAAGCTTAAAAATTCTTTTCCTTCTATAAAACTATCCGGTTACTCAAAAAGTGGTCATTTGGTTCTTACAATTGTGGTATGTTAATTCTTATTTGTGATAGTTCTATTTTCTTTCGGTATGGAAAACCCATTGCAGTTGATAGAAAAAATTCTTGTTTGAACTAACTATTGTTGTTTTTGCTACTTTCAAAGCTAATTGGGATTCAATTGATGCTTTTTCAAAGAATGTCTAAGGACACTCATTAACTGAAGTCTTTCTCATGGACTTTTATAAAGAGATAATTTAATACCTCAGGTTCTTTAAACATAAAAACTTGAAAAAGAAAAATAAATTCGTCGCAGGTGATCACTCGAATCATGGCGAACATTTTGGTTATCTGAATTTTTCGTGTGTGATTGCATCTAGTCGCTCTTTGCTGTTGATCTCATTTGCTTGTTTTGCCTTCCCATAATTTGCCTACGTAGAATGTCTCTTTCTTACCTCAAGTTCATGTTTAAAAAAGATGATATTAAAGATTGTCTTTACTTATCATTCTTGAGATGTACAAATCGCACTGGAAAATTACATAAAAACTAACATAAGTAATTTTATATAAATCTTTTTCCTAAGTTGAAAATGAGGTATTCATAAGCATATTTCAAAAAATCAATAAGTTAACGTATGGTTAAAATATTTATTATTTCCTACTATTTGTTCTGTTCGAGTTTTGAAACTACGTCTAAAACTTACAAAAAAGAGGTACAAAAAAGAGGTAGAGATCATGTATCTGCTCTGTCATCTATCACTGCTCCAAATTCATGGAATCATTCTTTGGCTGACCAAATAACAATGGAAATTCATTATTATGTTCTGATAAACTATCTTCTTTGGAAATATTCTTCAACGATTGATAAATTTGGTACATAGACCGCTTATCCTTGGGCCTTGAAACCACACATTTATATGCACTATCAAGAACTGCAAAATTTCCTTGTCATGACCTTTTATACACTGTTATGAATGGCATCTTTGATTCGACTAGATGTGGAGAGATGATTCACCCAATCCACCAAGTTACTTTTCAGTCCATCCTCAAAATTGCTTACTTCATGAGGTATTTGCCCAGTCAACAATTCCAGAAGTATCACTCCAATTCCCAAAGCAGCCCTTCTCAGGGAATATTTAGGCATAACCAAGTTCTTCCAAGTTCCCATTAAAAAATCTACTCTTAGAAACATCATCAAAAGTCATCACACTTGCCAGCCCAAAATCAATTATCCTAGCATCAAAGTCCTCATCGAAGAGGATCACATTGGAGCATATGTTTTAGTGCATAATTGGAGGATGGCAACCATGGTGCAGCCAATCTATATCTAGTTGGCCAATCCAATTCAATACCACTTCACGCAACAAAGAGTACGAAGTCCCATTACGCATATACTTAACACACCTAAAACTTCTCCTCCTCTACCACACAAAACACAAAAGTGGTGCCAATTTCGGGTGCCTAAGCTGGTCTATTTGGTTCGTCTCTAAATGTCTTCTCAAGCTTACAAGTATTCAACTGCTTGATTGCAAGTGCCGAACCATCACACAACATAGCCTTATAAAAGAGTGTGTTTGTACTTTGTATAAGCTACTGCAAAATGATGTTTTGGGTTTAAAATAAGCTTTTGAAAAAAAAAAGTGACGAGGAGTTGTTGCAAAACGGCGTTTTAGGTTTTAAAAACTCATTTTTATCTTTCAAATAGCCTAACGAAATGGATTCTAAGTAAAACCTGTTCTAGTCAATGTGCAATTATATTTTCCAGCCTAAAACTGCTAGTTGCCACCATCATTCATCAAAACAAGCGGTTTTCAAAACAAAAACTCTTGAACAAGCTTATGAGCCTTCAGTCTCTCACCCCAATCATCATCCAATCCCATATACTTTCTTCTTCTTAGTCAACCTCAACTGATACAAACACCACCCCCCAAAATCCAATGTCAACAACCACCGCCCCCCTCATTTCCCTCTATACAAGAACCAACCATCTCCCACTCCCCCCCCCCCCCCCCCCCCCCCCCCCCCCCCCCCCCCCCAACAAGAAGATTCTAAGCACCCTTCGCTTCCCCTTTCCTTTCTCGATATCCTGCCCATAAGATAATTATTCACCACTGAAAACAAGTTCAGCCTATCCAAGCTAGAAAGCTTATATGGTACAAGTCCAATAAACTTATTATTCAACAAGTTTAAACTATTCAAATACAAACACTTTGCAAGCTCACTTGGAATAGAACCAGAAAAACCATTATCAGACGAATTAGATATTGTACCATACAAATTGTTGCCTAAGAGCATTAGTACGTATTTGGGATTCTAAAAAATTATCTCATTTTATCATTTCAAAAGCTATTTTATCTATTATACCATACCACTTTACAACACACCCAACATCTTAAACTTTATTTTTTTTGTCATTCTATTTAGATATTCTTTCTTATTCTTTTTTTACTCTCTCTCTCTCTCTCTCTCTCTCTCTCTCTCTCTCTCTCTCTCTCTCTCTCTCTCTCTCTCTCTCTCTCTCTCTCTCTCTCTCTCTCTAAGCAACCAGCAACCAACAACTATAACATCACATAGCCACCACCACTCACATCTCAGCAAACCCACCAAACACTGGCCAGCAACCAGCACCACGCTGCCACCACCACACCAACCACCAAAACCCAGCACAAACAACAAGAAATCGCTACCAACAATCACAAGAAGCTGCCACCACAAGAACCACCAAGAGAGGGGAAAAAAAAAAAAAAAAAACACGCATGCACATGTCTATGTGTGTGCACGCCCACACACACATAGACACAAACACACACAAATTGCCAAAAACCACCAATAACAATGAAATTGCCACCACACCACCACCAAGAGAGAAAAACACACACACTCACACAACAACAACAACAACAACAACAACAACAACAACCAAACCCAGAAGCCCACCACCGCCAATCATGCTGATCTAGAAAGTCGGAAAAAACACACTAATCTCCACGCCGATCTCAATTGCGCCATCATGCCGATCTCTACCTTAACCGTGCCACCATGGCGTCACCATGCCGATCTCCATGCAAAACGGTCCAACCCAGCTCCGGTGGCAAGTTTTGAGAGAGAGAGAGAGAGAGAGAGAGAGAGAGAGAGAGAGAGAGAGAGAGAGAGAGAGAGAGAGAGAGAGAGAGAGAGAGAGAATAATTAAGGTTTAAAAGAGTTATACATAAAAGCTAAAAAGTAATAAACTAGCTTTTAAGCTAGTTATAAAAAGTTATGCTAAAAGTTTCGTTTAGGAACAACTTATTTAACTTTTTTAACTTTTTGCTGAAAATGTGTTAAAATATATTTGTACTTTGAAAATGTGAAAAAAAAAATAAGATTTTAAAAAGCTGTATATCAAAGCTAAAAGCAGTACATGTACTTTTTCTTTATGTGTTTTATTTATTTAAATTTATTATACTGATTATAATATTAGTAATAATAATTTTTAAAGAAAAAAAGGAATATTGGTAATGATATGGAATCATGGTATTGGACCAAATAAATTGGATTATAATATAAATATATACTTTTAAAAACTTTAAATTGGAAACATGGATTCTAACTTTAACAAAATTATAAGTTTATGAATATAAAAAAATGAAGTATAAATTTGTATATATTAAATTTAATATTATATAAAATAGTGGTAATTTTGAAATAGTACATTGATAATAACCGGTATCAAAATATATCTTTTTCCAGACTAAATCTAAATAGCTTCCGATATTAGGGTGACTCCTTAATAAACATAGAATTTGCCCAAAAATTGGTTCGAAATTTGTATTATTTGTAATTCAGATGCCGCAAATATTTATTAGCTAATTTGGGGTTGACTAAAATTTTGATTTTTGACTAAATCAGCTTTATGTTTGTGTATATCTTTTCAATGTTTCAGTCTTTTCACCTTCTCATTCCTATTCTCTCTCTACACATACACATGCATAAACATGGTTATTTTATTTTTTATTGAGTAATGTAACGTCCATAACAATTGCGTTGATAAACATTTTCCGAGTTATTGTTGTAACTAGAAACCCAACATTGATTCTGTGAAATATAAAGTTTAAACAATAACATGTCTTTCGGAAATTCATAAAAAAATGGATGAATAAATCATAAAAATATGATCCAAATCAACACAAAATATTTATGCACCGAACTGTTGGTGAAGGCATGTCGGAGAGAAAAACATTGACTTTTTGTCTGGTGTGGGAAGACCGGATAAGAGCAATTACATCAGTCCATGTAAAGTCTTGCAAAATAGAAAAAGGTGGTATTTTTACACATTTTAGCCCAAAAAACACACATATCAGCTCGTGCAAAATTGTGCAAAAATGCACAATTGCTACAGTAACCGTGCATATATGCACGGTTACTGTAGCGCTTGTATCCATTATTTTAATAGTTTTCCATTCGCACTATTTTTTCTCTCTCTTTTCCGTTCACAACAACCTCAGCCTATTCCTCTTCTTTCACCTCAGATTCACACAAACACACCCACACACAAACTCATCCAAACAAATCATCACAGAAACACACCCACACACAAATCAACACAGACAAAGACCCGGGAGGTTGGATCGGCCGGTGAAGGATCTGGGTCGAGAAGGATCGGCCGGTGAGGAAGATCTGGATAACAGAAAATTAAGAAACTTTTTTTTTTTTGAGAAAATCAAGAACCTAGCTTCAAATCCTATTACCCAAAAAAAAATTAAAGCTACGAAATTTTTCACAAAAAGAAAAAAGGGGTTGAAAGATCAAACCAGACTACTTACCCAGAAAGATCAAACCAACCCAGATAAAATAAAGACCAAATAAACAGTAACATATGTACGAGGAACAAGTATTTTTGTAGCATCGAAAAGAATGAGGAATATAAAACAACACAACTTTATTACAAAGAGAAAAAACAGAGAACGTGGATCGGCCGGTGAAGAACGATCGTGGCCGGTGAAGAAGATCTGCATCGTGGATCGGCTGGTGAAGAAGGATCGTGGCTGGCGAAGAGGTTTGGGTCGAGAAGGATCGGGCGGTGAAGAAGGATCGTGGCCGGTGAAGAAGGATCGGCCGGTGAAGAGGGTCTAGATCGTGGCCGGTGATCGTGGCTGGTGAAGAAGGGCTCTGGATCGTGGCCGGTGAAGAAGACCTCTGGATTGTGACCGGTGAAGAAGGATCGGCCGGTGAAGGGGTCTGATCGTGGCCGATGAAGAAGGATCGGCCGGTGAATGGTCTAGATCGTGGCCGGTGAAGAAGATCGGCCGGTGAGAAGGTCTGGGTAGGGAGATGGGTTTTGGAGTTTCTGAGAAAAAATGTGAGAAGTAGAAAATAGAGACAGAGAGGCGAGATCAAGAGAGAGAGAGAGAGATAGGCGAAATAAATCAAAACAGCTGGGGTTAGAGTGAAATAGGGGTGCGTGCGGGTTGTTGAGAAAATAATAAAAAAATTGGGTAGAATTAATATTTTATTAAATAAATGTATAGAATAGATAAACTGATGTGGGTGTCTTGTGAAAATGAGCGTGTAAAATAGAAAAAGTAGGTTTTAGAGGTGTAAAATGCAAAAATTTTTACACGAGCTGATGTAATTGCTCTAACACTGACAAATCACGTAGAACTTTTAACGCTCTCTGAACTCTCTCTGATTTTATTTATTTATTTGGTTATCTCTCGCAAAATATTTTCCTCTTTGCTTAATATTTGAAAATTTTCAAACAAATATCATTGGTCACTTTAAATTGTTTTATATTTTTTAAATTAAATTTTTTGCATGATATTTGCTCCAGGAGTAATACAAGATTCAAAATGGAAATAAACGCTATTCCGACTCAGAACATGAGCAGAAATTTCTGTAGAGAAAATATGAGAGCTTTTATATTTAGTCATATCACATATGGTTTTTATGTGTTTATTTGAATTGCTTTGAAAGTCAATATTTTTGTTGTTTTGACTCCTTAAACACCTAACCACCATAGAAAATGACTTCACATGCTCATTTGCAATGAAATTGTAAATTTAGACAATTAAAGTTCATGTTTCTCAAAAAAAGAAAAGAAAAAAAAAAGACAATTAAAGTTCATGAACGATTATGAAAAATGGGTACAGATGCATGCGTATGGATGATTTGAGCATGCATACGTAGGCGTGAAACGTATTCTGGGTCCCTGCTACTCAATGCATAGAAAATGATTTTACGTTGGAATGCTTTCTTTCGATTCCTTCTTCTTCTTTTTTATTTATTCTTTATATAAAGAGCAGACCTTAGTTACCAGTGGCGGCACCACTCATAGTTCAGGGTGTTCTTAGGAACACCCGGACTTGATTTTTTTTTTTTATATATAATAATTTAAATTTTTTTATTTGTTTAGCGTTAAAAAAAAAATAGGAACACCCTCAAGCAATATCAGGAACATCCTCAAAATTTTTATGTCAAACAAAGTTTGAACTAAAATTTAATGCATAGTGGGGTATGTGCTAATGCACAGTGGGGTGTGTGATAGGCTGCTAGTAGTTAGTAAAAAAAATTAATGAAGCAATTAAACATCAATAATTAATAATTTAATTAACTAATACATTATAAAAGACAAACAAATCAAATTATGTTAGGCTAAACAACAATTAATAATTTAATAATTAATAAAATAATAATACAACAAATTATAGTTTATAAAAGACAAACAAATTTATGAAACAACTAAACAATAATAATTAATAATTTTATTAATATTTCAAATGAACTTATAGTTTATTGTACAGGTACCTTTGTTCATTTCTTTTCTTTTTATTTTATTTTTTTCCTTTTGAGGTTTTTTGGTGTACTGAATGCAAATTTGTTTTGGTTTTAAGAATATATATATATATATATATACATATATATATATATATATATATATTTTAAGCACAAACTTCATGCTGGCCAAATCTTGAATTTCGGTCGGTATTTACCAAAACGTTCCCAAATAGACTAAAATGACCCGAAATTTTTTCAAAGTAGAATAGGAATATCCTGGACAAAATTCCTGGAGCCGCCACTGTTAGTTACCAATACATTATTATAGATTCTTCAATTAAATTCAAATACTTGTTTGCATTGACTAATAAAAATATAAAAAATTATTATAATTTCTAATATGTTGATTCCGGTTAGCTCAACTGGTGTGTGTGTGTATATATATATATATATACCAGTTAAAGAATCTAATATGTGTAGTTATGTGTTTAAGTTTAATTAAAAAATCTGATATGTGAGTTTCGATTAGCTCAATTGGTAAAGTTTCTTGTGGTTAAATAAGAGATATAGGCTTCGATCCCCACCTATACAAAAAACTAATTGATGTCTTAATCTGATAATAAAGAACAATCATCAAGAGTGGACTCTATAGGTTGAAATCATTTCAAAAAAAAAAAAAAAAAATCTAGTATGCATTGAATGTTTTTATTTTTGTTAAGAGCCTTGTATTGCAATGAAGCCACTTGGTCTTGTCCCACCGAACAAAAACCTAACAATATATTGTAATCAAATAGGCGTGGTGAACATCATGAGTCACTTAACATATTCCCCATTAAAAGTCCTCTCAAAATATTCAACAAAGTCGAAAGCAAAGCAATAACCCACCCCGGCCTATAATGAGACCAAGGGACATGATAATGGAATATTCAAAGATATGACCCATAGAATACCAAATAAATAACTCTTTTAATTTGATTGGTGGATGTCAAAGCCCAACAATTATTGGAGACTATAAGTATGAGAGAGAGAGAGAGAGTATAAACCCTACAACCAACTTTCTAAATTTAGTAAAATAATAATAATAAGGCGAAAAACCCATTTTCGTCCCTACATTTTTATGCGATTCCCACTTTGGTTCCTAACTTTTTTTTTTTCCACCACTTTTAGTTCCTATCTTGGAAAATGCATCTCGTTTTAGTTCTTGCCGTTACATCAGAGACGAAAAATACACACGTGGCAAATGGAGTGCACTGTCGGCACACTAAAAGCTGATGTGGCCATTAAAATAAAAAAAAATATTGTTTACATTTTTACGCGATTCCCACTTTGGTTCCTAACTTTTTTTTTTCCACCACTTTTAGTTTCTATCCTGGAAAATGCATCTCGTTTTAGTTCTTGCCGTTACATTAGAGACGAAAAATACACACGTTGCAAATGGAGTGCACTGTCGGCACACTAAAAGCTGACGTGACCATTAAAATAAAAAAAATATTATTTGGCATTAAAAAATGCCACGTCAGTATTTAAATTAAAAAAAATTAATTTATTAATTTTAATTAAATAAAAAAAATAAATAGAATTAAAAACTAAAAATCACATGAATTGGGATCTAAGTGTGTCTTGAACAAGAATAATAAGAACACAAATCCAGATCCAACAGCACAAACCCAGAAATTAAAAAAAAAAAAAAACATTAAATCAAAACCCAACCAAATCAACAACAAAACTTCTAAATCATCCAACATCAACAACAAAACAACATAGCACCAATTAGACCACAGGTCATCAACAAACCCTAGATAAAACCCAATCATCAACCCAAAATCCATAAATTACATCATCAAACCACAGATCCTCAACAAACCCCAAAGAAAACCCGGATCCTCTATGCTTCTCTTTTTTAGATTGGGACCGATAGACCACTCAATCACTATCGATTGGCCATAGGGTTAAAAAGAGACAAAGATGATGAGTTAGAGAGAGAACGAACTAGACATCAAGCGATTGAACTAAGAAGATGAAAGATCTGGGTTTTAATCACAGAGCGAGATCTTGGTGCAAAACTCTTCGGGATTGAGATCTTGGTGCAAAGATTTTGGTATAGCTCGTACGACACACGCTCCTCAACTTCCTCGCACTTTTCTGACCCATCTTCATTCACTGAACAACTAAACAAGCAGCTCAAGCTGAACTCTTCATCTTCATCTTCTTCTTCTTCTTTAAAGCACTCGTTCTCAAGTCCTCTAAGCAGTTCGATCTGTCCTCCCACACCAAATCCAAGCCTTCGAATCCCAACTTAGCCACGATGATAAAGAAGTTCATGGAGAAGAAGCCATCGTCTTCTTCGTCGAAGGTGGTGAAGATGGTGATTCCGTCGGATGTGATTGCAGAGGACTTGAAGAAGACGGCAAGGAAAGCTACGAGCTTCAAGGGCTTGCATAAGAAGCTGTTTGGGGCTGGGAATGAAATGACAACCTTTGAGAGTAAGAAAAAGAAGGAGGTGAAGGCTTTAACTGAGGTGAAGGAGTACACGAGGACTTTGGTTGCGTTTTGATTTCCTTTTTTTTTTTTTTTAATTTCTGGGTTTGTGCTGTTGGATCTAGGTTTGTATTCTTATTGTTCTTGTTTAAGACACACTTAGATCTCAATTCATGTGATTTTTAGTTTTTAATTCTGTTTTTAATTCTTTTATTTAGTTAAAATTAATAAATTAAAATTTTTTTAATTTAAATGCTAACGTGGCATTTTTTAATGTCAAATAACATTTTTTATTATTATTTTAATGGTCACGTCAACTTTTAGTGTGCTAACAGTGCACTACGTTTGCTATGTGTGTATTTTCCGTCTCTGATGTAACGGCAGGAAAGAAAATGAGACGCGTTTTTCAGGATAGGGACTAAAAGTGGTGGAAAAAAAAAGTTAGGGACCAAAGTGGGAATCGCATGAAAATATAGGGACGAAAATGAGTTTTTCGCCTAATAATAATTAATAATGAGATTTATGAAGAAGGAATGATGGGATTTAGATATTTGTTTTCCATAGAAAGAATGTAATAAAGATTAAAGAATAATAAAGATATTATTTATAGAATCAATGAATTTGTCCATTGGGTTTATAACTTTGGATGATGCCTTGGGTTTTCAGTTAATTTGGTACTTTTAGGTGATCTTGTTTCATATGCTTAATCATCTCACCCCTCTTGATGTAAGTCTTTCCTTCTTGTTAGGGCTCGGGGTTGGAAGAATTCTGAAAATAACATCTCAAGTCTTTACATCTTCTTAGGCTCGTTGTTGGAAAACTTCTGAAAATAACTATCAAGCCTTTTTCTTCTTCTTGGCCTCGTTGTTGGAAGAATTCTGGAAACGTCTCAAGTGTTTACTTCTCCGTAGCCTTGTTGTTGGAAGAATTCTGAAAATGAAGTCTACTAGGACAAATTTTAGTCAAGATTCTCTCTTAAAATGTGAAATTTCTTCGAACCCACTTATTAATATTATTTTGGAACGGAGCTGTAAATATGTTTCAACAAAATGTCCAAATTAATTTTTGGGAGAGCTAGGGTGGCGTATTATTTTTGTCAACCCAAAGTTTAATTTCTTATATAAGAATTGTGTTTAATTGTATATTATAATTTTTGGGCAATTGATCTATCCAAACATGAATATATATATATATATATATATATATTGAAAAATATATCTTACCTTGCCAAACTGGTAGCAAAATTGTGTTATGTGGCCAATAATCTTTTTTTTTTTTTTATTATTTTTTTTATACAAGATAGAAATTCTACTCTAACATAATTTAAGTGTATATGTGTGTGAAGCTTCCTCCTGGAGACTTGAACTCTGGTCCTTGCCCCTCACACCTCATACTCCACAAGCACTTATACTTGTGCAGTAACCATCAGGTGATCAATAATCTCTCTATTATTATTATTATTATTATTATTATTATTATTATTATTTGTACTGTAACTGCCGGGGACTGCCGGGGGGAAAAAAAAAAAAAACCTTAGCCATTAAGGTGATCAATACTTCTTTTTATTAATTTTTCCTTGGGAGTGTTCTGCAAGTAATGGAAGCTCGAAAGACTTGCAACATGTTAAGATTGAGGTCCAAAATGGCAGGCTAATAAAAATTATTGTGGTCGCTATAAAAAAAACACAACTTGCTTTTGTTGGATGTGAGGACGAATACGTACGGTCCGTAGTCCCTGCTCCATAGTATTTAAAATGTGCTTACTGCGAAGGGGGGATTTTATAATTAGTACCTTTAGAAACTTGGTGGACAAGGATTCGAGAAGTACATGCACCAAGACTTGGATAATTGCTCTATCTTGACATATGGCGGCTCTCAAAATATGTTCTAAGGGGGTATTCAAATTCATTTTGAAGAGATTGACAAAGACCTATAATATTTTCTTGTTACCTTTGGAAACTTGGTGGACAAGGATTCCAGAAGTACATGCACCAAGACTTGGGTAATTGCTCTATCTTGACATATGGCGGCTCTCAAAATATGTTCTAAGAGCATTCACAGCAGAACATTTATAATTCTCTCATCTAAAAGTTACTTTATCTATAATTTTAGCTTTTACCTCTTCACACTCCACAGCAATACATCTATATTTTTAGCTATTTGATTAAAATAATACAAAAAACTCAATACAATAATAATAAAAAATTTTACAACAAGCTTCAGCACATCATCACCACCACCACAGCACAGCCATCACCACCACCATCACCACCAAAGCACAGCCATCACCACCACCACAGCAGTCCACAACAGAAAAAAAAAAAAAAAAACCCATGCGATCGGCGATGAGGGAGACATGGAGGACGGCGAGGTGGGACTACAGCAAGCTTCAGCACAGCCATCACCACCACCATCACCACCACAGCACAACCATCACCACCACCACAGCAGTCCACAACAGAAAAAAAAAAAAAAAACCCATGCGATCGGCGATGAGGGAGACATGGAGGACGGTTGGGCGATGAAGATCGGCGACGGAGGACGGCTGGGCGATGAAGATCGGCGACGGAGGACGGCGATGAACTGAGGACGGCGATGGAGGACGGCAATGGAGGACGGCGCTGAGCTGATCGGCGATGAGGGAGAGAAAAAAAAAAAAAAAAAAAGAGAGAAGGAAGAAGGAAGAAGAAGAAGAGGCGCCGGGGAGAGAGAGAGAGAGAGAGAGAAAGAAAGAATGAGACGTGTTAATGAGAGAGGAGAGAGAGAGATAATAAAATAGTATTTTTTTTTTAGCTGTGGTGAACAGTGCACATTTATTTATAGATGTGCACTGTTCACTTGAAGCTAAAAAATAGAGAAATAGCTCCATTGCTGTGAGCTGAAATTGTGGGTCTAAGTAGCTATATTGCTATATATTATAGCAATATAGCAATTTGACACCACTGTTGCAAATGCTCTAAGGGGGTATTCAAATTCATTTTGAAGAGATTGACAAAGACCTCCTATAATATTTTCTTGTTTCATCTTAGGTAGGAGATGAATCAGTACATGTGATTTTCTTATTAAAAGTTTATTCATAATAAGCAAAAGAATAAACGATAAATTATAAGTTTATTGGACATATTATTTTGAAGATATTAATTATTGCTATTAAGAATAAATCTTGGAAATCAATGGGTTCTAATAATTAGCTCAACTAGTAAAGTCTCTAATGGTTGAATAAGAGATTAAGAGTTCAATTTTCACCTACATCAAAAATCGATTGATGTCTTGGTTTGATGATAAAAATCACAATCATCACTAGCGGACCTTATAGGTTGAAATAAAAAAAAATCATGGAAATTCATAAATAATATTAAAAAGTGCAGTGAGATCCGTGAATAGTAGTAAAAATAAATTGAATAGTAAAATAAGTAGGCAAAAATAATTTTTGCCAAACACACTATTTATGCGTGGAACTATTGGTGAAGGCATGTCGAAGAGAAAAAACATTGACTTTTTGTCTAGTGTGGGAAGACTGAGTAACACTGGCGGCTTTACATAAAGTCCAAGGTGGTCATAGGACCATCCTGGCCTGAAAAAAATAATTACTATTATGTATAAGTTCTAAAAATTTATAATTTTTTTATCCTTAAAAAAACTATGTGACAACCCTAAATATTTTTTGGCCCAATATAATTAAGTTTTGGACAAAATTTGACAACAAACTTGGTTGCAAGTTAAAGTTACAATTCCATTCAATATTTTTTATTTATTAAATGTGAATTTTTACAAATCGACCATTTAATTACATTTTCTTCTTACAACCTCCATATTTGCAAAATTTTAAGAATAAGATCAAAGATTAATAGTTATGTCATCAATCAAATGTTTAAATTTTGAGTTTTTGTAGTCTAAAGTTATATATAAAAAGTCAGTTTATGGATCGAATAATAAATAACATCCGATTGACATGAAATTTGACATGTGTTTTAAGAATATAGAAAACATGAAGGAAATTGTAAGACTTTATATGTTTGCACCTGTGTATGTGTGTGTGTGTGTGTGCTTTTTTTTTTTATTTTTTTTTTTATTTTTGTCGTCAATATATGAAGTTCTCTTTTTATTAGAAATTGTATAATTTAAGTTTTTTAATGACTACCCTCAAAAAAATTTCTAGAACCGCCACTGTTGAGTAACACTAACAAATCACCTAGAACTTTTAACACTCTCTGAACTTTCTCTAATTTTATTTATTTATTTGGTTATCTCTCGCAAAATAGTTTCCTTTTTGCTTAATATTTGAAAATTTTCAAACAAATATCATTGGTCACTTTAAATTGTTTTATATTTTTTGAATTAAATTTTTTTTCATGATATTTACTCCAGCAGTAATTAATACAAGCTTCAAAAGGGAAATATGCGCTATTCTGACTCAGAACATGAGCAGAAATTTCTGTAGAGAAAATATGAGAGCTTTTATATTTAGTCATATCACATATGGTTTTTATATGTTTATTTGAATTGCTTTGAAGGTCAATATTTTTGTTTTTTTGACTCCTTAAACACCCAAGAGCATTTGCAGCAGTGAAGCTAAATAGCTATATTGCTATTTTAACTCCACCAATATAGCAAAAAGAGCATGCAGCAGTGGAACCATATTTAAAATTTTTAGCTAAAGTGCTACAGTGCACATCTATTTATAAATGTGCACTGTAGCACACAGCTAAAAAAAAAAAATTATTTTTTTATTACTCTTCTCTCTTTTCACTGATTAAAAAAAATCTCATATTCTCTCTCTCTCTCTCTCTCTCCAGCTTCTCTTCTTTCTTCTTTCTTCCTCAATTTTTTTTTCTCTCAAGCTCACCAGCCAGCTCCCTCGTCTCCCTCATCCCTCAGCTTGCCGGTCAGCTCGTCATCGCCGATCTGTTCCGCCGACCCACCCCAAGCCCCATCGCCGATCTCCCCAAACCCTATGCCTCCACCGGCCTTAACATCACCAGCCCAAGCCGACCCAAGCCCCAAGCCGTCCAACATCACCGATCCATGTCTCCGTCCCATGCCGTCCAATGCCTTCGTCCCACGCCGTCCAATGCCTCTGCCGGCCTCAATGTCACCGGCCCAAGCCGACCCAAGCCGCCAATCTACGTCACTGACATGTTCTTTTTTTTTTTTTTTTTTTTTCCCTGCTGTGGACCACTGGTGGTGGTGGTGGTGGGGGTTGTGGGCGTGGTTGTGGTTGTGGCTGTAGCTGTGGCTGATGGTAGAGGTGGTGCCCCAAGCCGCCGATCTATTCTCTCTCTCTTTTTTTTTTTTTTTTTTTTTTTTTTTTCCTGCTGTGGACCACTGGTGGTAGTGGTGGTGGTGGTGGTGGTTGTGGTTGTGGCTGATGGTAGAGGTGGTTGTGGTGGTGTGGTGTATATTTTTTGGGTAGTGGGATATATTATTTTATGCAGAAAATATATTATTTTATTGTGATGTTTATATTATTTTATTGTGTTGAAAGCTAAAATAGATCCACTGCTGCAGCACGTGTGTAGTTAAAATAGATAAAGTAACTTTTGGTAGAGTTAAATTGTTAAAAATTTAGCTCCACTGCTGTGGATGCTTTAACCACCATAGAAAATGACTACACATGTTCATTTGCAATGAAATTGTAAATTTAGACGGTTATCAAAAAAAAAAAAAAAAAAAAAAAATTGTAAATTTAGACAATTAAAGTTCATGAACGATTATGAAACATGGGTACAGATGCATGCGTATGGATGAATTGAGCATGCATACGTAGGCGTGAAACGTGATTATGGGTCCCTGCTACTCCATGCATAGAAAATGATTTGCTTCTTTGATATTCGATTGTTACGTTGAAATGCTTTCTTTCGATTCCTTTTTCTTCTTTTTTATTTATTCTTTATATAAAGAGCAGACCTTAGTTACGCTAAGTGCAATACATTATTATAGATTCTTCAATTATATTCAAATACTTGTTTGCATTCACTAATAAAAATATAAAAAATTATTATAATTTCTAATATGTAGATTCTGGTTAGCTCAACTGGTGTGTGTGTGTGTATATATATATATATATATATATATTTATACCAGTTAAAGAATCTAATATGTGTAGTTATGTGTTTAAGTTTAATTAAAGAATCTAATATGTGAGTTCTAGTTAGCTCAATTATTTAAGTTTCTTATGGTCGAATAAGAGATATAGGCTTCGTTCCCCGCATACACAAAAAACTAATTGATGTCTTGATCTGATAATAAAAAACAATCATCAAGAGCGGACTCTATAAGTTGAAACCATTTCAAAAAAAAAAAATCTGGTATATCGTACATATATAAGGTAATGTACTTAAGTTTCATTGAATGTTTTTATTTTTGTTAAGAGCCTTGTATTGCAATGAAGCCACTTGGTCTTGTCCCACTGAACAAAAACCTAACAATATATTGTAATCAAATAGGCGTGGTGAACATCATGAGTCACTTAACATATTCCCCAATAAAAGTCCTCTCAAAATATTCAACAAAGTCGAAAGCAAAGCAATAACCCACCCCGGCCTATAATGAGACCAAGGGACATGATAATGGAATATTCAAAGATATGACCCATAGAATACCAAATAAATAACTCTTTTAATTTGATTGGTGGATGTCAAAGCCCAACAATTATTGGAGACTATAAGTATGAGAGAGAGAGAGAGAGAGAGAGAGAGAGAGAGAGAGAGAGAGAGAGAGAGAGAGAGAGAGTATAAACCCTACAACCAACTTTCTAAATTTAGTAAAATAATAATAATAATTAACAATGAGATTTATGAAGAAGGAATGATGGGATTTTGATATTTGTTTTCCATAGAAAGAATTTAATAAAGATTAAAGAATGATAAAGATATTATTTACAGAATCAATGAATTTATCCATTGGGTTTATAACTTTGGATGATGCCTTGGGTTTTCAGTTAATTTGGTACTTATTAGGTGATCATGTTTCATATGCTTAATCATCTCATCCCTTTTGGAGTGCCGAACGGCACTTTAAAAGTGCCAAATTGCCTTCATGTGGGCTTTGGCCCAACGGCCTTCGGGTGACAATAAGGCACATTCTTTTCGACCTTTTTGCAAAAGGACGCATCTGGATTCAAATCCTAATCGTCTGTGCCTATTTTTTAGGATCCTCAGGCCTCTATAAATAGAGATTGAACCTCATAATTCAGTACATTTTTTTTTTTACACTCTGAGAGGCATACATTTTAGGCTCTCAAATCACTTATATTTTTTGATCACTTTTCTGAGTGTTGCTGCAAGAATTAGGGATTTTAGGTTTCAAAGAGAACTAAATAAGTTTCTTTGAACCCTAAAACATCCTCTCAAGAACAAAGAGTGCTTATGCAAGAGGTTGTTTCCTTCACCCTATCCTTTCTTTTATGTTTCATGTTCATGATAATGCATGTTATATCTCTTTCTATTTCAAATAGTCATAACATGAATTGTTAATTGTTGATGTTTTTTTATGTGGTTGTTATAATCTCTTTCTTGAATATCAATAATTAGCATGTAAATAATTCTTTTTAAAAAAATATAAATAAAACAGATCTACATCTTTTCTAGATGTAGATCTGAATTTTTTTCAATATAAAAACAGATTTGCATCTTTTCTAGATATAGATTTGAGTTTTTCTCAATATAAAAACAGATTTTGCATCTTTTCTAGATGTAGATCTGAGTTTTTTTTTTTTTTTTCAATATAAAAATAGATCTGCATTTTTCTTAAAAGTAGATCTGAATTTTCCTCAAACAAAAAAGAGATCTACATCTTTATTAGATGCAGATCTAAATTTTTCTTAAATCACAACTGATTTGTATCTTTCTTAAAATACAAATTAGATTTTTTAATACATGCAAATTGTTGAAATAAAGAAAGAGATTATATACTACTATGTTTGTGTTTGTTTTAATTCATTTTGCATGAATTTGAATAATGAGTGAAACTCCCTTATTAAAAAAAAATCCTTTTTATTCTTTTAAAACATATAAAAAACAAATCTGATTTTTTATCATCAAAAACCATTTTTTTTTTTTATCATTACAACACAGATCTGAATTTTTATCTCCAAAAACCTTTTTCTTTATATATTACAAAACAAATCTGATTTTTCTATTGTCAAAAACCAATTTTTTTTTTATCATCAAAACAGATTTGATTATTTTCGAACAAAAGAAGTGATTTCATTCATAAAAAATCTTATGTGATTTAGTTTTTAATTCACATGTTCAACATACCATACATAACATGCATAAAATGGTACATTGGTCACAAGAGTCTAGAAGAGCAGACTCTGTCTGAGCGGAATGGGTGCCTAACGCCTTCCCATTTTGTAACCTAGCTTCCAGATTTAGGTCTTTGGCTAAGTAGAACTAGCCTGTCTTTATTTGTTTTGGGTAGATTGTAACTAGGACAAAAAGTCATGTATATTTGGTAGATTATAACTATGACCCAAAGCTGTGTAAAGTTCAAATTTTCAATTATGTATTTCATTATTCAATCAATGAGAAGGACAATTTAGTCATGTTTTCTTATTTAGTTTTTCTTATTTTTTGTACATAAAAAATAAGTGGCGACTCCACATTATTTACCCAAAAAGAGAGGTGCCCTAAAAAGGTACACAAATCTCTTTTTTGAGGGACACCGTCTCTCACATCCCCCTAACAAAATAATCTCCTATACTAACTCTCCCCCTATGTACATGACTACTCTCATACCCAAAACTACTTTCCCTTTTTGTCACGAATGACAAAGGGTAAGTCACTGAGAAACAGTCATCTTCTCTTCACTAGAAGAGCTAGCACCATCGTCCTTATCAGCATCATCACCACCGAAGCCATCATCATCACTCTCATCCTCTGAAGCCTGTGGAGATGGAGATAGAGACGCTGCAAAACCACCCATGATAGCCTGTCGTCGAGTGATACGACCAATACGGGTGTTCACTTGAGCATCCATGCACACAAGCTGTGCCATGATGGCCTTGAGAGTCACTCCACCTGCGGAAGAAGAAGGAGTGAAGGTGGATGGAGCGGAAGAAGCCGGAGGAGTTGCCATCTCGGTTCGTGGCTACTTCAGTTGAAGCTGAGCCTCGCTCCGTCTAACGGTCACTGCGTCTATAGTACACATGACAGAGAAGTGTGGAGACTCAGGATAGGAGATAGACGCATGACTAAGAATCATCGTGATAGTAGAAGGGAAAATGAGCTTATCACGGGTCGCCGTATCTCTATAGATATTTATAAAGGAGAGTATGAAGTGAGAGGGAAAGTCCATGGTAAGCCTCTCAAGGAGGGATAGCAAAAATCAAGCACAAGGCTCAGTAATCGAATTATAGTGAGACAAGGGATGTAAAACAAATGTCATCACCATATTCAGGAACCTCGGACCTTTTGCAAAGCCCAAGCAAAGGATGTTTTGACAGTCACCCCAAGATGAAGGTGTCTCACATAATAAAGGCATGGGTTTGTCTTTGGACACAGTCCTAAGACGATCACAGCCGAGGTAGTCAGTGAACTCTACCTTCGGAACGTGTAGCACCTCTGATATAAGATTCAGAGTGACTACAATGCGTGTACCTCAAACATAGGTGATAAAATGAGGTACAGAGTAATTGAATCCATGCATATTGAAATAAAACTCCTATATGATCATGGAGGGACCAAGTGACCGGGATGTCATAAAGGGACTCTCAACCCTTACTATAGATGACAGTGGCAAGGTCAGTATCGAAAAAATTTGAAAGGACGACTTGGCTTTCCAAATGAATGCCACGTCGAGAAAAGTTCTTCGAAAAGTCTTTACGGGCTTATCGTCATGGAACCTGACATGAGAGGAGGTAGGATTAATAGAGGAAGAGGCCTCGGAACGAAGAGGGTTCCAGGACAGAGTAGACTTGCTCTTCTTTGGTGCCATGAGCAGACTAACCGAATAGGAAGAGAGATAGAGAGAGAAAGACACGCAGAAAAGTACCAAGGATAGTTAATATCAATAAGGAAGAAAAGAATGGTACGTATGCATGAAAAATGCATGAACATGTTGTTAGGTTCTAAGAATTTAGGTTAAATGTATTAGAACTTCAATTTGTAATGTTGGCAAACCATGATTAAAACGTTTTAGTCTTGTTTAGACTTGCTCAAAGTATATGTTTTTATGTAAAGTTGGAATTGAGTTACTGCAAGATTTACTGTGTAAATCTGCCTGGCTCGATCGATCAAAAATTAGACTCGATCGATCGAAAGTCATGCAGATTGTTTTTCTGTAGAATTTTCCAACTCAGCCCAAGCCCGTTTGACGTGTAGGGTTTTATGTTTTACCCTAGGTATAAAAGGGAAAACCCTAGCCACGTTTTCAGGTTGCTCTTTATGCTCTATGTGTGAATCTTATGTGAGATCTAGAGATATTTGCCTTCACATACACTTAGGGTTTCCAATCTCAAGATTGATGTCAAGAGTTTGGTGATCAATTCAGTTGCTGTTTCAAGAGCTTAAAGATATACAAGCGGGAGTGCTTGTGCTTGCTATGAATCCAAGAAAGAAGTAGTCCGTGGACTCGGAGCTGTCACGTGGTCGTGGTAGTAAGTTTCCTACTCGAGGTAGTAATAGGATGTTAGTGGTCTAAGTTGCTATTGTGTAAACTTCAATTCTTTCATAGTGGATTCGTTTTACATTGAGGATAGCTAGGTTAAATCCTCCCTAGGTTTTTTACCGGTTTGGTTTTCCTAAGTTATCATATTGTTGTGTTCTTCATTTTTCCACACTTCGCAATAATATGATTTATTGGTGTTAATCTAGATCTACATAATTTACCTAAGTGAATCACTTGACTAAATAACTAGGTTAATTTGGTTGTGTTTTAAGGGGTCTAAAACTTAACACATGTGACATGTAACAATAAATACATCATGGGCTCAGCCCAATCCAAACCTACTAGTACACATGATTTCAACAGAGAAAGCACACATCTGAAATGCATGAAACATTGTTAAAATGCAAATGTGATGCAATGCATGAGTAGACATGAGCATTTAAGCAAAACCCAACCTAAAAATTTTGTAAAAACCTCATCAATTTTGAAATACCCCAAAATTTTTCAAAAACCCCAAAAACCTAGATCTATATGAATGAAATGCATGAAAAAAAGTGATAATAAGATCATACTAGTGAATGGAAGAGCAATCTAGGCTGAAAATATACTGGGTTTGAGGTTTAGAGAGAGAGAGAGAGAGAGAGAGAGAGTGAGTGAGAGAGAGAGAGAAGTGTTTGGGGAGGTGAAGGGTCAGAAACTATCGAGAGAGATCGGAGAAAATGAGAGAAAAATCAAGTGAGGCTTTATATAGAAATTACGATTCTCGATGGATCGAAAGGTGTTGAGCACTAATTTTTGATTAATGGAGCTATCGAGGTGCTATTGAGAGGTGTCCACAGTAAAGTGACCTCGATGGATCGAGAAGCTCTCTAGCATCTATCGAGCCTACAGAAACTTTCTTGATGGATCGAGAATCTATCGAGAAGCTATTGAGACAAATTCTCAAAAACTTTGATGGATTGAGATTGCGATAACAGCTGTCGAGAAAGAAGATCAAGAGGCTCGATAGATAGCTTTGCTATCGAGAGGTATCGAGAAGTTGTCAAGAAGTGCACAAAACATTTTTTCAAAGAAGAGAAAAACACAGAAATAAATGCAATAAAACATGCTACTCAACTAAAGATCCAAACAATGTTTTATGCTCTCAAAATTATCTCTCAACTAGAAAAATGACAAGCATTTAGATCCAACACACACACACACACACACACACACACACACACACACACACAAACACCAAGTCTAACCAATTTTATGTTTCAAAAACAAGTCAAGACAGTTTAATGAGTATACATTAACACATGTATCCCTTGTGATGGCCAAATCACATTGTACCTGCACATGAATCAAAAGTAGCAAAGAATATTACGTGTTGTGTGTGAAAAAAATCGCAAGATTATATAACTGTCTTCGTGTTATGACGATTTGAGATATGGGAAAATCAATTTAACTCACACACAATCATAATTGCTTGATGGGGACTGTGGGAGACATCGTCCCTCAAAAAAAGAGAGATTCGGGATTCTTTTTAGAGCACCTCTTTTTTTGGGTAAGTGGTATGGAGTCGCCACTTATATTTATTGTACAATAAATAAGAAAAACTAAATAAAAATACATGAATGAATAGTTCCATTCATTGATTGAATAAAATTACATATCTAAAAGAAAATTAAAAAGTTACATAACTTTGGGTCCTAGTTACAATCTATCAAATATTTACATGACTTGTTGTCCTAGTTACATTTTACCCAAAACAAATGAAGACAAGGCTAGATCTACTTAGCCAAAGACCTAAATCCGGAGGTTAGGTTACAGAATGGAAAGGTGTTAGGCACCCATTCCGCCCAAACAGAGTCTAGTCTTTTAGATTCTTGTGACCAATGTACTATGTTATCTATGTCATGAATGATATATTGAACATGTGAAATAAACTAATTGCATAAAAACATTATGAACATATCCTCTTTTTCATTTAAAAAATTCAGATTTGTTTTTATCTTTGAAAGAAATTGATTTTGGCAAAAAAGAATCAGATTTGTTTTTGTTTGCAGAAAAGATTTTTTGAAGAGAAAATTCAGATCTGTTTTTGATTAATAAGACAAGGTCGTTTTAAAATAAATTTAGATCTATTTTTATATTTGAAAAAGGATTTTTATGTGAAGAGGATCTTATCCACAAAATAATTCCATGCTTCAGGACTCAAAACAAGCAACAAAACAACAATACATAATCTCTTTCTTTATTTTAGAAATCTGCATGCGTTAAAAAATCAGATCTGTATCTAAACGATACCAAATCTGTTTTCATCTTAAGAAAAAAAAAAATCAGATCTACATCCAAGGAAGATGTAGATCCATTTTATTTTGAAGAAAAATTCAGATCTATATCTAAGGAAGATGTAGATCTGTTTTATTGAAGAAAATAATTTAGTATTTGCAGATCTCTAAAACTAAGAAACAGATTATAGTAATGATGAAAGAATCAAGAACATATTTTGATAATCTAAATTAACAAATTAGAACATGGATATTCAAAACAAGAAAGCATGCATCATCACGATTAGAGAAACATATGAACAAAAGGGTTAGAGAACAACCTCTTGCATGAGCACACTTGGTTCTTAAAAGGATGTTTTAGGGTTCAAATAAACCCTAATTCTTGTAGCAACACTCAGAGAAGAGATTAGAAAATATGAGTGATTTGAGAGCCTAAAACGTATGCCTCTCAAAGCGTCAAAAAAAGTGTTTCTCCCTAGAGGGTGAAAAGTGTCTCTCTTTGGAGGGTGAAAAAGTGTCTCTCTTTGGAGGGTGAAAAGGTGTGCTGAATAATGAGATGCCTCCTCTATTTATAGAGGTTGGAATGCTGAAAAACGTATGGAAAAAAAAAAAAAAAAGATATTTGGATAAGAGTAAGCTGATTTTCAGATTAGAACCCGTTTCGTATTTTGATCATATCTCTTTGCTCAAATTTAATTCTCTACAACTTTTCCAGAAATAGCCTAGTCTGAATTTTGAGTTCTACTATGCCAAAAGTGCCTTAGAACGTGAATCTGAAATCTGTTACTTGATTAGCACGTTTTTGAGGTGTTTTCCAACTCTAAGACTGTATTTGGACGAATTTTAGAGTTATTTTCAATGATAAACCTCATTCCAAAGTGATAATTATGACTTTTTAAAATAATTATTTCGAATATAATTATCCCAAAAGCCTAATTATCCACAGTCTTTAAATATTATCAGCTTATTTGTTTTAATCCCATGCAACAAATCTCACTTTAAGAAAAATACTCCACCAATCACATAAATTCATTTAATTAATTTTAATCATCAACCAATCAAAATTAATTTCAATTAATCACACGTGATTGGCTTCACCCCATACAATGCATGCTGACCATGTAAACTTGATCATGCGATATCTTTCGATCCGATGGTCTGATTTGAAAACTGGAAACACCGTTGTGATCGTTAGAATCTCAAGATCATTTTATGATATGCAATGAATGAATTAATGCATGTAATATAGAGACAAAATGATGTATGTAATGTAAGAACAAATTGATGCATGTGATGCAATAACAAATGATGCATGTAATGCAAGAATGATTTTCTGGTACATGGATGGTCTCTTCAGTCATCTTCCTTGATTAAATCATGGGTACAAAATCGAGTGTCTACAGAATGCCCTTCATTGACAGAGCTTGAAAAGCGAATGTCAATGTAAAACAAAGACATTGATTTTAGTAACTATGATTTAATTGAGGTTGAACTTTCAAAGACTACCTAGCCTTCGAACCTAAAATCTTGGAACATAGAACTAGCCTTATCTTTTGAAAAAAAGGAGAATATCGGACTTAGCTGGTGGTTGATGACTTTGGAAATGATTCTTAGTAATTGGGGTGACCAGGAAACTTTCCTATCGTGATCTTGAAAATGGAGTTGTCTGGGATGACGATCAAAGCGATCTACACTACTTTGATAATCTAGATTTGCTTTCTGCAATGGTGATCTGGGTTTGCTTTTTGCAATGGTGATCTAGATTTGCTTTCTGCAATGATGATCTGGATTTGCTTTTTGCAAAAATTATTTGGGTTTGCTTTCTTCATCTTCCCTTTGATTTTTCTTCTTCATTTCACCATTTCTTCTCACAAAAAATACTTTTCTAAGCTTCTCAACTCTCCCTCATCCAGCTCTATCAATTATTCTTTAGATCTTTGTGTTTTTGGGCATTTTCATCCCACACCCATTTTTGGTGAAACCCATTTTCTTTAGATCTTCGTTTCTAGCTTCTCATGGTAAGAAATATGATCCAACATTTGATTGGAATGATGATGATGGACTTTTTCAAGACCCTAGGACCCATGCTCCATATTGTCATGTGGACACCAAGGTGAGTTTTTCTTTGGTTTCTTTGCTTGGAAAATGTTGTTACATGCTTCATTGAAAGTTTCATGGTGAGATATAGTCATTTTTGAAATTTTGGGGGCATTGTGTGATTGATCATTTTTGGAATGCTGGCTTTGGAGCATTCTTGTTGTTTGTTTTTTCTTTGATTATGGTGCAATTTAGGCAATGTTGGTGGCCTTTGGAATTTTGACAGTGTAGATAATTTACGATGTTGTTGGATGAATTTTAGTTTGGATTTTGGGAGTATTGGCATTGTGGAAAATTTGTGTTAAGCTTATGTGAATATTTTCATGATGCATGTGGAAAAGTTCATTGGTATGTGTAAACTTCATTTTATGAACATGGCAAAATTTTGTGGGTATGTGCATGGATGTATTTATGGGTATTGGCAAATTTTGTGGTTATTGTGGGAAAATATTGTTGGGTATGTGAGAATTTATTTGTGCATGAAGTTGTGGGAATTTTTTTTGGACATGTAGAGATTTTCTTTTTGCATGGCTATGGCAAAATTTGATGGCTGTATAGATATGTGATAAATTTGGTAGTGGTGACATTTTAGTGGGGGCATTGATTTGATTTTGTGGTGGTGGGGTATTGGTTGTGAGAATATTTTTTTGCTATATGTTTTGGGTTATGGAAATTGATGGGCCGAATTTTATGTTGCAGAGCCTTAAGAGTCGAGGGAGTCTCCAAATGTTGAAAAGTGCATGGGCAGCATTGTCTCTTAGCATCAAAAACGTCATCAATGAAGTGGGCTTTTGCACTTTCTTCAAAGCTTTGTCAAATGATGAGACACATGAGTACAAGGATCTTTAGTTACTTCTTGCCTTAACAGAGCGCTTCTGGGACACTACTTGTACCTTCCATTTTCCAAACATTGGTGAGGTAATGTTGACACCTTATGACTTTTCTGTCATCACTGGTCTGAGGTTGGGTGGTAAGAGACTTCTTATCAATGATTCCTTCACTTCAACTAAGCTCAAGAAACTTCTAGATGTAATGCCTTCTAGAATAAGGAGTAACAATGTTCCTTTGTCTTGGTTATGTGAGAGTATTCTCCAATGTGAGACTGTGGCAAAGGGTGCTCGTATGTTCATGCTTCTTTTTATTAGGACCTTCTTGTTTCTGGATTTAGGCGGTACTATGAATCTACACTATTTGGGGAGTTTGAGAAAAATTGAACATATCCATAATTATGACGAGGGCAGCATGGCCTATGCCACTCTGATGCATTTCATGACCCAACTCTCTAGGTGGAGTCTTTCAAGCTTGGATGGGGCTCCATTTGTTTGGCAGGTGAGGTTTGGTATTTATTATGGCTATGTGTGGGTTGTGGAGATTATTTTGGCTATGTGGCAATGATGTTATGAATTTTTCAGGTTTGGGTGTATGAGTATTTTGGGGTTGGTCCAGAATTTCGGGAGGAAGTTGCTAACATTTTTCTTAGATTTCTCCGTTGGTTCCCCAAACATCGCTTATCTATACTTCCTCGGCGTTCTTTGGAGATTTGGCGCTCGGTGATTGACAATCTGACCATTGATGATGTGAGTTCTTTCTTCCTTCTTTTTTTAAATCTTTGGCACTTGGTTATGATCCAACCTCTTCTCTTTCTGAGTTTCTTTGTGACTTTTCAGATGAAGTTAAATCCTTGGGTTGGATGTAAGGGGTATGCTGAGTGTGAGCGGGCTCTAGAATCGAATAGCTACCAAGTATTGTTTGAATGTGGATATGGAAAATACTGGTATCTTGGTGAACGGGTGCTGCCCCAAGTTGAACATGTGTATCCTCCTACCACAATTCCAACTCCTCCTTGTCACACTGTTCGGTTGGCTAACTTTCTAGCTGATGAAGAAATTACTCGGGCCCGTGATGGCTATATTGTTATAAGAGTAAAAGGAAATTACTCTGAATTTATCCGGAATCATTTTCAAGGTTGTTTGGTTGGCAGAATGGTATTTTCCTTCCCTTTAACTCTACAAATTCCTTTTCATGTTTCTGCTTGGTAACAATACTTGCATGTTGTATTTTCAGCCTTCATCTTCAGAAGGAGAGGAAGAGGAAGAGGAAGAGATTCACTCTCTTTACGATGCTGGTAGTTCTTCTAGTTCCTTTGCAGAGACTTATCCTCATTTTCCAGCATGGCAATATGATGTTGTAAGTTCGTTTAGACCCCTTAAACCCAACAGATTAACCTAGAGAATTAGCCAAGTGATTAATTTAGGTAATTTAAACAGAACTAGGTTAACACAAATAATCAAAAACAGTAAAGCAGCGGAAATTAAAGAACACAAAGATCTGATGACCCAGGAAAACCAAACCGGTAAAAAACCTGGGGAGGATTTAACCTAGCTATCCTCAAGGTAAAACTGAATTCACTATGAAAGAATTGAAGTTTACACAATAAGACTTAGACCACTAACATCCTATTACTACCCAAGTGTAGGAAACTTACTACCACGACCCCATGATAGCTCCGAGATCCACGGACTCCTTCTTTCTTGAATTTTTCAGCAATCCACAAGCGCACCTGCTTGTATTTCTTGAAGATCTTTGATTCTGCAACTGAATGATTTATCAAGCTCTAAAAATAAGTCTTGAGTTTGTAAACCCTAAGTGTATGTGAAGGTAAACACCTCTAGATCTCACAATGAGATTCACAAACACAGCAAAACAGAACTCTAAAAATGTGGCTAGGGTTTTCCCTTATATACTTAGGGCAAAACATAAAACCCTATACATTAAATGGACTAGGGCTGAGTTGGAAAATTCTGTAGAAAAACAATCTGCACGACTTTCGATCGATCGAGTCAGGCAGAAAGTGCACAGTGAATTCTGCATAAAACTCGATTCCAACTTTACATGAAGAGCCATACTTTGAGCAAGTCTTACACAAGACTAAACATTGTTTTGATCATGGTTTGCCAACATTACAAATTGAAGTTCTAATACATTAGTTCCTAATTCTTAGAACCTAACAAACTCCCCCTTTGGCAATCCGTGACAAAACACAGACTTAACAAAAAGCTCAAAGTTTACAAAATGAAACAGCCCATTACAAAATTAAAAGCCACTTAAACAATTCAGCCTAACTACTATCTAACAGTTGCACAATAGACAGCAGCACGACTGAATCAACCTGTATATTCCTGTAACACTTAACAAACACATAAACGCATGTGTGGAAAAAAACAGGAAATATATAAAAATATCTTCTTGATTTCACATGACACAAAATAAAGACATATATCATGAATAATATCATAAATATAAATCAATAAGCAGAGTAGCATAGTGAAATAAGAAACATATACATAAAAATGTATCTCAACAGAATATCTCCTAAACAAGAGCTAAAAAAGGTAAGTACACAGTGAAGCACCTAGATACAATCTAATAACTCCACAAGCTCCGCAGTATCACTACTAAGTACAAAACTCCCCCTAAAATGAAAATCTCCACAAAGAAAATGCTAGATACATATGAACTACACAACAGAATGCACTCCCCCTTTTTGTGACGAATTGCCAAAGGGCACTCACTCATCATCAAAAGGAAGCGGAGGAGAATGACGAGAACTCGCCAAATCTGCTCGCAATGCACGTAGCTCATCAAGGATGTCCACCAATAACTGACCATGAGCCGCCTGAACGGTCACGACAGTATCCAGAGTCCGACGAAGGTCAGAAACCTCATCAAAAGGTGGAGGAACATCAGCAGCAGCAGCAACAGCAGGATCAGAAGATGTCTTAGCTGCAGGAGTATCTGTAGAAGAAGAAGAGGGTGGAGTGACACCGGAAGGCTCTACCCTAGGACGCTTAGAGCTAGCCCGAAGTTGAGCAGCCATTTGCCTCAAAAAGGTAGCACCTATAGGAGCAATAACATGAACAGGCTCAGACGCAGGAAAATCACCTAAACCAAGAAAAAGGAGAATCCTATGACTAAAAATGGGAAAGAATAACGCATGAGCCGTAGAGCTAGATCGATGAACCTCGTTCAAAGAACGAAGGAACAAATGAGGAAAACTGATAGAAGCATCAGTAACCAGGGCATACAAAAACACACATCGCTCAAGAGGGATGGTGTGAACATGAGAAATAGGCCACAAAGAATGACACGCTATCCTAAAGAAAAGATAGTGAAGCTCGGAAAGCTCAGCAGAAGTGATCCGAGGATCAGAACCCCACTGGATAGAAGACCCAGTGATGTGTGACAACACGTCATCAAGAGGCGGAGACTCCTCATAAGGAGAAACAGGATGGTCAATAATGGGCACCCCAAGAGCACCAAACACAACCGTAGGGGTAATGCGATACTCTACATCTCGTAACCAAACCTTAACCAAGGTGTTGGTATCATAGATGTGGATAGAGAGGTTCGAATAGAACTCTCTAATCAGGGTGGCAGGAGGAGGAGGATGCTCATACTCGAGCAAAGATAACCAACCCCGACGCTCAAAGTTACGCCTCACCTTAGGATCTACCTCATCTAGTATGACCCTACGCTCAGCCCAGATATGACGCCTAAGGTTCAGGGTCTCATAGGTCTCTTGGTTCTTCTCACTAGGGAACCGCTCAGTATCAAAAGAAGGTGAAGGGTCAGAAGTCCTATGGGCTCTAGTTTTCCTAGGCATGATGCTAAGGAAAGTGTTAGGTTCTAAAGATTAGGAACTAATGTATTTAGAACTTCAATTTGTATGTTGGCAAACCATGATCAAAACAATGTTTAGTCGTGTGTTAGACTTGCTCAAAGTATGGGTTTTATTGTAAGGTTGGAATCGAGTTTTTATGCAGAAGTACTGTTCACTTTCTGTATGACTCGATCGATCGAAAATTAGACTCGATCGATCGAAAATCGTGCAGAACGTTTTTCTGCAGAAAATTCCAGCTCAGCCCAAGCCCGTTTTAATGTATAGGGTTTTATGTTTTGCCCTAAGTATAAAAGGGAAAACCCTAGCCACGTTTTTAGAGTTCTGTTTTGCTGTGTTTGTGAATCTCATTGTGAGATCTAGAGGTGTTTACCTTCACATACACTTAGGGTTTACAAACTTGAGATTTATGTCAAGAGTTGTGTAGATCGTTACAGTTGCAGAATCAAGAGAACACAAAGATATACAAGCAGGTGCGCTTGTGGATTTGCTGAAGAATTCCGGAAAGAAGGAGTCCGTGGATCTCGGAGCTATCATGGGTCCATAGTAGTAAGTTTCCTACACTCGGGTAGCAAAAAGATGTTAGTGGTCTAAGTCTATTGTGTAAACTTCGATTCTTTCATAGTGGATTCAGTTTACCTTGAGGATAGCTAGGTCAAATCCTCCCCAGGTTTTTACCGGTGTGGTTTCCTGGGTCATCAGATCTTTGTGTTGTTTATTTTCCGCTGCTTTGTTATTTTTGCTTAATTGTGTTAACCTAGTTTTAATTAAATTACCTAAGTTAATCACTTGGCTAATTCTCTAGGTTAATCTGTTGGGTTTAAGGGGTCTAAACGAACTGACAAGTGGTATCAGAGCGGGTAGCTTTTTGTTTGATCCTTTGATCTTTGAGCTGATCCTTGACCCCTGTTGTCATGGAACACGGACACTCTCTTGTTGTTCCACCTCACTTTGATGGAAACAACCATGCATATTGGAAAGTAAGGATGAAAGCTTTCCTGAAATCCATAGATGAGAGAGTTTGGAATTCCGTTGAATACGGATGGGAGAAGCCCACTACTCCTGTGAGTGAGTGGCAAACTTCTCAAAAGGAGGCAGCCACTTTTAATAGCAAAGCTATGAATGCTATTTTTAATGCTGTTTCCATGGAGGAATTTAAGAGAATCTCTAATGTTGAGGTTGCTCATACTGCTTGGAAAATCCTCCAGACTGTGCATGAAGGCACGAAGGCAGTTAAAATTAATAAGTTGCAGCAATTAACTTCTAGATTTGAAAGCATAAGAATGAATGATGATGAATCTTTTGATGAATTCTATGCTAAATTGAATGATATTGTTAATTCTGCTTATAATTTGGGTGAAATCTATGATCAACCTAAAATTGTTAGGAAGATTCTTAGATCTTTGACTGAAGATTTTAGACCCAAAGTGACTGCCATCACTGAGAGTAAGGATGTGGACTCCATCCCTGTGGATGAACTTGTAGGATCTCTTCAGTCCTATGAGTTAGACCTCCCCAAGACTAACAAATCCAAATCAATGGCTCTTAAGTCTGTTGATGATGGTGGATTTGATGATGATCTCTCTGCTACAGGGATTGCCTATCTTGCCAAGAACTTTAGAAACTTTCTGAGGAATAATAACAGAAGGGCAAGAGGCAAGAACACTATTGAACCTAAAAATTTTAGGAAGAATGAACCCACTAAGGTTAATAACATTGAAAAACCTAAGGAGAAAGTAGGTCAATCTTCTAATAATTCTTTGGGACAACAATGTTATGGTTGTCAAGGGTATGGTCATTTAAAGTCTGAATATCCTACTTATTTGAGGTCTAAGCCCTTAGTGATGACGAAGTTTTCGACAATGAATCCGCTAGTGATGAGGATGGAAACTTCATTGCTTTCACTGCTACCACTGTAGTCAATAAAAGCATATCTGTTGAAGAGAACCCTTCTGATGGGGAACTCTCTGAGGATGCAGATTTACAGGAAGCCTACAATAAACTTTGCAAAGTTGCTGCAAAGGATGCCATGAATGTTGAGTTAGGCTTGAAGAAAATTGCATCTTTGGAACTTGAAAAGAAAAATTTACTTGTTAAATTGTTTGATGCAAATGAGCTTTTGAATAATGTGAAAACTGAGAACATGCTCTTACTTGATAAAGTTAAATGTTTGGAACTTGATTTATCTGTTGCTAGAGAACAAACTAATAGGTCTGCAAGCTCCAAACTTGATCACATGTTAAGTATTCAAAAGTCTCCTTCTGATAAAACTGGTTTAGGTTATGTGGAAAGTATTTCTGTGCTTGAACCTTCTTCCACTAAATTTGTTCCTTCTTCTGAACCTCCTAAGAGTGAGATTGTTAAACCCTCGGTGAGTGAACCTGTCAAACATGTTAATGTTACTCCACCTAGAAAGATTAGGGTTGATCTTCATGCTTCTCATTCTAGAGCTTCAACTTCTACTAAGGGCAAATTGCATGATAAGCCTGCATGGGTTTGTCATTTTTGTGGAAAACCTGGACACATACGTCCAAATTGTTTTAAGTTGCAAGCTGCGAAGCGAGCAAATAAAACTAAAGTACCTGTGCCTCAAGCACAAGATCCTATGGTACTTATTGGTGAATTGGTAAAGGCGTTAAACCTTTATTCCAATCCTGGAGTTGCTCAGAATTCTAATGTGAATCATAACTCCAATGCAAGAGTTGTATCTAAGAAGTCTTGGATACAGAAGACTCAATCTAATTGAGTCTGTCTGACATGGTCCTTGTGCTTCATTGCTCAATCTTTTGTGACTTTTGTTTCTAGGATTTGCATTGCATTACATTCATGCATTTCATTCTAGGATGTTTGTTTCTTTGTTTAATAAATAAAAAAAAAAAAAAATTTTTTTTTGCAAATTGTGTTTTGCTATTTTTTCTTGAATTTGAAGACAAGGTTGGTCAATCAAAATTTACATGTCATATGTATGTACCTTGTTTAGCTTTGATGCACTTATTTCTATTGCACTTTACTAGCTAAAGTCTTGTTGTGCATGTTGTGTGGGAAGATGCTATATTTGTTGATCACATGATCTTGATCTTGAAGTCTTATGTCTTTGATTGTTGGACTTGAACTTATTGAGAAAGGCATAGATAACCATCTCACCACTGTTTATTAGCCAATCATGAACACCTTAGTGCATATCGTAAGATTTTGTGCTCGAGAAAGTGTAGCACATGCACAAAAAGAACATAAGGTGTAGCCTCTAATTAAAATTGGTGTGTACATTATTGGGCTATAATAATCTCACAAATTCTAAATAAAATTGGTGTGTACATTATCCCGGCTTTTATTAAGTTTCTAATTAATAAATTTGAATAATGAGGCAAATCAAGAAACTTACATGATTGCAAGCTCTTATTCTAGGAGATGTGGGAGTTATATGATGTAACTCTTTAAGTGATAGTCTCTTTCAAATTCATGTGATGGATTTTGTAGAAATTGTGATTGATCTCTATATGTATATCACCTCACATGTTTCTCAAACTTATGCTAGTTGCACACACTACACAAGCTATTCTTTGCTAGAATTGTGTACATGATATTGTGTGTGTTTTTGGCCTGACCAACCATGTTTGAGAATTTTGGTAATTTGATGCAAAACATGTTTGCTTGTTTGTTGGTTGTTTTTGGGTATATTGAGAGAAAATTATGCTTTGGAAAATCTGGGGTGAATACATGTGTTTTTGGAAAACATCTCATCTCATACTCATACATTTGATTTTTCAAATTTGTTGCTTTGAGGAGTTTTTGGTCTAAAACGTTTGGTTTTTCAAAAATATGTTTTTTCCAGAATTTCGATCGATCGAAACTGATTTTCGACCGATCGAAAATGTTTTAAAATGTTCAGAAAACTCTCTAGTTGAATCGATCGATCCAAGCTGTTTTTGGATCAATCGAATGAGTTTTCGACCGATCGAATGTAATATTCGATCGATCGAAAATCGGGCCGGCTATTTTTAAAAAGGAGTTTCTCAAGTGACTTTTCACTATTCAAAAACTTTTCAAAATTTTTTTTTGGTTTCCTACCAACCGGTCAACGATTCTCTTGGAATTTTTGTCGTTTTTCTCCGATTCTTTTGCACAATCTCTCTCTCCCAAGTGTGGTAAGTCCTTTATACCCTTTCCTTTGCTTTTATTTTCTATTTTCATGCATTATTTTCATGCATATTTGGGTATTTTCGGCATTTAGGAATTTTCTATTTTTGGGATTGTTTTTGAATGTTTCTTTCTCCAATTCTTTATGGGTTTTTGTGGGGACACCTTGTCTAAGCACATTATGTGGTTTAATTGGATTATTTTGGTGGTTTGAAGGAAATTTGAAATTCTAGGGCTTGAAATTGAGTAAATTGGGGGTTTTTGTTCAATTTGATTGAAATAGATGAAATTGGCTTGTTAGATTGATTAATTTGATCATTATATTGTGTTAATTGACTATTGTATTGATCAATTTATCAATTTGTTGTGTTTTGAAAACTAGGGTTTTTCAAATTGGGTATTTTTTTGATAAATATTGCTTGCTCAAGTCAATTTTATTAATTTGGATCACTATTGAACATGTCATTGCATTAGTACATGCATCATGTTATGTTCATGCTCATGCATCATATAGAATTTTTATATTCTATTTTTTTTGCTGTGCTAACTTGCAGTCTGCCCTTGGTATTGTTTTTGCTCTTTTCTTTCTGTGTCTATCTTTTCCTTAGCACTATGCCTAGGAAAACTAGACCCCATAGGACTTCTGATCCTTCTCCTTCTTTTGACACTGAGCGGTTCCCTAGTGAGTCAAACCAAGTCACCTATGAGACTCTTAACCTTCGGCGTCAGATTTGGGCTGAGCGTAGGGTTATCTTAGATGAGCTGGATCCTGAGGTGCGACGTAACTTTGAGCGTCGGGGTTGGTTACCTTTGCTCGAGTATGAGCATTCTCCTCCTCCTGCCACCTTGATTAGAGAGTTCTATTCGAACCTCTCTATTCATGTCTATGATAACGACACCTTGGTCAAGGTGTGGTTACGTGGTGTGGAGTATCGCATTACCCCTTCGGTAGTGTCTGATGCTCTTGGGGTGCCCATTGTGGACCATCCCGTTTTTCCTTACGAGGAGTCTCCTCCCCTTGATGACGTCTTGTCATACATCACTGGGTCTTCTATCCAGTGGGGTTCTGATCCTCGGATCACTTCTGCTGAGCTGTCTGAGCTGCACTATCTTTTCTTTAGGATAGCGTGTCATTCTTTGTGGCCTATTTCGCATGTCCACACCATTCCTCTTGAGAGGTGTGTCTTTTTGTATGCTTTGGTCACTGATGCTCCTATCAGTTTTCCGCATCTGTTCCTTCGTTCTTTGAACGAGGTTCATCGATCTGGTTCTGCGGCTCATGCTTTGTTTTTTCCTGTTTTTATTCATCGGATTCTCCTTTTTCTTGGTTTTGGTGAGTATCCTGCTTCTGAGCCTGTACATGTTGTCGCTCCTATCGGTGCTACATTTTTGAGGCAAAGGGCTGCTCAACGTCGAGTTAGCTCTAAGCGTTCTAGGGTAGAGCCTTCCGATGTCACTCCACCCCCTTTTTCTTCTACAGATACTCATGCAGCTGGGACTTCTTCTGATCCTGCTGTTGCTGCTGCTGCTGCTGATGTTCCTCCACCGTTTGATGAGGTTTCTGACCTTCGTCGGACTCTTGATACTGTCATGACCGTTCAGGCGGCTCATGGTCAGCTTTTGGTGGACATCCTTGATGAGCTACGTGCGTTGCGAGCGGATTTGGCGAGCTCTCGTCGATCTCCTCCTCCACCTTTTGATGATGAGTGAGTGCCCTTTGGCAATTCGTCACAAAAAGGGGGAGTACATAGTTCATTGTATCTAGGAGATTTTTTTTGTGGAGATTTACATTTTAGGGGGAGTTTTTGTTTACTTGGTAGTGATACTGCGGAGCTTGTGGAGTTATTAGATTGTATCTAGATGCTTCACTGTGTATTCTCATTTTTAGCTCTTGTTTAGGAGATTTATTCTGTTGAGATACTTTTGTATGTATATGTTTCTTATTTCACTATGCTACTACTCTGCTTATTGATATATATTGATGATGTTATTCATGATATATGTCTTTATTTTGTGTCGTGTGGAATTAAGAAATTTTTATTTATGTATTTCTTGTTTTTTTCCACACATGCGTTTATGTGTTTGTTAAGTGTTACAGGAATATACAGGTTGCTTTCAGTCAAGCTGCTGTCTACTTTGCAACTGTTAGATAGTGGTTTAGGTTGAATTGTTAAGTGGCTATTTTTATTGTAATGGGCTATTTCAATTTGTAACTTTGAGCTTTTTGTTAAGTCTGTGTTTTGTCACGGATTGCCAAAGGGGGAGGGGGGAGTTTGTTAGGTTCTAAAGATTAGGAACTAATGTATTTAGAACTTCAATTTGTATGTTGGCAAACCATGATCAAAACAATGTTTAGTCGTGTGTTAGACTTGCTCAAAGTATGGGTTTTATTGTAAGGTTGGAATCGAGTTTTTATGCAGAAGTACTGTTCACTTTCTGTATGACTCGATCGATCGAAAATTAGACTCGATCGATCGAAAATCGTGCAGAACGTTTTTCTGCAGAAAATTCCAACTTAGCCCAAGCCCGTTTTAATGTATAGGGTTTTATGTTTTGCCCTAAGTATAAAAGGGAAAACCCTAGCCACGTTTTTAGAGTTTTGTTTTGCTGTGTTTGTGAATCTCATTGTGAGATCTAGAGGTGTTTACTTTCACATACACTTAGGGTTTACAAACTTGAGATTTATGTCAAGAGTTGTGTAGATCGTTACAGTTGCAGAATCAAGAGAACACAAAGATATACAAGCAGGTGCGCTTGTGGATTTGCTGAAGAATTCCGGAAAGAAGGAGTCCGTGGATCTCGGAGCTATCATGGGGTCATGGTAGTAAGTTTCCTACACTCGGGTAGCAATAAGATGTTAGTGGTCTAAGTCTATTGTGTAAACTTCGATTCTTTCATAGTGGATTCAGTTTACCTTGAGGATAGCTAGGTCAAATCCTCCCCAGGTTTTTATCGGTGTGGTTTCCTGGGTCATCAGATCTTTGTGTTGTTTATTTTACGCTGCTTTGTTATTTTTGCTTAATTGTGTTAACCTAGTTTTAATTAAATTACCTAAGTTAATCACTTGGCTAATTCTCTAGGTTAATTTGTTGGGTTTAAGGGGTCTAAACGAACTGACATTTTTTTTTTTTTTTTGGTGTGAGTGTGTGTTTTCATATGGGTTTGGATGCTCTGGTGGTGGTTGATTTTGGCAGTGGGTTTGTGGATTTTGGGAAATTTGTTTCGCATAGCAATAGATGGAGCCACTTTGATTTTGATTGTTTGTTTTCTATGATGTGGATGTGTGGAATTTGATGTGCAGGTGAAGGTCCCAGTTATAATGGTGGGTTGTAAGCTAGATTTAAGAGATGATAATCAGCAGGTGAGCTTGGACCAGGTGATGTCACCAATAATGCAACAATTTCGAGAGATTGAAACATATTTAGGTATGTATTGATGCTCCTTTCTGTTTGAGATCATGATAAATATTGTTTCTTGAAATCTGGTTTGAGATTAAAGTAAACAAATTTATGTTGATTAGGTTCAATTTTCATAGGAGGAACGATATTAATTTATCTGTATTCATGCATGATATGTGCTAATGATGGGGTTTGTGGCTTGGCCACTATAAAGGCCATATGTGCAATATGTTGTAGTTCTTTTATATCATACTATAATACCTAGATTTTTTTCCCTTTTGGGTTCCTTGTTACGTGGATTTTTTTATAGTGATAGATATGTTATGTTTGAATTCATTGATATCAGTGATATTCATTTTTGTGTGTTTCCCATTCATTATTAAATGAGGTCGTGTATGTATGATATGAGGGTCATTGAAGTTATAGCTTTATATATATATTATCTAGTTGATGCTCTGTTTTTTTTTTTTTTTTTTAATTTTTTATATTTTAAAATATTGATTAAGTTTAGTGATGCTATTCGGATTTTTATGTAGTTGATGTAGACCCTTTTTTTTATTATTAAATCTGCTTATTTATGGTGTTAGTCCAATTGCACATTTGAGAATGTTTACTAGCTATTATTTTATTTGATTTGTCAATAAAAACTTACTAGATATAGAACAACTTTTGGAAATGCATCGGGTTATGTTGCGCAATGGCTTGTTAAATTCCATTGTACTTGCAACATGTCTAATGGTTTTTGTGTTGGACACATATCCCTTATCAAAACCTGGATCATCTATTATGATTTTGTTACTT
Organism: Lithocarpus polystachyus; assembly: GCA_033629205.1. NCBI lineage: Eukaryota > Viridiplantae > Streptophyta > Magnoliopsida > Fagales > Fagaceae > Lithocarpus > Lithocarpus polystachyus. The sequence goes on from CM066163.1 coordinate 83,487,232, forward strand.
AACACATTTTGAAACATCCCCTTCACATGGGCATGAAACTGCTAGCCTTGTTTTGTGTTTGGTTATAAAGGTAAGTTGGATATTTTAATAATTTATGACTACTATAGTGAACATTTTCCTTTTATTTTTTTTTAGCTTTTATTTTTTTTAAAGAAAGCAGTTAAAAAGAAGAATATAAACTTTGCAGATTTCTTAATTGTTTAGACTCTAGTTAGAAACATAGAGGAGGGCTACACCACAAAATGAACATTTTCCATTAAGGTCTTCTTCTTTAGTCATATCTTCAGTGCTGTTTGGAATTTTTCTTAGCACCATATTTTCTCTCTATGCGCAAGATCCTAATCTTATATGTGGAACCTCAACTAGATTATACTTGCATGGCACTCACTTTCAATTTCTTTCTTTCTATTTGACCAATTATCATGGTCCGCTTGTTCTATGTGACCATCACACATCCGTTGGGTTGAAATGGTATATCTTGTGTGCTCGTTTTATGGAGTGCGCCTCTGATAAGCATGTAATTTATATGCTTGTGAGAGTCAAGTTCCATAGAATGAGCACATAAAATTGTGAATGACACCATTGCTATTGTTGCTACCATCCTGATAAGACCAAGTCTCGCATGCATATAAATACTGTTTTTTTTTAATAATTTTTTTATATTGCATTTAAGTTAGATTCCTTGGTTCACTTTCACTGGGTTTATGTCTACCATGCCACTGTTTCTACATGTGGAAGCTGACTTTGCAGGCAGCCCCGTCCCAAGTGGTACGTTTATTGCCTCCAAATGTAGCAAAAGTGAAGCCCCTTCCGTTTTTTTTTTTTAAGGTTTTTTCTTGGAAGTAAAAAGGACATAATGTCCTTGCATCCTTCATGTGAGGCATGTTATTAGGAGAAATAAAATCTAGAGTAACAGACATCCACGAAAAAGATCAAAAAGTTTATGGAAATTCCACATAGAGCTTGAAAATTTAAAATAAAACTATAAAGGCCGACTTAATTGATTATGTTCCTCTAGCTAGCCCTATGTATGTCCACCAAATTACACTCTTATTTTGTTTCTGTAATTCCAGTACCTTTAAAAAAAAAAAAAAAATCTAAATTGAATCTTTCTTAATCTTATCCCACTTATTGTAAGAAAGAAAAAAAATATTTATTAGCAATATTTTTAAAAATGGGTGGTCTTGGCCGTTGGAACCATGGATAAATAAAGAAGAGAGTATTTCAAATCGTGACTAAATTTTCAGTTTATGATTTGTATAAAAGAGATCGAATCAAAAAAGATATTGAACAATGGCTTTGGTTTACTAGAGACATCAACATAGTATGTTGTTTTAGCTATAGAAAGATCGTTACAATCCCAGTCTTATATGTGGAGTTGACATTGTGATTTGTATATTGCAGAATAAATGGAAGATCCAACTTCAACTTACAAAGCCTGTTACTTGGTCTCCATTGGTATGGGGATTGGTTTGTGGAGCTGCTGCATTTGGTACCCCCTTTTGCAAATTATGAAATCAGTAGCATTTTCTATCATGAATAGTGTAATCCTTCTTCTTGAGCATTTTTTTTCCAATTTAAATAATACTAATGCTTTTCTCTACTAAATACTACTTCTTAATTTTCTTCCCCCATCCTAGTAACTTTGTTGTTATCATAGATTTAGTGCTCGCCATTTACAGGTAATCTGTATCTTCTTCATCATGTAATACTTACTTTTCTTTGCCAATGTTAATTATTTCTTTTGGTCAATTATTTTTGGACTACTAGAATTTGATATGTGACTTACAATCCAATTATGGAAGAGAATAACACTAACACCTTGCTGATTCCAAGAGTGAAAAACTTTTGGGTGTGGGAACTGCAAAGTTCAATCTTTGAAGGTATTTTAATCTATTGGAAATTGAAAATTTTTTTGGGAATTTTCTGTTTGCAGGGGAAGTTTTTTTTTTTTTTTTTGGTTTCTAATTTTATTGATATAAATGTTAGTTTGAGAATTTTTGTGTGCAAGGAAGTTTATATTTTGTTTTCTGTGGTTGTATGTTGAGTTGTAATTGCCATGTTAGTCTGTTTGGGATGCCTTGAACATGTTGTGTCGGTTAGTACAGGCATAGAACAATTTAGTTAAGGAATCTAATATTTAATCATGAGTTTCCTAAGTTAGGAGCTAAGAATTGGAGTTAAGTTAAACTGAGTTGCAACTTGCAAGTTTAGTTAATTTACTCTTGTTATTTCTCTAGAATAAGCAAGGGAAGATAGGTGAGGATTATTCACTGCTTGAGACTTTTGATACTCAATTGCTGACCGAGGTAAAGGGTATGCCATGAAAATTAATAATCCATGTTTTTAGTATAGTATATGTATTTATGTTTTGTCAATGCATTTATGAAACTCATAATTGATACTCTTTTATAGAAGAATATTATGCTCAATATTGTAAAATCTCAGTTGTTTCATAGAGTTTATTGTGCATTGACATGGTATGCATGCGTTCTCCACTTCTCCTTGAGGTCGTAGAGTCACAAATTTAGTGACCAATTTAATGCGAATGCACCAAAAAATAAATCAAAAAAATGATCTCTGTGGGGCGAGATAAATTTATTTTAAAGTGACTTCCTTTGCATTTGAGATGGTTTTAACATTTGTGAATGCGAGTAATATGCTTGTTGCATGCCAAGTGTTTGTAAATTACCTCTATGAGGTATATAGTTAGATTACTTGACTTTTGGTCGTGATAATTGTTATATAAGGTTATAAGTTGCATTCCTGTTGTGTTATTTAACAATGTAGCCGCTAAGTGAACTTATAACATTGTCTTTAATCAAGATGATTTTTAAAGAGAATACTATAGCAACAACCATCAATGGAAAGCAAATTATCAATTCCTAAAAGTCTATGAGATTTTCAAGTTGCAGGAGAGTTTAATCTCCCCTAAATATTGATTAATAAAATCTTACTTGCAATTGTTAATTGTTTTTATTGAAGGGCTTTTTTTTATTGGCAGCGTAAGTAACTGTCAATTGTAATATATTGTATATTGTGACTTGTGTATATTTGGATAAAATAGGTTAAGTTTCATTGAAGATTATATATTGCTTGGATTTTGTAGGATAAGCAGCATCAGCTTGTGGTAAGTTAGGGGTTCTTATACAGAGGCGGCCATTGAAGTTCTAAATGGTGAGTAAATTATGCTTCATAATATCGCTTATATAATGAATGCTTAAAATTTTTGCTGTGGTGGACTGTTTATTTGGAGCAAGCGGGTGACTTGCATGGTGTTATAAGGTGGTGTACATTGATTTTGGGAGTATTGTTTGTGTTTTGTGTGTATATTTGGATAAAATAGGTTTGAGTCTCACACTCTTTCTGTTACTGTGTGTTTGTGTTTCTTTGGGGGTGGGTTAGTTCTTTCCTAGTCCAAAGGCTGTGTGTGTATCTTTTACTCTTCTTGCTTATAAGGGTTGGTGGATCAGAATTAAATATCAATAAATGAGTATGATTGGAATAATAAAAAAAAATAATAATAAAGAACTGACAGTATGATTGGAATAATAATAATAAAAAAAAAATATTTGTATGCAATTCAATTGTATCAAAGATATGGGATCCTTGTAATAATAATAAAAAAAAAAGATACAGGATCCTTTATTTGTTTTTTTCTTGAATAGAGTTGAGAGATTATGGTAGAACTAGATTATCTATGATTTATGTCCCTAAACCCCAATATTTTTTTGTATTAGGCCAATTGATGATTGACTTATATTTCTAACCCCCCACTGAAATTGTGGTGTAAAATAATGAGGATTTTTCGGTCAATGTCACTAACACCCCCAATATATATATATATATATATATATACAAATCTTATAATAAGTCCCTCTAATTAATAAAGAAAAAACCAATAGTTTCAAAGCAATGGATTAAACTTGTCACCATCTAGAGAAAATTAGGAATCCAAAGGAGCTTTTATTAGAAAGAAAGAAAAAAAGCATTGGAAATATTTCCTAATAAAAAGAGCCAGCCCCAATTGCCCTTTGGTCCACTTAGTATGTTTTCTTTTTCATAGCTGTTTTATAAGTTACAAATATCAACACAATCAATTGGTTTTTTTTTTTGGCACGTTTTGCATGCTTAGTAACTAGGTCTCATGGATGTCATTTTCGTTTGAATAAACGGTAACAGTTTACTCTAAATGAGGAAGCAACCTAGCAATAGTTTCTTAGGTTTCTTTTCTTTCTTTTTTCTCTCCTTTTGTTGTTGTTGTTGTGAATAGTAATCACACACATGCCTAATGGTTTTTGAACCCCTGACCTTTCCCTCCACCCATCCTTTTGTAAATTCCTATCACCGAATTATTTAAAAACAAAGTTTTGAATGGGTTTATATCTATAATTATTTATAGCTATGAATTTATTTTCTCGTGCTCATCCTTTACGATACTGATGTAAAGAATTATTGTAGTTCTTTGTTTTTATGGATCATATTGTTTGAGTTTTGTGTTTTGGTTTATTATCATTTACTGCTTTTGTAATTTTTTGTTCTGCTTTGTGATTACTTAAGTAAAGATATTACTAATCAAAATGTCATTACTCTATAAATAAGCTTGTTCATGAAGACTAGGAATCATCTTACATAGGAATACAAAAAATTTAAGGACGGACATAGATTACTATATATACTATATAGACACATATAACCATAAACAAACAGATTTTCTTTTTACTTTAATTCCAACAAACAAACGAACTTAAAATTGTATGGGAATATCTTGCAATTAAAGAAAGTCATAACTATAGCTAAGGATTATAGTAGTACCCAACAAAATTTTCCTTCTGTGTAGGGAGTCCCGACATCATGGCATCAAATACGACTACCAATAGTTTCAAGGCTAATTTTCAATTGTATATCAAAACTAAAACAAGCCTATACCGTGGTTCACTTGTTACATGGTTTTGGACAGGAATTGACCTAGTTTACGTCATTTGAGTTATCATAGTAGTGAGTAATGATCAGTTCGCTTTTGCAGGAGTGGCAGTTTGTTTGAAGTTTACCTTCTTCTTTCCGTGGGCAAACACTGGGATTGCTAAAGGGTGAGTAAGATCTACTTCTTAATTCCCTTAAATTGTAAAATAATGTGTCTACATTACTGCTGTGGTGGGTTGTTGTTTTGGAGCAAGTGGGTGGCTTGCATGGAGAGAAAAGGTGGTGTATTTCATATTAGGAGTGTTGTTTGTTTTGTGAATGTTGACATATTGTTTTTCAATTTGTTGTCAATTTCTTATATTTTGTCTAAATAAATACATATAGTATGCTGTGATGGGTTGTTAATTGGGAGCAAGCGGGTCTCTTGCATGGAGAGAAAAGATGGAGTATTTTCTATTAGGAGTGTTGTTTGTTTTGTGACTTACATTTTTGAAACTCAATGTGCAATGGTGAAATCGTAGTGTAAGTGTGCCTCATAACATTCTAGACACTTTGGATGTATTATTTTGTGTATATATAACATTCTAGACGTTTGAGATGTAATTATTGATATGATTTAATTAAATATATTTAGTTTCTTGATTTAATGTGGTATTGTATTTGCTATTGGAAAATATGAATTGTGGTTCATTACTGTTGCTATAAAATAGGTATTGGAAAATATGTATTGTAGGTACATTACAGGTGCTAAAAAAAATTATTACTTTTTTTTTTAATTTTAAAAATGACCTATCCCGATGTTTTGAAAATCGTTGGAATAGGGTTTGTCATAGGGTATGGGTATATGCCCTATACCAGTGCTTTTCAGAGCGCTGGAATAGGTCCTGCCTATGCTAGCACTTTCAAATGCGCTAGTATAGGCCTTTTTTCATTATATTCATTCAAGACCTACACCAGCGCTTTCAAAAGCGTTGGTATAGATAGTACCTATTCAGCGCTTTTAAAAGCGCTGGGATAGGTTATATTCATATTTCCGTAAAGGCTGTCCCGACACAAGTAAAAAAGCTGGAATAGGGTCTGAAAAGCGCTGGGACCTATCCCGGCGCTTTTGAAAAGCGTTGGTACAGGTCCCGCGACCCTGTACCGACATTCAAAATGCGGCGGTTTGAAGCATCAGAAAAAAAAAAAACAATGGGATAGGAATTTTGACCCTATCCCAGCGCTTTTTGGGGCTATCCTAGCGGTTTTGAAAACACTGGGATAGCCTCGTTTTTTTATAGTGTGTGGATATATGTTTGTGTTCCTTATGAACGTTGCCTATTTCTAAAATCAAATCCTTTAGGCATCATTTGTTGATTTTCTCAATGTTGTAATGCCCTTTTTCTTTTTTGGAGGGAAAATTGTAACACCACTTAAGCTCTGGTATTTGTGATATCTATACTATCAATAACATGTTTTCCTGTTTGAATTTCATAATTTTGCTTACTAAAATATCTTTACACAAGTTTTTAAACTTTTTAAAATACCCATATTTTTTAGTTAAATAATTTTAAATTTAAAAACACAAACTAGTTAAAAGAGTAATTTACTATTTTTAAAAAGTTAATAAGTTTTAGGTTTTCAAACTTTTATCAATTCTCATGGAGAGAAAAATCCTAAAAATTAAGACGCTATTTCTATCTCACTTTTAAATATTATTTCACTAAATCCAAAATCAAAAATAAAAAAGAATATAATTGCATGCGCAAAGCTTATGTAATGAGTCTAGTTATTAATATTATTTTGGAACGGAGCCATTTGACAAGTCAATTTATTTATTTTATTTTTTGTGCTTTTTGTCCAAATTAATTTTTGGGAGAGGGTCACATATAATTTTTGTCGACCCAAACTTTAAACTCCTATGTAAGAATTATGCATATTAAAATTTTTTGGCAATTGATCTATCCAAGAATGAATTTTTTTTTTTGAAAAATATATATTAACTTATCAAACAGGTAGCAAAATTGTGTTACGTGGCCAATAATCATAGGACTTACTATGATTCCGTCCGCTTTTATAGGGCTTAAATTTGGGAGTTCGAATCTTCTTAACACTTAGGAAGACAAAAATTGTGTATTTGAATTAGTTCCATAAAGTTTGACATATGAAGATTCTCAAAAAAAAAAAAAAGTTTGACATATGAAGGTGCTTGGATGGGTGATCAATGCTCACTACTACTAAACATAGCCAATTAAGGTAAATGGCTTATGATAATAATTAAGGTTGGAATTCCTCTCTTCTATTATTAAAACTATCGACCAAAGGAAAAAAAAAAAAAAAACCCTTAGCTAGGGGTGGCAAAATTGGACACGACCAGCGAACCCGACATGACACGACACGAAATTAGCAGGTTATGGGTTGAGGCTTAATGGGTTTGTGTCATATTTGGGTTGACATGTCGGACCCGTTTGATAAACGGGTTGGGTTAGGGTTCAACCTATAAAACTCGTTTAACCCATCTGACCTGTTTAATTAAATGAAATTTTACCAATATACCATTCAAACCCTAGGTATATAAATTTATTAGTTGTTGTAGTTTATTTTCTTTGACATATTGTGATTGATTTTTTATGATATTGAGATATGCGTTAGTTTTGAATGATTATTTGTGATGCAGTTACTCATTAATTCTAAATTTTATATTTAAAATATTTATTTGTTTTTTTTTTCATAAATGTTTTTCTTTATTTTGATAAAATTAGATAAACAGGTCGACACGACTGACCTGTTTAATAAATGGGTCATTTTAGGGTTGAGAAATCTTGACCCGTTTAATAAACATGTCGGGTTAGTGTTGACCCATATAGTCTGATATGTATGAGTTGACACGACACGAACCCGACACGCGAACACGAATTACCACCCCTTACCTTAGCCATTGAGGTGATCAATACTTCTTTTTTATTTTTTCTTGGGAGTGTTCTGTAGTATTGGAAGCTCAAAAGACTTGCTACATGTTAAGATTTGCTACGTGTTAAGATTGAGGTCCAAAATGGCGGGCTAATAAAAATTATTAAGGTCACTATAAAAACACAACTTGCTTTTGTTGGATGTGAAGACGAAGACGTGGAGGGGACCGTGGAGTGAATGGTCCCTACTCCCTGGTATCTAAAATGTGCTTTATGTGAAGTGGGAATTTTATAATTATTATCTTTAGAAAGTTGGTGAACAAGTATTTGGGTGACTACTCTATCTTGACCTATGGCGGGTCTTTGAATATGTTCTAAGGGGGTATTCAAATTCATTTTGAAGAGGTTGACAAAGACGTCTTTGTAAATAATATTTTCTTGTTTCATCTTAGGTAGGAGATGAATCATGCACTACATGTAATTTCCTTATTAAAAATTTACTCATAATCAGCAAAGGAATAAAGGATAAACTATTAATATATTGGGCATATTATTTTGAAGATATTAATTATCGTTATTAAGAATAAATCTTGGAAATCAGTAGGTTCTAATAATTAACTCAACTGGTAAAATCTCTGATGGTTGAATAAGAGATCAATCTAGAGTTCAATTCTCACATACACCAAAAATCGATTGTTGTCTTGGTCTGATGATAAATATCACAATTATCACAAGTGGAAATCATAGGTTGAAACTTTCTAAAAAAAAAAAAAAAAAAAGTGAAAGTCATCTATTATCTCTTACTATAATAAAGTTATTAATTTTTGTTGTAAAGATAAATTATTGTTGTTAAGTGAACTTTTATTATTAATGCTTAGAATACTTTAATTTATTATTTATTAGTTTATTTTGTCTTTACTCTTTCAATTATTTTATTTAACAATTTAGCTCAAAAGAAATCTTGGAAATCATCAAGCTATTATCTCTTACTATAATAAAGTTATTAATTTTTGTTGTTAAGATTAATTATTGTTGTTAAGTGAACTTTAATTATTAATGCTTAGAATACTTTAATTTGTTATTTATTAGTTTTTGTCTTTACTTTTTCAATTCTTTTATTTAACAATTTAGCTCAACTTTAACAGTTTATTGGTATTAATCGAACCGAAATATATCGTTTTCCTAACCAAACCAAAATGACATCCAGTATGAAATTGATTCTTTAAGAACCACAAAATGGCCAAAGCGACAACTAAGTTTATAGTCAAGTTTTGTTCTATAAAATTTTTGAAACAATCATAGGACAATCTAAATTGTTTTATATTTTTTTAAATAAAAATTTTCATGATATTTGCTTTGGGAGTATTACGGGTCTGTTTGAGATCTGCTTATTTTGTTGAAACTGAAAACTTTTTGCTGAAAGTACTGTAGATAAAGATAAAATTACTGTAGATAAAGATAAAAATTAGCTGAAATAGTATAGTAAGACTCAAGAATAGTATCAAAAAGTGCAGTGGAGCTCATAAATAGTAGCAAAAATAAGCTGAATAGCTGGCTTTTTAAGCTGAGCCAAATGCACACTACATGTCGAAAAAGGGAAATACATGCTATTCCGACTTAGAACATGAGCAGAAATTTCTGTAGAGAAAATATGAGTGTAGTTGTTGTTCTTTTTTTTTTTTTTTCTTGGTTTTTTTGTTTTGTTTTGTATATTCATACGGTTTTTATATATTTATTTGATTTGCTTTGTAACTCAATATTTGGGTTGTTTTGACTCTTTAAACACCTATAAACCACCATAGAAAATGATTACACATGCTAATTTGGATTGAAGTTGTGAATTTAATTAGCTAGATAATTAAAGTTCATGAACGATTATGAAAAATGGGTACATATGCATGCATATTGATGATTTGAGCATGCATATATACATAAGTACACGTGAAGCATGAACATGGGTCCCTGCTACTCCATGCATAGAAAATGATTTGCTTCTTTGAATTTGTTTGTTATGTTGAAATGTTTTCTTTTGATTCCTTCTTCTTCTTTTTATTTTTATTTTATATAAAGAGCAAACCTCGGTACACTGTTTTAAGTGCAATACATTATATAGGTTTTTTTTTAAAATTAAATTCAAATACTTAATTGTATTGACTAATAAATATATAAAATATAATTATTATTTCCAAGATAATCTATATATATATATATAGTTATGTATTTGAATTCCATTAGAGGATTTAGCTAATATACTATATATAAGGTAATGTATTTAAATTTCACCCTTATATGAATGTGTAAGTTCGTTTAGACCTTTGTAAACTAGATTGTTTAACCTAATTAATTAACCAAGTGAATACTTAGGTTTATTATTCAGATCTAGGTTAAAACAATAACAATCATATCAAGTAAAGCAGCGGAAAAATAAAGAACACAAAGATATGATGACCCAGGAAAACCAAACCGATAAAAAACCTGGGGAGGATTTAACCTAGCTATCCTCAAGGTAAAATAGCAAATCCACTAGAAAGAATTGAAGTTTACACAATAGCGACTTAGACCACTAACATACTATTGCTACCCAAGTGTAGGAAATTTACTACCACGACCCCATGATAGCTTCGAGACTACGGACTCCTTCTTTCTTTGGCCTTTGCAACAACACAAGCTCACCTGCTTGTGACTTTGAGACTCCACTCAAAGGTTTTGGATCTTCTTAAATGTTGATCTTGTATGCAACAACTTCTACAACATCGGATCTTGAGATTCTTCAAGGAATAACACCGGTGGAAGATTTTAGAGAGCTTTTGGGTACAAAACCCTAGATCTACAAAAGAGGAACAAGATGCACTCTAATCTCTCTAAAAAAACTCTAAAAACCCTACCTAGGGTTAGCTTATAATGTCCTTTAAATACTGGAAAAAACGGCTCGCGATTTGGGCTTCAAACGAATAAGTTATGGCCTTTTTACGTTTGCTGGTTTTGCTGATCCGTGAATTTCGATCGATCGAGCACCAATCGAGTACCAATCGAACGGAACAGATTGTAACTTATTTTTCTTCATCCCGAACTTGAGTTTTTTGCCTTGGGCTTCAAAGTAGACCATTATAAACTAATAAGACTTAGTTTTTGTCATGGTTTGCCAACATTACAAACTCAAAACCTAACAATCTCCCCTTTTGGCAATCCGTGACAAAACACAAATACAACATAATGCCCAAATACAATAAAATGCCCAAATACATCACAAATCTCAATCTAAGACTCATAACCTAGAAGTTGCAAGAAGAGGTAGAAGGTCTTGATTAGAATGTACCTGTCTTTCTTGAAACACTCAACAAACACATCACCGCATGTGTGGAAAGAAAGACATATAAACAAAATGAAGCATAATATAAAAACAAAAGTAAACTAACTCTCCCCCTAAGTTAGATACAACAAAAAGATTTTATATTCTCCCCCTTTCAAAAACAATTTTGTCTACCCCTAAACAAGACAAACAAGATTCCCACATTTCATCTATTCCTCCCCCTTTTTGTCACGTATTGACAAATACAACTCAAACAAAGAGTAAACATGAGAGAAAAAAGAGAACCAAGGGAACATAAAACAGTTTAGCTCTATAGAAAATAGAGAGAACTCCTCCTATGAAGAGCAACAACTCCTCCTATAAACAACATAGGCAAAAAAAACTTTTCTCCCCCTATAAAAATAGGAAAAACAAAACAAGTTTTGGGAAAAACAGTTTTGGGGAAAATTTAGGAGGTGGGGATAAATAAAAAACACACAAACCCAAAAAAAATAAAGTTGAGGTGAGATTTATTTTGTTGAGATACATTTGTATGTATATGTTTCTTATTTCACTATGCTACTACTCTGCTTATTGATTTATATTGATGATGTTATTCATGATATATGTCTTTATTTTGTGTCATGTGAAATCAAGAAATTTTTATTTATGTATTTCCTGTTTTTTTTTCCACACATGCGTTTATGTGTTTGTTAAGTGTTACAGGAATATACAGGTTGTTTTCAGTCGAGCTGTTGTCTACCTTGCAACTGTTAGATGGTAGTTGAGGTTGAATTGTTAAGTGGCTATTTATTGTAATGGGCTATTTCAATTTGTAACTTTGAGCTTTTTGTTAAGTTTGTGTTTTGTCACGGATTGCCAAAGGGGGAGTTTGTTAGGTTCTAAAGATTAGGAACTAATGTATTTAGAACTTCATTTTGTATGTTGGCAAACCATGATCAAAACAATGTTTAGTCGTGTGTTAGACTTGCTCAAAGTATGGGTCTTAATGTAAAGTTGGAATCGAGTTTTATGCAGAATTACCTTTAACTTTCTGTATGACTCGATCGATCGAAAATTAGACTCGATCGATCGAAAATCGTGCAGAACGTTTTTCTGCAGAAAATTCCAACTCAGCCCAAGCCCGTTTTAATGTATAGGGTTTTATGTTTTGCCCTAAGTATATAAGGGAAAACCCTAGCCACGTTTTTAGAGTTCTGTTTTGCTGTGTTTGTGAATCTCATTGTGAGATCTAGAGGTGTTTACCTTCACATACACTTAGGGTTTACAAACTTGAGATTTATGTCAAGAGTTGTGTAGATCATTACAGTTGCAGAATCAATAGAGCACAAAGATATACAAGCAGGTGCGCTTGTGGATTTGCTGAAGAATTCCGGAAAGAAGGAGTCCGTGGATCTCGGAGCTATCATGGGGTCGTGGTAGTAAGTTTCCTACACTTGGGTAGCAACAAGATGTTAGTGGTCTAAGTCTTGTCGTGTAAACTTCAATTCTTTCATAGTGGATTCAGTTTACCTTGAGGATAGCTAGGTCAAATCCTCCCCAGGTTTTTACCGGTGTGGTTTCCTGGGTCATCAGATCTTTGTGTTATTTATTTTCCGCTGCTTTGTTATTTTTGCTTATCTGTGTTAACCTAGTTTTAATTAAATTACCTAAGTTAATCACTTGGCTAATTCACTAGGTTAATCTGTTGGGTTTAAGGGGTCTAAATGAACTGACAAGTGGTATCAGAGCGGGTAGCTTTTGTGTTTGATCCTTTGATCTTTTAAGCTGATCCTTGACCCCTGTTGTCATGGAACACGGACACTCTCTTGTTGTTCCACCTCACTTTGATGGAAACAACTATGCTTATTGGAAAGTAAGGATGAAAGCATTCTTGAAATCCATTGATGAGAGAGTTTGGAATTCCGTTGAATACGGATGGGAGAAGCCCACTACTCCTGTGAGTGAGTGGCAAACTTCTCAAAAGGAGGCAGCCGCTTTTAATAGCAAAGCTATGAATGCTATTTTTAATGCTGTTTCCATGGAGGAATTTAAGAGAATCTCTAATGTTGAGGTTGCTCATACTGCTTGGAAAATCCTCCAGACTGTGCATGAAGGCACGAAGGCAGTTAAAATTAATAAGTTGCAGCAATTAACCTCTAGATTTGAAAGCATTAGAATGAATGATGATGAATCCTTTGATGAATTCTATGCTAAATTGAATGATATTGTTAATTCTGCTTATAATTTGGGTGAAACCTATGATCAACCTAAAATTGTTAGGAAGATTCTTAGATATTTGACTGAGGATTTTAGACCCAAAGTGACTGCCATCACTGAGAGTAAGGATGTGGACTCCATCCCTGTGGATGAACTTGTAGGATCTCTTCAGTCCTATGAGTTAGACCTCCCCAAGACTAACAAATCCAAATCAATGGCTCTTAAGTCTGTTGATGATGTTGATGATGGTGGATTTGATGATGAACTCTCTGCTACAGAGATTGCCTATCTTGCTAAGAACTTTAGAAACTTTCTGAGGAATAATAACAGAAGGGCAAGAGGCAAGAACACTGTTGAACCTAGAAATTTTAGGAAGAATGAACCCACTAAGGTTAATAACATTGAAAAACCTAAGGAGAAAGTAGGTCAATCTTCTAATAATTCTTTGGGACAACAATGTTATGGTTGTCAAGGGTATGGTCATTTAAAGTCTGAATGTCCTACTTATTTGAGGTCTAAGGGTAAGGCTATGGCTGTAACCCTTAGTGATGACGAAGTTTCCGACAATGAATCCGCTAGTGATGAGGATGGAAACTTCATTGCTTTCACTGCTACCACTGTAGTCAATGAAAGCATATCTGTTGAAGAGAACCTTTCTGATGGGGAACTCTCTAAGGATGCAGATTTACAGAAAGCCTACAATAAACTTTGCAAAGTTGCTGCAAAGGATGCCATGAATGTTGAGTTAGGCTTGAAGAAAATTGCATCTTTGGAACTTGAAAAGAAAAATTTACTTGTTAAATTGTTTGATGCAAATGAGCTTTTGAATAATGTGAAAACTAAGAACATGCTCTTACTTGATAAAGTTAAATGTTTGGAACTTGATTTATCTGTTGCTAGAGAACAAACTAATAGGTCTGCAAGCTCCAAACTTGATCACATGCTGAGTATTCAAAAGTCTCCGTCTGATAAAACTGGTTTAGGTTTTGAGGAAAGTATTTCTGTGCCTGAACCTTCTTCCACTAAATTTGTTCCTTCTTCTGAACCTCCTAAGAGTGAGATTGTTAAACCCTTGGTGAGTGAACCTGTTAAACCTGTTAATGTTACTCCACCTAGAAATATTAGGGTTGATCTTCATGCTTCTCATTCTAGAGCGTCTACTTCTACTAAGGGCAAATTGCATGATAAGCCTGCATGGGTTTGTCATTTTTGTGGAAAACCTGGACACATTCGTCCAAATTGTTTTAAGTTGCAAGCTGCGAAGCGTGCAAATAAAACTAAAGTACCTTTGCCTCAAGCACATGATCCTATGGTACTTATTGGTGAATTGGTAAAGGCGTTAAACCTTTATTCCAATCCTGGAGTTGCTCAGAATTCTAATGTGAATCATAACTCCAATGCAAGAGTTGCATCTAAGAAGTCTTGGATGCAAAAGGCTCAATCTAATTGAGTCTGTCTGACATGGTCCTTGTGCTTCATTGCTCAATCTTTTGTGACCTTTGTTTCTAGGATTTGCATTGCATTACATTTATGCATTTCATTCTAGGATGTTTGTTTCTTTGTTTAATAAAAAATAAATAAAAATTTTGCAAATTGTGTTTTTGCTATTTTTTCCTTGAATTTGAAGACAAGGTTGGTCAATCAAAATTACATGTCATAAGTATGTACCTTGTTTAGCTTTGATGCACTTATTTCTATTGCACTTTACTAGCTAAAGTCTTGTTGTGCATGTTGTGTGGGAAGATGCTATAATTGTTGATCACATGATCTTGATCTTGAAGTCTTATGTCTTTGATTGTCGGACTTGGTCTTATTGAGAAAGGCATAAATAACCATCTCACCACTGTTTATTAGCCAATCATGAACACCTTAGTGCATATCGTAAGATTTTGTGCTCGAGAAAGTGTAGCACATGCACAAAAAGAACATAAGGTGTAGCCTCTAAATAAAATTGGTGTGTACATTATTGGGCTATAATAATCTCACAAATCTAAATAAAATTGGTGTGTACATTATCCCGGCTTTTATTAAGTCTCTAATCAATTAAATTGAATAATGAGGTAAATCAAGAAACTTACATGATTGCAAGCTTTTATTCTAGGAGATGTGGGAGTTATAGGATGTAACTCTTTAAGTAATAGTCTCTTTCAAATTCATGTGATGGATTTTGTAGAAATTGTGATTGATCTCTATGTGTATATCACCTCACATGTTTCTCAAGCTTTTGCTAGTTGCACACACTACACAAGCTATTCTTTGCTAGAATTGTGTACATGATATTGTGTGTGTTTTTGGCCTGACCAACCAAAGTTGAGAATTTTGGGAATTTGATGCAAAACATGTTTGCTTGTTTGTTTTTTTTGGGTATATTGAGAGAAAATTTTGCTTTGAGAAATCTGGGTTGAATACATGTGTTTTTTAAAAACATCTCATTTCATACTCATGCATTTTCTTTATAAAATCTAATGCTTTGAGGAGTTTCTGATCAAAAATGTTGGTTTTTCAAAACTGTGATTTTTCCAGAATTTCGATTGATCGAAACTGATTTTCGACCGATCGAAAATGTTTCAAATCCAGTGTTAAAGTTTCTGGTTGGATCGATCCATCCAAACTTATTTTGGATCAATCGAATAAGTTTTCGACCGATCGAATGTAATTTTCGATCGATCGAAAATCGTGCTGATGTTTTTAAAAAGGAGCTTTTTCACGTGGCTTTTCACTTTTCAAACTTTTTCAAAAACTTCTTTTTCTCCCTACCAACCGGTCAAAGCTTTTCTTGGAAATTTTGTCGTTTTCCTCCGATTCTTTTGCACAATCTCTCTCTCCCAAGGCTGGTAAGACCTTTATACCCTTCCCTTTGCATTTATTTTCGAAATTCATGCATTTTTCATGCATTTTTTGGGTTATTTTCGGAATTATTGTTGTGGCAAATTTGGGATTGTTTTTGAGTGGTTCTTTCTCAAATTTTTTATGGGTTTTTGTGGGGACACCTTCCCTAAGCTCTTCATGTCGTTTAATTTGGTTTATTTGGTGTTTTGAAGGAAATTTGAAATTCTATGGCTCAAAATTGCGAAAATTGGGGTTTTGTTCAATTTGATTGAACTTGATGAAATTGGTTTGTTGGTTTGGTAAATTTGATCATTATATTGTGTTAATTAACTATTGTATTGATCAATTTATCAATTTGTTGTGTTTTGAAAAATTAGGTTTTTCAAATTGGGTATTTTTGATAAATATTGCTTGCTCAAGCCAATTTTGTTAATTTGGATCACAATTGAACATGTCACTGCATTAGTACATGCATCATGTTATGTTCATGCTCATGCATCATATAGAATTGATATATTCTATTTTTTTCTGCTGTGCTAACTTGCAGTCTGCCCTTGGTTTTGTTTTTGCTCTTTTCTTTCTGTGTCTATCTTTTCCTTAGCACTATGCCTAGGAAAACTAGAGCCCATAGGACTTCTGATCCTTCTCCTTCTTTTGACACTGAGCGGTTCCCTAGTGAGTCAAACCAAGTCACCTATGAGACTCTGAACCTTAGGCGTCAAATTTGGGCTGAGCGTAGGGTTATCTTAGATGACTTAGATCCTTAGGTGCGTCGTAACTTTTCATGTCGGGGTTGGTTACCTTTGCTCGAGTATGAGCATTCTCCTCCTCCTGCTACCTTAATTAGAGAGTTCTATTCGAACCTCTTTATTCATGTCTACGATAACGACACCTTAGTAAAGGTGTGGTTACGTGGTGTGGAGTATCGCATTACCCCTTCGGTAGTGTCTGATGCTCTTGGGGTGCCCATTGTGGACCATCCCGTTTTTCCTTACGAGGAGTCTCCACCCCTTGATGACGTCCTGTCATACATCACTGGGTCTTCTATCCAGTGGGGTTCTGATCCTCGGATCACTTCTGCTGAGCTGTCTGAGCTGCACTATCTTTTCTTTAGGATAGCGTGTCATTCTTTGTGGCCTATTTCGCATGTCCACACCATTCCTCTTGAGAGGTGTGTCTTTTTGTATGCCTTGGTCACTGATGCGCCTATCAGTTTTCCGCATCTGTTCCTTCGTTCTTTGAACGAGGTTCATCGATCTAGTTCTACGGCTCATGCTTTGTTTTTCCCTGTTTTTATTCATAGGATTCTCATTTTTCTTGGTTTTGGTGAGTTTCCTGCTTCTGAGCCTGTTCATGTTATCGCTCCTATCGGTGCTACCTTTTTGAGGCAAAGGGCTGCTCAACTTCGAGCTAGCTCTAAGCGTCCTAGGGTAGAGCCTTCCAGTGTCACTCCACCCCCTCCTTCTTCTACAGATACTCATGCAGCTGGGACTTTTTCTGATCCTGCTGTTGCTGCTGCTGCTGATGTTCCTCCACCGTTTGATGAGCTTTCTGACCTTCGTCGGACTCTTGATACTGTCGTGACCATTCAGGCGGCTCATGGTCAGCTTTTGGTGGACATCCTTGATGAGCTACGTGCGTTACGAGCGGATTTGGCGAGCTCTCGTCATTCTCCTCCGCCACCTTTTGATGATGAGTGAGTGCCCTTTGGAAATTCGTCACAAAGAGGGGGAGTACATAGTTTTGTTCATTGTATCTAAGTTTTTTGGTGGAGATTTACATTTTAGGGGGAGTTTTTTGTTTACTTGGTAGTGATACTGCGGAGCTTGTGGAGTTATTAGATTGTATCTAGATGCTTCACTGTGTTTTCTCATTTTTAGCTCTTGTTTAGGAGATTTATTTTGTTGAGATACATTTGTATGTATATGTTTCTTATTTCATTATGCTACTACTCTGCTTATTGATTTATATTGATGATGTTATTCATGATATATGTCTTTATTTTGTGTCATGTGAAATCAAGAAATTTTTATTTATGTATTTCCTGTTTTTTTTTCCACACATGCGTTTATGTGTTTGTTAAGTGTTACAGGAATATACAGGTTGTTTTCAGTCGAGCTGTTGTCTACCTTGCAACTGTTAGATAGTAGTTGAGGTTGAATTGTTAAGTGGCTATTTATTGTAATGGGCTATTTCAATTTGTAACTTTGAGCTTTTTGTTAAGTTTGTGTTTTGTCACGGATTGCCAAAGGGGGAGTTTGTTAGGTTCTAAAGATTAGGAACTAATGTATTTAGAACTTCATTTTGTATGTTGGCAAACCATGATCAAAACAATGTTTAGTCGTGTGTTAGACTTGCTCAAAGTATGGGTCTTAATGTAAAGTTGGAATCGAGTTTTTATGCAGAATTACCTTTAACTTTCTGTATGACTCGATCGATCGAAAATTAGACTCGATCGATCGAAAATCGTGCAGAACGTTTTTCTGCAGAAAATTCCAACTCAGCCCAAGCCCGTTTTAATGTATAGGGTTTTATGTTTTGCCCTAAGTATATAAGGGAAAACCCTAGCCACGTTTTTAGAGTTCTGTTTTGCTGTGTTTGTGAATCTCATTGTGAGATCTAGAGGTGTTTACCTTCACATACACTTAGGGTTTACAAACTTGAGATTTATGTCAAGAGTTGTGTAGATCATTACAGTTGCAGAATCAATAGAGCACAAAGATATACAAGCAGGTGCGCTTGTGGATTTGCTGAAGAATTCCGGAAAGAAGGAGTCCGTGGATCTCGGAGCTATCATGGGGTCGTGGTAGTAAGTTTCCTACACTTGGGTAGCAACAAGATGTTAGTGGTCTAAGTCTTGTCGTGTAAACTTCAATTCTTTCATAGTGGATTCAGTTTACCTTGAGGATAGCTAGGTCAAATCCTCCCCAGGTTTTTACCGGTGTGGTTTCCTGGGTCATCAGATCTTTGTGTTATTTATTTTCCGCTGCTTTGTTATTTTTGCTTATCTGTGTTAACCTAGTTTTAATTAAATTATCTAAGTTAATCACTTGGCTAATTCACTAGGTTAATCTGTTGGGTTTAAGGGGTCTAAACGAACTGACAACATGTACAAAGTTTAGCAAAGAGTAACTTTGTGTAGTGTGTGCAACTAGCAAAAGCTTGAGAGACATGTGAGGTGATATGTGAATAGTAATCGATCACAAAGTCTACAAAATTCATCACATAAATTTGAAAGAGACTATCACCTAAAGAGTTACATCATATAACTCTTACATCTCCTAAAATAAAAGCTTGCAATCATGTAAGTTTCTTGATTTGCCTCATAATATACACACCAATTTTAATTAATTTAAATTCATTATAGCCCAATAATGTACACACCAATTTAGTATTTAAACCGAGGCTACACCTTATGTTCTTTTTGAGCATGTGCTACACTTTCTCGAGCACAAAATCTTACGATATGTACTAAGGTGTTCATGATTGGCTAATAAACAGTGGTGAGATGGTTATTTATGCCTTTCTCATTAAGTTCAAGTCCAACAATCAAAGGCATGTGATTTCAAGATCAAGGCAAAGTGATCAAAAACTATAAACATCTTCCCACACAACATGTACTACAAAGGTCAAACTAGTAAGGTACAATAAAATAAGTTCATCCAAGCTAAACAAAATACATAAACATATTATGTAAAGATAAATGTGGCCAACCTTGATTATAAATCCAAGATATATAATACAAAAACACATAAAAATATTTTTGGTTTAAAAAAATTTTATGACCAAAAACAAAAAGCATACATTATTCTAAATGAACAAAAATGCAAATGCAATGCATGACAGTGCTTAACTAAGCTATAGAGGGTACAAAAACAAGAAATATCAATTTCTTAATTAACCCTTGAGTACATGTACAAACTAGTACATACTCAAACAAAATCAAAAAATAGCTTAGGACTTATAGAACACATGCTATTCAAGTTTCTCCACAATGTCAAGCATGTTCTAAATCAAGAGAGATATCATAATTCATGTAATCCTCAAGAGAAAATAAAACAAGACACAAAATAAAATATTTTGTCTTTTTAAAAATTTTCAATGTTTTTGGATTTTTTTTAATAAAAAAACAACCTAAAAAACAAAACAACCAAAAACAAAAACAAAACATGTCCATAAATAATTGAAAGAATTAAATTAGGGATAAGTCAACAACACTCACCTTAGAGAATCTTTTCTCACCCATATAGCACGAGTCTTCGGCTTTGTAGGTGAAAATCCATGTGAAGCAGAGTGTATTTGAGGGATTACACCAATCTTCTAGGAAAGACTGAAATCCTACAAATTCCTTTCACAATCCAACAAGCTTAAATTTTTCAAAAGCATATGAAACAATTTATTTGGACTCATGACAGGAAAAATATCATCACATGTCCTAGATTGAAATACAGAATTTTTAAATTTCAATTTATGACAATTAGGACGAATGTGACCAGAAGCACTACAAAAGTGACAAACAGGAACAAATTTAGAAACATCAGTATTCCTAACAGCAAATCTAGTCTCAGATTTTGGTTTTTGCCTCAACAAACAACAGTTTGGTCTAATATGACCAACAACACCACAAAGGTGACAAGCAGGCACAAAAACAAAATTTATTATGCTCTCTAACAATAGGTTTAGACTTAGGTTTAGAAACTTCAGCGTTAACATCAGAACTTTTACCTTTGTCTAACCTAGCAAAATAAGCATTTTCTTTATTATTCCTCTTGAAAGGAGGGATATAAACTTTTTCAGCTTTAGGCTTAAGAGAAACAGAAACACTTCTGTTATCAACAGCAGGCTTGGTAGTTGTCATATTTTCAATTTTAGCTTTAGATTCAACTAACTCTTGTTCCAAGCTTTTCATCTTCTCATCTTTAGAGGAAATTTGATTTCTCAAAAATTCATTCTTTTTATTAGATTCATCTAATCTAACAATCAATTCCTCTTTTTCAAGATTAGCCAATTTTAACTCTTCCTTGAATTTCTTAGCAATTCTCATAGTTTTCAATAATTCGTTACGAAGAGTTTCACAGGCATCAAAAAGATCAACAGAAACAACAGTGTCCTTTTTATTCAAATCATCACAATCAAAAACAGTAAGATACTTAAAATTATCCATGATAACAGGGATCAAGGATCAACTCTTAGATCAAAAGATCTAACACAAAAGAGTTACCCGCTCTGATACCACTTGTCAGTTCGTTTAGACCCCTATAAACTAGATTGTTTAACCTAATTAATTAACCAAGTGAATACTTAGATTTATTATTCAGATCTAGGTTAAAACAATAACAATCATATCAAGTAAAGCAGCGGAAAAATAAAGAACACAAAGATATGATGACCCAGGAAAACCAAACCGGTAAAAAACCTGGGGAGGATTTAACCTAGCTATCCTCAAGGTAAAATAGCAAATCCACTAGAAAGAATTGAAGTTTACACAATAGCGACTTAGACCACTAACATACTATTGCTACCCAAGTGTAGGAAACTTAGTACCACGACCCCATGATAGCTCCGAGACCACGGACTCCTTCTTTCTTTGGCCTTTGCAACAACACAAGCTCACCTGCTTGTGACTTTGAGACTCCACTCAAAGGTTTTGGATCTTCTTAAATGTTGATCTTGTATGCAACAACTTCTACAACATCGGATCTTGAGATTCTTCAAGGAATAACACCGGTGGAAGACTTTAGAAAGCTTTTGGGTACAAAATCCTAGATCTACAAAAGAGGAACAAGATGCACTCTAATCTCTCTAAAAAACTCTAAAAACCCTACCTAGGGTTAGCTTATAATGTCCTTTAAATACTGAAAAAAACGGCTCGGGATTTGGGCTTCAAACGAATAAGTTATGGCCTTTTTACGTTTGCTAGTTTTGCTGATCCGCAAATTTTGATCGATCGAGCACCAATCGAGTACCAATCGAACGGAACAGATTGTAACTTATTTTTCTTCATCCCGAACTTGAGTTTTTTGCCTTGGGCTTCAACGTAGACCATTATAAACTAATAAGACTTAATTTTTGTCATGGTTTGCCAACATTACAAACTCAAAACCTAACAGAATGTTTTTATTTCTGTCAAAAACATTGTAACTAAATTAGTTGGAATCTCTTAGTATTTTGAAGATATTTAGGGTTCAAATCTCCCTATTTCCCATTATAATTATCGAATTATAAAAGAAAAAAAATTATGTTTTCTTTCATGCAATTTATCTTAATGCATGTTTTGGTTATGGATCTAACTTGGTGATTTCTTTGAATAATATGGACTCAAGTCAGAACACTAGTGCATACTAATTAATCTATTTAATTAGGAGAGGTTGGGTGTCTATAATACCTTTCTAATCTTGTACCATAACAACTTACTCATTTCTGGTTCAACTATTCCTTTGTAAAAAGGAGTTAAAATGGTTCTTGCACTTAAACCAAATTAAATGATGATGCATTTTTTATCATATAACCCTAGAATTAATGGTTTACTCGGTTTAAATCTAGGATGACTCCAAATAAGGCTGCTTCCAAGTGTTGTTAAGACGACATGTTTAAAATTTGAAGGTAATGATTTGGGACACTTACAATGTGTTTGCCATCGAGCCACTTGGTCTTTTCCCCATTGAACCAAAACCATAGAATATATGTAATCAAATAGGCGTTGTGAACATCATGAAACACTTCACACGTTTATTTTGGGTGGTAGGGGTGTTTGGAATTGGGGAGATTTTGGGAGAAAGAAAATGGTGGGACTCAACTGTTTTCTTCTTGGGCCCACCACTTTTTAGCCCCCCCCGCCCCCCCCCCCCCCCCCCCCCCCCCCCCCTCTTAAAAAAATTTGAGAGAAAATGGGGATGAGAGGGGAGTGGATGGAAGTTACCCATCTACCCCACCACCATCCCTAAATAAACTAATGTGATTTTTTTTTTCTCCTTCATGTTGAAGGTTTAGGTTGTTTTATTTGTTTATTCCAACAATACTTTATTTTCTTAATAAAATATTTATATATAAAAAATTATGTAATTAGGGTATTTAAGTAAATTTATACAACCTCTATTTTTTATCATTTCATTTTTCTACTCTCCAACCAAACACATATGAGGAAAACTAATTTTTTTTTTTTATCCTCCCACTTTTTCATCCTCTCCCCATTTTCTATCCTCCTACTTTTCCATCTTCCAAACCAAATTGACCCTAAAAGTACTTTCAAAATATTCAACAAAGTTGAAAGCAAAGCAATAGCCCTCCCCTACAATGAGACCAAGGAACATGATAATGGAGTATTCAAAGATGAACCAAAGAACACTATTGAAAAAAAAAAAAAAAAAAAACCCTACAACCAACCTTCAAAATTTGAACAAAGTATCTAAAAAAAAAAGGAATATTCAAAGACGAACCAGAGAATACCACTTAAAAAAACCCCTACAATCATCCTTCAAAAATAATAATAATAATAATAATAATAATAATAATAATAATAATAATAATAATAATAACAATAACAATAACAATAACAATAATATAATGAGATTTATGAAGAGGGATGATGCAGTTTAAATATCTGTTTTGTATGGAAAGAATGTAATAAAGAATAATAAAGATATTACTTTACAGAATCAATGAATATATTCTTTGGGTTAATTCACAACTTTGGATGATGATGCCTTGAGTTCTCAGTTTGGTGCTTAGGTACTGATATTTCATATGCTTGAGATCATCTCCTCCCTCCTGATGTAAGTCTTTCCTTCTAGTTAGGGCTAATGGTTAGAAGAATTCTGAAAATAATATCTCAAGTCTTTTCTTCTTCTTAGGCTCGTTGTTGGAAAAATTCCGAAAATAACTCTCAGGTCGTTTTCTTTTGCCTCTCAAAAAAAAAAAAAAAAAAAATATTTAGCTTCTTCTTGGCCTCGTTATTGGAAGAATATAAAAAATAATGTCTCTAAGTTTTTGTCTTCTTCTCTTAGCCCCATTGTTGGAAGAATTCTGAAAATATAACATCTCTACATACTAACAAAAAATTTAGTCAAGATTCTCTCTTAAAATGTGAAATTTCTTTTCACTATTCATCCACAAAGAATCTTCTTTAATAGAATTTTATAACACACCATCCGCTCAAAAATTCTTTTAGAAATATCTTTCTAGTGCAATAATATTATAGCACCTCTAACATCAGCTATGAAATTACCTAGTAGCTCCAGAAGAACAAAGAAAAGAGTAGCATTAGCTAGCTCTGTGGTTGCTTTCCGACGTCCCTATTCCTTTTCGAATCAACTATAAAAGAAATATTTCTTTTGGATTGATATAAAAGAAATATTGGACTAGAAAACAATCAATTAAACAGAAAAAATAATTGATAGATTAATTAAAAGTACTAAACAATATGATTTATTAGTATTAAAGTGTTAACTGAGCTACAAAGTTTTTGACATGTATTTTTTTAATACTATGTTATTTGACTAAATAACCATATTTTTCCGCAATTGCACTTTTACTTATGGGTTTCTAAAGTTTTTTTAAACTTAAAATAATTAATCAAAAGATCAATTCAAATGCCTTATTTTTAGTCATTTTTGTGTAAAATTAAATAAATAAAATTCTACATTTGGATAAATTTTATTGGTTTCAATATTTGGTATAAATTTTTGATAGAATAGTTTATTATTCTTCATAAATATATGTGTATATATAATAAAATATAAGGATAATCGCATAATAAAATTTAAAATTTAATATCATTTTAAATTAAAATTTTGGGTGCATATATATGGTCATATAGTATAGTTTTTGAACTATAAGAATTTGATATTTTATGAGTATTAACTAAAATATCGTAATTCACATGAGTGGTAGTTTATCTTGCAACAAACAATCCTTTTATAAGCATCATAAGTGAGATTTTAATTTTAAAAAAAATGTATATATTTGTAGGGTCGTGATTTGAGGCCTAACCCCAAAATAAGTGAAAGGTTGACCCAATAGGCTCAATTCAATAAATTTGTAGAGAGTGAGTTGAAGAACTAGGTCTTAATGAGTTGGACAACGGCTAGTATGAATTAAAAGATGACCAAAACTAAACTATAAACATGGATGTGAATGAACTCACTATTCGAGGAGACAATTTGTTCTATAAATCAACTAAACTGGATACTAATATAATTTTGATGGCTACAGTGTTCCCTTCTCCCTCCCTCCTCTATTACGGAGGGTCTCTTACATTATATATATCTTCCTTCTTACCATCTTGATCCTACACTTGTTGATCATCTAAACCCTTACTAGAGTACTTGTCTCATCAGACATTCTCTTTGGTTTTCTGTGAGTCGTGGTAGCTAAGAAAACACTATTTAGGAGTCTTCTTCACATAAATGCGGCCTGAAAAACAGGTGCAATGCATTCAATGCGGTGGTAGCAGATTTCCTCAAGATATTTTTGGGTTTCCCTCCTTCTCGTACGTCCATGATGCATGTCCCTGTCACTGGGGTTTGTTGGAAGGTCACCCTGATTGTTGAAATACATATGTGAGCTGGATGTATCAAACCTAAGGAGATATTCCTCCTCAGACCAACTTTTCATTTGTACCTCGATTACTAAGTTCCGAGTCTAGACCATTCTTCACCATTCGTTCGTCCTCGGACTACTCACGCTTTCGACCAAGGCCCAAGGCCCAATATATGATTTCGGGCCCTTAACCCTACAATATTCATGTGTAAAAAATCCTTAAATAGAAAAATGTTATATAATGAATATATTATGTTATTATTACAGAATTTTTTATATTAAAATATCATTAATCTGGGAGTTAAATCCCCTTAACTTTCACTTACGTAGAAAAAAAAAATTGGTATTCGAATTAGTTTTATAAAGTTAGATATATATAAAGGCGCTTGGATGGGTGATCAATACTAATTTAGTACTACTGCCAAACTTGCCAATTAAGGTAAATGGCTTATGATAATAATTAAGGTTCAAATTCCTCTTTCTTATCATTATAACTATCGATCGTAGAAAAAAAGAAAAAAAGCCCTAACAATGAAGGCAATCAATACTTCTTTTTCATTTTCCTTAAGAGTGTTCCATAAAAAATGGAAACTCAGGGCATTGCCCTGATGCTTTTGATTATATAATTTTGGTGGAGGCCGGCAAATCTGCGTAAGGCAGCCCCTCTTTTGTTTCTTGTTTTTTGAATCTTTTATTTTTTATTTTTTTTATTAGAGAGTTTCAACCTATGGCGTCCGCTCCTGATGATAGTTCTTTATCTCAAATCAAGACATCAATTGGTTTTTGGTGTAGGCAGGGACGGAGCCAGAAGTTCAATCGAAGGGGGGCAAAGTAAAAAAAAAAAAAAATTCTCATAAAAATCTAAATTGACATTCATTTAGTGGTAACAAAATGCCAACAACAAAAATAACAAAAATAACTATTTTTAATTACATCGCAATATAATCTATATATATAATAATAGGTAAAGCAGAGAGAAAATCCAATTAAATTTTCAATTGGAATTCAATTTGTGTCTAATTTTATGCCACGTGTCTCATCTAATCTAAATTTTAGAATTTTGTGCCAAATGAGTTAATTTAGGTAAAAATTGAATTTCAATTAGAGTTTAATTTTGTTCCACGTGTCCCATCTAATCTAAATTTTTAAATTTTTGTGCCAAATTAGTTAATTTAATGTAAAAAACGAGGAGTCCAATATAATAAACCATAAAAAACATAATCATATATAATATGTAATTGTGATTGTTTTTAAATGTACTCGTGCATATGCACGGGGTTACACACTAGTTATTTATTAAAAGTGAACTTGGCATTCTTTTAAATGTCAAAAATTATTACAAAATGTTATAGAAATTTTTCTGAAAATCATCTTCAATTTTATTATAAATCCTATTTTTAACTATAAAAACTACTTATATTTGCTAAATAAAAGAAAATAGGAAAAAAAATCAACACAAACTGACAAAGCTAAATAAGATATTAAATAGTCTCGCAGTGATCAATGCAGACCCAAAAACTAACAAAGAAAAAGTAGACCTCAAGCTAATAAATTAGGAAAAAGTAAGTATTACGCAACTTTTTTGCTATAATTATGACATAGCAATGTGTGAGCAGTAAAGAAAAATTACTGGTCCATGTATAAGGGATAGACAACTGTTTATAATTTGCTATATCAAAGTTATAACATTTTTTTTTTTTTGAAAAATTGTGATAAAAAGTTGTGAAATAATTTATGGTTCTAGAACCATTCATAAACTAAAACCAAGACAATAAGACAAAAAAAAAAAAGAAAAAAAAAAAAAAAAGAAAAAGAAAAAGAAGAGAGGTCTGCGGTCCACCACTCTTTGAGTCTAACCACTACTTTTATTTATTAGTTTTCTATTACTAATCAAGTCAGTTGTTGCAAAGCCACTCAAACACTGCCAAAAACTCAAGTCAGCTGTGGCAAAGACACTTGTTGATACCACTAATACTAAGGAAAATCTCATGATATACATGACTCCGTTCTTGGTTGTAGGCGAGGATTGAACCCTAAATCTTTTATTCAACTATCAGAGATTTTACCAGTTGAGCTAATTAGAACTCACATGTTTTGACTGTTTGTTTCAATAAAATTTTCCATTTCTTAAGGAAAAAAAAAAAATAAAATTGGACGCTCGGAAGAGTTTGGCAACATGTTAAGATTAAAGTCCAAATTGGTGGGCTAGTAAAAATTATTCTGGTCGGTATAAAAAACACAACTTGCTTTTGTTTGTATTCAGAAAAAAAAAAAAAAAAAAAAAAAAAAAAAAACTTGCTTTTATTTGTATCTAAAATTGATTCCTGTGTAGTGTGGGAATATTATAATTAGACTACTCTATCTTGATTTGTAATAATAATAACAATAACAAAATTATTATAATAATAAAAAAGCCCTAAGCTAGAAATTATACCATCTTTATGGTGAATTACGTCATTTGTCCAATATTCTATTAAAAAATTTATACTTGTTTAAAATTGCTGAGTCAATAATTAGTTTTTGTTTTTTAAAAAAATTTAATTTAGCAATTTTAGACAAGTAGAAATTTTTTAGTGGAATGGTGGACCACGTCACTAGTACCTTTAGAAACTTGGTTGACAAGGATTCAAGACTTGGGTAACTACTCCGTCTAGACTTGTAATATTAATAATAACATAAAATAAAGCCATAAGCTGTCGAAAATTCTATATAGATGTAGGCAGCTCCGCATTACTCTTTCATGAGCAAGCATTATTCTCAAACAAATCATAAAAGGTTCTAGAGAGAAAAAAAATGACGATGATGGGGGAAACATGGTCTCATATTGGCTCATTGATTGCTTCCATAATGTTTCTTTGGGCAATGTTTGAAAATTATTTCCCTTATCATCTTCGTAACTCTATCCTGAGTTATAGTATGAAATTGGCGAGTTTCGTGTACCCCTATATCAATATTACGTTCAATGAATTCATTGGCGACAGTGACGAGTACATGGGTCTCAAGCGTAGTGATGCCTATGCTGCTATTGAAACATACCTCAGTGGAAAGTCCTCCAGGGCAGCTAGAAATCTTAAAGCAGTAGATGTCAAAGACAGTAGTCAACCTGTACAACTGAGCATGGACGAGAACGAAGGGGTTACTGATGAATTTAAAGGGGTCAAGCTTTCATGGACTGTCAAGAAAAACACCACAAGAACACAGTCATTTTCTATCTTCCCGCAGATAGACGAGAAGAAGTATTACATGCTCACTTTCCATAAGTCTCACCGAGATTTAGTCTGTGGGACTTACATCAATCATGTAATGCAAAAAGGGAAGGAAATAATGGTGAGCAATCGACAAAGGAAGCTGTACACTAACAATCCTAGCAAGAATTGGGAAAGGTACAAAGCACGGAAATGGAGCCATGTGACATTTGAGCACCCCACAACTTTTGACACTTTGGCCCTGGAGTCAAAGAAAAAGTTGGAAATCGTCAATGACCTTGAAAAGTTCAGCAAGGGAAAAGAGTACTATACAAAGATTGGCAAGGCCTGGAAGCGTGGCTATCTTCTTCATGGTCCTCCTGGAACTGGTAAGTCTAGCATGATTGCTGCCATGGCCAACCACTTGGAGTATGATATCTATGATCTTGAATTGACAACGGTTAAGGACAACACAGAGCTGAGGAGGCTTTTGATCGAAACCACTGGTAAGTCGATCATTGTGATAGAAGATATTGATTGCTCACTTGATCTTACGGGTCAACGAAAGAATGAAAAAAAGAAAGCGAAGGATGAAGAAGCCAAGGATCCTATTAGTGAAGTGACCAAAGGTGAAGAAGACAGCAATAGTAAGGTCACTCTCTCTGGGTTGTTGAATTTTATAGATGGGCTTTGGTCTGCTATTGGGGGAGAGAGGATCATTGTTTTCACAACTAATTACAAGGAAAAGCTTGATGCGGCTCTTATTAGGAAGGGACGTATGGACAAGCACATAGAATTGTCTTATTGTGGCTTTGAAGCATTCAAGGTTCTTGCAAAAAATTACTTGGATGTTGTCTCACACCCCTTGTTTGCGACTATTGGCCACTTGTTGGAGGAAACCAATATTACTCCTGCTGATGTTGCTGAGAATTTGATGCCTAAGTCACTGAATGAAGATGCTGAGGCTTGTTTGAAGAAATTGATTGAAGCTATTAAGACGGCCAAAGAGGAAGCAACAAAGAAGGCTGAGGAAGAGGCACGGTTAAAGGCAGAGAAAGAAGAGAAAGAGAAGCTAGAAGCTACTCAAGCAGATGTGAAAATTGATGAGTCTTTAGCTAAAGATGTGAAAGAGAATGGTGTTGAAGTTGTGAAAGATGATAAGGTGAAAGAAAATGGAGTCACCGCCTGAAGTTAACTAGCATACAATTAGGAATGACGTGAATAGGTGTAATTGTGTGCTCTGCATTATATGTATAATAAAATAGGTTGAATAGACGTCGTGTGATAAGTTTAATAGCTTGATTTACTAGGTTATTGTGTAATAGGTTCATAAAAAATAAAAAATAAAAAAAGTAAAAGGGAAAGATGTTAGTTGTGTAATAGTATTGTGATGGTCGGAAATTTCTTAGATACTAGACGTTGTATGTATCTTGTTTGTTAAATAAGAATGACATTGTTTACGTGTTCTTTCTTTCCTCTAATCACCATAATATATAATAACTAGTTGTAAACTCATGCGATGCGTGCGGATTTTTTTAATGATAATTTTATTATTAAACTTATTTTAAAGTAAAAAAATTTATAATAATAATTCGTTAAGGATAAATTTGTGAGTCATCAAAAGAAAATTCTTCAAAAATAACCAAAGATATATAACGTTAACTTATTAAATTATTCAAAAAAGATTTGTCAAGAAATCATTTAAATCAGCCATCATATATATGACATGCCCTAGAAACTTCATAATTGAATAGTGTAGAGTAAACATGATTTTTCAAAAATAATGAATTTAAATTGACATAAAAAAATGTAGAAAATGAAAAGAAGACAAATCTTAGTGTAAATTTTTGTGCAGTTGAATATTACTCATATACTTGTGGACTCCATGTTATGGTATGTTGATTTGTTCATATATATCTAGATGAGTAAGAATGTAACTATTATTTGAATGATTATTGTGATTTATTGATACTAAGTAATAAAAAAAAAAAAAATTAAAACCTAAATTTTCTCC
This sequence comes from Lithocarpus polystachyus, assembly GCA_033629205.1. Lineage (NCBI taxonomy): Eukaryota > Viridiplantae > Streptophyta > Magnoliopsida > Fagales > Fagaceae > Lithocarpus > Lithocarpus polystachyus. Next base: position 83,518,117 of record CM066163.1, read on the forward strand.
CCTAATATAATGGAGTAGAAGACAATTGATTGTAATTTAAAGTAATTAAAAAAAATAGAGAACATACTCATATATTCATATGTTTGTATTACCTAGGCAAATAAAGAGTCATTCTAATAGTGTTTGATGACTTCTATATTTGGTGAACCGCTTTAGATAGGAATTTGATTATTATTATTATTATCATCAGAGTCACAAAATTTTTAGATAGTTTATTCTGTTTTGACAAAGATGATGTGGATAATGAAAATAAAAATTATTTGTAATATAAGTATATTATATGCCTTGTTATTTTTTTGGTGCAACGCACCCCAATATGAAGTGTATGTTATGCAAATCTTTATTCTTTATTTCATATTCTGAAATCCAAGTGGTAAAGGGGGAAAAAAACCAACAACTGCTAGAACATGTTAATGGAGAAGAGGATAATAAATCAAAATTATTGTTGCCTAATATTCTTTTTACTATATTCATTACTACAATAAATCCAATGAAACACACCTTAGAAATTTTTCATAGTGTTGAAAACCCATTTACGAATGAAGTTTACTAACATAATAGTATTTTTCAATATTTGTTCTTCCTAATTGTTCTTCTACATGACCATCTTTGTTTGTTTAAAAAAAAAAAAAATCCTTTTCATAGTCATTTTATCAAACACGTGGAAACACAGAATTGCAAATTTTGAGATTACATTTAGCATTGAAATAGAGAGCAAGCCATTTTGCTTAACAACAAATCATAGTAAAAGAGACTTAAAAATAAAAAATAAAAACACATAATACTCTAATATATAAATCAAACTTGACATACCATATGATTTTAAGGATCAAAACAATCCACTCAAGAATATAAGATTAATGCTTTGAAATGAGCTCTTTTTTGTCAGGAGCTAAATTTAAAGCCATTCATCTTCCGGTTAAGAGAGATAGAGGGTGTGTAACGGTTTATATATCATCTCTTTGATTTTATCTCTTTGATTTTATAGGAATGATGGTGGCAACTGAACAGGTGTGAACCGGTTAAATTCAATGAGAAGATGAAGAGCCAAGATAGAAGGAGAGGGAGAGTCTAAGGCATTAAAGACCTTGGGAAGTTGAAAGGATTGGAGAGAGGGGGAGTTAGGGGTGTTATGGAAGCTGAAGTAAAAATTGTATAATCGTTAAAAGACTAATAGAAAAAGAATAAAAATAAAATATAATTTAGTTTATTACTAAAAAGAAAGTAATGACATGGTCGCAGATGTGGCTTAACATAAATATAACAACAATAAATGTTACGCTTTAGCTTTTAGTATTATATAGATATAGATGGTGGTGGCAACTGAATAGGTATGAACTGGTTGGATTCAATGAGGAGATGAAGAGCCAAGATAGGAGGAGAGGGAGAGTCTAAGGCATTAAAGAGCATGGGAAGTTGAAAGGAATGGAGAGAGGGGGAGTTAAGGGTGTTATAGAAGCTGAAGTGAAAATTGTGGAATCGTAAAAATCTAATGGAAAAAGAATGGAAATAAAATAATTTAGTTATTACTACATAGCCGCTGATGTGGCTTAGCGTGAGTATAGCAATAATAAATGCTACGCTTCACCTTTTAGTATTATATAAAATATAGATATTATCATCTTTTAAATCTTTTATTTGGCATTTTAATAACATAGGCTAGATATTCTAGTCTTTATTTTTTTTTTAAGAGAAAAGAGACTATCGCTATGATTCTTTGTTGAGTCTGGGAGTTGATTTACCCATCATTATTGTACTTATTATTTGAATTAGAATGATAGGGTTATACTTCAATCAAGATTTTTTTTTTGGTGAGAATGGTATATTCAAAATTATGATAAAAATAAAATAAGAATGTTGGGTTAAAATAAATTGACCCTTTGCAATTAATAAATTAATTATCTAGGTTAATTAATTAAATCAAATTTCATGCAATAGCGTGACAGCACAAAAAAATCACCAAATTTTTTAAATACAACAGAAAATAAATTTGACACAGGTAATTTGTTTATGAATGGGAAAAACTACTGAGGCAAAACCCTATTGGGTGATTTTAAGGTCATCACTCCCAAGAATCCACTATTTTCAATCACAAATGATTACAAGTATAAAGAATCTTATCAAATCCTTTGGCCTATCTCAAAATACCAACCTACAGTTGAACCCTTACCCCAATACCTAGTTGGACTTGTATTGTAGTGGCAATCTTTTTTTTTTATGCACGAATCTCAGTACGTGATTAACTAATGTGCACAGATCCTAGTATGTGACTAACTACAGCAACTTAAAGATGTTGTTGGCTGGAAAGTTCTTTAGTTCATCAACGATGAAGATCAGGAAGTTCCTTGGTCATAAAATCCTTGGCGTAAAGAAGCAGTAGTTTCTTCGGAAAGAATAATGAACTAGGGCACTTTTTGCATGCACGAAGGTCTTTAAAATAAGCCTTATATATGTTTAGGATTGTGAGAAAAGAAACCCTATACAATTATTTCATCATGGGCTAAAATTAGATCTAGAAGTTCTTATTTTGTAAGTCTCGACATAAACAGCTTGTATCGAGCTTTTGTCGAGTTTCGACTATAAACCTGAATAGAAGTCTTTTTTTCGAGATTGCTGTCGAGATCTAATGAACAACTTTTCTTCACTTGTTTTTTGGTCAGATCTTCATGGCTTTAATACTTGACTTGAACAACATGTTTCTTGAAGTCCTAAACCTATCACAGATCTACCCAATTACAAGTAAAGTGCATTTTGTCAAAGGATTAGCCAATTACATAAAATATGTCTATAATAAAGATAACAATAAAATAAAATAAAATGGAAAAAAAAAAAGGAGAAAGCAAAAGAATCAATATCTTATTATTTTTTTTTATTACACTATCGCATACCCTTGGGATAGTGGTCACTCTACAAGTATAAGTTCTTGTGAAGTGGGAGGGGAAGAGTTAGAGTTTAAATTTCTAGGAGGAAACTTCACATACATATTTGCTTAGATTAAGTTAAAATATATTTCTATCTTAGATTAAAAAAAAATTCCGTCATATATAATTCGAGTTAGATGTAATGAAAGAAGTTTGGAAAACCTTTCACAGAGAATCAACAAGGAAAATCCTACATATTTATCTATCTCAAGGACGGTAGGAAATTTCACATATATATTTACTTAGATTAAGTTAGAGTATATTGTTATCTTAGATTAAAAAAAATTCCATGTCATATATAATTCGAGTTAGATGTAATGAAAAAAGTTTGGACAACCTTCCACAGATATTAAACTAGGAAAATCCTACATATTCATCTATCTCAAGGCCAACATGGAAAACTCTCTTATAGGTCCCCGATCCTTCAGACTCTCAATGAAGTTGTTCTATCGATCAACTATCCCAATTGAATAGGGGTCAAAGAAAATAGTGATATAGAAAATAGGCATTGGAAAAAGTTGTCGGATTTAAAGATTCAAAAAAGACTCAAAACTTTTTTCCCCCCCTGAAAATAGCTTTGGCAGATAATCTTGGCTAGAGATGTAATCCAAAAAAGAATGGACATAAGAGAAAATAGATGCATTGTGAAGCTGAAGAAGAGGCTTTGAATGCCCTATTGCAAAAATTGAATGGGCTAACCCACCCTGACCAATTATATTTTTTTAAAATGTGTTAGGTTCTAAAGATTAGGAACTAATGTATTTAGAACTTCAATTTGTATGTTGGCAAACCATGATCAAAACAATGTTGAGTCGTGTGTTAGACTTGCTCAAAGTATGGGGTTTAATGTAAAGTTGGAATCGAGTTTTTATGCAGAATTATCTTTAACTTTCTGTATGACTCGATCGATCGAAAATTAGACTCGATCGATCGAAAATCGTGCAGAACGTTTTTCTGCAGAAAATTCCAACTCAGCCCAAGCCCGTTTTAATGTATAGGGTTTTATGTTTGCCCTAAGTATAAAAGGGAAAACCCTAGCCACGTTTTTAGAGTTCTGTTTTGCTGTGTTTGTGAATCTCATTGTGAGATCTAGAGGTGTTTACCTTCACTTACACTTAGGGTTTACAAACTTGAGATTTATGTCAAGAGTTGTGTAGATCGTTACAGTTGCAGAATCAAGAGAACACAAAGATATACAAGCAGGTGCGCTTGTGGATTTGTTGAAGAATTCCGGAAAGAAGGAGTCCGTGGATCTCGGAGCTATCATGGGGTCATGGTAGTAAGTTTCCTACACTCGGGTAGCAATAGAATGTTAGTGGTCTAAGTTCTATTGTGTAAACTTCGATTCTTTCATAGTGGATTCAGTTTACCTTGAGGATAGCTAGGTCAAATCCTCCCCAGGTTTTTACCGGTGTGGTTTCCTGGGTCATCAGATCTTTGTGTTGTTTATTTTCCGCTGCTTTGTTATTTTTGTTATATTTGTGTTAACCTAGTTTTAATTAAATTACCTAAGTTAATCACTTGGCTAATTCTCTAGGTTAATCTGTTGGGTTTAAGGGGTCTAAACGAACTGACAAAATGCATTTCAACTATAAGATTAAAATAGTTTTACGTTCAAAAACAAAACTGAAGATGCGAAGAGAGGAAGAAACAAGATTCATATTATATGCAGTTAAGGCGGTGTTAGTTGTTACGCACAGTGTACTGTGTCTTTTCAATTTTGTTTTTGTAAATTGAAAACATGAGGTTAATTAACTCATGTTTTTAGTTATGAAAACACACCGGTAACACACACTGTGTGTAACATATTTTGCCATCGTAGTTTAATACTGATGTAATATGAATGAAAAGAAAGAACCACATTACGAGGTTGTAAACCAAAAGAACCAAGTAGCACCGTTTTCACCTTCCAAGTTCCAATACAGTTTCACTAATCAAGCATGAAAGGAAACGATGTCGCAGACTTAAAAGTCCTACGATGTCGTTTTCTCAACTGAGAGAAAAAAGAACTGAGATATGAAACGCAGTCGTATTGCTTACAGGGTTGGTTGGTGCCGGTCTACACACATCAGAAAATCAGTTAGCTTTGTAAATTTGTTACGGGATTAGATGTATAAATTAAGCCTTAAACCAATTGTAATCGTTCATTCTCTCAGATCTCCTTCTCTAGCTTCTCTGTAACTTTCACATCTTCAACCTCTCTGTTTCGTTGTTTTCAACCTCTGAAAATTGCCTTTCATTTCAAACTCTTGTCTTTCTCAGCAAATCTTTCTGAGGGGGAATGTGAAAGAGGCACACTCTTCTCTCTCTAAAAAGCCTTATAAAAAACGTGCTTAGGGTTTCCTTTATATAGTGGGAGAAGTAGATCTGAAACCCTAATCCTTAATGGGCTAGAACTGCTGTTTGGGCCAACTTAAAATTCTGCAGATACGACTTTCGATCGGTCAAGCCTGTTTTTCGATCTATCGAACCAGGCAATTTCTGAATTCTTCTTTCTGCAGCTTACATGTTCTTGTGTGCTCACGATTTGCCAATTGTTCTAAACTTTTAGAACCTAACAATCTCCCCCTTTGGCAATTCGTGACAAAACTTTCATACAAAATGAAATGTTAAAATACAAAAACAACCCAATACAATAAAATACCCAATTACATCACAAATCCCAATCTAAGACACTTAACCTAGAAGTTGCAAGAAGAGGTAGAAGGTCTTGATCAGAATGTACGTGTCTTTCCTGAAACACTCAACAAACACATCACCGTATGTGTGGAAAGAAAGACATATAAACAATAATACGAAACATAATTATAAAAACACAAATAAATTCTAACTCCCCCTTTAAGTTAGATACATCAAAAAGTTTTTATATTCTCCCCCTTTCGAAAACAATTTCAACTCCCCCTAAACAAAACAAACAGGATTCCCACATTTCATCTATTTCACCCCCTTTTTGTCACGTATTGACAAATACAACTCAAACAAAGAGTAAACATGAGAGAAAAAAGAGAACCAAGGAAACATAAAACAGATTAGCTCTATAGAAAAAAAAAAGATAACTCCCTCTATAAAGAGCAACAACTCCCCCTATGAACAACAAAGGCTTAAAAAAAACTTTTCTCCCCCTAAAAAAATAGGAAAAACAAAACAAGTTTTGGGAAAAACAGTTTTGGAGAAAATTTAGGAGCTGGGGATAAATAAAAACACACAAATAAAAAAAAAAATGAGTTGAGGATACACATGAAGAAAAATATTCTCTCTTTCAATAAATGCAAACTTGACACTATGTGACCCATAAACAGTTGCATGAGTAGAAAAAATATTTGCACATTGATTATCCATCATATCTCTGAAGAAAAATATTTTCTGTAGTTCTCACATCAAGAAAAATAGTATATACTAAAATGTACAAAGGACTCATAAATTAATCAATCAATTTTTAATTCAAGTTGAGTACCCAATTTAGCCAAGTGTAGCATGTTATGTGTGAAAACAATGAAAGATATGACTGCAAAACTGTAAGATGGATATAGAAAAACAATGCAACTCATGTGAATCCTGAACAAAAATGGTGCATAAAAAAAATTGGTCAAAACTCTAAAAATTGAAAATTTTTCAGTTTCGATCAATCGAGCATCGATTGAATACCAATCGAGTCAGACAGATTCAAACCAAAATTTTTATCGCAATTTCAATCGGTCGAGAGGCAGATTCGATCGATCGAAAATCTGGAAAACTCAAATTTTTGAAAAACAGAGCAATTTAATGCAGTAACTCCTCAAAGCATAGTAATTCATGAATGAAATGCATGAGTATGAGACTTAAAATTTTTCAAAAACACTTGAATTCAACTCAGATCTTTCAAAAACAAGTTTTTCAACCAATGTGTCCTCAAAACTCAACCATTAAAGCAAATTTTGCATTAAAATCAAGGAACATATAATCTTGGATGGCCACAACAAAATCACATACAATAACATGTACAAAGTTTAGCAAAGAGTAACTTTGTGTAGTGTGTGCAACTAGCAGAAGCTTGAGAGACATGTGAGGTGATATGTGAATAGTAATCAATCACAAAGTCTACAAAATTCATCACATAAATTTGAAAGAGACTATCACCTAAAGAGTTACATCATATAACTCTCACATCTCCTAGAATAAAAGCTTGCAATCATGTAAGTTTCTTGATTTGCCTCATAATGTACACACCAATTTTAATTGATTAGAAACTTATTAAAATAGCCGAGATAATGTACACACCAGTTTTAGAATTTAAACCGAGGCTACACCTTATGTTCTTTTTGTGCATGTGCTACACTTTCTCGAGTACAAAATCTTATGATATGCACTAAGGTGTTCATGATTGGCTAATAAACAGTGGTGAGATGGTTATTTATGCCTTTCTCAATAAGTCCAAGTCCAAGTCCGAAAATCAAAGGCATGTGACTTCAAGATCAAGACAAAGTGATCAAAAACTATAAACATCTTCCCACACAACATGCACTACAATGCTCAAACTAGTAAAGTGCAATAAAATAAGTTCATCCAAGCTAAACAAAGTACATAAACATGTTATGTAAAAATAATATGGCCAACCTCAACTATAAATCCAAGATATATAATACAAAACACAAAAAAAATTTTGGTTTAAAAAAATTTTATGACCAAAACTAAAAGCACACATTATTCCAAATGAACAAAAATGCAAATACAATGCATGACAGTGCTTAACTAAGCTATAGATGGTATAAAAACAAGAAATATCAATTTCTTAATTAACCCTTGAGTACATGTACAAACTAATACATACTCATACTAAAGCAGAAAAAGCTTAGCACTTATATAACACATGCTATTTAAGTTTCTCCACAATGTCAAGCATGTTCTAAATCAAGAGAGAGATATCATAATTCATATAATCCTCAAGAAATATAAAAACTGGACACAAAATAAAATATTTTTGTCTTTTTGAAAATTTTTCAATGTTTTTGGATTTTTTTTAATAAAAAAAAACTCAAAAAGAAAAACAACCAAAAACAGAAACAAAACATGTCAACAAATAATTAAAAGAATTAAATTAGGGACAAGTCAGTAACACTCACCTTAGAGAATCTTTTCTCACCCATATAGCACGAGTCTTCGGCTTTGTAGGTGAAAATCCATGAGAAGCTGAATGTATTTGAGGGATTACACCAATCTTTTAAGAAAGACTGAAATCCTGCAATTTCCTTTTACAAGCCAACAAACTTAAATTTTTCAAAAGCATATGAAACAATTTATTTGGACTTATGGCAGGAGAAATATCATCACATATCCTAGATTGAAATACAGAATTTTTAAATTTCAATTTATGACAATTAGGACTAATGTGACCGGAGACATCACAAAAGTGACAAACATGAATAAATTTAGGAACATCAGTATTCCTAACAGCAAATCTGGTCTCAGATTTTGGTTTTTTCCTCAACAAAGAACAATTTGGTCTAATATGACCAACAACACCACAAAGGTGACAAGTAGGCACAAAAACAGATTTATTATGCTCTCTTACAGTAGGTTTAGACTTAGGTTTAGAAACTTCAGCGTCTACATCAGAACTTTTACCTTTGTCTAACCTAGCAAAATAAGCCTTTTCTTTATTATTCCTCTTGAAATGAGGGATATAAACTTTTTTAGTTTTAGGCTTAAGAGAAACAGAAACACTTCTGTTATCTACAGCAGGCTTGGTACTAATCAAATTTTCAATTTTAGCTTTAGATTCAGCTAACTCTTGTTCCAAGCTTTTCTTCTTCTCATCTTGAGAGGAAATTTGATTTTTCAAAAATTCATTCTTTTTATTAGATTCATCTAATCTAACAATCAATTTTTCTTTTTCAAGATTAACCAATTTTAACTCTTCCTTGAATTTCTTAGCAATTCTCATAGTTTTCAATAATTCCTTACGAAGAGTTTCACAGGCATCAAAAAGATCAACAGAAATAACAGTGTCCTTTTTATTCAAATCATCACAAACATGAGCAGAAAGACACTTCAAATTATCCATAATAACAGGGATCAAGAATTAGCTCTTTGATCAAAAGATCTAAAACAAAAGAGCTACCTGCTCTGATACCACTTGTCAGTTCGTTTAGACCCCTTAAACCCAACAGATTAACCTAGAGAATTATCCAAGTGATTAACTTAGGTAATTTAAACAGAACTAGGTTACCACAAATAATCAAAAACAATAAAGCAGTGGAAAATAAAGAACACAAAGATCTGATGACCCAGGAAAACCAAACCGGTAAAAAACCTGGGGAGGATTTAACCTAGCTATTCTCAAGGTAAAATAGCAAATCCACTAGAAAGAATTGAAGTTTACACAATAGCGACTTAGACCACTAACATCCTATTGCTACCCAGTGTAGGAAACTGACTACCACGACCCCATGATAGCTCCGAGACCACAGACTCTTTCTTTCTTTGACCTTTGCAAAACACAAACACCATCGTTTGTGACTTTGAGATCCCACTCAAAGGTTTAGTAACACAAAATCTCCTGTTTGTGACTCCAAGACCACCCTTGAATGTTTAGATCATCAGCACCTCTGATGACTAGAGAAGACAGCAACTTCAGCAATACCGGATCTTGAGATTCTTCAAGGAACAACACCGGTAAAAGTAATAAGAGAGGTTTTAGGAACAAAACCCTAAATACAAAAGAGGCACACTCTTCTCTCTCTAAAAAGCCTTATAAAAAACGTGCTTAGGGTTTCCTTTATATAGTGGGAGAAGTAAATTTGAAACCCTAATCCTTAATGGGCTAGAACTGCTGTTTGGGCCAACTTAAAATTCTGCAGATACGACTTTCGATCGGTCGAGCCTGTTTTTCGATCGATTGAACTAGGCAATTTCTGAATTCTTCTTTCTGCAGCTTACATGTTCTTGTGTGCTCACGATTTGCCAATTGTTCTAAACTTTTAGAACCTAACAAAGTGGATTTGTGTAAATAAGAAAGCTAATAGGCTTTACTTTTACAAGGGCTATGATGAAGTCAAAGAAGGCCAATCCAATTAAATTTGAGTCCAATTGGAGCAAGGAATCAAAGGAAATTTACACCAAATCCAAGTCCAATTCGGATTAGAATTCCAGCTTGCACACCAGTTAGTATTTCAAGCATAACTTTTGGCTCAAATGTCTAATCGAGATGATTCAAGTTGGGCTTAAAAGTTAACTTAAAGGGCTACAGCTTTTTAGTTTACCAAAAGTCCTAATTCTGAAGTTAAATGGGCCAAAAATGTCAGTTAAATGAACTCTAAAAACCTGCGATTTTCTCCAAACGAGAATTCAACTTATAAGAGGATTTCTTGACCTTTTTAAGCTCTTTAGGGAAAAATTCAAGGGAGAGCTGCCGTAGAACATAATTTAGGTTTTCTTAAATTTTATTTACAGTTTTTTAGTGTTTTATTTGTATTATGACTTGCTAGAAGTCTTGCTAAGGCAAGTGGTGAAACTTAACCGTTTATTGGTATGTTCTTAACAATTATTTATTGGTTTTAATGCTTATATTTTTATGTTTTAATTTTTTTTACTCATCTAGAAAAGTGTTTAGTTCTGTATAATTCTTTAATTTATCATAGACTCAAGGCACGTTACATGCTTAGTATTTCCTGTGAACTAATTTACTAGTTTTATTTTTCCTAAAATCAACTAATTTCATAAAACTACCTTGGAAAATTAATTCTTGAGTTCTTATTGTTAAATCATCTGACTAAGATCATCCTTCGTATGAATTTTAATTGAGTTATAAAATAAATATTGTTAAGACTATCAATAGATGTGTTGTGTGTGGATCCCTAAACTTTAGCACCTTAATATATTGTTATTTTCTCTCAATTTAAATTAACTTTACTAAAGCATAAAAAAACTCTTCAATTAAACTTTATTATTTTAGTTTTATTCTCTTGTAGATTCGACCTTGAACTTACTGAGTTATTACTTCGTAACAATCCTGCACTTGAGAGTATTATTTAAGTCGCAGCAGTTGTTAAATTCGGACTTCAACTTTGAAGCTTTTGCAAAATGATTATACGATTTTGTTAGGAGGATTTTAGATGGCTAATATCTGGGACAACGAAATTAGATTAGTTTGAAAATTTCTGATCCAAAAAATCAATAACATGCAGTTGCTGCATCAAAAGAATTCCAATATGCAGAATCTTGCTCGAGAAAGAAATGAAGTTGCTGAGCACTGTAAAGTGAATAGTAACCCCAAGAGAGTATTGAAGGCGCTGAGCTATTTTCATTGATGAGGGTCTTGGGGTTTGAGTTTTAGTGCTCTGTTATTGTCATAAAGCATATTGAGACTTTGAGAGTTTAAGCTTTTAAAATGAAAACCTAGCGAGGGCCGAGGGAAAGAGAACCCGTGCCTTAGGTCCAAAAACCTTCCTTAAATTTCTTTTGTTTTTGCTTCTTTGAACCACTCAAAGAACTCATGCCAATTGTGTTTTGATAAAATACGTTTTGCCACCTTTCAGTCCCAAAAGTCAGTGTTAGAGGTTGTAAAACCACCAAAAAAAAAAAAAATGGTCCAATCATCAGCATCTTAGAACAACTTTCATGAGATTAAAAGACAAACTTTTAAAATGATGGGCTGACCTGACCACTTAATTAGGTTAAGTTTAAATAACATTTTGCAAGCACTAATTGTCATTTGTCCAATCAAACTCCTAAAATTAATGACTAATTGAAAGTGTCAAACCTCTCATAACGTTATTTTTTCCCTAAAATCCCATAAACGTATTCGGTAGTCCAAAAGTACTTCTTACTGTTTATATTATGGTTGTTGTCATTCATATAATTGGTTGATTTTTATTTGTATTACTGATTTAACATGTTTATAGAACATGAGTCTTATTTTTATTCATAGATATAAGAGACCACTTAATATAAGGTGCTCCTTACCCTTTTCATGGATTGATACTTTTTTTAAAACTATATGTAAAGGAATGATCTAAATATTTTCTGCTGTGATTTTTGATAGATTAAAATATTGAATTGATATGCAATTTCCCAATGTTCAATTTTAGAAATTATGCAAAAGAAAATTTGATTTTTTAATAGGTTATGTTATGGTTGATGGAAGGCTTATGATGGCTTTGACCTCACAACATTGCTATACATTTTCAAGTTAGATTTTATGTCCGAAATTGGTACATATTAAATAATTAAAAAAAATACTCATATGATTTTATATTAAATAACAATTGGTTCCTATATTTTTCATTATTATAAATCATTTTGATTCTTTTTACTATTTATTTTCACGTTTTGTCTCTAATTATAAATTGTTAAAATTGCAAATTAAATAATCCACCATTTGTTTGATTAAACCATATATTTCTCTAACTATTTGTATACTTGCAAATATTGAAAATGGTGCTAAGCAATGCAATATAATGTTTTTTTTTTCAATAGATACATACAAATAACAATTAGTTTTAATTTAATGTATAATATAGAATTGTTAATAAAAATTTGATGAAAGACATACAATTTGTTCATGTTGTGATGAATATCACCCAAAATCTCTTAATTTTAATTCTTTCCGATTTATTGGTGAATATTTCCAAAAAAAATTTACTAAATGTTTTTATAGGTTGATGCAATTATTGATTATTACTAGATACTTTTTTCTTCCCTAATTTTTAAGGGCACCTTTTGTAGATTCAAGCATTTTAGAATTTTTGACTAAATATTTTGTCATATAAAAGTCATGAAATTCAAAAAATTATGTTGATAAAAATCTTATTTTCTTAAAAAAATTATTATAGAACTAAAATTTAATACACAAGAGTGACAAGACTATTGACAAATTTGAGTGGTTCTTTTTCAACCCATTTGGTTTCAAAATATTGAATAAGTAGACTATAAATTAACTTGTTACATTTTATTACATGGTCTAATTTACTTATTAATAAAAACCCCACATATTGCACTAGAGTCATGCACATAGCATAAAAGTGTGTGTGTATATATATATATATATATATATATATATAGATAAATAAGGAGTAGCATAGATTAAAAAAAAAAATGCAATAAAATTATTACCCTTTGATTAATTTTTATTTCTTAGGAAATACATATTAAAAAAAAACTTTAGGTGTCTAAAGACTATATATCTAAATTTAAAAATAAAAAAAATTTATGTACAATGTACTAGATAATAACTAGTATATCTAAGACCTTAAGTGTAACATTTGTTATTGCTAAGCTCCTATTGAGTCACATCAGCCACACATGTCGGCCTATTCGGTCCTATTATGTCCACTATGGTCTTATTCAGTCCTATTTGGTCCACTTTGGTCTTGTTCGATCCATTCAATTCAATTTGTTCTACTTTGATCCAATTTGGTCCAGTTTGCTCCATTCTATTAACTTTGGTCCTATTTAGTCCACTTTGGTTCTATTCGGTGTTTGTGGTCTACTTTTGTTCAATTCAGTCCACTTTTGTCCAATTCAGCCACTTTTGTCCTAGTCCATTCACATTAATCATATTCCGTCCATTATGTCCACTTTGGTCCTATTCGGTCCACTATGTTCCTACTCAATCCATTCTGTCCACTTTGGTCCTATCTAGTCTCTTTCGATCTAGTTATTATTTTTTTTGGTCTACTTCGATCCTATTCAGTCTACTTCAGCCCTATTTGGTCCACTTTGGTCATTTCTGGTCCCCTTTGTTGTATTTGGACCATTTCAAATAAATCATGACTATGACTATTCGATACTCGATATAGTTCTAATAACTACGATCAAAATACAACAATACAACACCGTTAGATTCAAGAGATCTAAGCAAAACCTACCAACTACCATAAATTACTTCCTATTATATAAAAATAGAACTTCGATTTTTATTTTGGGACTAACATATGAACTAACAGTTTTTCAACATTAATTTAAGAAAAAAAAAAGGAAGAAAACTAGTTAAATATTATTTTTTTCTGTGTCAAACTTCATTTAAAAAAAAAAAAAAAAAGAGAGGCTAAAATGCAAAACGTATCATCTTAATTTAAGTTGATTGATATTCATTTCAGCTTTTCTACTTTACTTTTATTCAATTGAGTCTTCTAAATTTAAATTTATTCAATTAAGGCATTTTGTCCTACGTTAAAAAGTAAAGTTAAAGAATTAAATTGAATTTTAATTAAACTTAGAGAATACAATTTACATTTTAGCCAAAAAAGAAAGAGAAAAAGAAAATATTTTGTATTTTATCAGTCCATTAAAGGCCTGAAAACTATAAAAGGAGAAAAATCTAAAAGAAAAAGAAATGAAGAAGGAAGATTTATAATTGAGAAAAGATTCATGCTTCGATTGAAAAAAAAATATAATTTTTACGACCCAAATTTAAACTCCGATATAATTATGTATATTATAATTTCTTTTCCAATTGATCTATCCAGGCATGATTTTTTTTTTTTTTTTGGGATGAAAAATATATATTACCTTGTCAAACAGATAGCAACATTGTGTAATGTGACCAATAATCACAGGGCTTTACTAGGATTTTGTTCTCTTTTATGGGGAATAAATCTAGAGTTCGAATCCCTTTACTTTCACTTAGAAAGAAAAAAAATTGTGCATTCAATACTAATTTAGTACTACTACTAAATTTAGCCAAATAAGGTAAATTGCTTATGATGAGAATTAAGGTTTGAATATGAAGGCACTTGAATGCGTGAAAATACTAATTTAGTAGTACTACTAAACTTAGTCAATCAAGGTAAATTAGCTTGTAACTCTATGTATATGTATGAATACACTTAAAAATATACAATAAAATGCATAATATAAACATATATATATATATAATTGTTACTATTGATAGTCATTTTTATATTTTGTTAACTCTTTAAAAAATTTTGTAAGGATATCATTAGGTATAAAAGGTAAATTGTCCATTTTTTTTTTATTGTGAAGCATTTTTTTTTTTATTGTGAAGCACTTTTTTTGCACAATTCATTTATTTTAGACTCTTTGATTTTTATACTTAATAACTTACTTCGATGAATATTTATAACGTGGTTCTAAATTTGATTCTAAAATTAATAAATAAAACTCTTTGAGAATAAATAATTTAGAATACAGGATGCAAAATTGGAACTCTAATTTGGAATTCTAATAATTTGAGTCTCTCTTAGCTTCACCTATTATTATATATATAGATTGCTTATGATAAAAATTAAGGTTCGAATTTCTCTCCTCTATTACTGTAACTATTGATCAAAAAAAAAAAAAAGGAAAAAAAGAAAAAGAAAAAGCTATTCAGTAAGGTGATCATAATACTTCTTTTTATTTATCCTTGGCAGTGTTCTGCAAGTAATGGAAGCTCAAAAGACTTTGGCAACATGTTAAGATTGAGGTCCAAAATGGAGAGCTAATAAAAATGATTGTGGTCGCTATTAAAAACACAAGTTGCTTTTATTGGCTGCGAGGACGAAGACGGGGTCCCTACGGAACTGTGAAGTGGGAATTTTATAATTAGTACCTTTGGAAACTTGGTAGACAAGGATTTTTTTTTTTTTTTTTGAATAGGAAATTTTCATTAACTTATAATAATGAAGCATCATGATACAAGGCTGCCAAAGCAGGTGGAGGAGAATCCTCAATCCAAAATAAATCCTCATCTAAATGTCTAGCATATTGGGCAAGAACATGTGCCACTGTATTCCCTTCCCTCCTAATCTGATTAGTCCTAGCCCAATATAACCCGTGAATCAAATACCGAATATCATCCACCACACAACCAAGAATGGAATGATCAGGCAGAGATGAAGAGATGGCTTGAATGACATTAGCATTATCACCCTCAATTATCAACCTTGAAAACCCAGCATCCACAGCAAACTCCAAGGCTCTTCTACAGGCCAGTAACTCGGCTTCCTCACTGTTTTCTGCACTTGGTCCAACAGCAGACATTGCAGCCATAACCTCCCCCTTATCATTTCGAATAATAGTCCCTATACCTGTTCTATCCAGCCCCGAAAACACAGCAGCATCAAAGTTTAACTTGTAAACATCCGGCGGTGGGGGTTGCCACTGGTCAGAACTAAAATGCTCAGCCCGATCCACTGTCAACTGCAACTGGGCTTGCTGAAAATCTAGAAGAAAGTCCTCCGCTCTCTTGTTCAGGCATTTAGGATCCTTTAATTGACCTCCATGCACAACGTAATTTCGTTGGTTCCAAATAAGCCACGCCTGTACCCAGAACAGCTCCAGCTCTTCAATCTTTAACCTGTTCACTAAAAACTCCATTAGTTGAAGTGTATCATGAAAAACAGAGGGTCCTTTCTGCAATTTCAAAATGCTACCAGCCCATACATCTTGCACTGCAGCACATTCCCACAATGCATGAGTCGTTGTCTCCACCTCTCTAGAACACAATTGACATTTCTCTTCATCAATGATTCTTCGGCGCACCAGATTATAGGCTGTTGGTAAGATATCATGGCAAGCTCTCCATCCAAAAATTTTGACTTTATTTGGAATTTTAAGCTTCCACAATACTGGCCAAATTTTCTTCCCAGCACAGCCACTTGAAGTCTCGGCCCTATCCCCATGAAGAGGAATCTGTCTAGCAAGCTTATATGCGGACTTAACAGAAAATTTACCGCTCCTGTTATGCAGCCAAAGAATTGAATCTGGGACAGATCTTCGACTGAGGGGGATTCGACAGATAGCTTCAGCATCTTCTCTGTGAAACAGTCCCATAATTATGTCCCTTCTCCATGCATGTAACTCCGGATCAATCAAATCTGATACAGCTAAATCTTCAACCAGCTCATGTCTTGGGTACATAATTTTATTTGTGGGATGGTTAGGAAGCCACCTATCCCCTACAACACTTATAGAAGACCCATTACCAACCCTCCAGCAAGAACCCAATCTAAGAATAGGCAAAGCAGCCAAAATACTTCTCCACACATAGGAACACCCAGACGATTCTTTGGCCTCTAAGAAAGAAGACCGAGGGAAATATCTTGTTTTGAAACACTGGTATAGCAAAGAGTCATTCCCTTGGATCAATCTCCAACCTTGTTTAGCCAACATGGCTAAATTAAAATCTCTCAAATCCCGAAAACCCATACCACCCTCCTTCTTAGAAAGTGACAGCTTATCCCACCTCTTCCAATGGATTTTCCGTTCATCACCTACTTGACCCCACCAAAATCTAGCACACATGCTATTCAGTTCATCACATAGTTTTATAGGAAGCTGGAACACACTCATAGTGTAAGTGGGGATAGATTGGGCCACCGCCTTTATCAAAATTTCCTTTCCAGCTCTTGATAACAACATACCTTTCCAACCTTGCAGCTTTTTCCAGATTCGGTCTTTTAAATAAGCAAAAGTGTGATACTTAGCTTTTTCAAGACTTGGGTAACTGCTCCATCTAGACTTATAATAATAACTAGTTGCCAACCCGTGCGATACACGGGATAATTAAATAAAAATTAAAAGTACTTATTTTACTTAAAGGTTTATGATTTAACTTTTAAAAATGTATTACTTGAAAATGAATAAAAATAAGTAATTTTTTGTTCAATATAATGATTTAGAAATTTTTTTTTTCTTTCATATCATTGGTTTTACATAACATATTCTGACGTGGGCTATTCGGTAGTGATGACTTCACATAATACTCAACTGCAATTAAATCTACTATCCACTGTCAATCTAATCAATGTTATCTTGATTAGATTGGCACATCATCATTATTATCTATATATATAATATAAAATCGAAAATTTTGACTTTTTGAGAGACTTATGTTAGAATTATGATTAAAAAAATAATTATATGTTTTTTAATTAGACCTCGCGTTAGAATCTTTTTTTTTTTTAAAAGGACTCACTTTAGGTTTTTTTTTTTTTTTAAAGACTCACCTAAAAAATTAAAAAAAAAAAAACTTTAGGATTAAGGAAAAAAGAGATAGAGACTCCTATTAGGACTCTCTCACTATTTAGTTTAAAAAATATTTTTTTTTTTTTATAAATTAAATTGATGAGGAAAAGAGAGAGAGAGAGAGAGAGAGAATCCTATTAGGACTCTCTCACTATTTAGTTTTAAAAATTAAAATTTTTTTATAAATTAAAATGATGATGTGAAAAATTGTGGGAGTTTTAGAGGCTTCGGTTTTATAGACCTTGCGTTAGAATTTAAAAAAAAAAAAAAAAGGCTCACTTAGGTTTTTTTTTTTTTTTTTTTAAAGACTCACCTAAAAAATTAAAAAAAAAACTTTAGGATTAAGGAAAAAAGAGATAGAGACTCCTATTAGGACTCTCTCACTATTTAGTTTAAAAAATTATTTTTTTTATAAATTAAATTGATGAGGAAGAGAGAGAGAGAGAGAGAGAGAGAGAGAGAGAGAGAGAGAGAGAGAGAGAGAATCCTATTAGGACTCTTTCACTATTTAGTTTTAAAAATTAAATTTTTTTTATAAATTAAAATGATGATGTGGAAAATTATGGGAGTTTCAGAGGTTTCGGTTTTATATATAACTAGTCGCTAACCCGTGCGATGCACGTGATAGTTAAATAAAAATTAAAAGTACTTATTTTACTTAAAGATATATGACTTAAATTTTAAAAATGTATAATTTGAAAATGAATGAAAATAACTAATTTCTTCAATATAATGATTTAAAAAAATTCTTTTTCTTTCATATCATTGGTTTCACATAATACATTTTGACGTGGGCTATTCTATGGTGATAACTTTACATAATATTCAACTGCAATTATATCTACTATCCACTACCAATCTAATCTATGTTATCTTAATAGTAGATCTACAAATTTCATTCTCGTATTTTTAGAGCTTGCCACATTATTGTTATTATCTATATATAATATAAAACTGAAAATTTTAACTTTTTGAAAGACTTACATTAGAATTAGGAATAAAAAATAATTTTTTTTAAATTAGACCTCACGTTAGTTTTTTTTTTTTTTAAAGGCTCACTTTAGGTTAAAAAAAAAAGACTCACGTGAAAAAAAAAAAAAAAAAGAAACTCCTATTAGGATTAAGGAAAAAAGAAAGAGACTCCTATTAGGACTCTCTCACTATTTAGTTTAACAAATTAAAATTTTTTATAAATTAAAATGATGAGGAAAAAAAAGTGAGAGAGACTCCTGTTAGGACTCTCTCACTATTTAGTTTTAAAAATTAAAAAAAATATAAATTAAAATGATGATGTGGAAAATTGTGGGAACTTCAGAGGTTTCGGTTTTTAATATATATATAGACTAGTTGCTAACCCGTGCGATGCACAGGATAGTTAAATAAAAATTAAAAGTACTTATTTTACTTAAAGGTATATGACTTAAATTTTAAAAATGTATAATTTGAAAATGAATGAAAATAACTAATTTCTTTGATATAATGATTTAGAAAAATTATTTTTCTTTCATATCATTGGTTTCACATAACACATTTCGACGTGGGCTATTCTATAGTAATAACTTTACATAATATTCAACTGCAATTATATCTATTATCCACTACCAATCTAATATATGTTATCTTGATAGTAGATCTACAAATTGCATTCTCGTATTCTTAAAGCTTGCCACATTATTGTTATTATCTATATATAATATAAAACTGAAAATTTTAACTTTTTAAAAGACTTACATTAGAATTAGGATTAAAAAATAAATTTTTTTTTTTAAATTAGACCTCACGTTAGTTTTTTTTTTTTTTTTTAAGGGCTCACTTTAGGTTAAAAAAAAAAAAGACTCACGTGAAAAAAGAAAAAAAGAAAAAAGAGACTCCTATTAGGATTAAGGAAAAAAGAGAGAGACTTCTATTAGGACTCTCTCACTATTTAGTTTAACAAATTAAAAGTTTTTATAAATTAAAATAATGAGGAAAAAATAGGGAGAGAGACTCCTGTTAGAACTCTCTCACTATTTAGTTTTAAAAATTAAAAAAAAATATAAATTAAAATGATGATGTGGAAAATTGTGGGAGCTTCAGAGGCTTCGGTTTTATATATATAGATAATAATATCTATATATAATATAAAAATGAAAATTTTAACTTTTTGAAATACTTACGTTAGAATTAGGATTAAAAAAATAAATTTTTTTTTTTTTAAATTAGACCTCACGTTAGTTTTTTTTTTTTTTTTTTTTTTTTTAAGGGCTCACTTTAGGTTAAAAAAAAAAAAAGACTCGCTTGAAAAGAAAAAAAGAAAAAAAGAGAGACTCCTATTAGGATTAAGGAAAAAAGAGAGAGACTCCTATTAAGATTCTCTCACTATTTAGTTTAACAAATTAAAATTTTTTATAAATTAAAATGATGAGAAAAAAAAGAGGGAGAGAGACTCCTGTTAGGACTCTCTCACTATTTAGTTTTTAAAATTAAAAAAAATTATAAATTAAAATGATGATGTGGAAAATTGTGGGAGTTTCAGAGGCTTCGGTTTATAATAATAATAATAATAATAATAATAATAAGCCCTAAGCTGGCGAAATTTCGATATAAATGTAGCTCAAGGTTACTCTTTCTTGAGCAAGCATTATTCTCAAACAATTCATAAAAGGTTTCACAAAGAGAAAAATGACGATGATGGGGGAACCATGGTCTCTAGTTGGCACATCGATTGACTCTGTATTTTTCCCTGATAATAGTGAAATCCCTGCAACTCCGTAGACGTAGGCAAATTGCTGAACCACATAAATATTATCTTGTGCGTGTGATTGTTTTTTTTTCTTTGGCGTGTGTTTTCTTTATTTTTTGTTTCTCACAGGTTGAGAATTTCGGGTCTAATTCCCTACAACTGGTATTAGAGCCAGGTTAGGTTTTAGTGGAAGCAATGGCAGAGGAAGCAGGAAAGGCGTCTGGAATAGAAAAGTTCGATGGCACAAACTTTGGATTTTGGAGGATGCAAATCGAGGATTATCTTTATGGGAAGAAGTTGCATCTGCCGCTTTTAGGGGAAAAACTTGAGACTATGAAGGCTGAGGAATGGACTTTTCTTGACAGACAGGTACTGGGAGTTATCAGGTTAACTTTGTCTAGGTCTGTTGCACATTATGTCGTAAAGGAGAAGACTACGACAGATCTGATGAAGGCATTGTCTAGTATATATGAAAAGCCGTCAGCAAACAACAAGGTGCATTTGGTAAAGAAACTATTCAATCTGAAGATGGCAGAGAATGCATCAGTAACACAACATCTGAATGAATTTAACACTATCACAAATCAATTGTCGTCTGTAGAAATTGATTTTGATGATGAGATTTGTGCACTGATCTTTTTGGCTTCTTTGCCAAACAGTTGGGAGGCCATGAGGATGGCAGTAAGTAATTCTACAGGGAAGGAAAAGCTAAAGTACAATGACATACAAGATTTAATTCTGGCTGAGGAGATTCGCAGAGGAGATGCAGGTGAAACCTCAGGATTTGGTTCTGCCCTAAACCTTGAGACAAGAGGCAGAGGTAATGACAAAAATTCAAATCGGGACAGATCAAAATCCAGAAATTCTAATCGGAACAGAAGTACATTTAGATCAGGCCAACAAGTACAATGCTGGAACTGTGGGAAAACAGGTCACTTTAGGAGGCAATGTAAAAGTCCTAAGAAGAAGAATGAAGATGATTCTGCTAATGCTGTAACAGAAGAGGTACAAGATGCATTACTTCTTACAGTAGACAGTCCACTTGATGATTGGGTTTTAGATTTAGGAGCTTCATTTCATACCACTCCACATCGAGAAATCATACAGAATTATGTTGCTGGTGATTTTGGTAAGGTGTATTTGTTGGTGGTACTTGGAAGGTTACTGGAGAAGGTTCGACATATTCTTGACCTGAGGAAGAATCTGATTTCTGTTGGACAACTTGATGATGAAGGGCATGCAATACTATTTGTTGGTGGTACTTGGAAGGTTACAAAGAGAGCCAAAGTATTGGCTTGTGGAAAGAAGATTGGTACTCTATATATGACCTCAAGTCCAAGAGACACAATTGCAGTTGCTGAAGCAAGTACTGATACAAGCCTATGGCACTGCAGACTTGGTCACATGAGTGAGAAAGGGATGAAGATGCTGCTATCAAAAGGGAAACTACCAGAATTGAAGTCTGTTGATTTTGACATGTGTGAAAGCTGCATCTTGGGAAAGCAGAAAAGGATGAGCTTCTTGAAAACTGGCAGGACACCGAAGGCTGAAAAAATTGGAGTTAGTGCACACTGATTTGTGGGGGCCTTCATCGGTTGCATCCCTTGGAGGTTCAAGGTACTACATCACATTCATTGATAACTCAAGCAGAAAGGTATGGGTTTATTTTCTGAAAAATAAATCTGATGTATTTGAAACTTTTAAGAAGTGGAAGGCCATGGTTGAGACAAAAACAGGTTTGAAAGTAAAATGTTTGAGGTTAGATAATGGAGGAGAGTACATAGATGGAGGGTTCAGTGAGTATTGTGCTACACAAGGAATTAGGATGGAGAAGACCATTCCTAGGACACCACAGCAAAATGGTATGGCTGAGCGCATGAACAGAACTCTCAATAAGTGTGCTAGGAGTATGAGGTTGCATGCTGGACTACCAAAAACTTTTTGGGCTGATGCTGTTAGCACTACAGCTTACTTGATAAACCGAGGGCCATCAGTTCCCATGGAGTTCAGACTTCCTGGGGAGGTTTGGAATGGTAAAGAGGTAAAGTTTTCACATTTAAAAGTTTTTGGTTATATTTATTATGTTCATATTGATTTTGATGCTCGTAGTAAACTTGGTGCAAAGTCTAAAATATGTTTTTTCATTGGCTATGGTGATGAGAAATTTGACTATAGGTTTTGGGATGAACAAAACAAGAAAATCATCAGAAGTAGAAATGTGATATTTAATGAACAGGTTATGTACAAGGACAGGTCAACTGTAGTGTCAGATGTTACAAAGATAGATCAAAAGAAATCTGAGTTTGTCAACTTAGATGAATTGACTGAAAGTACTGTCCAGAAAAGAGGTGAAAAGGATAAGGAGAATGGAGATTCACAGGTAGATCAGAGTACACCTGTAGCTGAAGTCCGTAGAGCTTCCAGGACTACTAGACCTCTACAGCGTTATTCACCCACTCTAAATTATCTCCTGTTGACTGATGGTGGTGAGCTAGAGTGTTATAATTAAGCCTTGTAGGATGAAAATTCAAGCAAGTGGGAGTTAGCCATGAAGGATGAGATGGATTCCTTGTTAAGGAATCAGACATGAGAATTGACTAAATTGCCAGTAGGAAAGAAGGCTTTGCACAACAAGTGGGTATACAGAATAAAGAATGAGCATGATGGTAGCAAACGTTACAAGGCCAGATTAGTTGTTAAAGGGTTCCAGCAGAAGCAGGGCATTGACTACACAGAAATATTTTCTCCAGTTGTGAAGATGTCAACAATCAGATTGGTACTGAGAATGATGGCTACAAAAAATTTACATCTTGAGCAGTTAAATGTGAAGACGGCATTCCTCCATGGTGAGTTGGAGGAAGACATTTACATGATTCAGCCTGAAGGGTTCATTGTTCAGGGACAAGAGAATCTAGTCTGCAAATTGAGAAAGAGCTTGTATAGCCTAAAACAAGCTCCTAGACAGTGGTACAAGAAATTTGACAGCTTTATGCACAAAATTAGGTTCAAGAGATGTAAAGCTGATCATTGTTGCTATGTTAAGTTCTTTGACAACTCTTATATCATTTTACTGTTGTATGTGGATGATATGCTCATTGCAAGGTCTAGCATTGAGGAGATTAATGATCTGAAGAAGCAATTGTCAAAATAGTTTGCAATGAAGGATTTAGGAGCTGCAAAGCAAATCCTTGGTATGAGAATCATTAGAGACAAGGCTAATGGTACATTGAAGCTTTCACAGTCAGAGTATGTGAAGAAAGTTCTCAACAGGTTCAACATGAATGAAGCTAAACCAGTGAGCACACCCTTGGGTAGTCATTTCAAACTAAGCAAGGAATAGTCATCGAAGACAGAAGAAGAAAGGGACCATATGAGCAAGGTATCTTATGCCTCAGCTATTGGCAGCTTGATGTATGCTATGGTGTGTACAAGACCAGACATTGCACATGCAGTGGGAGTTGTGAGCAAATTCATGAGTAGGCCTGAAAAGCAACATTGGGAGGCAGTTAAGTGGATTCTGAGATATCTGAGGGGTTTATCAGATACATGTCTTTGCTACACAGGTGCAAGTTTGAAACTGCAGGGTTATGTAGATGCTGATTTTGCTGGTGATATTGATAGTAGAAAGAGTACTACTGGGTTTATATTTACTTTGGGTGGTACAGCTATATCATGGGCTTCAAATCTACAAAAGATTGTTACTTTGTCTACTACAGAAGCTGAGTATGTTGCAGCAACAGAAGCTGGAAAGGAGATGATTTGGCTACATGGTTTCTTAGATGAATTGGATAAGAAGCAGGAGATGGACATTCTACACAGTGACAGTTAGAGTGCAATTTTTCTTGCTAAAAATTCGGCTTTTCATTCAAAGTCGAAGCATATATAGACGAAATACCACTTTATCCGTTACCTTGTTGAAGATAAGCTGGTAATACTTGAGAAGATTTGTGGATCTAAGAACCTGGCAAACATGTTGACTAAGGGTGTCACTATTGAGAAGCTGAAGCTGTGTGCAGCTTCAGTTGGCCTTCTGGCTTAAGGACAGAAGGATGATTTGCAGGGATGAGGGATTGTTTTTTGGAAGACAGTGGCTGATGTTGGTGATTGAACTAGTCTCCAAGTGGGAGATTTGTTGGGCTTTGTGGAGCCTAGTTTATGTTTGATCCGATTGACGACCTAACCCGATCCGAATAATGTTGCGTGGTTTTTAATGGGAGATTTTCTGAGGCTTAGTCTATGGAGCGGCGACTTGGGCCGATAGGCCCAAGCCGGAGCGCAGGATATAAAAACCGTTTTTTTAGTGATTAGAGTTTTGTCTTGTTGTATTTTTTGAGAGAGAAAAAAAACACTGTAGCCATACTCTGTATTTTTTCTGATAATGGTGAAATTTCTGCAACTCCGTGGACGTAGACAAATTGCCGAACCACGTAAATATTGTCTTATGCGTATGATTGTTTTTTTTTCTTTGGCGTGTGTTTTCTCTATTTTTTGTTTCTCACAGGTTGGGAATTTCAGGTCTAATTCTGTACAACATCGATTGCTACCACTCTGTTTTTTTGGACAATGTTTGACAACTATTTCCCTGATCATCTTCGTAGCTCTATCCTTAGTTATGGTATGAAATTGGCGAGTTTCGTGTACCCCTATATCAATATTACGTTCAATGAATTCATTGGCGAAGACAGTGACGAGTACATGGATCTCAAGCGTAGTGATTCCTATGCTGCTATTGAAACATACCTCAGTGGAAAGTCCTCGAAGCAAGCTAGAAATCTTCAGTAGTTGTCAAAGACAGCAGTCAACCTGTGCAACTGAGCATGGGCGAGAACGAAGGGGTTACTGATGAATTTGAAGGGGTCAGGTTTTCATGGGCTGTCAAGAAAAACACCCCAAGAACACAGTCAATTTCTATCTACCCGGAGATTGACAAGAAGAGGTATTATAAGCTCACTTTCCATAAGTCTCACCGAGATTTTGTCTGTGGGACTTACATCAATCATGTAATGCAAGAAGGAAAGGCAATAACGGTGAGCAAGCGACAAAGGAAGCTGTACACTAACAATCCTAGCAAGAATTGGGAAAGGTACAGAGTACAGAAATGGAGCCAAGCGACTTTTGAGCACCCAGCAACTTTTGACACTTTGGCCATGGAGTCATAGAAAAAGGAGGAAATCATCAATGACCTTACTAAGTTCAGCCAGGGAAGAGTATTATGCTAAGATTGGCAGGGCCTGGAAGCGTGGCTATCTTCTTTATGGTCCTCCTGGAACTGGTAAGTCTAGCATGATTGCTGCCATGGCCAACCACTTATAGACTACGATATCTATGATCTTGAATTGACAACGGTTAAGGACAACACAGAGCTGAGGAGGCTTTTAATTGACACCACAGGTAAGTCGATCATTGTGATAGAAGATATTGATTGCTCACTTGATCTTACGGGTCATCGAAAGAAGGAAAAAAAGAAAGCGAATGATGAAGAAGCCAAGGATCCTATTAGTAAAATGACCAAAGGTGAAGAAGATAGCAATAGTAAGGTCACTCTCTCTGGGTTGTTGAATTTTATAGATGGGCTTTGGTCGGCTATTGGAGGAGAGAGGATCATTGTTTTCACAACTAATTATGTGGAAAAGCTTGATGCGGCTCTTATTAGGAGGGGACGTATGGACAAGCACATAGAATTGTCTTATTGTGGCTTTGAAGCATTCAAGGTTCTTGCCAAAAATTACTTGGATGTTGTCTCACACACATTGTTTGCTACTATTGGCCGCTTGTTGGATGAAACCTATATAACTCCTGCTGATGTTGCTGAGAATTTGATGCCTAAGTCTATGAATGAAGATGCTGAGACATGTTTGAGGAAATTGATTGAAGCTCTTGAGACGGCCAAGGAGGAAGCAAAAAAGAAGGCTGAGGAGGAGGCACAGTTGGAGGCAGAGAAAGAGGAGAAAGAGAAGCAAGAAGATGTGAAAGTTGATGGCTGTTTAGCTAAGGTGAAAGAGAATTGCGTTGGAGTACTTGTGAAAGTTGACGAGGCCTTAGCTAAGGAGGTGAAAGATAATGGTGTCACCGCTTGAAAAAATTAGGATACAGGGACAGAACTGAAGAACAGGTTTAATGGTATATGATCTGCATGATGTATAATAAAAAATAGGTCCAAGTGTGATCTTTATGTAGTAGGTATTTGTGTACGTAATAGGTTCATATAAAAAAAAATATATATATAGTTGTGTAGTAGTATTGTTGTGGTCAGAAATGACTCAGATAGTAGGTTGAAAAGACGTATGTATCTCAGAATAAGAACCACCATGCCCGAGCCTCCATCTCTCAAGTCCTCACCTCCATCTCCGATCTCAACCCTCACCCTCCCCTCAGCCTCCAAGCCTCTATCTCTCAAGTCCTCACCCTCCATCTCTCAAGCCCTCACCCTCACCCTCACCCTCTATTTATCACTCTCAAGCCCTCACCCTCCATCTCTCCATGCGGAGGCCCTCACACCCCACAGGTAAATTTTTAAACCCAGTTTTGAATATCACTTCCTAACTTCCTCCCTTTTTTCATTTCTCACAGGCTCTCCCAAAGATTTTGTTCGAGGATCTCGATCGGCAATTCAAGCTGCTGATATTCTTCGATCAAAATCAGGTGCGGAAGTGTGGGCATTTCTTCTCTTTTTCCCCTCACCCCCTTTGTGTTTAACTTTTATTCTTTATGCTACGATTTCTAGGGTTTTGATTCTTAGCTCTACTTCTCCAATCCGAGTGAATTTCGAGTTGAATAGCACGAATACATCCAAGGTCTACAAGTATTTCCTTTTTCTGTCACTGATTTCATTATATCGTCTTTTTTTTCTCCTATTGTTTTTTGGATCTCGCTTTGTTTCGATTTAGGGTTAAGCCTTTGTAATTTCTTTGTGTGATTTTTTTTTGAAAAAAGGGTCGGGAATTTTATGTGTTTGGTTTTCTGATTTTGGGTTACAGTTCTTATAGGAAATTGAATTGGGGTTAGGGTTTATTGTTTTGAAAAATATGCTTAAAACGTTTGGAATATGGTCTCTAGTTGTTTGATATGGGTTCTTTGGTTGGAAATAAACCGGCGAAAATGTGTTTGCTTGGGAATTTAAATGGAGGCACTTTTAGGGAATGCAGTGTTTTCTTTACATGGAAATATTGTTAAGGATATTCGTGGATTAGTTTCAGTTTTTCAATTTTCAGATTTTATTCATTTGCATCGTGCTTGTAATTTGGTGGCAGATGCTCTAAATAAAAAAGCTAAGACTTCTCTGGGGCCTCAGGTTTGGTTGGATGTTATGCCTGAGTATATTGGCATATTGCCCTTTAAATCAGTTTTGATATTCATTAGTTCTGGTTCAGCAATAATATTCCAGACTCTTGGTGTGGTTTCTTAAAAAAAAAAAAAAAAACATAATATAGTATACTTTAACTTAAAATCTACCGCTAAAAGGATTTAAAAATAAATAGAAATACTATTCCGATTAAAACTAATCAATTACACTAAAATTCATGAAATTAAAAAAAAAAAAATTTTCATGTTTTTTTTTTTTAATTTTTATTTAAAAATAGTTCTTATAAAAAATGTATTTATCATGAAACTTAAAAAATATTTTTTGTTACTTTCGTGTCATCATTCAATTTTGATTATATATATATTTTTCATTTAGATTCAAGTCCTCATTAAACCGGGCCTAATACAATGTCCAACCGGGCCTAGTACCGGGTCTAATGCGTAAGAAGAGATAAGGGCTGCCCCTCACATATAGGATAAGTGCATTGGGTTTTTAAGTTTTATGTAATACAACTTTGCAATACCTTAGCATTTTCCTTTTCTCTAATTATTTAGAAGTGGAAATTTATAAGATTATTATAAAAAAAAAAAAGAAAAAAAGAAGAAGATAATTCTCATAAGCAAATTTGGTTTCACTAATTAACAAAGCAAGGAATTTTCTTTTTTTAGAAAAAAATCATGATAATTAAATATTTATAATTTTTTTGAAGTGATGAAACTAAACATTATGATAATTAAATATTTTTTTATATTTTTTTCAAGGCATTTTTAAGGGTAAATGATGCCTTAACAAAGACTGACAACAGGAGTCCCAAAACTCCTGGCCATGGAAACTTCAATAATCTCTCTTTTGGAGAGGGATGGGTGATTTCAAATGCAGGATACAGGGAAGGACAATAAAACTCACCTCATACTTGAGGTTTGGCAGGTAAATTGAGTGTATTTTAAAATTAAAAATTTTTGGAATTTTTATTATGACCCTCACTTTATTGCCCCGTGTATATATTATATGAAATAAAACAAAAAATTAATTATACAAAGAATATTTTCTGGAGAATATTATGTAATTGCTTCATTAGAAGATTCTTAATAATAATGGGGTTTGACTAGGATCAAATTTGCCATCATGAGAGTAATTCTAGGAATATATTATGTGATTGCTTCCTTATATAGAAAGTTTTTATATAATAAAAATAATTGATGTGATGAATGGTTGATTAGGCTCAAACTTAATTATATAGTGAATCCTTTGATTTCTGCCAATAAACCACATGCTACAACGGTCCACCTCATGCTTAAGTGTCAAGTAACTTCTTTGTACCTGTGTATATAATTATAGTTGGTATCTTCAGATTTCATTTCATAACTACTATTTGCTTAGTAAAATAAAAGAAGGAAAAGAAAGAAGTTTAATTTCACAACGTAGAACCAACCTTTCTTTGAGCTTGCAAGGTATCTACTTATTACTTTGAGTGTACCAATATCTAAAAGGATTTTATCAGGTTGATATTGTATTTGGCTTAATCTTTGATATTGTTCATTCTTCAAAATTTTTATAATTTTTTTTTTTTTTTTTGATATTGCTGTTTCTCCTGTATTTAATTACCCAAAAAATACCATTCATTAGATTATCAGGGTATTCCATGTTGTAGTAAATAGGACATGTATGGCAATAATACTTATGATTTGGGTAGGCCATGTTGTTGCCTTGATAACACAAACTAAACATACAAATATTACTATTATTGTTGGTTTCTCAGTTTATATTATATATATTCGCTATATTCTTGTGAGAACTTGGAGGTTCAGCTGAATCAGTTGCTTTTCCGATTTTTAGGCTCCGTTCGTTTGGAGTGAAAACAAGGAGGATGGAAAACAAAGGAAGGAAAATAGGATAGAAAATACTGTTTTTCACTGTTCGTTTGGGGAAGGAAAATAGGAAGAATGGAAAACTCGAGAGAAAATTTTCTCTCTGGACCCACTTTTTTTTTTTTTCCTTCCAAATCGAAAGGAAAATCTGGAGAAAAAAGTTATATAGTAGCACTTTTACAAAAATGCCCTCTTCCCACCTATTTTTTTTTCAACTTTCTCTTTTTTTTTTCTTTTTCTTTTTCTCAGCGTTACTTGAACTTACTTTTTTTTTTCTTTTTTTTTTTCCTGTTCAATGTTACTGAACTCCAGTCACGTTGTTTTGTTTTTTGTTTTTTGTTTTTTTGTATTTTTCATCAACGTTACTGAACTTTCAGTAACGCTTTTTTTTTTTTTTTTTCATCAACGTTACTGAATTCAGTAACGTTGTGTTGTTTTTTGTTTTTTTTTTTTTTCAACGTTACTGAACAGTAGCGTTTTTTTTTTTCCTTTTCTTTTCAACGTTACTTAGAACTTTTTTTTTCCACGTTACTGAATGTTATTTTCAATGTGACCTAATCTAATTTTTACATTATAATAATATAAATTTATATATATGATGTGATAAATTTTATATTATTTAATGATTAGAAATAAATATATTTCTTACATATTATATAATAAGGGTATAATAGTCAATTTATATAAATTATATTTTCCATCCTTCCATTTTTCTCTCCACCCGAACACAAGAGTTTTCCATCCTCCCACTTTCCCACTCCTCCAACCGAAAACACAAGAGGGAAAACTAAATATTTTCCATTTTTCCACTTTTTCATCTTCCCATAATTTTCCATCCTCCAACCGAACGGACCCTTAGGCTTGCCATTTTATATGCATTGTAATATCTATGCAAATTTAACTTGTTATCGTAATACTACGAAAATGATAAAAAAAAGAAAAAAAAGAAAATAAGAACAAAAACAAAAACAAAACAAAAAAAAAATCTTCCAAACTATAGATTCAAAGATAGTTTTCAACCAAGAACAAAAAACAAAGAAATGATTTCTGTTACATATGTAGATTTAACATATTAAATAATCTTTTCAAGAAAAAAATGTATACTAAAAAAAATCCTATGTTAACCCAAGCTAGACTAACTTAGGGTTAATATACTTACTCTACAATAAGTTTAAACATCTTGGACCATAATAATATTTATAACAGTACCTTCAATAAAATATAGCCATCAATATTGTACAAATCTTGCTCAATCTCTGTAACTAATCCCTACATACTCAACTTTTAAAAAACTAGATATAGAAAGTATTTATGAAGATAATGCTATTTTAATATAGGAGAAATTACATTTTACCACCTTAAACTATACCCTAAATTACACTTTACACTCTAAACTTTTCAAATGCACATTTTGCACCATAAACTATGGCATTTGTTACACCCTGCACCATAAAGTTAAATTTTCTGTTATATTGGATGAAAACTCAATCACGTGACTAGCACATGACTATTGCTTAAGTAACACCAAGTCAAAAGACCTAAATGCCCTCTTTCAAGTCCAAACTCAAAAGTCCCTCCTCACGTCTCTTACAGAGTCTGGTCTCAGGTGTCCCTCTCACCTGTAATTAGAAGTGTTGGAAGTTTAACTTTTGGATCTGTCATGTTGATGTCCACACCAAATGACCTAGAATGCATAATATCAACAAAAATCATTAGCAAATCCACAGTCCAATAACAACTTTTCCAATTATAGTGGTTTACACTCCAAAAAAAAAAAAAAAAAATGTACAGCCATTAATCCACTTTGGAAGTGATGAACAACAATAAATTACCTTGCTTGAGGAAAATGATGCATTTCAAACACCAATAAGTGGCACTGGCACACTCATTGGATTCAATGTGAATGATTGTACAAGTAAACAAAGCAATAGTGGAGGAGCAAAAGTCTCGTATAGACTTATAGTTTAGGAAGGTGCCATGGTTTAATGAACAAAACTTCTTGGTCACTAGTGTACAATTGGGATCAATTCAATTTATCTATTCGGATCGACCCATACAAGATCTAAAAACACAAATCTCAACCAATCCATCACCAGGATCTACCGTGAGAGACAGAGAGAGCTAAATCATACACAGCCAAAATCCAAAGTAGATCTGAATCGAGACCCAAGCAAAAACCAAATTAGATCTGAATTTTGAGCAAAACAAAACTTAAATCCGACCTAACCACCACCCCCCACTAGCATCTGTGACCTAGCCACTATACCACCTTCCATCTCGACCGATCTGTGCAAGCAAGAGGCCTAAAACACCAAGTCACTAATGAGAAGGACTACCTGAGACTAGACTGTGTAAAAGACGTGAGGAGGGACTATTGAGTTTGGACTTGGAAGAAGGCATTTAGGTCTTTTGACTTGGTGTTACTTAAGTAATAGTCAAGTGCTAGTCACGTGATTGAGTTTTTCATCCAATATAACAGAAAATTTAACTTTATGTACAAAGTGTAACAAATGCCATAGTTTAGGGTGCAAAATGTACATTTGAAAAGTTTAGGATACAAAACGTAATTTGGGATATAATTTAGGGTAGTATAGTGTAATTTCCCCTTTAATATAATGTTGTTTATACTTGTTTGGAGCACTAATTAATTTAATTCGGCTTTTTGTACCAAACACACCCTAAATGTGAGGCAAGATTTCGCACCAACATAATTAATAATAGGCGAAAATGCACTTTTGGTCCCTACATTTTGGGTCTATTCTCAATTTGGTCCCTAAATTGATTTAGATCCTAATTCAGTCCCTAATTTTTAAAAATTGTTTATAAAATAGTCTCTACCGTCAACCCAGTAACAAAAAATGCTGAGGTGGCAAACGGAGGTCCTAGCTGTCAAACCCATTTATTAAAATAATAATTAAAAAGTCAACGTGTCCCACTTATACCCACGTGACCCCTCACGTGACACTGCCACCTTATCTCCCGTGGACACATGACCCTCACGTGTCCTTGCCATGTCATTTTCCCACACACTTAGCCCACACACATGATCCTCTCGTGACTGAACTCATAAACTACCTTCAGTCTTCACTCTTCAGTCCTTCATCGAAAATCCCCAAATTTCACCTTCACCTGGAAACGAAACCAAACCCTAACAATCCCAAATCAACCCATGTCGTCTTCAACCTCGTGTTCTTCCCCAACATCTAACTTGAAAACCGTAACATTCCCCTGAGAAAACCATTTCCCTAAAACTTGAAAACCCATAATCTGAGAAATCATAGTGAGTTAGAACGACAGAGACTTTTACCGCAGCTGATAAGTTGCGAGGTGCAAAGCTATTTCTCTCTATGTGTGTATCTATTTATGTGTGTATCTGTGTGTATATCTGACTCTCTTCGAAAAGATGTGAATGTGTGTATATTTGTTTGTCTCTGTCTCTCTTACTTTTAACGCTTTCTATCTCTCTCATCGATTATGGACCACAATTTGAGTGCTTTATTATGCTTTTATTTGTATAATGTTGTTTGGTTGGTGTATTTTTCTATTTGGCCTTTAAGGATCATGGTGGACCATGTGTGTTCCCTGTTATTAGTAAATGATATATGTTTTGGCATTGTTTTATGTTTAGAATATATAGAATCAATGCATGTTTGACTGTTTGGTTTAGTTTTGTCTTTATTGAAATAAAATATTCTGTAAATAATTTTTCATGCATGCAAGATGGACGAGTCTTTTCCTCTGTATGTGCATCATGGTGGACATTTTAGTGAAAATTATCAAGAATATGTGGGGGGTGATGTGGAGGTAGTAGATGGTTGTGATCCTGATAAATGGTCTAAGGTGGAAATTGAGTCTATCTGTAAAGATTATGGGTACACATGTGTGAGTAGGTTGTGGTACACAATACCTGGGGAGGATGATCAGGAGGGTAGGATGTTCCACTCGATCAAGGATGACAATGATGCAATGTTCATGACTGGTTTAGTGGGGGGTCATGGACATATTCATGTATATGTCCAGCATCCAGTACATGACCCTATACTGATTAATAATGGTAATGGTGTGACATTGGACCTTGTTGTAGAGCCTGAGCTTGAGGGGTACAATTCTAGTGATGGGGAACCTGCTTATGAGGATGGAGATGACTTCTATCATGGTGATGATGATTTTGATGGTCATTAGTACTTCTATGAGGGTGATGAGGATGATAGGGATGATAGGGGTAGGGATGATTCTGATTCTGATGTTAAAATACTTGGATGCAAGAGACCTGGTAAGGAACTAGTTGTTGAGGAACCGCAAGGGGATGGGGCTGTCACCACTAATAGTAATGAGAGTTCTAGTGATACTGAAAGGGAAGGGACTAGAGAAATGAACCCTAACCAAAGGTATGTGGGTGAAGATAGTAGTGATAGCTGGGACAATGATGTTGAGGCAACATTGCCAGATTAGATGGGGGCTGGTGTAGTGAACTCAGATTACACCAGAGAGGAGCTGTTAAGTTTGACTGAGTCATCATCTAGTAGTGATGAAGGGGTTGATGATAGTGACAGTGAGAGTGATGGTGATGGTGATGTTGCGCATGGACATGTGGATGATGTCACTAGGAGGAAGAAGTTTTTAGTGTTTAAACCAATTTCTAATCCAGAACACATTAGGTTTGAGAAGAATATGTTGTTTATTTCCCCTAAACAGTTCAAGGATGCTATCACTGAGTATGCAGTGAATGGTGGATAGGGGGTGAAGTTTGTGAAGAATGATAAATTAAAGGTTAGAGCCAAGTGTCAACCTCCTTGCAAGTTTACCACTTACCTAGCAAAGCTGCCAAGGGAGATGAGTTACCAACTTAAGACCTTGAACTTGGAACACACATGTACAAGGAGCTACAAAAATCCAAGGTGCACTACCAAGTTCCTTGCAAGGAAGTTGATGAAAAAGGCGAGGAGACAACCTAATATAAAGCTGAAGGATATTCAAAAAGCAGTGCATGAGAAGTATGTGGTGAATATCAGTGCTGGGAATGCCAGTAGAGCTAGGGAAAGGGCTCAAGAGTTTGTTGATGGGTCTTACACAGAGCAGTACAATTAGCTCTGGGATTATTGTGTAGAACTGAGGAGATCTAGTCCTGGTAGTACAGTTATGATGAAGACTCACACTTATAATGAGGGAGATCTGGCAGTTGAAATGGATTTACAGATAAGAGTGCCCTACTTTAAGAGATTGTACATTTGTTGGGCTGGGTGTAAGAAGGGATTTTTGGCAGGCTACGGGCCAATAATTGGATTGGATGCTTGCCATCTTAAAACCAAGGTGGGGGGGGGGGGGGGTAGGGGCAGCTAATTGTTGCAATTGCAAGGGACCCCAATGACGAATATTTCCCTTTGGCTGTGGCAGTAGTAGAAGCCAAAACCAAGGACTCATGGACTTGGTTTATAAACCTGTTGCTAGCTGACATTAGTGATAGCAAAAGGTGGACATTCATATCAGACCAACAGAAGGTATTTCCATATTTTATGTTTGTTTATAACATGAGAAATATGAACAACAATTGTATGTGATGTATATATACTTACTTCTTATTGTTTGCACTTGACAAGGATTAGTGTAGTCATTTGCAGATAACCGGCCTCATTATGAACATAGGATTTGTTGTAGACATTTGTACAACAATTTGAGGAAGCAACATCCTGGTCTCCTAATTAGAGAATTGTTTTGGAGAGCAGCAAAAGCAACTTATGCATAGGAATTTGAGAGGGTAATGAATGAGATGAAAGATATTGATGAGGGTGCATACTTTTGGCTGAAAGGACACACCACAACAATATGGGCTAGACACATGTTCAGGGGTGATGGGCTAAGTGATACTTTCCTCAACAATATGTGTGAAAGCTTCAACAGCAGGATCATAAAATTCAGAGAAAAGCCCATTATTAGCATGGTATGCAAATTTCCTATACTTTATGTATGTAGGTCTGAGTTATATATTTTTTAGCATGCACTAATATGTGGGTTGTTTATGTATGCAGCTTGAAGACATTAGGTTGTATTTGATGAATAGGTCCCAACAAAATAGACTGAGTATTTTGAAGGTAGAGTCTGAGTTGTGCCCTAAAGTATGTAAAAGATTGCATAGGGAAAAGATGAATAGCAGTAAATGGTTGGCTTGTTGGTCTTTTGACACAAAATTTGAGGCTAAGAATGGGCTACAAAGTTTCATTGTGGACCTAGAGAAGAGGACATGTACTTGTAGGAAATAGGACATCACTGGTATTCCATGCTGCCATGCAATTTCATGCATATTCTTCAACAGATAGGCAGCTGAGAAATACACCAATGACTGCTACAAAGTCAGCACATACAAGGCATGCTATGAGCCCATCATTGATCCCATTAATAGTCAGAATATGTGGACCCCAACTGGACTCCCACTTGTGCAGCCTCCAATAAAGAGAAGGCCACCTGGCAGGCCCAAGAAGAAGAGAGCAAGGGAACCCAATGAACCAAGAAGGGGTCATAGCAAGGGGTTGGGTATTGCCAAGAGGTGCAAGTCATGTGGGAAGATAGGCCACAATAAAAGAAGTTGCAAAGGTGAGGTTGGAAGGAATTCTTCACTGCCTATAGCCGGTGGTGGTGGTCCAAACAACAAGAGTTCTAGTCTAAAACAGGTATAATACTTGTTTCAATTTTTTAACATTATAATACTTGTTTAATGTTATTATACTTCTTCATTGCCTATAATACCTCAACCTGGTGGTGAGGTGGGAATATTTTAATGTTACAATACTTCTTCACTGCATATAATACTTGTTTCAATTTTTGCAACGTTAACTTGAGTGTATGTGTTGTTTATAGACAAGTGGAGGAATGGCCATCAATGAGCCAAATCCACCAAGGGTGCCACCTACCAAACAAGCTGGAAGCAGTGCAGCGACCACCAAACAAGCTACAAGCAAGAACACACATGGAAATCCAAAGAAGAGAAAGAAGGGGAGTGTCACAAGTGAGACTTTGAATGCATCAAGAAATGCATCTAGGTACAGAGAAGCATTGAGGTTTGCTGAGAGCCAGTCATTTGTGCATGGACTAATGGGATAAACTGGTGGAGACTAAGCAAATTCCAGTAGATGGTTTTTTTTTGGTTTCTTTGAACTTTTTTGTGGTAGTCAGTGGTAGCAAAAGTCCTTTTTGTTGGTTGTAATTATTGCTGAATTGTGGCTGAATTATGTACATTTTGGTAGTGTTGAACTATGGCGGCTAAGTACTGCAGGTTGAGGTGCAATCACCTTTTTGTTTTTGTTGCCTAAAAAATGGCTAAATTATGCAAAAGAAGTTGCAAATGAATATTGTAATATTGTCACAGCTAAGCTTTGTGTATTGTGATTTGTCTATGACAGCTAAGGTGTAACTTGATTGCCTATAATATTGTAATATTGTGGCAGCTAAGCTTTTTGTGTATTGTGATTTGTGTATGGCAGCTAAGCTTTTTGTGTATTTTGGACAGATTTATGTCTGCCATGTATATAGTGCACCTTAAAGTGGTGTATTGTACCATTAGGTTCAAACTTTGACCAATACTTTTTTCCTTTTGAAATGGAAAGATTGTAAGAAGTAATTTGTTGAACTTGTTGGTACATGAGTTTTTCTTGTAAGATTGCTGGTAGCATAGGATTCTGGTTTGAGGTTTGAAGAGTAGTCTGTATCACTCATCTATTGTCTATTGAGACTTTTTGAATTTGTAAACCAAAGTGTATTCTGTTTGATGGAAAGTCTCCCCTTGTCTGTGGTGAATTGGTAGAATTTGATTTGGTTTTCACAATTAATTACTAGGCATGCTTTCATCTGTTGGTTTGCAATGAAGGACATGTTTCTTACAAGAGATAAATTGGCTTCAAGGAAGGGGGGGGGGGGGGTTTAGTGTGTTGTTCCCACTATGCAGAGAGGCCATGTTTTCTTTGAGTAACTGCAAGTTCAAGTATTTTCTAGTGGGCAGTTTGCACACAATGACTGAATTGGTAACTTCAGTTTAGTGAGTTACATACAGTTACCAACTTAAGTTCATTCATTCATTAAAAAACCAGATAACATTGAACAATTTATCTAAAACAGCATATACACTTTATGTTCAATCCATGATAATTTCATTTCATTCAAACTGAAATTACAAAGGTAATTGGGATATAGTTTTCCACAAAATGCTCCACAAAATGCTTAACACAAGGCACTTCATTTATCTACCTTAACCCTACAGACCTTAACCCAGCATACACCATCTAACCCACCCATCTAAACCACCAAAACTAAAATCACACAAAGAGAGATCCCACACATCAGCAATGCCAAAATCAGAGACACTATCAAACACTTCTCCCTCTTTTTGCAAGTTGAAACTTGAGCCTCGAGTCTAAGAATGGTCCGCCTTTGTTCTGGGATAAGGACTTTACCACACGGACAATTCTCATCATCAACCCATTGAAAATATTTGCACTTTCGTCCAACCTAAAATTCAAACCAAAATTTCAAACCAAATCAATCAACCCACTAAAAAAAATGAACTAAAGAAATTTTTTTTGAAATAACTCAGACCTTACCCTGTAATTAGGACACCCATAGAACCTTCTTCCTACATTGTTCTCCATCCAGGACACCACTAGAACTGGTTTACCAGGGCTGGGGCAATAACACATGCGTGATGCTCTCCTCTTTAGGCTTGTCGAGGATGATGAGCTTGATTCCATCTCTTCAGTGTGGTTTTGATGAGTGGGTGAGGCAGAGTTTTTGTCTATGAGTGATTTAGGGTTCTTCGTGGGTGTCTGTGAGTTATTTTCTCAGGGAATGTTACGGTTTTTTTCTGTGAGTGATTTACCCAGTTTTTGTCTGTGAGTGATTTAGAGTTTTTCTCAGGGGAATGTTACGATTTCAGGGAAATGGCTGAAGTGGTAAATGGGTTTTCAAGTTTTAGGGAAATGGTTTTCTCAGAGGAATGTTACGGTTTTCAAGTTGGATGTTGGGGAAGAACACGAGGATGAAGACGACACAGGTTGATTTGGGATTGTTAGGGTTTGGTTTCGTTTCCAGGTGAAGGTGAAGTTTGGGGATTTTCGGTGAAGGACTGAAGACTGAAGACTGAAGGTAATTTATGAGCTCATTCACGAGAGGGTCACATGTGTGGGCTAAGTGGGCGGGAAAATGACGTGGCAAGGACATGTGAGGGTCATGTGAGGGCTAAGTCCGCGGGAGATGAGGTGGCAGTGTCAAGTGAGGGGTCATGTGGGTGTAAGTGGGACACGCTGGCTTTTTAATTATTATTTTAATAAATGGGTTTGATAGCTAGGACCTCCGTTTGCCACCTCAACATTTTCTGTCACTGGGTTGACGGTAGGGACTATTTTAAAAACGATTTTTAAAAAATCAGGGACTGAATTAGGATCTAAATTAATTTAGGGACCAAATTGAGAATAGGCCCAAAATGTAGGGACCAAAAGTGCATTTTCGCCTTAATAATACAATAGATAAGATTATGTAAATATCTCAGTAATATGGGCCTCTTTGGTTTTATTTCTAGGAAACTTTTTTTTTTTTTTGGAAGAACGAAAAGAAAATTCTCCAAAATCCTATTTTTATTATTTTTCCTAAATTGATAAAAATAATAGGTTTAATATATATATATATATATATATAATTTTAAAACAGGTTTTTCCATAGTAATTCTTGGAAAAAAAATTGAAAACACGTTGGAAGCATGTTTTTTACTTTCTACAATGTTTTATGTTTTCAAGAATTCAAAAAAAAAAAAAAAAAAACTTTTAAAAACCAAATGAGTTCTATGTTGCTCCTTGTTGTAGCACTAAAGAACATGAAATAGTCAAAGGCAAAAGGATGGGAAGGTTTTGTTTTCTATATTTAAATTTCTAGAGATGGGTGAGGCAAAAGTAATAACTTTTTTTTTTCTTTTTTGGTTATTCGAGTTTTGGGTTATTGTAACTAGTGAGTTTTCTGTTGCTAAACTATATATTCAAACTTGGTTTACATTTTCTTATTAAAAAAGGTCAAAATTATTCAGTTATTTGATTAGTCTGTTATTCATTTTTCACATATAGCAATAATCATGAATAAAGTTTATTATTCCTTCATACATTTATTTTAATAATTAATAACTATGTTATAGTTGAGAATATATTATATATTTGAGTTAATTAGATATAATAATTATCATGTATGGGCATATAATAATTAATTAGATTCCCCAAACTTTATATTATTAAAAATTATACATAGTATTTATTAGGAAATATACTTTTTATATATTACTAATGAATTACAAAAAATAGTTTGATATAGTACCATACTTTTAATCAGCAGAAATTGGCCATGGTTACTGGTAGTATTTGAACTATAGCTTACTGGTAGTATTAGATAGAATCTTAAGAGCAGATTCATGGGAAATTGTATAGTATCATTGTTTCTTTCAAACTAAATAATGCTTGTAAATCAACCAGTGGTGCTTTGGGCGGGGCTATGGTCAGGCAATGGCTTAACTAACCTGATGGAGTGCCTGTGGCCCCCTATCTGTATCTTGGCTCTTTAGTGGATATAGGATCTATGTGGTCAAACCTAGGTAGGGTAGCCATGGCCTGTCACCACCGTTTACCATTTTTATTCAGCAAAAGAAGAAAAGTCACATAAATACTTTATTTTCACGTTTATGTTTGTTGCTGTCTTTGGTACTTTTTTTTTTTATATAATAAATTGTATTAAAAATTTGAGAAAGAGTAACTCAGTTCTTAAAGATAGATATGCATGATGGGTACATACCCAACTATCCCTAAGAAACTATAAAAAATACAGGGATATTTTAAAGTCTACAAAATTAGATGGTCTGCCCTCTTCTACTAATAGCCAAGAGCGTTAACAAATATCCATATGACCCTATCTATTGGCAACTCACGCTAGTCAAAAGTTCTATTTGTTTCTCTCCATGGTCCTTATTAAACATGATGGTGTTAAATCCAAACTCTATCTTTGGTTCTCTTACATATAGAGATTCAAGTGTAGAGATACATGAACTACCCAACATTATGGCCTACTGGTTAGAGTCTTGGTATGTGGTAGGTCTTGATTTCAAACCTTTCCAGATGATAGTGGGATGCTGGTTTGGTTTAAGGACTATTGCCGTTTATTACCTGAAACCATCAATGCTTTGGGTGGGGCTCAGGTCAGGCCATGCCTCAACCCACCTAGGGTACACCTGCTATCCCCTCACAGAGGAACTACTATTGCTATGGCTGGTACCTCCTCATTCTGATAATAATATAACTTTTTTTTATATAGGTAAAAGCTTATTATAACTTTATAAATCATTCATTGTGGATATTGGATTTAAAAAAAAAAAAATCCAAATATCCAATCTTAGATATTTTCATTGACTCATCACCTTTATGTCTTATATGTTTTGTCTGTTCCATTAATTGTGAAATGGAAGAATATTGTCTATTTGGATTCAGCATTTTGTTGAAAGTTGGTCAAAGTATAATTGTACCTTAAAAAATGTGAGGCTTTCAAAAGCTATATATAAGTAAATAAGTTAAAAGAAAAAACAGTGTATATGACCTCCATTTTTTCCTCTTTTCTCAAGAGAATTGGCATGATACAATTTTTAAGAAAATATAAGTGTTGCTTACCATCTAGGTCAATTACTTCTTAGATAATTAATGATGTCTGCTTTTGCAACTTGTTGGATTGCTGTAATGACCAAAAATTTGAGATTAAGGTTAGGTTATTGTTATTTCGTTGTTGTTTAAATTTTGGGGATTACTGATTTCAGT
Source organism: Lithocarpus polystachyus (assembly GCA_033629205.1). Classification (NCBI taxonomy): domain Eukaryota; kingdom Viridiplantae; phylum Streptophyta; class Magnoliopsida; order Fagales; family Fagaceae; genus Lithocarpus; species Lithocarpus polystachyus. Next base: position 83,559,699 of record CM066163.1, read on the forward strand.
TCTTAAGTCAAAAGCCATGAGACGCAACAACAATGATTGATGCTGGGACTCCAATTAAGGTGAAGCTGAGGCAAAATGTGATGTGTTATTTGCTTTAGGTTGTTATTGAGCCTTGCAATGACCTACTTGTAACTTTGAAGGACTTCTGTGAAACCATTTTGACAGTTGCTCTATGAATTTATTGAGCTCTCTCTCTCTCTCTCTCTCTCTCTCTCTCTCTCTCTCTCTCTCTCTCTCTCTCTCTCTCTCTCTCTCAGTGTCCTTTGTTCTATTAATATCTCGTTTGTCTATTGAGTTATACACACACGCATTTTAAATGAGGGGAGGGGGAATTTGAACTTTAGATTGATGTTTTCGTTGAACAGGAAAACAGGAAATATTATTGGATTTTAAGGGTTTTTTCACCTTTTAAGGCTACGTTTCTGCCTTAGCTTGTGGGGGCTTGAAATCTATAGTTTATTTTGTGTTTTTAAGTTTGATTAAACTGGTTTGGGTATCTTTTGGTAGTGCTATCCTTCTGCAGTTCTGCAAAATCTTTTAGTTGCACTTGCTAATTTCTGCTGGCTAATTTAATAGTAACTGTAGTGGAAACCATAATTATCAATAATTTTGAAAATTCAACAAAAATCATTATAACTATGTAACTCAAATAATATATTTTAAATTATAATTTATTTATTAATTATCAACATATATTTCTTAACCTACACAAAATTTTAGTCCTTGTAACTTGTAAATAAGTTCAAAACATTTTTTAATAATAAAAAATTCAAGCTTAAACATGTAATTTAGTTCGTTGACTTGTGCTCATAATAAAATTAAATAAATAATTTTGAAAATTCAATACTTCGTTTATAACCGTAACTGTAGTTAGAGGAGTGCCTTGGTTTTATTCAACCCTTTTTGATGCTTCTACTGTATTAATAAATTGTTCTATTGCTTTGTATTCTAATTTTTTTTTAATCGATCATTGTTTCTCTCTTTAATTTTAAATATTGTGCTTCTTGGATTGTATTGGTAAAGAATGGTGAAGAATATTAAGAAAAATAACCACACACACACCCAAAAAAAAAAAAAACTTGTTTAGAGAAAAGTTTCTCTACACCAATGTAGTGGCTCATACTTTAGTTACATGGTCTCTTAAGTGCAATGTTTTTGGCTCATTTGATTTGGGTAATTGTCTCTCCTGTTTTGAGTATGTTATTAGTGTTACTTCATTTTTTTTTTGAATTTGTTTTTATCTTTTATTATAAATACTTTAATCATTAATATCATTGGAGTTTACTCTTGCTATTTTCTGCCCCCACAATAATTACACACCCATCTTATTGAGGTCATAAATTGGGAGTGTGAGGAGGTCATGGTTTCTGTAGGTATGGATTGGGCTATAGTTTTGATAATGAGCTCTCTATGTGCTTGAGACTATAGTATTTCCTTTTATCCGGATAATCATTCACCATATGATGCCTTTGATTCTAGACTATTAGTACAAACCCGAAATGACAAAGTGAAACTTAATGGTCTGCAAAGAACATAATTAAGATACATTGGCTTTAAGCAATTTCTAGTCTAGATATTTAGAAATTATAACTACTACAAATCAACTCAATACAAAAAGCAGCCCTCTGATCTGACTGGAAGAATTATTCGTTTTGACTTATTGTGCAGTACTCCTACTTGTAGATTACTCACATTATGTGAGGCTATAGATAGAGGATTCAACCTATACAGTTTATATACAAATATTTATGGAATTAGCTTTTTAATTTCTGAGATAAAGTTAATAAACAAATAAATAAAATGATATATTAAACTTTGTATTTCCATTAGTTTGCTTTAGTTTCCGATTGGCTTAGTACTTAAATAAGGAGTTTTTTTAGTAGTTAAATAAAATGATATCAAATGATTATAAAATTAGTATTAAAAACTTAATCTTTCACTACCATTAAACGAGATAATTTTATTTATCGTTTGTAAATCTAATTATATTTTCTGCTTTAAATTCCTAATTGGTTTATTACCACCATAAACTCCAAATTTCACAGTATAATATAATATTAATAATACTACTAATAATAATTATTATTATTATTTGAATCCATTAATATAAAATACAAAACCATTAGCTTGTCTACATATCCATTTGTATTTGGCCTACAACAAAACTGTGCTAATGTTGGGTGCTGAGGTGTGGGTGTGGTGCTGATCAGCCATGTGTGTGGTACTAGTGGGGTGCGTGGGTGAGTTGCTGATGAGGAGTGTGTGAGTTGCTGATGGGGCATGCGTGCTTAGCTGATGACTGTGCATGTGTCAATGCTGCCAGAGTGTGCTGTGAGATTGTGCTATAATGCCATATGGCCCATATTGTAATTGCCCAGTTGGCATTGTATACTTGCATTTTAGTATAGCTACTCTTGTATTTTGACTTCTTTAACCTCCACTTTTCCCCAATGTTTTAAATATGTTGCTAATTATTATTTATAACTTTATATTTTATTACCATAGTAACATAGTCAGAATACCTTAAACTGGTGTAGTTCTTAAAATAAATAAAATTTTCCTGACGTTAAACCAAACATTTGACTTTGTAGCTATTAGCAGTACTTTTTGGATTTTTAAACCATTTCTTCCTTTTATCATTTGCATTAGAGGGCTGAAAGGTGTGTGGTCCCATAAACTTCAGCATTGCATTCTCTGTTTTATTATGGTAAATTCTATGGGTTTGAGTTTGGTTTAATTTTCATTATATATGCCACAGCTACAACTTATTACATAAACATTTTCCTATTCTTTAATATTAATTATTTCTTAATTTCAGGTGCAAACAGCTTACAAAAAAGCCGTGTTAAAATTTCATCCAGACCGGGCATCAAAAACTAACATTCGCAAGCAGGCTGAAGCTGAAGAATAATTTACGCTTATTTCCCGTACAAAGAGAAATTAATTTTAAAAACATCATGTCACTAAATGCATGCTAATGTAATGGTTTTTATTTTGTTTAGGAGTTCTGAATTTTTTTTGGATATTTAGTTGTCTTTTGTTGTTAAAGTACATGATTTTTTGTTAGGGACGGACCTAGTAGGGGGCCCGGGCCCCCCCTGGCCCAATTTTGTTTTTTTTTTTTTTAACTAGGTATATTTTATGTTTTTAATAGTTGGATCCCTCTCTCCCAATACCTTGGCTTCCATTAGCCAGCCCCGCCCAGACAACCTATAGGACCCCTTTCAAATTTTTGAAGCAAGGGAGATTTAGGTTTAGGCCTAGAGTCGGTCATGCATATGCTTAGTAGTATTATTTTGTAGGGCAAAACCTAAGTACAATTTCTTGTGCAATGCATTAGATTCCCAATTAAACACATTTTTGCATTGAGTACTAAAGAATATAAGGAGAGTTATTTTTTCTAAAGATAATTAAGTTCAATGTAACTATGCCTTTATAATTTATCTTATTCATGCTATTAGAGTGTCCAAACCCATAGATTTCCTAGTATTATAAAATGTAGACAGGTCATTTTAATGGTAATTGTTAGGTTCTAAGAATTAGGAACTAATGTATTAGAACTTCAATTTGTAATGTTGGCAAACCATGATCAAAATATTCTTTAAGTTGTGTATTAGACTTGCTCAAAGTATGGCTTTTTATGTAAAGTTGAAATCGAGTTGACTGCAGAATTCACTGTTCACTTTCTGCCTGACTCGATCGATCGAGAATTAGACTCGACCGATCGAAAATCGAGCAGAACGTTTTTCTGCAGAATTTTCCAACTCAGCCCTAGCTCATTTAATGTATAGGGTTTTATGTTGTGCCCTAAGTATATAAGGGAAAACCCTAGCCACGTTTTTAGAGTTCTGAATGATATGTTTGTGAATCTCATTGTGAGATCTAGAGGTGTTTACCTTCACATACACTTAGGGTTTCCAAACTCAAGATTTATGTCAAGAGCTTGATAAATCATACAGTTGCAGAATCAAAGAACTTCAAAGATATACAAGCAGGTGCGCTTGTGAATTGCTGAAGAATTCAAGAAAGAAGGAGTCTATGGATCTCGGAGCTATCATGGGGTTGTGGTAGTAAGTTTCCTACACTTGGGTAGCAGTAGGATGTTAGTGGTCTAAGTCTTACTGTGTAAACTTCAATTCTTTCATAGTGAATTCAGTTTACCTTGAGGATAGCTAGGTTAAATCCTCCCCAGGTTTTTTACCGGTTTGGTTTTCCTGGGTCATCATATCTTTGTGTTCTTTATTTTCCGCTGCTTTATTGTTTTTGATTTATTTGTGTTAACCTAGATCTGTTTAAATTACCTAAGTTAATTACTTGGCTAATTCTCTGGGTTAATCTGTTTGGTTTAAGGGGTCTAAACGAACTTACAGTAATATAAGTATATAATAAACATTTATTTTTTATTTTTTTTATAATACTAGGAAACCAATAGTTTTAAGTCTTATAATTATGCATTGTAATAATAATGTCATAAATGGGCCAATCATTTCAATTATGGGCTTCCATCAATCATAGTAAAGATAGAGGATTACGTGAGCTCAAAAATACTTGTAGATCTCTTCTTCGTACAAAATAACAATACCCCTAATTGCGTGCAAAATTGGTCCTTTAGACTAGTTGTTCAGTATAGTATATATAGTGCCTATGCCAATTACAAATGTGGCCTATCTACTAATTCTTCACCACAGCTTAATTCGTATCCAAGAATGTTAGATGTATATAAAATAAACAAAGAAAAGAAACAAAGATACAGTTAATTCAAGCTATTTCTAGTGTAGATATTTAGAGATTAGAACTACTACAAATCAACTCAATATATTATTTATTCTGTAATATAAATAAATAATACAAATTAAATAATTATTAAAATCTTTGCTTAGATAGAAGGTTAAATAGTTATACATTCATTTAAAACTTTGCTTTGGTAGAAATGTAAGAGTGAAATATGATGGTAATTAAGGGATGATGAGTGGTAAGCTAAATGAAAAAGTTCTCTTATTCATTGTAGAATAGAAATATATAACAAAAATTAAATAAATTCATTAAAAATCTTTACTTAGAAGGTTAAATTGATATACATTTATTCAAAGCTTTGCTTAGATGGAAAATTATCTCTTCACTTTTCTTATTTTGCTTGGTAAGAGATAGAATTGTTTTTTACTAAAATTGTCTTGAAAACAATTTTATCTCACACTAAGCTAAAAAATGAAAGTTAAAAGATAATTTCTCAACTCATTTAAGGTTGTTGTCAAACATAGGAAAATATGATAGATTTTTTATTATTATTCTTTTTGCCAAATAAATAAATATTATGGAATTCTGTCCTATCAAAATTTAAAGGTCTTTCTAATTATATAGCTAGGTAATAAAGTTTTGAATGAATAGCTAGCTTTAAAGTTAAAGATCACGGCAATTAATTCATTTGATTCGAAAATCACTATAAATTACACATGACCTAGTTGCATAACATTCAGGAAAAAGCAGAGAAACTAAGTAGCAGTAGTATTGATTTTAACAATGGTAGCTTTCATCGAACTTCTTTGTGTATTTTTCTTCCTCAGTCTTGTTAGAGAAGGTACGTAAAAGATTCATGCAGCGCATGCAATATATCCCTGAAATACATGGCTTTCTTATTACTATGCATATATATATATATATATATATATATATATATATATTCATTTGGAAGAATTTGTCGCTGCTCTTGATTTTACACACTAGCTAGCTAGAGTCACTCCTACATATGTCTGTCTTCATTAAATTTTTTGAAAGTTTTTTTGTTTACCAACTTAAAATAAATTTGAAATTTGTCAAAAGCAGCCCTCTAATCTGACTGGAAGAATTGTTCGTTTCGACTTATTGTTGAGTATGGTATAGCAGCATGTTTGACTTACTATGCTTTTAATTCTTCAATTTATAATAATGGTGGGAGTCAACCCAATTGTTATAAAAATAAATTAAAAAATGAAGTTAGTGCTTGAATTGGATGAATCCTTGGTAACAGTAATATGTGTGATGGAAATTTAGTGGATTGCAGGTTGGCGAAGCACTTTTTTCTTTGAGTTAGACGAGAACAACCATCTGGTATGAACTAGTTTCCTTTTCAAAAATTGCCAACTTTTTGTCATTTATTGGGTGTCATTGAATTATTTACTTCTGTGATGACACTATGTTAAACAAAAATCAAAGAAACTGAGTGGTTTATTTAGGCATTGTTGATAGATTACGTTCATATAGGTCATTTTGAAGCACATGTTTGGTATGAAACCAACATCACACTCTTGCTTCCATACTGGTTACTCGGCACATATTCAAACAACATCATTACAATTTAAATTGTCAACCAAACTTTTTTGAACTCACTTTTGACCAATGACCCAAGTAATTGCGCATCATGGTATTATGGACTTAATAATTATTATGGATTTAATAATTATTACAATTACATGAATTGGGTATTTGTTAATATATTTGTGAAACACTTATGCTTAACTACTTTTACAACTTATCACTCTGAGTTAGTCTAGGACAAGTGTTATATATGTTCTAAGAAAAATTAAGCATACTTGAGTATGTCTGTTCTTAACAATTCTATCATGAATGAATGTGATTATAATAATTATTACCTTTGTAGTAACAAATCTTAGTGTAGGTAAAATTCTGTAAATATTGTATCGCAATGGATAAAAGTTAGATAGACAAGAGGAGGGGTTCAAGGGAATATTTTGAAGGTGTAACCCAATTCGTGGAATTTTCCTCTCTATCAACGCGCGATGGGAAGATCTTATGTCCTTGTGTGAAATGTGTGAATTTGATTTTACAACCACTAAAAGTGGCACGTGATCATTGTTAGGCTTCGGGGATGCTTAAAAATTATAAAGTTTGGAAATTTCATGGGGAATCAGCGGCTGCTACGACGGCTACTAAATGTGGGAGCTCTCATGTGCAAGAAACTCGAAATCTATATGGTGATTTCCGTAGGATGTTGCACGATTTGTGCACCTCGCATGAAAAGGCACCCGAACCAATGGAAGAAGGTCCAACTGCATAACATCTAGCTGAAGGTCTGAATGATGAGGCCAAGAAGTTTTACAAGATGATAGATGATGTAGACAAAACTTTATATAAAGGTTGTACAAAGTTTAGCATTTTCTCAGCCATTGTCGTGTTGTTCCAGTTGAAGACTCTGTGTGGTTGGACGACCAAGTCATTTACTATGTTGCTTCAAGTCCTAATGGATATGCTTCCTTTAGACGCTAAGTTGCCAAAGGACCATTATGAGGCTAAGAAGATAGTTCGAGATTTGGGTTTGGGTTATGAGAAGATCCATGCTTGTCCTAATGATTGAATGCTGTTTTGGAAGGAAAATGTTAACCTCGAGGCGTGTCCTTGTTGTAACGAATCAAGGTGGAAAACAAATGAGGCATCTGTTGCTAGTAAAAATGCTTCATCCAAGAAGGGGAAGAAGAAAGCTGCAAAGATCCTATGGTGGTTCCCTTTAAAGCCAAGATTGCAGTGACTATTTCTTTCACCCGATCTGGCTAGTTCTATGAAATGGCATGTTAATGGTCGTACTGATGATGGGGTTATGCGACATCCTGCTGACTCAGATGCATGGAAAATGTTTGATAGTAAGCATTTAGAGTTCTCATCTGACCCTCGTAATGTCAGACTTGGATTAGTTGCGGATGGGTTCAACCCCTTCGGAATTATGAGTACTAGTCACAGTACGTGGCCTGTCATGTTGGTCCCCTACAATCTCCCACCTTGGCTGTGCATGAAACGATCATCTTTGATTCTATCATTAGTTATTCCTGGTCCTACCTTGCCAGGGATTGCTATAAATGTGTACTTGTAACCGTTAGTAGAAGAACTAAGGGAGTTATGGGATGTTGGAGTACAAGCATACAATGCATCTTCAAAAGAAATATTCCAATTGCATGCAGCATTGATGTGGACAGTAAATGATTTTCCTGCATACGCAGATTTGTCGGGTTGGAGTACCAAAGGTGGGTTGGCGTGTCCTTCTTGTACCATGTAGACCGACTCTCGATATTTGAAAATGGCCACAAATTCTGTTACATGGGACATAGGCGATGGTTGGATGTTGACCATGATTTCCGCAAAAAAAGGTATGTTATTTGATGGATCTAATGATACACGATCGGCTCCTGCACCACCAGTCATGTCAGACATTATTCTGGAAACTGAACATTTAGTTAGACGTTGTCTGGGAAGGAAATGCCAACTTGCTTACAATAAAAGAAAGATAGGGGAGGCATACCATAGTGGTTGGAAGAAGAGGAGTATATTTTTCACCTTGCCTTATTGGGAGGATCACAAGTTGCGACACAATCTTGATGTGATGCATATAGAGAAGAATGTGATGGACAATATACTTGGCACACTGTTGAACTTGAAGGATCAAACAAAGGATAATTACAAGGCACGCCTTGACTTGGCAGACATGGGGATAAGGAGTGAACTCCACTTACAGTGAAGAAGTGATTATAAGTATACCATACCGCCCATTTTTTTTCATATGACTTTATCAGAGAGAGATGGTTTCTTGTTTTGAAGGACGTAACAGTGCCTGATGGGTATGCTTCCAATATCTCACGCCGTGTGAATATGAAAGAACGCAAGATTTCTGATTTGAAGAGTCATGATAATCACATCTTGATGCAGCAACTTTTTCCCATAGCATTACGCGGGTCTTTGCCATCTCATGTTACTAGGCCTTTGATAAAGTTAGCTTGCTTCTTTAGAGAAATTTGTTCCAAAACCCTTAGGGTTTCAGATATTGCGACTGTTGAGGCAGACATTGTAGTGACATTATGTGAATTGGAAAATATATTTCCTCCATCCTTCTTTACAGTGATGGTACATTTAGTCATGCACTTAGCTGCTGAAGCCAAGATTAGTGGTCTAGTGCACTACCGTTGGATGTACCCCATTGAGAGGTAAGACGTGTGTAATATTATTGATCAACTATGAGCTTCATGTGCATATTCGAATTACCATTGCCAATCATTAATCTTATCATTCCTTTATAGGTACCTTTCACGCCTTAAGTCTTATGTACAAAATAGAGCTACTCCGGAGGGGTCTATTGCTAAAGGATACGTAGTAAAGGAGTGCTTAACATTTTGTTCACGGTATATGGAAGGAGTTGAAACTCTATTCAATCGACCCACCAAGACCATTGAGGAGTCAACAGGGGTGGTTTCAATCGTGACACTGAACAATAGAGAGTGGACCCAAGCCCATCGCTACGGTTTATTCAATTCCAAAAACATCAACCACTTTTGTGAGTAAGTACTACATCTACAAATATGATTGCATGTCAATCCAATATATGTTAGGTCTATTAACCCTAATACAATTGCATGTACAGGATGCACAAAAGATTGATAGAGGAAGAACTCTGAAAAGGCCACCATCGTATTTCTGAGGCTATTATATATAAGCACCACATGGAGAAGTTTCGTAGTTGGTTTATGGGTCACGTATGTATGACATTTTCAACTTCTTCAACTTGTAACACTGTCCTAACTATAATTACTTGTACTAATATGAATAATTTTGTTTGGATATGTTAAGTGATGTCATTGACTGGTGCTAATAGGGATAGGGAGGGAGTTAGTGATACCCTTGCTGCACTGTCCAAATGGCCATATATTTATGTAAAGCAGCCGAAGCATTATGTCATAAATGGCTTAAAATTTAGGAGTGTAAATGATGAGGCAAACAGGAAAACGCAGAATAGTGGAGTTAGTGTCGCTACTGATGGTGGCATTACATACTATGGTGTTTTAAGTGATATAATCGAGGTGAATTATTCTGATAATATCAAACATGCGTTATTCAAGTGTAAATGGGTTGATGACCAAAATAGGAGAGGATATAGGACTGATGAATTTGGGTTTCCTATGGTGAACTTTACACACTTCATACATGGTGGGGATGAAATGATGGATGAACCATATGTCTTGACATCTCTAGCTACAAAAGTGTTTTATGTGGAAGATAAAAAGGCACAAGGATTGGTATGTTGTTGTGTAGCGATGTGTTTGATGCCAGTATTGGTCCCCAACGTGACGAGGATGACACGTATAGTTTTTCTTAGAATGTTCCGTACAATAAGTACTAATGAGGTTGTCAGTGACAACCTTGGTTGGGCTCGGGATGATGTAGAGGGAATGACAATTGATGCCTCTATCTTTGCTGAAAGAGATCTTCATGAAGTAAACAACTTAGAAGATTGTGAGTTTATTGACGATGAGTCCGACAATGAAGATGACAACGAGGACGAGTACACCGAGGATGAGTAGTGTAATAGTTTAGTACTGTATTATGCATTTGTATGTTACAGTTATTAATGAAAATATATCCATTCATGAATTAATTGGAATGCCTTTGTTTAGTATTTGATGAATTTGTTAAGTCCTCTTAATATTGTTAATTCCCTTAATTTTTACTAATTACGCATCCAATTCCTTCCCCTATTTGCTATTGGATTTGAAATTCCTTTCTTATCAACTTGGCAAAGAGAAGCTCTTAAACTTGGATATATGCTTGCATATATTGTTAGATATGAAAATTAGTTATTTTACTTTGTCCTTTTCACTTACATTGTACGCAATTGATTGTTGTCTATAATTAACATTTTCTTTGTGTTGTGAGGTTGTTAGACGCAAGAATGGGAAAGAAACATCCATTGTCATTTGTACAAGTTGGCGAAGGACCCTCACGTTCCCGACAGAAGGGGGAGGAGGAGCTGGAAGCCGCCCATACTACTGAGCAAGCAAGAGCGGATGCAAGTGATGCTGGGACACAACCCCCAGGTAGTTTACATGTCTTGAAATGTAACATTTGATATTTATTACTAGACATGTAATTTTCCTATTGTTTGCCATAGGAATGCAAAGGGAACATTGATTGACTATTGTTGAAGTTGGCTAAGGATCGTCACATTCACAAGAGAGCATGCAGGAGGAGCTAAGGGCCGCCCTTGCGGCTGAGCAGGCAAGGGGGGATGCAAGCGATGATGATGAGACACAACCCCCTTCTCCAGGTAGTTGACATGTTTTGAAATGCAACATTTGAGAATAAATACTAGATGCATATTTTTTCATTTCTTTTAACTTCTAGAATTTCTTCCACTTCTCATTACAGAATTAGCCATCAAGTGTCCGAACATGATGTAATTTTGGTAGTTTTTCATTTTCAAAGTAATGTCTCTTTAAGGACACCCAATGATACCATGTGATTGTGACAAACTTAACATAAGAATTACATTGAATAAACGTAAAAGTTATCGTATTGACTTAAAAAGACCGTAGAAGTTAGCAGACTAAAATGAATTTATGACAAAATTAGATGATGTAATTTGTAATTTAACCTAACAATTGTATGTAATGAAAGTAGGCTTTAAATTCAATAGTTTTGTGAGCCACTTGAAGCTTTAATTGAGTTTCATCTGTGGAAAATGATCAACATATTTGGGCTAAGGATAGCATGTAATGCTTTAATTCTATGGTACGAGAAAGTCTTGCCATATTTTTACAACATTGTTTTGAGTTGTTGTAGCCATAAAAGAACTCAAACAGATATCTATGTGTGAAGTGTTAGGCTAATTTAGAAATAATATGAAAAATAAATAAATATAAAAATAACTTATGTATGTCTAGGGATATTTTGAATTGTTATGGTACAAATTTCCTTCAATATTTCATATAATTATTACCATTGTTTGTTTATGTCAAAAACTTTATCGTAATTGAATTTTTTATAGATGCGTCTATAAATTACTCATATGAGTAATTTCAACTTTTCTTAACTAACTAGAGAGAATCTATTCTCGCTCATTCTCAAAAATAGAAAAAAAAGAAAAGAAAAGAAAAGAAAAGAGATACTATTCTCCCTTTATCTTATTAGACTGATTTTAAAATTAGTCTAAACATGCTTTTAAACATAGGGGAATATTCCTCATATGAACGAGTTAATTCACTTATTGTCTTGAGTAATAAGTAAATTAGCAAAACGAATGGGAAAAAAAAAAAAGATTAATTAAAAAGCAAGTATACATTTACCAACATCACTATCATGTTAGTTGAGCACATGCGCTATATAGATATATACAGTAACTTTTCTCTAATTGTGAACCTTGAAATGTCATTCCTAATGGCGGTTTACTATATGCAGAAGATTTGGTTCAAGAAACCCGGGTATCCAGTAATAGGCGTGCAGAAGATTTGTTTCAAGAAATCCTAGTATCTGGTAATGGGTGGCAAAAGCGTGGGAAAATGCTAATGCAGCGAATATGGAGTCTTCCAGTGAACTTGAAAATTGAATGTGGGTTAAATGTTCGCGGCCAACCGATTGGGGAGAGCCGACAAATGTTCAAAAGGTGGTTGGGCACTTTTTGCCTCAGCCCTGCCTTGTGCCCACTTGTGCCAGTTGCTTGGATGTGTGTTCTTCACAACCACAAAGTAGATTGCTGGATAGAGATTGAGGTAGTATCAAATTAAGCTACTTTTAATTGTTATGTACAGCTATATGTGTGCTAAATGGAATTTTTAGTAGGGTGGACTATTGCACTATGCTAACTCAATTTTTGCATTTCAGAAACGGTGGATCATTGACCTAGAAATTATCCAACCAGCTAATCAAATGAACTGGGCAATGTACCTACTATGGGAATTGAGGAGGAACTGAAGGAACAAGCTGAAAAAGAAATGCTACCCAAAAGATGCGTTGAAAGAAGATGTCATTAAAAACATACTAGATTGGGCTCAGACGCAGCAGTATGAGGCGCTAGTTAACTATTGGTTTTTGCCTACTACCCATTTCTCTATTTTCTTGCTCTATTGTCTTTTAGTGGTAATATACATATGATGGGGCATTTGAATTTACCGAGTGCATTTTATTTAATTGATTTTTTGTTTTAATTTGTTGGCGGGAATGTGTTTGTAGACATTAATTAATACAAACAAGAGAAGTCGTGGGTTTCAGAAGGACATAGCGAGGTCAGGACCTATAAGTTTTTCCCAAACTACGGAAAATATGGTAAGAAATGCATTATACAACAACTAGCCAGGGTTTTAATATTCTACTATTTTAGGCCACATTTTGTAACGAATATAAGAGTTTGATGAAACTAATTTACTAATGAATTTGAGCATTTTATGTGAATTAGTATGAAATTTTTACTATTGCTTGCGTCATTAGTAAAATTTCGTAATAAAAACTAATGTTAGAGGAGCATGTGAGGTTTCATGTTGTTGCAGAGGAGAGCACAGTGTTGGGGTAAGGAAGACATTTATCTTTTTGCATGTTCATGACTGTTAATAGACATTTCTTGTGATGTTTCCTGTTCTTGATTACTAATTTCATTAAGAATTATGTTTGCCACTTTGTTAGCAAGATATTGGTTTCATATATAGCAATTGGTTGTTCTTTGAATTTGCTTTCCTTTGTTACCTTCTCTGCAGAAAACTAAATAGGTTGAAAGTGGACAGCTCCAATACAATTGGCATGCATATGCACATAGTGCAGGGGCACCTCTGTGAAGAAATGGCTTTTTTGTTTTGTAGCCGAAGAAATGGCTATTTTATTTAATCAAAGGGTAGGTAGTGAAAATTAAAAAGAAAAATCAATGTCAAAATCATGGAGTAGAGAAATTGGTTGGAGATAGTTGTCCGTTCGATTATTGGCTATTTTTATGGGTTACTTTTGTTTTTTTTGGGTTGAAGCCAATTTAGAGGATAGTTTGCGCAGAAGAATTTTTATTGATAGGAACATTTCATGTTTCATGTTATTTTTTTGTTCATAGTTTTGACGCTGTGATAGCAAAGACAAGTGAGAAATGTGAGGAAGTTAAGTGAAGGAAATTGGGTTAGGGTCATAGCTAGCCAATATATAGAATTTTGGGATGGGGCTAGCTAGGGACTATTTCAACCACTATCACAACTAACTGCAATGGATTTTAAGAGTGTTGGGATCAAAAATCGCTTCATACTAAGCATTCGCATAAAGAAAACAACTCACTTGTCTTTTTCAACGTAATAATCTACATTTTTAAAATTTTTTTTTACATTATATTGCATGTTTTGTCCCAAATTCCATTTGTTATGTTTGGTTGTCGATTGCTGCTTCATATCACCAACATAAAATTTCACTATTGTAATGAGACTGTTGAATATGATGTAGGCAAAAGAAAGTGGGCAAGCAGTGGAGCATGAAACACTTTTTGCGAAAGTATACTGCACCAAAGATGGGCATCCTTTTAGTACTAAGGTGAAAGATAAGATTGTATATATTGTAACCTATTTCTTTTGTATTTTGTGCATGAATTGTTTATATCAAGTAATATGTTATTTGGTTCTTCTGTGAAAACATGATAAAATGACTGAAATTTTAAACAACGGGGGCTCACCACAAGGAGAGTGCCGCGAAGGAATCCTATGGGCAAAAGATGATGCGTTTGCTCAAGTGATAGGGGCAGAACGTTCTGGACGTGTACATGTGGTCGGTTTTGGACCAACCCCATCAGGAAGAAGTGGGTCCAACCTTCCATGTTATACATTGACTGCACCATCGTCCACCGAAACGGCCCATCGAATGACTGAATTGGAAAATTCGCACCAGACTTTGAGGGATGAACTTGCATAGGAGAAGCAAAGGCATAAGGAGGAAATCGTAGAATTACAAGCGCAGTATAAGGAGGAAATCGCCGAAGCACTGGCTGAAGCAAAGCGGCAATCAAATGCACAGCATAAGGAGCAAATGGAAAAAATGATGTCGAACATGAGAGGCATGTTAGAACAAATGAGGCCATATTTGAACACTTCACTAAATTCTCGGGTACTGAAAATGTTGCATTTAATTTAATGAAAATTGCGTGTTTATTGCAATGCATTGTTATGTGCTACTAATACGATGTGTTTAATATATTCAGGATAGCGCTGCATCACAATGAGAACTCTTCGTGGATATTTTGTGATTGTATGTTGTATTACATTTTGGTGGGTCATGAAGGAATATTGTACACATGAATATTATTTTGATATTATAGACAGGTTGATATGTAGACAGGTCATTCACGCCATTCAAAGATTGTAGTGTAGACAAGTTGATATGTAGATAGGTCAATCATGCCATTCAATCACTGTAAGTTTGAAATAAATAATTTTACCGTTTTGTAATTTTAAGTACTTTTTGATGGTTCCACATTTGTGTAATTTTGTTGGATAGGAATTTTTCCATTATCGCTCATGTTGATCATGGCAAGTCTACACTCGCTAACAAGCTTTTGGAGCGCACTGGGACCATTAAGAGAGGACATGGTCAGCCTTAATACCTTCAGAAGTTGTAGGTATATCAGCACTTTTAAAAGATTTGTTTTTGTTGTTGTTTAGGAAAAACATAAATTTGGTATTCAATAGAATTTGTATTGTTTTCGAATAGGCTTGTTTATACTTGCTGTGTTGTCTAGTAAGAGACATGCATTGGGAATGATATGAAATTTATATTGCTTTTGAGTGTATAATGTTTTTCATGGGTTTGTTTCTGAGTGAAGAGTGAAGTATATGCTCGCTAAATTGTTTAGGGAGATACACGAATTGGGTATTCTATGGAATTTGATTGCTTTTGATGAGTTTGTTTCCGAGTGAAGTTATAGACTCTTCCTACTTGGTTAGAATTATAACAAAAGAAAAGGCGAGTTTGTGGTGCTTTTGAGTTTCTATGGAGTTTGTGGTGCTTTTGATGAGTTTGTTTCCTAGTCTTATCCTATGGTCTTTGAACTTCTTGTTATATAGCTATTGTCAACTCTACTTGTCTTCCCCCACCCCCACTTTATATGTGACAATGATTTTGGGTTGCCAATAAACTAATAAAGATCTTGTTTCATCAGTCTGCTCATCATTGGGCCATATATCATACTCCTTGTATACATATTTCTAGACCATGCAGATTCTGCACCATAAAGGGTGGTTGTTGTTATGGCCTCTTAATGGCTTACTTTTGTTTTAGTTATTGCTCAGATTTCCTGGTAGCACTTCTCTATTTGGTGATAGTACCTAAGGTATGAAATGTTTTGCATATCAGTTTTGCAGCTATTATGTCAGTATGGGGAGTGCTCTTTTACTTACACTTTCAGGCCTTGACAGAAAACTTGTTGAGCTTGATACTATTGTTGGAAATGTGGTTTCTGATGTGGCTTTGAGTTCTGGTGCTGATACAAAGCATCTCAGGACTATATTAAATATGAAGGAGGTTTGTCGATATCACTTTTAATGAGATGACATGTTTAAGCTTCTTATGTGTGTGTGCGTGTACAGTTGTTTTACAGCTCTATATTACCTCTGATATTTCTCTTACAGGTGAATGAAATACGCAATATATTGAATGCCTGTATTGGATTATGTCAACAGAACAACCCTCGCTTGAAACCTGAAGAGTCAGAGATGCTCTGGTCCAGATTACTTGACTCGTAAGTTGAACATCAATCTTTCTTTTGCTTTCTTTATTATGGTAGATTTACTGTAAGTTTTCCTCATTACAAATTCGACGGAGCAGTATATAATCATCCACTATAGTAGTTTGCCTTATTCGTGGATTATTTATGTTCTCTTCTTAGTTCGAAATAGCTGACTGCTGCCTTTATATTTTGCAGTGCCATTATGGATATAAACTATGTTCTACCTGTAAATTAAGGGTACAAAACCAATGCCCCACTTGTAGACAAGAGTTTGGAGATGGGAAGGCACCCCTAAAAGCATTCGAGATGGCCTAAGGAAGTTAGAGACAGTCATATGTGTAATGTTTGCAGTTGAGGTATAACCATAATCATGTGTTTGCAGTTGAACTGCATATTCCTTAGTTTCCTGTATTCCTTAAAGATTGATTGAAATTATGACAGGTTTGAGAAAATTCCAGCTTGATATTCCTTTGAAATTCCAGCTTGATATTCCTTAGAAATTCCGGCTTGTTATTTTGTGTGTAATGTTTGTAGTTGAGGTATAACCATAATGCATATTCTTTAATTTCCCGTATTCCTTAAAGATTGATTGAAATTGTGACAGGTTTGAGAAAATTTCAGCTTGATATTCCTTAGAAATTTTGGCTTGTTATTTTGTTGCATGCAACAAGTCGGAATTTTGCTGGAATAACAAGTTGGAATTGTGTGGGTGATAGGTTTTTATAGTAGCGTTTGTAAAACTTATAGCAGCTTTTGTAAATGCATTCGCCATCTGGCGTAGAATGGAAAAAAAATAATAATATAGCCGCGTTTTTATAGACAAATTCAAAAAATATTCAAGGGGTTGTAGCCGCGTTTTATAGGTGACAGATATAGCCACATTTTAAAAACGCGGCTATAGTTGTGGCCTATAGCCGTGTTTTAAATGCGGCTTAAATATGCCTTCAAAGCTGTCAAAAAGGGTCCTATAGCCATGTTTAAAACGCGGCCATTGGTCCGATCCTATAGCCACGTTTAAAACGCGGCTATAGTGTTCACCTTAGGCCACGTTTAAATGCGGCCATAGGCCCTAGACTTAGGCTGCGTTTGAAAAAGTGCAGCCATAGACCCTTTAGGCCTATAGTCACGAGGTTTAGGCCACATTTAAAAATGCGACCTAAAAAAATGCGGCTATAGTCCCAATCATCCTATAGCCACGTTTTTTTAGACCTATAGCCGCGTTTTAACATTCAACACAAGCAAATTAACTAAATCAACAGAGGGTGGGGCATCAAAAATAACAAAATTTTCCCTCATAGAGTAACCCCTCATAGCCAAAAAATCGGTGCATTTGTTTGCCTCTCTAAAAACATTGACCACTCGGGCCTGCATGAACCTTGACAAGAGGGACTTGCAATCATGTAATAGAGGGGAGTATTTTCTATTAGAACAATCAGTGCTATTAAGCATCTCCACTATTACCTTGGCATCAAGTTCCATTTCATGAAAGTTTATTCTTAGCTGAATGGCTAAATATAGGCCATCTCTCAACGCCCACAACTCAGCCATCACACTAGTCGTAAACCCAATAGATCTCGAAAAACCTTTAATCTAATTCCCCTGTGTTAGGTTCTAAGAATTAGGAACTAATGTATTAGAACTTCAATTTGTAATGTTGGCAAACCATGATCAAAACATTCTTTAAGTTGTGTATTAGACTTGCTCAAAGTATGGCTTTTTATGTAAAGTTGGAATCGAGTTGACTGCAGAATTCACTGTTCACTTTCTGCCTGACTCGATCGATCGAGAATTAGACTCGACCGAACGAAAATCGAGCAGAACATTTTTCTGCAGAAAATTCCCAACTCAGCCCAAGCCCATTTAATGTATAGGGTTTTATGTTTGCCCTAAGTATTTAAGGGAAAACCCTAGCCACGTTTTTAGAGTTCTGAATGCTGTGTTTGTGAATCTCATTGTGAGATCTAGAGGTGTTTACCTTCACATACACTTAGGGTTTCCAAACTCTAGATTCACGTCAAGAGGTTGGTAAATCATACAGTTGCTGAATCAAGAGAACTTAAAGATATACAAGCAGGTGCGCTTGTGGATTGCTGAAGAATTCAAGGAAAGAAAGAGTCCGTGGATCTCGGAGCTGTCACGTGGTCGTGGTAGTAAGTTTCCTACACTGGGTAGCAATAGGATGTTAGTAGTCTAAGTCTTATTGTGTAAACTTCGATTCTTTCATAGTGAATTCGGTTTTTCCTTGAGGATAGCTAGGTTAAATCCTCCCCAGGTTTTTTACCGGTTTGGTTTTCCTGGGTCATCAGATCTTTGTGTTCTTTGTTTTTCGCTGTTTTATTGTTTTTGATATATTTGTGTTAACCTAGTTTTGTTTAAATTACCTAAGTTAATCACTTGGCTAATTCTCTAGGTTAATCTGTTGGGTTTAAGGGGTCCAAACGAACTTACAAGTAGTATCAGAGCGGGTAGCTTTTTTTTTTTGATCCTTTGATCTTTGAGCTGATCCTTGACCCCTGTTGTTATGGATTTCTTTAAAATCTTCTCTTTAGTCTGCCACATTGTCTACTTGGTGTGCTTGTCTTTTACTTTTTGTGTTAAAATCTTTCTTGAGTGTCTTGGTTCAATCACATATGATAATAATTACATGTGCTATACTGCTTTAACTGCCTTAAAGGCACGTGATTCTTGTCTTTGGTATTTGGATAGTGGTTGTTCCAGGCACATGACAGGAAATAAAGCCTTGTTCAAGACACTTTTCGAAGGAAAGATTGGAACAGTTACCTTTAGAGATGGAAGCAAATCTGTGATCAGAGGCATTGGTACTGTGGACATTTCAGGACTACCAGTCTTTGAAGATGTTTGGTATGTTGATGGGTTGAAGGCTAACTTACTCAGCATAAGTCAGATTTGTGACAATGGACTGAATGTGTTCTTCACTAAACAAGAATGTGAAATACTTGATGAAGGAGGTGACTGTATGTGTGTTGGTGTGAGGACAGCTGATAACTGTTATGGTATCATCCCAAGTATAAGCAACAAATGCTTCAGTGCTAAGATCAATCAAGTTGATTTATGGCATCAAAGGTTGGGACATGCTAGTCTCAAGCAATTAGAGAAGATTTCAAAATGTGATGCAGTAATTGGGTTACCCAAGTTTGAGAAGATTGAAAAATGCATCTGTGGACCATGTCAGATGGGTAAACAAGTGAAGTCCAAACATCCTTCTGTAGCTGATGTTCAAACTACAAGACCTTTGGAGTTGCTGCACATTGATCTCATGGGTCCTGCCAGAGTTCAGAGTTTATGAGGAAAGAAGTATATTCTAGTTGTAGTGGATGACTTTAGTAGATTCACATGGGTTGTACTTTTGAAAGATAAAGCTGAGGCTCCTTAAAAAATGATTCATCTGTGCAAAAAATTACAAGTAGAAAAAGGGACTGTGATAGCCAGAATAAGAAGTGACCATGGAAAAGAGTTTGAAAACACAAAACTGGCTAGGTTTTACAATAATCAAGGCACACATCAGGAATTCTCTTCACCCAAAACACCACAACAAAATGGAATAGTGGAAAGGAAAAATAGGGTTGTACAAGAAATGGCCCGTGTCATGCTTCATAATAAGAAGATGCCTAAATCTTTTTGGGGAGAAGCTGTTAATACTGCATGTCACGCTCTCAATCGAGTATATTTCAGACCCAACTCCAAGCAAACTCCCTATGAACTCTGGAGAGGAAAGAAGCCTGTAGTCAAATACTTCAGAATATTTGGCGGTGATTGTTACATTCTGCGTGATAGAGAGAACCTGGAAAAGTTTGATGCTAAGAGTGACAAGGGTTATTTTCTGGGATACTCTTCCACCAGCAGAGTATCAGAGTATACAATCTGAGAACCAAAACAGTCATGGAATCTTCAAATGTAGTGATCAATGATCAATTAAACTCAGAAGGTCATTCAGAAAATGCACCTCAGGTTCAAGAAAAGATTATGGAAGTTGATGATTCTCTACCTGAAAACTATGTGGGAAAGCCTACAGAGGAAGAGTTGATGGTGTTAAATGATACAGCATTTGTGCCATCAAGTTCAGAACCTTCAACACCAGTTCATGGAGCTCAACAAGAACAGAGAGAATCTCAAAGTACATCAGATCAGAAAGGTACCTCTACTTCATTGGTCAAAGGTCCATTCTCAAGAGTTAAGTTGAATCATCCTGCTACCAATATATTAGGGAGTTTAAATGATAACATGAGATTGAGATCCAAAGCCTTAAATGTGATTACTCACTCATGCTATCTATCCCGATTTGAACCAAAAAAGGTGGATGAAGCTCTACAAGATGCTGATTGGGTAAATTCTATGCATGAAGAACTTCATCAGTTTGTTCGAAATGATGTGTGGGAATTAGTTCCTAGACCAAAGGGAGTCAATGTTATTGGAACTAAGTGGATCTTCAAGAACAAGTCAGATAAACATGGAACTGTTATCAGAAATAAATCTAGGCTTGTTACTCAAGGATACACACAAGTAGAAGGGATTGATTTTGTTGAGACTTTTGCACCTGTAGTAAGATTGGAATCCATTCGAATTCTTTTGGCTATAGCAAGTCATATGAACTTCAAGTTGTATCAAATGGATGTCAAGAGTGCCTTCTTAAATGGCATGTTACAAGAAGAGGTGTATGTTGAACAACCAAAAGGTTTTGTTGATCCTCACAGGCCGAATGATGTCTACAAGTTGAAGAGAGCTCTCTATGGATTGAAACAAGCTCCACGGGCTTGGTATGATAGACTAACTGCATATCTCACGGACCATGGCTTTAAGAGAGGTTTTGCTGACACCACTCTGTTCATACGAAAGGATAAGAATCATTTTGTAATTGCTCAAATTTATGTTGATGATATTTTTTTGGTGCTACTAATGATTCTCTTGCTCAATCTTTTGCAGGTGAAATGAAGGCCATGTTTGAAATGAGTATGGTTGGTGAACTAACTTACTTCTTGGGATTGCAGGTAAAGCAAACGGATGCTGGAATTTACATCAACCAAGCTAAGTATGCATGAAATTTGGTCAAGAGATTTGGTCTTGACAAGGCTGCACATGCTAAGACACCAATGGCTGCTAATGCAAAACTAACAAACGATCCATCAGGTGAGTCTGTTGATGTTACCCTATACAGAAGCATGATTGGTTGTCTTTTGTACTTAACTACTAGCCGACCTGATATTGCATTTAGTGTGGGTGTTTGTTCTATATTTCAATCTAATCCTAAGGTTTCTCACTTAAATGCTATCAAAAGGATTATAAAGTATGTTGCTGGAACTTGTGATTATGGTCTGTTTTACAGCAAAGAGTCAAATCTTTCTCTTGCTGGTTTTTCTGATTCTGATTGGGCTGGTAATGCTAATGATAGAAAAATTACAACTGGTGGTTGTTTTTATGTTGGTGCTAATCTTGTTGCTTGGATGAGTAAGAATCAAAATTCTGTTTCTTTATCTACTGCTCAGGCAGAATATATTGCTACTGGAAGTTGTTGTTCTCAACTTCTTTGGATGAAAAAGCTCTTGAGTGATTATGAGATTTCACAGGACACTATGGTTGTTTATTGTGATAACTCTAGTGCTATAGATATCTCTAAGAATCCTGTTCAACACTCTAAGACCAAACACATTGAGATTAGGTATCATTTCATTAGGGATCTTGCTGAACGGAAAATTATTGCTCTTGAGTATATTCCAACTGAACGTCAGAATGCTGATATCTTCACCAAACCACTTGATAGAGGAAAGTTTGAAACTCTTCGTCAAGTTATTGGTGTGATTCTCTGTCCTTAGACATTCTTGACTTCATGGTCCTTGTGCTTCATTGCTCTATCTTTTGTGACCTTTGTTTCTAGGATTTGCATTCCATAACATTCATGCATTTCATTCTAGGATGTTTGTTTCTTTTATTTATATAAAAAAAAAATTTTTTTGCAAATTGTGTTTTTTGCAATTTTTTTTCCTTGAACTTGAAGACAAGGTTGGTCAATCAAATTTTGCATAACATGTGAATGTACCTTGTTTAGCTTTGATGCACTTATTTCTATTGCACTTTACTAGCTGAAGTTTTGTTGTGCATGTTGTGTGGGAAGATGCTATATTTGTTGATCACATGATCTTGATCTTGAAGTCTTATGTCTTTGATTGTCGGACTTGGTCTTATTGAGAAAGGCATAAATAACCATCTCACCACTGTTTACTAGCCAATCATGAACACCTTAGTGCATATCGTAAGATTTTGTGCTCGAGAAAGTGTAGCACATGCACAAAAAGAACATAAGGTGTAGCCTATAACTAAAATTGGTGTGTACATTATTGGGCTATAATAATTTCACATAATTCATAAAAATGGTGTGTACATTATCCCGGCTATATTATTAAGTTTCTAATCAATTAATTTGAATATTAATTTTGAGGCATATCAAGAAACTTACATGATTGCAAGCTTTTATTCTAGGAGATGTGAGAGTTATATGATGTAACTCTTTAAGTAATAGTCTCTTTCAAATTCATGTAATGAATTTTGTAGAAATTGTGATTGATTACTATGTGCATATCACCTTACATGTTTCTCAAGCTTATGCTAGTTGCACATACTACAAAAGTTATTCTTTGCTAAACTGTGTACATGTTATTGTGTGTGTTTTTGGTCTGACCAACCAAGGCTGAATAGTTCTGGAAATTGATGCAAAACATGTTTTCTTGTTTAATTGGTTGAGGGATATTAAGAGAAAATCTTACTTTGAGAGATCTGGGTTTAAAAAAAAAAAAAGGGTTTTTGGAAAACATTTCATTTCATACTCATGCATTATTTTCATAAAATCCAATGCTTTGAGGAGTTTTGAGCAAATAAGTTTCATTTTTCAAAAATTCAATTTTCCAGAATTTTGATCGATCAAGTATGTTTTTCGATCGATCGAAATTGTTTTTAAAATCTCAATAAAGTCTCTGTGTGTTTCGATCGGTTCTCGATTGGTATTGGATCAATCGAAGGATTTTCGACCAATCGAATCTGTTTTTCGATCGATCGAAAATTGGGCTGAGTGTTTTTAAAAAGGATATTTTCTCACGTGTTCTTCACCTTTTTGAAAACTTTTCAAACACTTTTTCTCCCTACCAACCGGTCAAGCCTATTTTTGGTGTTTTTTGTCGTTTTCCTTCGATCTTTTTGCATAATCTCTCTCTCCCAAGGCCGGTAAGACATTTTTGCCCTCTCTTTTGATTTTATTTTCATGGTTCATGCATTAATTCATGCATTTTTGGGTTATTTTCGCCATTTCGGTTTTTGGTATTTTTGAGTTTGATTTTGGCACTTTCTTTTTCAAATGAATCATGGGTTTTTGTGGGGACACTATATACAAGCACTATATATGGTTTAATTTGATTAATTTGATGCTTTGTGAGAAATTTGAAAATCTAGGGCTAAATATTGATAAATTTGGGAATTTTGTTCAATTTGATTAAAAATGATGAAATTGACTTGTTAGATTGATTAATTTGATCATTATATTGTGTTATTTAACTATTGTG
Organism: Lithocarpus polystachyus; assembly: GCA_033629205.1. Classification (NCBI taxonomy): domain Eukaryota; kingdom Viridiplantae; phylum Streptophyta; class Magnoliopsida; order Fagales; family Fagaceae; genus Lithocarpus; species Lithocarpus polystachyus. Next base: position 83,583,750 of record CM066163.1, read on the forward strand.
ATGATCAATTTTTTCAATTTGTTGTGTTTTGAAAATTGGGTTTTTCAAAATTGGGTATTTTTAATTTAAAACTCATGCTCAAGTCAATTTTGTTAATTTGGATTATATTTGAACTTGTCACTGCATTAGTTCATGCATCATTTGCATATTTTGTTCATGCATCATATAGAATTGATATTTCTATATTTTTATGTTGTGCTAACTTGCAGCCTGCCCTTGGTTTTTGTTTTTGCTCTTCTCTGTCTGTGTCTCTCTTTTCTGTTCTTAGCATCATGCCTAGGAAAACTAGAGCCCATAGGACTTCTGACCCTTCACCATCATTCGATAGTGATCGGTTCCCTAGTGAGTCGAACTAAGAGACCTATGAGACCCTTAATCTTAGGCGTCATATCTGGGCTGAGCGTAGGGTCATACTAGATGAGGTAGATCCTAAGGTGAAACGTAACTTTGAGCGTCGGGGTTGGTTATCTTTGCTCGAGTTTGAGCATCCTCCTCCTCCTGCCACCTTGATTAGAGAGTTCTATTCGAACCTTTCTATCTACATCTATGATACCAATACCTTAGTTAAGGTTTGGTTACGAGGTGTAGAGTATCGCATTACCCCTTCGGTAGTGTCTGATGCTCTTGGGGTGCCTATTGTTGATCATCCCGTCTTTCCTTATGAGGAGTCTCCACCTCTTGATGACGTGATGTCATACATCACTGGATCTTCTATCCAGTGGGGTTCTGATCCTCGGATCACGTCTGCTGAGCTCTCTGAGCTTCATTACCTTTTCTTTAGGATTGCTTGTCATTCCTTATGGCCTATTTCTCATCTCCATACTATCCCTCTTAAAAGGTGTGTCTTTTTGTATGCCCTTGTCACTGATGCTCCTATCAGTTTTCCTCATTTATTCCTTCATTCTTTGAACGAGGTACATCGATCTAGTTCTACAGCTCATGCTTTATTCTTTCCCGTTTTTATTCATAGGATTCTCATTTTTCTTGGTTTAGGTGATTTTCCTACTTCTGAGCCTGTACATGTTATTGCTCCTATAGGTGCTACCTTTTTGAGACAAAGGGCTGCTTAACTTCGAGCTAGCTCTAAGCGTCCTAGGGTAGAGCCTTCTGGTGTCACTCCACCCTCTTCTTCTTCTACAGATGCTTCCACAGCTGAGACGTCTGTTGATCCTGCTGCTATTGCTACTGCTGGTGATGTTCCTCCACCTTTTGATGATGTTTCTAACCTTTATCGGACTCTAGACGCTGTCATGACCGTTCAGGCGGCTCATGGTCAGCTACTGGTGGACATCCTTGATGAGATTCGTGCTTTGCGAGCAGATTTGGGGAGTTCTCGTCATTCTCCTCCACCTCCTTTTGCTGATGAGTGAGTGCTCTTTGGCAATTTGTCACAAAAAGGGGAGTATATCTTGGAGAGTTTTGTAGATGAGATTTTTGTTTTAGGGGGAGTTTTTGTACTTTGTTGTGATACTGCGGAGCTTGTGGAGTTATTAGATTGTATCTAGGCGCTTCACCTTGTATTTTTTTTTTTTGGCTTTTGATAGGAGATATTTTTGTTGAGATACATTTTGTTGTATATGTTTCTTGTTTCACTATGCTACGTTGCTTATTGATTTATATTTATGATGTTATTCATGATATATCTCTTTATTTTGTGTCATGTGAAATCAAGAAGTTTTTTTATATTCCTTGTATTTTCCACACATACGTTTATGTGTTTGTTAAGTGTTACAGGAATATACAGGTTGATTTAGTCGTGCTGCTGTCTACTTTGCAACTGTTAGATAGTAGTTAGGTTGAATTGTTTAAGTGGCTTTTTATTTTGTAATGGACTGTTTCATTTTGTAAACTTTTAGCTTTTTGTTAAGTCTGTGTTTTGTCACGGATTGCCAATGGGGGAGTTTGTTAGGTTCTAAGAATTAGGAACTAATGTATTAGAACTTCAATTTGTAATGTTGGCAAACCATGATCAAAACATTCTTTAAGTTGTGTATTAGACTTGCTCAAAGTATGGCTTTTTATGTAAAGTTGGAATCAAGTTGACTGCAGAATTCACTGTTCACTTTCTTCTTGACTCGATCGATCGAGAATTAGACTCGACCGATTGAAAATTGAGCAGAACGTTTTTCTGCAGAAAATTCCCAACTCAGCCCAAGCCCATTTAATGTATAGGGTTTTATGTTTGCCCTAAGTATATAAGGGAAAACCTTAGCCACGTTTTTAGAGTTCTGAATGCTATGTTTGTGAATCTCATTGTGAGAACTAAAGGTGTTTACCTTCACATACACTTAGGGTTTTCCAACTCTAGATTCACGTCCAGAGGTTGGTAAATCATACAGTTGCTGAATCAAGAGAACTTAGAAAGATATACAAGCAGGTGCGCTTGTGGATTGCTGAAGAATTCAAGGAAAGAAGGAGTCCGTGGATCTCAGAGCTGTCACGTGGTCGTGGTAGTAAGTTTCCTACACTGGGTAGCAATAGGATGTTAGTGGTCTAAGTCTTATTGTATAAACTTCGATTCTTTCATAGTGAATTTGGTTTTACCTTGAGGATAGTTAGGTTAAATCTTCCCCAGGTTTTTACCGGTTTGGTTTTCCTGGGTCATCAGATCTTTGTGTTCTTTATTTTTCGCTGTTTTATTGCTTTTGATATATTTGTGTTAACCTAGTTTTGTTTAAATTACCTAAGTTAATCACTTGGCTAATTCTCTAGGTTAATCTGTTGGGTTGAAGGGGTCTAACCGAACTTACACCCTGACTATTCCTAATAAGGCCTCCACCACCAGCCTTACCTGGGTTACCGAGGGATGCACCATCCGTATTTAACTTATGCCAACTCGATGAAGGTTTAGTTTGCGACTTTGGAAGCTAACTTCTTAACTTTACTCACGCAATAGAAGTATTCCTTAGCTTGGCTAGTGCAGACTATCAAGTATCGGGCTTGGAATGGTGTTATCAAAAACCACATTGTTTCAATTTTTCCATAAAGACCACACAACAAACAGAAAACAGAGTAGACCAAGGGACTGCACATTTGCCCCATCGTGCTCAAACAATTCATTTTCAACCAACTATCAAAATTTTCAGTAAAGAAGCTTACAAGTGAGGGAGGGACTTCTAGTTTTCTCCAAAACTCTCGTGCAATTCCACAATCCCGAAGATGGTGCACAATGGTTTCATCTTGGCATTTGCACATTGGGCAGACCCTATCACAGTTTATACCCCTTGATGCCAAGACATCTCTCACAGGAATGCTACCATGCATGCATAACCAAAGAAAGTTAGTAATCTTAGGTAAAATATCCAAATTCCATAGCCACTACCCATGAAACTAAGTGTCTAAGATCTCTCCTTGGTTAGCAAGTTGATAAGCCAATTTGGTGGATAATTCCCCATCCTTTGAGTATTTCCACATAATAGTATCCTTCCCATCCCCAAACAATCGGATTGGAACAGCTTTAATCCTATTTTTGATACACTTAGGGAGGTCGAAAGAAATGAGCTCCCAATTCTAATCATGTCCACAAATCAGGCACCTTAATGATTTGCTCTTCCTGCCTTAGAGGACCTTTGATCATGGTCCTAAGAGAGTCACCATTAATCCAATTATCTAACCACACACTAACTCCTATGCCATTTCCTATTCTCTAGAATATTCCTTTCTTGAAAGTGGGAAATTCGAGATTGATAGCTTTCTAGTTTGGAGAAGAAGGGAGTTTCTTCGTATCTCTCGACCTTACTCTCGATGAGGAGCAATATTTGTTGAGAATTACTTTTGCCCACGGAGCCTGTTGCTCTTGATACATTCTCCAATTTAGTTTTGATAACAAGGCTATGTTTTTAGCTGTAGCCTCTTGTATCCCTAAACCCCCTTTTTCCTTGGATTTTACAATTTTATTCCATCCCACCATGTGCATTCTCCTCTTTTCATTTGTAGAGCCCCATAAAAAGTCCCTATTAATTTTATCCAATTTCTCACAAACATGTACTGGCAACGCTACCCCTTGCATCACATAATTAGGGATGGCAGACATGACTGATTTAATGAGAACAACCCGGCCAGCGAAAGAGAGGATTTTTGCTTTCCACCCAGCAAACTTACTCATAACCCTCTTCATAAATTATATGGATTTCTAGAGATCCCTCTATGCCTAAGGGGAAATCCAAGATACTTCCCAATGTTATGTGTCTCTCGGATACCCAATCTTTCACACATTTCCTCCTTCAACTCATCATTGACATTTGGAGAAAAATATACCCGTGATTTGTCCTACCTGATTTTTTGTCTAGATTCACAAAAAATTTCTCAAGCACTTCCATCATTGCATCACAAGCACGAGGGTACACTTTGCTAAACAGGATGATATCATCCGCAAAAAGAAGATGGGAGAAGCCCAAGTTATCCTTTAAAGCCTTCAAAGGACCCAATCACCATCCACGCATTTTTGTTCAATGACGTATCCCAAATATTCCATACATAAGATAAAAAGATATGGGGACAAAGGATCCCCTTGTCTAATGCCCATCATAGGTTCGAAGGACTCCAAAGCACCCCCATTAACCAAAATGGAAGTGCTTGGAGATGTGACACAACCCATGATGATCCTCGATAATTTTAGGGGAAAGTGGAAGGCTTGAAGCACACTATGGATGAAACTCCATTCCAACCGATCATATGCTTTTTCCAAATCCAACTTCACAGCCATGTAGCCTATTTTTCCTTTCTTTCTATCCAAAGCATAAAACAACTCTTAAGCTATAAGCACATTATCAGTGCCCTTACGGCCAGGAACAAAAGCCATCTGCATAGGCGAAATTAACTTACCAAGATCGAGTCTGATATGACCAACTACAATCTTCAAAAAAATTTTATAAACGGAATTGCATAAGCTAATGGGCCTATAGTTGCTCAATAATTTAGGATTTTGGCATTTAGGAATCAAGGAGATTACAGTCTTATTTAGGTAGCTCAACACAACTCCTCGAGCAAAAATTTGTCTAATTTCCATAAATACAAAATTCTTAACTTTTGTCTAGAAGTGTTGGTAAAAACCTGCATGAAGCTTGTTGGGTCCTGGAGCCTTAAAAGGCTTGAAAGCCCGTAATCCCAATTTGATCTCCACATCTGTCACTACACCATCAATTCTATCTCTATCTTTCTCTTCCAAAAAACAACAAGAAAAATTAGAGACATCTGAAGTCAAGGAGGATACAGTTTGCTCAGTGGTATATAACTTCCTAAAACTAGCCCTAATATGCTCCTTAATTTCATCCTCCCCAGTCAACCAATTCCCAGAATCATCCTTAACACATCTTATCTTATTTCTATGACGCCTCACTAAAGTGGAGACATGAAAAAAGGAAGTGTACCGATCCCCAAAGGTAGCTGCATTAAGTCTGGATTTAAGAGCCCAAAACTCCTCCAGCAGAAGAATTAAGGAGTACTCCGAGATTAATTGATTTTCTAGCTCCAAAAGAAAATCATTAGGATTATTAGCTAAGGCTTTTTAAATACCATGCAATCTAGCTAACCCTCCTTTTTCTTTTTCTTTTTTTGCAAATAAATTCCCAAAAACTTCTATATTCCATCTTCTAGCTCTAACAACAAAATCCAAAAACTACTTCCTTCAAAATTCTATTCTTTGTCCAAGCTTGCTACATAACTCTCTGAAAATCCTGATGTAGTAGCCACATCGTTTGGAATCGAAAAGGCTTATTCAAGTGATTCACATTAGCCCTACACAACTCAATTAGAACTGGACAGTGGTCTGAGAAAGTTCTAGGCAGATGTGTCACTATGGCTTCTAGGTAAAGAAGACGCCAGACAGGGTTAGCAAAACACCTATCTATTCTTTCCAAAAAAAGATTTGAAATTGGCCTACGGTTTGTCCAAGTGAACTTAGGACTTGTGAAACCCAAACCCAACATATTACATTCATCCAAGCATCCCTTAAACTCTAGGGCTCTGTTCAAATTAACTTGATTCCCCCCAAATTTATCCTCTTCACACAATACTTCATTAAAGTTGCCTAACATTAGCCAAGGTATATTATGGAAATGAGCCACAATTTTAAGGTTTTCCCCTAAAATTCTTCTTTCCACTAACCTAGGACTAGCATAAATTGCAGAAATAAGCCAAGTAAAATTAGAAGAATGCACCTTAATAGATGCGTAAATCTCTTGCTTCGTGGATGATAAGGGAAGAACTTCAACATCTTCTATTTTCTAAAGAACCCATAAGCGCCCAGCATAACCAATAGTATTCGTAGTTATAAACCCATCAAAAGGCAACCCCTCTATTATTTTTGCTACTCTGTCTCTACCCACTCTCGTCTCTATAGCCACTATAACAAAAGGACGATGATTTATAGCCATTTCAAAAATTCTTATTTTGAAATCAGCATTCAATGCTCCTCTACAATTCCATAGTAGAATATTCATATTGACAAACTGACTTGGAGGTACCTCTATCTCTGATGGGTTAGCATTCATCGAAGCTGTGTCTACCATACTCCATCCCATCCTCTTCACTAGGTCCTTGGATGCCCCCCATTCTGGCTTCCAAATTATCGTGTGTTTCAGAATACCCGAAATCTCCTCTCTACAATTTAAGAGTACATCGAACCTTTGCATCGGAGCCATAAGTTGAATCAGCTTCAAGGTTGGGTGGTTTCCCTAGTGAGCTGTGGCCATCTCCCTGAAATCCACTAGCTTCCTCTCTTGTATGATCCACCCTGATTCATCCCAATGTGGCACGACTGATGGCCGCCTTTGCCTGCTCAATTCCTCCGTCGCTTCCAACGATATCTCCAACACGTCTGTGTGGAATTTCCACCACAAGTTAGGCGTGAGATTCCACACATTGTGGTCTAGAGGAAGCTTCCCTAATCTGATGCTCGCTAGAGTGATCTTGTATTCTCTATTTTATCTTTCCACTTCCACATCAATTCTAGCATATTTAAAATGGTGTATCAATGCTAACATTTAATATTATATCAAAGCCAAACTCTGTTCTTAGACTCTAGCAAAATCTATCTCTCCGTCAAGCTTGCTCCCTATATCCATCGCCTTCAAAACTACAGATCTGCCTTCATTTAAGTTGCAGCCATCAAATCTAGACCCAGAAGCTCCAATCAGTGTCAGACCTTAGACACCACTATTGCCTATTCATCTTCAACACTGTCGCCAACCACTGCGATCCAGATCTAATAACTCCCAAGCAACCTGTAACTTTTCTCTTAAATCTGTGCAAATATTGCCTTCTTTTGATGAAACCAATCATACAATCAAGCTTGTCTAGTGGAATTTCATGAGCCCTTTCATGATTATTACTCACAGATATCCTAGTTTGGCCACGTGTGTCACTTCAAACGATTCGTCATTATTTGATTTGCAAAACCACCGAAGACTTGTCATCGCTCTTCATCGTACACACCTCTACGTGCCACTGTCGTGTGGCCATATGCCTCTCTGGCCTCTCACGCACTTCCACGTGCTAGCCGTGCCTTTGACATCATATTGATGTCACTCTTAGCCATGCCTGCAGCCCTTTCGGTACCATGTCATCTATTACTTCCTTTATCTCAATTTGTTTGTCCTACTTGAAAAGTCAAACTTTTTAAGAGAACTTCATTTATTGTCTTGTCTACCTTATAAAAATGTATAAGTTTACAAAACTACTCTTAAATAAATTTATCAATTTTTCTTAATGAGGTAACTAAAAAGGTGCCCCAATTAGATTGATTTTTTTAAAATATTAGTTCTTTTTGAATAGTTTTGAAAATAAAGTAAGGGTATAATAAGAATATTAGTAAACTAATAGCTTTTATTTTTAGAAACAGGATAATATTTTGGGATATCCCAAAATGGAATAGAGGACAAATAAAATGGGGCGGAGGGAGTATGTTTTTGCCATGTGTCTTATCGGTCTGTCTACATCATTTGACTTAGTTGACTTAGACCGACCTCACCTGGATTTGACCCATGGACCATTGCTGGTTGACTGTGGACTTTTAGGGTTGACTTTGACATTTGACCTTTGACTTTTAAGTTGACTTTTGACTAAGGGTACTCAAAATTTCAGTATGGCCTATCTTGCTCAGTTTTTTTATATAGATTCCCAATTTTAGGTTCCATTTCTTTATTTGAAACTTGTAAATCGCTTAAATGGCCCATTTCTCATTTATTTTAGGACTCTCCTATGCACAAAGATTTGTAAATCGTGCTTTATGATGATGTTCTCTTCACCGATCTTTTTCAGGCCTTTGATGTAGCCATTCTCTGGTCATAGTAGCCTTTCTTGGTCATTGATGCAGCCTTTCTTCTTCATTTTGTAGACATCTCCTTCATTGATAATAGTTATTTTTTATAGTGCTAGATCCTTTCAGTCTTTTCCAAGGTCATTCTTCAGGCTTTCTTCTTGGCTTCTTCAAGGCATCTTCATAATTATCTTCATGGTTTCTTCAAGCAAATTTCAAGGGATCTTCCTAATCTTATCCAACCTAAAGGCTTCATCAAGCTTCCACCTTGAGTTTGAGAGGGGTTGTTAGAGGTATATTAACTCAATAGCATAGGCCAAAGCCCAATCCTTCTATGTGCAAACGTCGTCTCCTACTTGTACTAGAAGTCTATTAACCATAGTTAATGTATGGTTAGTCTAAGATTTAGCCTACTATACATATGTTATATTCATTGTAACACAAGAATTTGTACTACACTCTCATAAAGATGTAGCCATTGTGAGTATCTTTCGTGGATATAGGTCCTTAGGTTGAACCACATAACCTCTCGTTTTCTTGTGTTTTCTATTTTATGTTTCTATTTTCGCATATATTCTATTATATTCAACATGGTGTATCAATGTTAATATTTAAAAAAGAGAATGCAAAATAATTAACACCTTATAAATATTTTTTTTATTATAAATTCCAGGACATAATTCAAGTTTGATGTAATGAAAGAAAAATTCGGAAAACCTTCCATACAGAATCAACAAGAAAATCCTACAGATTTATCTATCTCTAGTCCAACATGGAAAACTCTCTCTTATAGGTCCCCAAGTCTTCATGTAAGCTCTCAATGAAGTTGTTCAATTAACTAGAGATGTAATCTAGAAGAGAATGAACATAAAAGAAAAGGGATGCATTGTGAAGCCAAGGAAAAAGAGGCTTTGATGCGTCTTTTTATAGATTGCCCAATTGCGAAAATTGAATAGGCTAACTCACTCAGGCCAATTAGGTTTTTCGAAATGCATTTCAATTATATATATGACTAGATTAAAATATTTTTATATTCAAAAGCAAAATATTGAAGATGCCAAGGAGAGAGGAAGAAACATGATTCATATTATATTAAACTAAAAATGTAACACCCCAGCCCAAATAAAAAATAAAAAAATAAAAAGGGGAAGCAGATTTCTCTTAAGGAGCCACACATGTGACCCACCTACCCCTTATTTCCTCACCACACATTCACAAATATCTCCCTCCCTCTTTGACCGGCCATCACTCCTTTCCACCATATTCTCTCTCTCTCTCTCTCTCTCTCTCTCTCTCTCTCTCTCTCTCTCTCTCTCTCTTTTCACACAATACAAACACTTCTTTCTCACGCTCCCTCACTCTCCCACTGGCACCTTCACTTCTCATCACCTCCACCATCTTTTCTGGCAAGATCACTGGAAAACTCATAGGAAATGTAAGGCTCACTCACCTCTACTATTTGAAGTAAAATTTCTGATCTTTTTGTGGGTTTATATGCTTTTGCTTGAGGTTATGTTTATCTAAGATTTAATAATAACACTCATGTGATTTATGAGCACTAGAAGTGATATTTATGTATTTTTATGTATGGGTTTTGGTCTTGGTGGATGTATTTGATAAGTGGGTTTATGATTTTTGCAATGGTGGTTAGCTAAGTGGTGAAAATTTGGGAGCTTTGGCTTTTTAATATGAAATAGTTGATGAATCTAATTTTGATTGTGTATTTGGAGCTAGTGGAGGATTTACATTTGGGGTTTGTAGTGGTGGGTATTGTTATATATGTTGTTGTTTTGTGGGTCTCTTAAAAATGACATGTATATTGAGGAAGAAATTTATAAAGTGTTAGGATCTCTTATGGTAAAGGTGAAGCTTGGAATGATATGATGATAAGTTGGAGTCAATGCCTTGTAATGAAATTGTTGAGAAACTTTGGAAGTGGAATACATTATTTGTGAGGTTAAATGCTAGGCTTGCCTAATTAATTTCTTAGTTAGCAATTTCTAATAGGTAGCTAGATACAATTTCAAGCTTTTTGCTTATTTTGATAGGTTTGCTTGGTATTGTTTAGGTTTTAGCTAATTTCTTTTGGAAGCTTGGGAAATTAGGCTTTTGCGGATTGCAAGGTAAGTAGCTTTTGAATGGGATTTTGGAAAATAACCATATTGCATAAACATTGTTTTTGGGTCAAACACATTTTGAAAAATTAATGGTGGAACTATGTTATTCTAAAAGTGTTGTGTTGTGACCTTACTATATATGATTATATATGAAAGTGCATATTCTTATTGCATATGGGGAATTGCATGATTTGTTAGCATGGAAAAGACTAGCATCTTGATTAAATTCTTGAGAATGAGTTTTATGGATTTATTGCATTATTTACAAAATATAAAGATGCTTTATCTTGACCTATGTTATTTGGGAAGTTAATACAAAATCATTTTGACAAGAAATGAGTTGAGGGCTTTGAGAACCTTGTGAATATCTTGGGCATTCAAATATTTTATGAAACAACTTGGTAGTGAATTATGTATTTTGAATTAAAGGTAATTTGTGAGCTCTTTATGTTCTACCCATGTGCTGTGACATGTGATTACCCAGTGATTATCTAGCTAGATACTATAGTCTGTGTAACATGGGTATCTTAGCACCCGTCTTTGTAATGGTTATTGAGTTCCGTCTTTGTGATGGCGATGAGTTCCATTTTTGTGACAGCATATTTAGATCCAGCTGTGTGTCGGCGATGAGTTCTATCTTTGTGACGGCAGATTAGTTCCATTTTTGTGACGGCATTATCATGTGGCCCTGGGTTTGGAATTTTATTGTTATTGCTCACAAATTATAGTATGTAGTTTCATGAAAGCATTTTGAGAAGCTTTGTGCCATGTCATTTTATTCATTCTTATCATATTATTGGAAATGGTTTTTGTAGAAATTATTTGGAAATTCTCAAATTAAAACATGATTTGTAAATTGTTATCATCATGAAACTTGCATTTCCTCCATCCTTATTAATTACACTACTTACTGGGCTCTGCCTCATTCTATTATTTTACAAACTTTTTCAGAGTAGGCAACTATCTTTGTGAGACAGCTTTTTGGTGGCTAGTAGTAGCTAGACTAATTGCTAATGGAGGCTGACTTTTGTGATGGAGATAATTGATGATATATAACTTAGAGTAGGTTTGACCCAATTCTTTTGTATCTAATAGTGGTTATGCCCTTATTTCCACTAATGGTACAAGTTGATGATATGCAATTATTTATTCAGACTTCTATTCTTTTGTGACAAATGGCCATTGTATTTATTGCATAGAGCTCTGACTTACTTTAGGAGTATATTTAATGGAATTATTATGATAATTCTTGATTTTGGTACTTGATATGATTTTATTTTGATTGAATTGTCGAAAGGAATAAAATCTACAGGTACCTTTGAGATATTTTCCTCATGCTTTGGACCATTTAGGGTTTGGGGCGTGACAAAAAACTTAATTTTATATAACTAATGTTTTTTAGTTAGGACAAAACACGAGTAACACATACTAGGGCCAAAATTGGGTTTTACCCATTTCAGCAAAACTTTCCAGCAAAATGCCTCATGTCTAAAACTATTTAGGGAAATGTCCCTATTTTGAAACTTGATTTTTAGAAAATTGATTTTCAAATGTAAAACTCAATTTTTAGACAATCGAGTTATAGTGAAGTTGTACTTAAAATTTTTTTTTTTTTACTGGAACTCAAGCTCCACTTGAATTTTTTCAAAAGGACTCGAGTTCCATGAACTCGAGTTCTTTGAATGGAACTTGAGTTCCAGAAAATATTTTTATTTATTTATTTTCAGTTCTCTATAACTTGATTGTCCAAAAATTAAGTTTTAAATTGAAACTCGATTTTTAGAAAATTGAATTTCAAAATAGGGGCATTTCTCTAAATAGTTTCAGACAGGGGGCATTTTGCTGAAAAGTTTTGGCGAAATGGGCAAATGTCCTTTTTTGCCCACATACTAGTGTATTATGCTAATGTAATATGTGTTAGCTTCTACGAATTAGGAACTAATGTATTAGAACTTCAATTTGTAATGTTGGCAAACTATGATCAAAACATTCTTTAAGTTGTGTATTAGACTTGCTCAAAGTATGGCTTTTTATGTAAAGTTGGAATCGAGTTGACTGCAGAATTCACTGTTCACTTTCTACCTGACTCGATCGATCGATAATTAGACTCGACCGATCGAAAATCGAGCAGAACGTTTTTCTGCAGAAAATTCCCAACTCAGCCCAAGCCCATTTAATGTATAGGGTTTTATGTTTGCTCTAAGTATATAAGGGAAAACCCTAGCTACGTTTTTAGAGTTCTGAATCCTGTGTATGTGAATCTCATTGTGAGATCTAGAGGTGTTTACATATACAAGCAGGTGCGTTTGTGGATTGCTGAAGAATTCAAGGAAAGAAGGAGTCCGTGGATCTCAGAGCTGTCATGTCGTCGTGGTAGTAAGTTTCTTACACTGGGTAGCAATAGGATGTTAGTGGTCTTAGTCTTATTGTGTAAACTTCGATTCTTTCATAGTGAATTCGGTTTTACCTTAAGGATAGCTAGGTTAAATCCTTCCCAGGTTTTTTACCGGTTTGGTTTTCCTGGGTTATCATATCTTTGTGTTCTTTATTTTCCGCTGCTTTATTGTTTTTAATATATTTGTGTTAACCTAGTTTTGTTTAAATTACCTAAGTTAATCACTTGGCTAATTCTTTAGGTTAATCTGTTGGGTTTAAGGGGTCTAAACGAACTTACAAGTGGTATCAGAGCGGGTAGCTTTTGTTTTTAATCCTTTGATCTTTTAGCTGATCCTTGACCCCTGTTGTCATGGAACACGGACACTCGCTTGTTGTTCCACCTCACTTTGATGGAAACAATTATGCTTATTGGAAAGTAAGGATGAAAGCATTCCTGAAATCCATTGATGAGAAAGTCTGGAACTCCGTTGAGTACGGATGGGAGAAGCCCACCACTCCTGTGAGTGAATGCAAACTTCTCAAAAGGAGGCAGCCGCTTTTAATAGCAAAACTATGAATGCTATTTTCAATGATGTTTCCATTGAGGAATTTAAGAGGATCTCTAATGTTGAGGTTGCTCATACTGCTTGGAAAATCCTCCAGACTGTGCATGAAGGCACAAAGGCAGTTAAGATAAATAAATTGCAGCAGTTAACTACTAGATTTGAAAGCATTAGAATGAATGGTGATGAATCTTTTGATGAGTTCTATGCTAAATTGAATGATACTGTTAATTCTGCATATAATTTGGGTGAAATCTATGATCAACCTAAAATTGTTAGGAAGATTTTTAGATCTTTGACTGAGGACTTTAGACCCAAAGTGACTGCCATCACTGAAAGAAAGGATGTGGACTCCATCCCGGTTGATGAACTAGGATCTCTTCAGTCTTATGAGTTGAACCTACCCAAGACAAACAAATCCAAATCAATGGCTCTTAAGTCTGTTGATGATGTTGAGGATGATGGATTTGATGATGAACTCTCTGCTACAGAGATTGCCTATCTTGCCAAGAACTTTAGAAATTTTATTAGGAACAACAACAAAAGGGCAAGAGGCAAGAACACTGCTGAACCTAGAAATTTTAGGAGGAATGATCCCACTAAGGTTAACAATACTGAAAAACCTAAAGAGAAAATAGGTCAACCTTCTAACAACTCTTTGGGCCAGCAATGTTATGGATGTCAAGGGTATGGTCATATGAAATCTGAATGTCCTACATACTTGAAGTCTAAGGGTAAGGCTATGGCTATAACCCTTAGTGATGATGAAATTTCTGACAATGAGTCCGCTAGTGATGAGGAAGGAAACTTCATTGCTTTCACTGCTACTACTGTAGTTAATGAAAGTGTATCTGTTGAAGAAAACCCTTCTAATGGGGAACTCTCTGAAGATGCAGATTTACAAGAAGCCTATAATAAACTTTGCAAAGCTGCTGCAAAGGATGCCATGAATGTTGATTTAGGCTTAAAGAAAATTGCATCTCTTGAACTTGAAAATAAAATTTTACTTGTGAAATTGATTGATGCAAATGAGCTTTTGAATAATGTGAAAACTGAGAACATGTTTTTACTTGATAAAGTCAAATGTTTGGAACTTGAATTATCTGTTGCTAGAGAACAAACTAATAGGTCTGCAAGCTCTAAACTTGATCGCATGCTGAGTGTTCAAAAGTCTCCCTTTGACAAAACTGGCTTAGGTTTTGTGGATAGCATCTCCGTGCCTGAACCTTCTTCCACTAAATTTGTTCCCTCTTTTGAACCTCCTAAGAGTGAGATTGTCAAACCCTTGGTGAGTGAACCTGTCAAATCTGTAGATGGTACTCCACCTAGAAAGATTAGGGTTGATCTCCAAGCTTCTCATTCTAGAGCTTCTACATCTTCTGAGGGCAAGTTGCATGATAAGCCTGCATGGGTTTGTCACTTTTTTGGAAAGTCTGGACACATTCGTCCAAATTGTTTTAAGTTGCAAGTTGCTAAGCGAGCAAATAAACCGAAGGTACCTGTGCCCCAAGCACATGATCCTATGGTACTTATTGGTGAATTGATAAAGGCTTTAAACCTTTATTCCAATCTTGGAGTTGCTCAGAATTCTAATGTGAATCATAACTCCAATGCAAGAGTTGCATCTAAAAGGTTTTTGGATGCAAAAGGCTCGATCTAATTGAGTCTGTCTGACATGATTCTTGTGCTTCATTACTCTATCTTTTGTGACCTTTGTTTCTAGGATTTGCATTGCATAACATTCATGCATTTCATTCTAGGATGTTTGTTTCTTTTATTTATATAAATTTTTTTTTTTTTTGCAAATTGTGTTTTTGCAATTTTTTTTCCTTGAACTTGAAGACAAGGTTGGTCAATCAAATTTTGCATAACATGTAAATGTACCTTGTTTAGCTTTGATGCACTTATTTCTATTACACTTTACTAGCTGAAGTTTTGTTGTGCATGTTGTGTGGGAAGATGCTATATTTGTTGATCACATGATCTTGACCTTGAAGTCTTATGTCATTGATTGTCAGACTTGGTCTTATTGAGAAAGGCATAAATAACCATCTCACCACTGTTTACTAGCCAATCATGAACACCTTAGTGCATATCGTAAGATTTTGTGCTCGAGAAAGTGTAGCACATGCACAAAAAGAACATAAGGTGTAGCCTCTAACTAAAATTGGTGTGTACATTATTGGGCTATAATAATTTCACATAATTCATAAAAATGGTGTGTTCATTATCCCGGCTATATTATTAAGTTTCTAATCAATTAATTTAAATATTAATTTTGAGGCATATCAAGAAACTTATATGATTGCAAGCTTTTATTCTAGGAGATGTGAGAGTTATATGATGTAACTCTTTAAGTTATAGTCTATTTCAAATTCATGTGATGGATTTTGTAGAAATTGTGATTGATTACTATGTGCATATCACCTCACATGTTTCTCAAGCTTATGCTAGTTGCACACACTATACAAGTTATTCTTTGCTAAACTGTGTACATGTTATTGTGTGTGTTTTTGGTCTGACCAACCAAGGCTGAATAGTTCTGAAAATTGATGCAAAACATGTTTGCTTGTTTAATTGATTGAGGGATATTAAGAGAAAATCTTGCTTTGAGAGATCTGGGTTAGAAACATGGGTTTTTGGAAAACATTTCATCTCATACTCATGCATTCTATTTATAAAATCTAATGTTTTGAAAATTTTCAGCACTGAATTTGTTTGTATTTTGAAAAATCAATTTTTCCAGAATTTCGATCGATCGAGTCTGTTTTTCGATCGATTGAAATTTTTTTTAAAATCTCAGTAAAGTCTCTGTGTGTTTCGATCGGTTCTCGATTGGTATTGGATCAATCGAAGGATTTTCGACCGATCGAATCTGTTTTTCGATCGATTGAAAATCGGGCTGAGTGTTTTTAAAAAGGATCTTTTCTCACGTGTTCTTCACCTTTTTGAAATCTTTTCAAAACACTTTTTCTCCCTACCAACCGGTCAAGCCTATTTTTGGTGATTTTTGTCGTTTTCCTCCGATCTTTTTGCATAATCTCTCTCTCCCAAGGCCGGTAAGACATTTTTGCCCTCTCTTTTGATTTTATTTTCGTGGTTCATGCATTAATTCATGCATTTTTGGTTTTTTTTTTTTATTTTGATTTTGGCTCTTTCTTTTTCAAATGAATCATGGGTTTTTGTGGGGACACTATATACAAGCACTATATATGGTTAATTTGATTAATTTGATGCTTTGTGAGAAATTTGAAAATCTAGGGCTAAATATTGATAAATTTGGCGATTTTGTTCAATTTGATTAAAATTGATGAAATTGACTTGTTAGATTGATTAATTTGATCATTATATTGTGTTATTTAACTATTGTGATGATCAATTTTTTCAATTTGATGTGTTTTGAAAAGTGGGTTTTTCAAAATTGGGTATTTTTAATTTAAAACTCATGCTCAAGTCAATTTTGTTAATTTGGATTATATTTGAACTTGTCACTGCATTAGTTCATGCATCATTTGCATATTTTGTTCATGCATCATATAGAATTGATATTTCTATATTTTTATGCTGTGCGAACTTGCAGTCTGCCCTTGGTTTTTGTTTTTGCTTTTTTCTTCTGTGTCTCTCTTTTCTGTTCTTAGCATCATGCCTAGGAAAACTAGAGCCCATAGGACTTTTGACCCTTCACCTTCATTCGATAGTGATCGGTTCCCTAGTGAGTCGAACCAGGTGACCTATGAGACCCTTAATCTTAGGCGTCATATCTGGGCTAAGCGTAGGGTCATACTAGATGAGGTAGATCCTAAGGTGAAACGTAACTTTGAGCGTCGGGGTTGGTTATCTTTGCTCGAGTTTGAGCATCCTCCTCCTCCTGCCACCTTGATTAGAGAGTTCTATTCGAACCTATCTATCCACATCTATGATACCAACACCTTAGTTAAGGTTTGGTTATGAGGTGTAGAGTATCGCATTACTCCTTCGATAGTGTCTGATGCTCTTGGGGTGCCTATTGTTGATCATCCCGTCTTTCCTTATGATGAGTCTTCACCTCTTGATGACGTGATGTCATCCATCACTGGATCTTCTATCCAGTGGGGTTCTGTTCCTCGGATCACGTCTATTGAGCTCTCTTTGCTTCATTACCTTTTCTTTAGGATTGCTTGTCATTCCTTGTGGCCTATTTCTCATCTCCACACCATCCCTCTTGAGAGGTGTGTCTTTTTGTATGCCCTTGTTACTGATGCTCCTATCAGTTTTCCTCATTAGTTCCTTCGTTCTTTGAACGAGGTACATCGATCTAGTTCTACGGCTCATGCTTTATTCTTTCCCGTTTTTATTCATAGGATTCTCCTTTTTCTCGGTTTAGGTGATTTTCCTGCTTCTGAGCCTGTACATGTCATTGCTTCTATGGGTGCTACCTTTTTGAGGCAAAGGGCTGCTTAACTTCGAGCTAGCTCTAAGCGTCCTATGGTAGAGCCTTCCGGTGTCACTCCACCCCCTTCTTCTTCTACATATGCTCCCGCAGCTGAGACGTCTGTTGATCCTGCTGCTGCTGCTACTGCTAGTGATGTTCCTCCACCTTTTGATGATGTTTCTAACCTTCGTCGGACTTTAGACACTGTTATGACCGTTCAGGCGGCTCATGGTCAGCTACTGGTGGACATCCTTGATGAGATTCGTGCTTTGCGAGCAGATTTGGGGAGTTCTCGTCATTCTCCTCTACCTCCTTTTGCTGATGAGTGAGTGCTCTTTGGCAATTTGTCACAAAAAATGGGAGTATATCTTGGAGAGTTTTGTAGATGAGATTTTTGTTTTAGGGGGAGTTTTTGTCTTTGTTGTGATAATGCGGAGCTTGTGGAGTTATTAGATTGTATCTAGGCGCTTCACCTTGTATTTTTTTTTTTTTTTTTTTTTTTGCTCTTGATAGGAGATATTTTTGTTGAGATACATTTTGTTGTATATGTTTCTTGTTTCACTATGCTACGTTGCTTATTGATTTATATTTATGATGTTATTCATGATATATCTCTTTATTTTGTGTCATGTGAAATCAAGAAGTTTTTTTATATTCCTTGTATTTTCCACACATGCGTTTATGTGTTTGTTAAGTGTTACAGGAATATACAGGTTGATTCATTCGTGCTACTGTCTACTTTGCAACTGTTAAATAGCAGTTAGGTTGAATTGTTTAAGTGGCTTTTTATTTTGTAATGGGCTGCTTCATTTTGTAAACTTTGAGCTTTTTATTAAGTCTGTGTTTTGTCACGGATTGCCAAAGGTGGAGTTTGTTAGGTTCTAAGAATTAGGAACTAATGTATTAGAACTTCAATTTGTAATGTTGGCAAACTATGATCAAAACATTCTTTAAGTTGTGTATTAGACTTGCTTAAAGTATGGCTTTTTATGTAAAGTTGGAATCGAGTTGACTGCAGAATTCACTGTTCACTTTCTGCCTGACTCGATCGATCGAGAATTAGACTCAACCGATCGAAAATCGAGCAGAACGTTTTTCTGCAGAAAATTCCCAACTCAGCCCAAGCCCATTTAATGTATAGGGTTTTATGTTTGCCCTAAGTATATAAGGGAAAACCCTAGCCACGTTTTTAGAGTTCTGAATGCTGTGTTTGTGAATCTCATTGTGAGATCTAGAGGTGTTTACCTTCACATACACTTAGGGTTTCCAAACTCTAGATTCATGTCAAGAGGTTGGTAAATCATACAGTTGCTGAATCAAGAGAACTTAAAGGTATACAAGCAGGTGCGCTTGTGGATTGCTGAAGAATTCAAGGAAAGAAGGAATCCGTGGATCTCGGAGCTGTCACGTGGTCGTGGTAGTAAGTTTCCTACACTGGGTAGCAATAGGATGTTAGTGGTCTAAGTCTTATTGTATAAACTTCGATTCTTTCATAGTGAATTCGGTTTTACCTTGAGGATAGCTAGGTTAAATCCTCCCCAGGTTTTTTACCGGTTTGGTTTTCCTGGGTCATCATATCTTTTTGTTCTTTATTTTCCGCTGCTTTATTGTTTTTGATATATTTGTGTTAACCTAGTTTTGTTTAAATTACCTAAGTTAATCACTTGGCTAATTCTCTAGGTTAATCTGTTGAGTTTAAGGGGTCTAAACAAACTTACAATATGGATGTCAACAACCACATCACGGGGTTGTTAACCAACAGAACCAAACAACACCAATTTTCAACTTCCAATACAGTTTCA
Organism: Lithocarpus polystachyus; assembly: GCA_033629205.1. NCBI lineage: Eukaryota > Viridiplantae > Streptophyta > Magnoliopsida > Fagales > Fagaceae > Lithocarpus > Lithocarpus polystachyus. Next base: position 83,603,276 of record CM066163.1, read on the forward strand.
TTAATCAAGCATGAAAGGAAACGGTGTCGCAAACTTAAAAGTCCTACGATGTCATTTTGTCAACTAAGAGATTAAAGAACTTAGACGTAAAACACAGTCATATTGCTTATAGGATTGGTTAGTGCCGATCTACACGTGTGTTCACTAATACATACACATCAGCAAATCAGTTAGTTTTGGAATCTCAATGACTTGTAATGTTTGTTATTAAATCAGTTACCGAGTTTGTTACATGATTAGATGTATAAAGCCTTAAACCAATTATAATTATCTAGTTTAGGTTAAAAAAATGCAATACAGTTCAAACCCTTTTGTAAAGTTGAATTTATTCAACTATGTGTTGGCTTTATTCTGTGCCAAAGTTACTTGTAATTCAGCATTTAGAAATCTTGTACTTAGGTGGGAATCATGTAAGGGTTGTGTGTGAGAGAGTGTGAAGATTTGCATTAAGAGTAGCAACAAAAAGGTGACTCGCGACTGCCTCACAAGTGGTGACTCGCCAAAATAAAGCACATGTGTGAAGCATGCAGGAAGTTAAAGAGTCAGGATAGCTGGATCACTACAGGACAAAAAGTACAGTCTGTCCTGGTTTGGTAACTGATGACTAGAACTCGTGAATCATCCCAGTCGCGAAGTGACTCGCCAGTGCACTATGTTTTATTGAAAACTGACTTTTCACATTCCATCTCATATCCTACTATAAATACCCTTATACCCATGAAATGTAGAGAGCTTCCAAAGATAATTTTGAGAGAAAAACCCTAGGAAAAAACAAAATTGAATCATCCACAATCTTATACATTTAATTCTCCAAATTCCTCTACTCTCACCCTCTCCATTGTCATACCCATGAGAGGATTATAAACCAAATCCTTACCTCACAAAATTCAGAATAGTGAGAAGGTTCTTGGTGTTTGGGAAGCAGTTTAAGAAAGAACCAATTTATATTGGTAGATACAATGGGCTAACTACGGGATCCAGTAAGTTAGAGAAGACACGGTTCGGCGTAATCTTGTTGGAACAAGAAGGTTGGAGGGTCTATTGCTATTCATGTATCCTAACTAATTTTCTAGTGGATCATTTATCGCTTGGAAGGCAGCCGAAAGGTTTTTCACCGAGTTCTTCAGTTTCCTCTTTGATAACACATGCCGGTGTTATCTTGTATTTGCATCTCTCTTTCCCTTACTCTTAAATTTTAATTTCGGCTAGTTATGATTAATTAATGGCTTAAAGTAGTTTGATATTTTGAGTATTACTTGTATTTCATATTCCCTACATATATTGTTTGAATATTTGCTCGTATTGGAAAATTTGTATTTGGGGGTCTAAACATTCACAAGTGTTTTATACACTAAGTTTTCACCTTTGATAATAATTTTTATATTTCTTAGGAAATACATAGGAAAAAAAAATACTTCCAATGCCTAAAGAATAATAATTATATGTTTAAAAATAAAAAATTTATGTACATGGTACAATAACTAGTATATCTAAATGATTAAGTGCACCATTTATTGTTGCTAAACTCTTATTGAGCCACATTAGCCTAGCATTTTGGTCTTTTCGGGTACTTCGATCCATTCGGTCCTATTCTGTCCACTCTAGTCTTATTTGGTCAACTTTGGTCATATTCAGTCCATTTAGTTCTATTCAGTTCACTTTAGTTCTATTCTGTCCACTTTGGTCATACTTGTCTAATTCAGTCTACTTTGGTCACTTTTGCCCTATATAGTCCACTTATGTCCTATTTTGTCCACTTCTGTCTTATTCAGTCAACTTTGGTCTTATTCAATCCATTTGGTTCCATTATGTCCCACTTTGGTCTTATTCAGTCCTATTTAGTCCACTTCATTTCCATTTGATCTACTTCGGTTCTATTTAGTCCACATTGGTCCTATTTGGTCCATTCTATCCACTTTTGTTCTATTCAGTCCACTTTGGTCCTTTTTGGTCTACTTTGGTAATATTCGGACCACTTCAATCAATTTTTGTACACTTAGCTTATTGTAAAAGATAGGTTTGGGTTGAGAGCTCTTAATCGAACCCAAATCTATTAAAAAAAAATATAGATCTCAAACTCGTAATATTTAAACCTTTAGTATAGTATTTATTATTGTTATGCTTTTGTTGTGCCACATTAACATGGCATTTTTAGTCCACTTTGGTTTGGCTTAATTTAAGTGAAAGTATTTATAAAACATAAAGTCTATGAATTGACAAATGTACTCTTTAGGACAATTAATTACTCATTTGTTTTGACATCATAACTTTAAATGAATTGAATGAAATTGATAAGGAACCAAAGACATTAACTAATGATTTTTTTTTTTTTATAGACTATTAAATTGTGCTAGGTTGTGTCTATTAAAATTTTCCACTTCTCGCCTAATCTCTATTGTTGGGTTAAGATAACTTGACCCCGGTTAATTAATTCAATTACCCAAGTTGATTAATTAGGTTTAATTGCATACAAATCGTGGAAGCACTAACAAATCACCAAAAATACTAAATGTAGCGGAAAATAAATTTGTCACGGTGATATGTTGACAAATGGAAAAATCTCGCAAGGCAAAAACCCCACTGGATAATTTTAGGGTCACCACTCTTAAGAATCCACTAATCAATAATCAAGTGGTTACAAGTATAAGGTATCTTACCAACTACTCTTGGCTTATCCCGAAATACCAACTTACAATTGAACTTTCACTCTAATACCCAATTAGACTTAATCTTGTAGTAGCATTCTTTCCCTTGATGCACAAACTTCCAATTTGTGACTAATCCTTTGCACGGATCCCAAGTACGTGTTTAACTCCAGCAACTTGAATAGATGTTGTTCTTCACTTCATTAACAATGAAGATCTGAAAGTACTTGATTACAAAATTCTATGGCGTACAAACGCAGTAGCTTCACACAAAGAAATAAGTCTCTTGGTCTCTGTATCCGTATATGACGGCCTTTAAAAAAAACCTTATATATGTCTAGGGTTGTTTGAAAAGAAACCCAAAACAAATTAGCAAGGCTAGGCCAGATTTCAAATCTAAAAATTTTGAATCGTAATTTTCGATAAATTGAGTTGCTGTCGAGCTATCTTTCAAACTTCACATTAAGTCTCGATAGCAGGCTTCTGTCAAGCCTTAATGAATAGTTTTTCTTCACTTGTATCTTAGACCAGTCTTTATGTCTTTAATACTTGACTTAAAAAAAATATTTCTTGAAGTACTAAACTCATTTTAGATCTACGCAATTACAAGTAAAATGCATTTTATCAAAAGATTAACCAATTACACAAAATATGACCCTAACATTTTTGTCATTATATTTTTATTGCTTTGGTTATAATATTTGTGGCATTTACATATAATTTCTTGTGTGGCTACCTATTTAATTAAATTAATCGATTGAGAGATGATTGTGGGTTAGTTGAGAATGTAATGATTGTCCTTTCTTGAGATGCATTTTCAAACTTGATCTTATACTAAGAATTAGACTAACATAATCAAACAAGATGCATCGTCATGGAAGTTTCCAAAATTAAACCCAACAATCGGGAGAAGTACTAATATCATACGGTTATGAGTTGGGATAACCATACTATAATTTTTTTAATAAAAAATTCAGCTAATAAGCTATTTAAGAATGTCACCTCATTGCTCTGTTAGTGACATACACAAGAAAATTAGTGGAAGTAGAAAAAGAAACAAATTGCTTTCATTTTTAAAACTTAAGGACTAAAAAGTGCTCAACATATGAACTTTAAGGCTAAGATTATATTGTAGACTTTAAAACTTACCCCTATAAGTTCTTTAAACGAAAATATTAAACAAAAAATGGTAAACGTATTACAAGTTTTATTACATAAAACTTACAAATTGACGTGATAATAAATGTAATTAACAAGCTTTAATCCCTCATAAATTAATAATTAAATTATCTTTAATAATTAGTGGCACCTTAGTTTATAAATTTAATAAAACTAGTCGTACCTGTAGAACTACTATAGTGTACTAAAACAGTTGGGTAGGTGTGCTCAATTACTAATTCGATGCCAATAATCTTAGCCACCAAGTCGACACTGCTTTTTTATTTTTTTTTAGCATGATCCGTGATGAGAGGCCTATGCAATTTCGTAGGCCAGAGGAAGTGTTCCATTCGGACTTCTAAGCTGTGACAATGACATTTGCCAATAAAAAAAAAGTCAGAGATGGAGGGCTACAAAATGAGAGCAGATAAGCACCTCTCGTTTGCGATACACAAAGTTGCTTTTGCACTGCAAGAGCATTCACGTTCTAGGATGCTACTCTATCTTATTTTAGTATCTCAAAAAATTATTTTATTAATTATAAAATATCATTTTACAATACATCCGGTATTCTAACTTTTATTTTCCTTTTCTACTAATTAAAATAATATATTTATACAATAAAATATATTTTTTCATTTTTTGTTTTTCCCAATTTCTGCCTAGTCAACAACATCGCGCCTCTACTATGCCCACCACACCACCACTACCCACCAAAATCCCACCGGAACAAAAACCCATATTAAAAAAAAAAAAAAAAAAAAAAAAAAAAAAAAAAAAACCCAATGGCACAACAGAAAACTAGAAACCCAGAAACCTAGCAACACTAGACCCAAGCCGATCTCCACCAAACCCAATGACCCACGTCGATCTCCACCAAACCTATCACCAATCTGAGCAACCCAGCAACACTAGACCTAAACACTAGTGATCTTCGATGACCAACAAAACCTAGCAAAACCAAACATGAGAGAACCACGACCCACAAGCCACTTCAACCATACCCACCTCTTCCTTTAAGCACCGGTCACACAAAACCAAAAAAAAAAAACCCACAGAACCCGCCAATCCACCGGTGGAGGCCCAACCACTGGCACAAAGAGAGTGAGTGAGAGAGTTGAGAGCAATTCACAGAGAGAGAGAGGGAGATGAAATGTGAGGAGAGAGAGAGAGAGAGAGAGTTGAGTAGTCTGATATAGAGGAGAGAGAAAGAATAAATTAGATTAAAAAACATATCCAATAGTTTGCATGTAGAATGACACTGTAGCGAGATTGTAAAAAAATTTATAATTCTGAGCATTTGCAATTCTAGATATGGGAGGTTTTTGAAAGAAAAATGCTAAATAGACTTTACATATGATATTTAGCATTCTAGATGTGAATGCTCTAATAGGACAAAAATTGGGCGGCATGGAGGGTCCTGTAGGAAGTGTCGTTCCAGTGATGTGTGAACTTTGTTGCATTGACATTTGGGAAATACTTAGAGAGGAATGCATAAGAGAAACCAAAAATGAAAAAGGAAATTCTATTACTTACTCAACAAGAAATACACCCAACAGTCAACCCAACAAATTTCTATATATAACGTAGCTCGGAATTGTTATTTCATTAGCAAAAATTTTCTTCTAACAATTCATAAAAAGTTTCAGAAGAGAAAAATGATGATGATGATGGGGGAAACATGGTCTCAACTAGGCTCACTGATTGCGACTGCAATGTTTCTTTGGGCGATGTTTGACAAATATTTTCCTTACCAACTTCGTGGCCCTATCCTAACTTATAGCAAGAAATTGGCTAGTGTCGTGTATCCTTATATCCAAATTAAGTTCCATGAATTCCCTGGCGAGTATCTTAAGCGTGATGAAGCCTATGCTGCCATTGAAACATACCTCAGTAACAAGTCCTCCACCGAAGCTAAAAGTCTTAAAGCTGTAGTTGTCAGAGACAGCAATCAACCTGTACAACTGAGCATGGATGAGAACGAAGAGATTACAGATGAATTTGAAGGGATCAAGGTTTGGTGGGCTGCAAAGTCAATCACCCCAAGAACACAGTCAAATCCTTTCTTCCGAGCTGAGACGGAGGAGAAGAGGTATTACAAGCTCACTTTCCATAAATCTCACCGAGAAATTTTGTGTGAGAAATACATCAATCATGTGCTGCAAGAAGGGAAGGCAATAACGGTGAGAAATCGACAAAGGAAGCTGTGCATCAACAATCCTAGTCAGAATTGGGGTGGCTACAAATCGCGCAAGTGGAGCCATGTGACTTTTGAGCACCCAGCAAGTTTTGACACTTTGGCCATGGAGTCAAAGAAAAAAGAAGAAATCATCAATGACCTTGTTAAGTTCAGCCAGGGGAAAGAGTATTATGATAAGATTGGAAAGGCCTGGAAGCGTGGCTATCTTCTTTATGGTCCTCCTGGAACTGGTAAGTCTAGCATGATTGCTGCCATGGCTAACTTCATGAACTACGATATCTATGATCTCGAATTGACAACGGTTAAAGACAACACGGAGCTGAGGAGGCTTTTGATCGAAACGACAAGTAAGTCTTTTATTGTGATTGAAGATATTGATTGCTCACTTGATCTTACCGGTCAACGGAAAAAGAAAAAGGAGCAAGTGAATGATGAGCAAAAGGACCCTGCTAGTAAAATGGCCAAAGGAGAAGAAGAAAGTAATAGTAAGGTCACTCTCTCTGGTTTGTTGAATTTTATAGATGGGCTTTGGTCGGCTTGTGGGGGAGAGAGGATCATTGTTTTCACTACTAATTATGTGGAAAAACTTGATCCGGCTCTCATTAGGAGGGGACGTATGGACAAGCACATAGAAATGTCCTATTGTGGCTTTGAAGCATTCAAGGTTCTTGCCAAAAATTACTTGAATATTGACTCACACCCTTTGTTTGTGACTATTGGTCACTTGTTGGAGGAAACCAATATTACTCCTGCTGATGTTGCTGAGAATTTGATGCCTAAGTCAATGAATGATGATGCTGAGACTTGTTTGAAAAAATTGATTGAAGCTATTAAGACTGCCAAAGAGGAGGCAATAAAGAAGGCTGAGGAAGAGGCGCGGTTAAAGGCAGAGAAAGAAGAGAAAGAGAAGCAAGAAACTACTCAAGAAGATGTGAAAGTTGATGAGTCTTTAGCTAAAGAAGTGAAAGAGAATGGTGTTGAAGTTGTGATAGAAGATAAGACATTGGCTAAAGAGGTTAAAGAAAATGGAGTTGCTGCCTGAACTAGGATACAATTATTACTTAAGTGATTATATTGTGTGCTCTGCGTTATATGTATAATAAAATAGGTTGAATAGACGTTGTGTAATAAATTGAATAGCTTGATATAGTAGGTATTTGTGTAATAGGTTCATCAAAAAAAAAAAAAAACAATATTATTGTGGGGGTCAGAAATGTCTCAAATACTAGATGTTGAATGTATCTCAGTTTGTTAAATAAAAATTGACAGTTTTTACGGGTTATTTTTTTCTTCTGATCACCACAATATATAATACAACTGCCATCTTTTCAATCTTTCATTTGGTATCATAATAACATGGGCTTGATATTGTGGTCCTAATTTTTTTAAGAGAAAAGAGACTATTACGTGGATACTTTAATTCAGTTTCATTAATCAAGCATGATAGGAAACGATGTCGCAGACTTAAAAGTCCTACGGTGTCGTTTTACCAACTAAGAGATTAAAGAACCGAGATATGAAACGCAGTCGTATTGCTTACAGGATTGGTTATTTACGGTCTACACGTGTGTTCTCTAATACACACGCATCAGAAAATCAATCAGTTAGTTTTGGAATCTCAACGACTAGTAAATTTGCAATGTTTGTCAATTGTTATTAACTCAGTTACAGAATTTTTTTCGTGATTAGATGTATAAAGCCTTAAACCAATTGTAATTTTTTTTGTGAAATCAGTCATTCTCTCGAATCTCCTTCTCTTGCTTCTCTGTAATTCTATTATCTTCAACCTCTCTATTTCATGGTGTTCAATCTCTAAAAATTGCCTTTCATATTATACTGTTATTAATCTCTGCAAATCTTTCAAAGGTAATGTGAAAGGGAAGTTCGATCCAATGATACAATGAATGTTATAGGAATTGAGAGTGATTGTGTTGTTATTTGTTAATTTACATTTATATAATAACTAATAGTTGAAACGTCTGATTTTTTGTTGACCGCGCCTCATTGCGCCCATGACTACACAAATTACTAACACGTAGACATGGCAAAACAGGTCAGAATTTTCTGACCCGACTCAACCTGACCCAAAAAATACCTAACCCGAACCCAATTTTTTTGACTCGAAGCAAAAACGGGTTGACCCGTGACCCGACCTGATTTTTTTGCGGGTCAACCCGACCTGACCCAAATAACTAGTGACCCGACCCGTTAAAAAAATTCACTAAAAAAATATTTAAACTACGTCATACTTTGTGCTTTATGCAAAAAGCACCAGAACCAAACCATTAGCAATAGTCAATAAATTAACAATAGCTTTTCACATGCAATTTGACTATTTGAGGGCTTCACGAATCACAACTTATAAAGGCTATAAACTTTAGCTCTGCCTCCATATAGACATGACATGAAAAAGAATGAGACAAGACTTAGAGTCTTAGACAACACAACCATTAAAAAAAAGAAAAAAAAAATCTAGTTTGACTAGCTTAGCTTAGTTGTAGTCCAAAGCCAAAATTGTGATTCAAAACATGAAAGACAGAAAGATTGAAACAAAATGTAACAACCACACATTCACAAGGGCCAAAGCGGTAAAGCTTCCTCTTCCCTTCCTTTCTTTTCACACTTACACACTTTATAGTTATAATTAAACAATTTTAATTTTTTATTGATTTACTTTCATGGCACATTAAGTTATATTAAAATATTATATTGTAGATGAAGATGCTAACAAAATTGGCCAACTTGAGCTACAATTTGCAAGTATGAATATTTGTAGTGCTGAATCTGCTACCAACGTTGAGTAGATTGAGATTAAGATGTAATTCTTATCAAATATTTACTTATTCTTCTTTAATTAATATATTAAATTTATTTTTAAATCTTTTTTTGTTTAGTTTATCTTTCTAAGTAATCTAACTTTACTATTATTTTAAATGCAACAGGAACATGTGCACTTAAGAAGACCGATAACTTGCTACTTTGTTGGCTTACTTATTTTGTTTTTTTTTTTTTTAAGATCTATCTCTTTTTGAAACTATAAACTTGTAATTATATGTATTTTGACAGTGAACTATTAACATTGAAGACTTTTTCCATCATGAATTTATGACTATAAATAATTTTTGTCATGCTCAAAAGTCAAAACTGTCAGAATTGGAATGATATTAATAAGTGGCATTAAGTGCAATTCATTTGCTTAATTGATTTTATTCATTCTCTTTAAACAGGTTGTCATTGATTTGTTTTTCTAAAAGAAAAAAAAAAACCTGTTTGAAAAATATGGGTAAATACGGGTCAACCCGACCCGACCTGCAACCCGATTGACCTGTTTAAAAATGACCCGTTTTGACTCGTGACCCATTTGACCCGTAAACTCGATTGACCCAACCCGAACCCGACCCGACCCACCCGTTTTGCCACGTCTACTGACACGTCATATTAAAAAACACCGAAAGCCTCATTGCGCCACATGACTACACAAATTACTGACACGTCATATTAAAAAACACCGAAACATGATGTCTCTTCACTTGGCCAAATGTACGACACGTTTCCTTTTAAAAAAACTGAACAAAACAATTGTGTCTTTCAGTTTTGCCTATTAAGTTTCACTTTCTCCTAACCGGTTGGGATAAGTTATATATTAGAACAATAAAATAAAAAAAATAAAGAAAAAAAACTGCCAAAGAGATATAAACGTACATATGTCAATTGAGATTAGAGAGCACCTATAAGACGAAAAGAGAGAAATTTGATAAGATGCAGAGATAGTTGGAGAGAGAGATCTAAGGAAGCCGTCTTCACTGTCAGACCGATCTCCCTCCATCTTTCGCTTCCACACAGTTGTTGCTAAATTTTATTTTCTTAAAATACTTCTTATCTGAATTGGTTTTGGATTAGGCTTAGATTTGGGGATGTGATTTTTACACCTCATTGTAATTTCTTTTATTCTTTCATTGGATTGCAGAACTGCCACACAACCACAATTCATAACATAAGCACGTTGTTGAGGACTCTTTTTTCGGCCTATGTGGCACTACTTCATTGGCAACCCATGCCTCGTTAACATATTATTGATTTTTTAGGTAAATCTATTTAAAGCCCAAAATAAGCTCATTTCTCATTCAACTACATGGATTGGGCTCACATGACTCGTGAGATCCTTACTTCAAGAGGCAGATTCATGGTCTACATTTCCTTTTCATCAATTGGGATCATAACCCATGATATCATCAACATCAACATAAGGATCGGGCTTAAGCAATGAATCAAAGCCCACGGCCCATATTACCTCTCTTACACTTATGGCAAGCAGCTTCTTCAACAAGAGCCCATATTTACACAAAATGACAACAAAACCCGAGGTACGTCATCTCATCTTCGGCTTATGGTCTAAGCTCATAAGTCTCTTTGGGGAAACTTTGGGAGTCGTGGTTTGGAGGGCCAAGAGGTATGTTCAGTAAAACTCCAGCGGTTCAAAGTTGATAAAAGAAACATGTTGCTTAGCGTGTCTTCTCCAACTCCCTGAACTCTGACGAGTCCGTGTGTAGCGAGTAACATATGGTAAGCATCTCTTATCACATAGCACTTAAAATTATATGATTCCCCATTGCTCTTTTCCTAAAACTTGATATTCATCATATGACAAATGCTTAATATCCCCAGCCATCTAACTGCTGGGAAAATAACTGTTCATTCAATCCCTAGTTGTTGCTATACAAATTTAGAAACTTCATTATATTATTCTACATAAATCTCATTACTACTTTAAGCTAAAATCCAACTCAAACACACGGCCTAATCTGATTGGCTATCTTTTATCTCTCTCTATATGCAAAATATTCATAATATCTTTGATACCCAGCTGCTGTCTGCCACAATCTGACTATATATTTCTTTGCCAACTGCTAGAGCAGAGCATTAATACTCTTCTTGCTCACCAAGATTATGGCACAATACAATGAGACCTTAGCTAAATCTCTAAAGTTTCTTTGACTATCAACCAATCCTTCTATTACTTACTAGAAATGTGTTGTAATGGAACCTTGCACCAAAAATACAAACATTCAAAAAAGGAACATTTCCAACTGAACCCCAGCAGTGTATTCAGCACTTGACACCTGGCTGGAAGTGATATCATCAGCCATTTAATCCTGAAATCCCAGCAGCCAGCTGCTATACCCAAAATAGCAAGATACCCTTCAAAGAGATCTTACCATTTTTCAGCCAAATCCAAGAAATAAATGCTGAATAACCTCTCCAGCAGTCAGAAATCACCCAGCTAAACTCATTTACTTCTGCCCAAAGCAAACAACTTTCTTATGATAGTTGTCACAGCTTTTCCTGACAGCTGGGACAGCTTTCTGTCACAGCTTTTCCTGACAGCTGGAACAGCCTTTTCAGAACAGCTGTGACAGCTGACCCAGCAGCTTGAGCATTACCTTTTTTTCCTCATTTGGCTAAAACCAAAACCAACTAATGAAACTACCTTTCTCTTGCTAAAATACTTTCCTTTTCAGCTACTCTTTCCCCAACAGCTTTTACCCAAAATAGTAAGAATACTTTAAAGCTAAACATACCTTTTATGGGCCAAATCTTAAGATGGATTCTCTTAAGTTTTATTGCTATTTGGGACAGATTTTGGCTAAAATTCTTTGCTAAAATACTCTCTTTAACTTAGCTTTAAAGGACTCTTCATCAACACCTCAAAGGGACAACCAAGGGGAGAAGCACAACTCTCTCATGAACTTATCTATTCTCTCTCCCTCTAAGCTCTAAAGGAAGCTCTAAGCTTCTGAATTTTCAGCTTCAAAATGAGAAACTAAACATCTCTTTCTTCACTTCTCTTACACAATCTCATACACACTTATTACACCATTACATATAGCACACCACAACTCTTCTAAGCTCCACTCTCATACTCTTACACTCTGAAATTCTACTGTTTTGTTGTCAAAACACATCTCTATACTATTTTCTTACAAAATCTTTCCTCTTGGAAAGTAGTCTCTATCACTCTTCTAGCAAAAAATCCCAGCAATAAATCCCAGCAACATTGCTAAATACACTACAGCACTATTACCTCTCTTATACTCATTCTCTCACTCTCTATATTCAGAAAATACACATATCTTACTGCTCCTATCTCCAAATACCTAAACATATCTCCATGCTGTTCTCTTACAAGATCTTTCCTCTTGGAAAGCAATCTATATAACTTCTCCAGTAGTTATAATCTCATATTTTTATTATCTTTAACCTCTATATCTCTTATACTTTCACATATCATACATATTACAAATGCTACATCTTACAAAACATCTATATCTTTTATCATCTTCATACTTCTCAAGAGATACCAATACTCATACTAAAAGACCTTCTCATGGAAGGCATAAACTTCTAATGCTAAAGCCCTTCTCCTAAGAGGCACCAAGATCTCATATCAAATCCCTTCTCTTAGAAGGCACAACTACTTCTTACAAAAGCCCTTCTTTTAGAAGGCACAACTAGTTCTTGCATAAAGCCCTTCCCTTAGAAGCCACAAATACTCCATACAAAAGCCCTTCTCATAGAAGGCAACACTATTCATAACTTCACAACAACTAAAAGAACATTGTTAAGGGGAAAACTCATTTAAGTGCATGATAAGAGGGGCAAGCTTAACCAGCCCCTACACACAGCTGGGCATACTCTCTCTCCCTCTAGTTACACCCATTTTTCCCCTTCAATCTTGGAGTTAGCATGGCAAATTGCCCCTCTACCGCTGGGGTCACTCTGCTGGGATATTATCAATTCATAGAAGCTGTATCGCTGGGACTGCAACCCATCAGAGATAAGTGACTCTGCTTCTATATCTTTAAATTTACTTCATTGAATACATAATTACTTCGCATTTAAATACATATTACTTTATTCCAACTACTATTACAACTATTAACCAAGGCTTAAACTCATTTAAATGTATGATAAGAGGGACAAGCGTAACTAGCCTCTACCACTGGCATTCTACTAAAATCCTATCAGCTCACTAATGCTACACAGTTGGAACTATAAACCATACAAAGCTAAGTGACTTTTCTTCCATATCATTAAATTTACATCATTAAGTACATGACTAATTACCTCTATATAAATACTACTTTATTTCAACAGTTATTACAACTACTAATCAAAGCTATCATACAAAACGCGTATTATATATTTATTCGACCATTATCGTGATTCTTAGACTTTGGCTTTAATGGCTTTGCAGGCTTAAAAGTACGCCGGTAGCTGTTGGACCACGTGGCCCAATGTTGAGTTCCGGACGCAACTCCCCAAAAAGAACTCGAGCCTAGCAAGGTCACCCCTCCAAAGGACCACATATGGCTGGGCAACCGAAAAAGGCCCCCGAACACACGTTTATGACAAATCCTCTTCTTTCTCCTCAGTCTCACTAAATGCACAACTCCCTCTGGCCTTCCACTAATTTGCTTCATCGTCGATTCAAGTCTTTGCACAGCCAAATTATGCCAGCGTCAGACCCCTGAATGCCTTCAGTTTTTTTTTTTTAATTTTATTTTATTTAAATTTGGGCGTTTAATAGAATTTAGTTTTGGGTATTTTGGTTGGTTGGTTTTGATTTACCTAGTTGGGCTAGATTCGGTTTTAATAAAGGTTTTTATTAAAATTGGTTTTTATCAATGGTTGAAAAATTCTAAACCCTAATTTGCATTAGTCTCACCATTTCTTTGGTTGGCCTTACCAGGTCTGTCTTTGTCTCTCTTCTTCTAATTTTTATAGGCCCTGTTTTGTTTCTTTTTCTTTTTCTTACAAGATATATTTTTGATGATGGAATTCTTGAAATGAATAACAGAAACCAATAGGCTCTAATAGTTCTTCGTTGCATGAGAAGAGAATAGACGCAACCCCATTACCCTCAAAGTGTTCGACAAAGTGCTAAGGTATAATCTATAATCTATAATCATTCTATTTGTTTTTGGCTATGTGATAACAAAATTATGATTTTAATTATCAAATATAAAAGTTGAATGCTGGTGTTAACTGTATATGATGGCTTAGATTGATTTTATTTGATATGCATTATTTGTTTAAAGGGTAGTATTTGAAATTTGTGGGGGGGGGGGGGGGGGGGAGGGGGGGGGAATAGAGAGATATTATAAGTGGAAAAAAAGGTCCCTATTTCCCTATAACTTATAACATTCTACTGTAGTGGTGGCTATCACTATTAGATTGCATAACTAATTTATTACAAGTGCTGGGTATGAGTAGATGAAATCCACCACCTGCTATATGATTTAAAGTATATTGGGTATATGACTTTTTATTGACTTCATGATGAATTGACACATAAGCTTTGTTGCTCTCATAATTTTACACATCATTTTAATTTTTTAACTAAACCCCTACACGCAACTTTTGAGAACCCAACTTAAAAAAAAAAAAAAAACAAACAAACAAACAAACAAATAAACTAAACCCTACACCCATGTTTTGAGAAATTGACTACAAAACTTTACACGCAAGTTTAGAAAACCTAACTACAAAATTACATCCATGAAAAACACGTAGAAAATTGATTAATATTCTATAGTAAAGAGTTGTGTTTGGCTGTGAAAAATTGGATTTGCTTGTGTTAAAGATATCTCTTGGGAGGTTTATATCTTTAACAGATTGGAAATTGAGTTATTGGTTTTGTCATGAATCTTTATTCGTGGTTTTTATGTGTCAAGGATTTTTGTCCAACTTGAATACTGTTGGTTAATGTAGGCTGTAGCAATTGAGTTGTTAATTAAGCATTTATGATGTAGTTGGAGTATGAAAAAGAAGAAGCAGAGTCTGAATACAAAGAAAGGGAAAGTGAAGGAGGAGAGGGAGATGAAGCGAAAGCTAACAATGGAGATGAGGAGATGGAACTACTAGAAGAAGAGTATAAGCATGTTAAGCACTGGGTATGACTCTTTTTCATTGTTTACCATATTGGTTATGCACTTGTGTAATAACATAGAGGCATTGACTTCAGTTGCTAGGTTTGTTTTATATGATTTTGATATCTTGGTGAACGTGTACCCAGTAAATTTTACTTACAGTTTAAAGGAAAATCTATGGGAGGCAATGTATTCAAACGAGTGTGAGAAATTTTTTGTTCGCAATGGGAAGCGATGTATCCCCTGATTATGACTACAGGTGTATGAAATTTTGTTTATACAAACCCATGTGTTTGTACAAAGATATAAAAATCTTGCTTTGAACACATTTATGACAATTGCAAAAGAACTGTTGGTTGAGTTCATCAGGTACATATCACACAAACTAACACTATTGTTTTCATTGTTGCACGTATGAGGGCAGAGTCCCTATTGTACTTGCTACATCTCTCTGTAATCCTGATTTGATTTGATTGAGTTTTGGATAGATTTTTCATTCTTTGATGATGAACTTTTATTTTTTTAAGTCTATCTACTTCTCTAATTAAAGAATGAACTGACGATTGACTTTTATATGTAAGCATATTCTCATAGAATCCCGATTTTTCAAATTTATGCTTTGTTATGTTTTAATATGCTTTCATTCTGCTGAAGTGAATTGAAACATCTATTTTTTGAACATTTAGATTTTTTTTTTTTTTCCTTTCTTTCTACCCTTATTGAGTGGTTTCCACTGTTTTTCATTTGAATTGGAATTTTTTGTTTTTCTCTGTGAAGGAACTTGAGCATGCAAAAAAACAAGGTGCAAAAATCTATACAAAGATTCATGGCGATGGGATGTCAGGCTATTTATCATGGACATAATAACTATTAAATATTTTATTATAATGCTTTTGTGGATTATTGGTTTCTGAAGATTATAATTAATGTAGTTCAGGCGATGCATATCACATTACTCAATCACATACTGATGGAAGAGGTGCCATTTTGGCCATAAAGCATGCCTTAAGTCAGGTAACAATCAAATTGATTGCATTGAACCTTTTATGTAATGTACACTAACTGTTGTCATGCATGTGTATTCTTGTATATGCATATATTATCATTAGCTAATTGTGCAAATGATATATGTAGATCAATATATGTTGTACCTGATCAACCAATTCTATTTTCATTTTGGTACTCTTTTGTGGTGGCAGCACATATCTAGGGTGTTGCAAAATATTATTGGATATGTATTCAAATCTAATAAATTGTTATGTGCCTACAATTGATTTAAATGATTATTTTAACCATCCAAATCTCATGTGATCAATTTCACATGAGAACACAGAAAAATTGGTGGATGTATGGTCATAATGGGTGCAGGGCTAATTATCTTGGTGACTAACTTCATTGCTATTTCACTCTTTTCATTTGCCATCTTAGTATGACCCTTGAAAATAGTTCTTTTGTAGGATTGATCTAATAGTTGCCTTAACAAAATGCTTCTAATTAAGTTAATTTTATGTTAATGTGAATTAAAGTATAATTGGGGTTTGTTATAATATGCTCACTTTTTTATGACCTGTAGTCCAGCCTTCATCCTAACTAGGTTGATTATGTAAATGCCTGTGCTACTTCTACACCTTTGTGTAAATCATATGGACCTTCACAACTTGCAGCATTCTAATTCCATAAAGCTGGCTTAAAATGTTATTTGCTCAAACTGATGCATGTGGCTCTGTCTTTGAATCCCTTATTCAGGTGATGTGATAGAAGCCAATGTTATCAAAAATCTATTCTCAAAACATGCAACATTAGGTGCTTTGGCCCTATCCTCCACAAAGGTAATTTTTGGCACTTCAAACAAGTTGATAACCTATACATTATATCCATCCATTTTATTAGCTTAATTTATGTTCAGAATGTTGGCTGGTCTCCACAAGTTTATCTTTATTTTTATGTGAACTTTTATTTTGAACAAATAGTTTTATCTTCATATATTTTCAAGTTAATACCCTAAATAATATAATTATATTTAATTTCTATTTAACTATCCCGTGCATCGCACGGGTTAGCGACTAGTTTAATTAATTTGTAAAACTGGCATTTGAGATTTCTGTATTAGTTTGATGTATGGGGAACAATTTAGAATGGGTCTAACTAATTGAGCCTTACTTGTATGAGTTTCAACTCCAAAATTTAGAACCTCAACGGTTGTTGAAATGCTCAAAGCCATAGAGGTTGTTAAATTCGAACTTCCATTGATGTGTTTGGATGGCAGAATTTAGACATGTGAATTTGGATTTGGGTTATTAAAATCCAAATATCTTGCTTGAATAGTTTAAAAAAAAAAATTAAACCTTGAAATCTTTAGATATATTTTAAAACTTAAATTACACTGGAATTTTAGAAATCATTAAGACATACTTCAATTGATTTTAAATTGTATAATCTCAAATTATCATAGAATCATAGATACCAAACACATCCAAGTAAGGAATTTTAAAATTGAAAGATTTGAATTTATGCTTACTCAGTAAGCCTTTAGGGTTCGTTTGGTTGGAGGGGTAGAAAAGTGAGAGGATAGAAAATGGTGGAAGGATATAAAAGATTTAATTTCTCTCTTGTTTGTTTGGTTAGGAGTGGAAAAATAGAAGGATGGAAAAAGTGAGTTTGTATAAATTTACTCATATACCCTTATTAAAAAATGATATCCAATTAAAACAAAAAAGTGTCAAACAACCAAAATTAAAAATCACCCAAATTATTAAAAAAATAAAAATCATGTCTAGTTGAAACAAAGGGAAAAAAAAAAAAAAAAAGAAGAAGAAAAAGAAGAAGGAGGAGAAGAAGGCAACTCTTAGGAAATCCCCAAAAAAAAAAATGAAGGAAGAAGAAGAAGCCAACGTCTAGCCCAGAAAAAAAAAAAAAAAAAAGAAAAGAAAAAAGGAGCCAATGTCCCATAGCACCAAAAAAATAAATAAATAAAAGTAATTGAATGAATTTTTGTTCGTTAAATAGCCTCATTTTCTCTTTTTAGTTTTCTCCCCAATTTGGGAAGAAAACTTTTTGGTGGGCTAGGGGAGAAAACACTTGAGCCCTATCATTTATTTTCCTTCCTCCCCACCCAACCAAACACACTCAAAAAAGTTTTCCTTCTCATTTTCTCTCCAAAATTTTCCATCCACTTTATTTCACCCCCAAACAAACACACCCTTTAGTGTAACCAGCCATTCCAAATTGGTGAGGGTCTTGGGGTTTGAGTTTTAGTGCTCTGTTTTTGTCATGAAGCATATTTGAGAGTTCATGCTTCTAAGCTTCCCTTTAAAATGAAAAATACATAGTGAGGGAAAGAGAAACCCTGCCTTTGGGTCCAAAAACCTTCCCTTTGATTTCTTTTGTTCTTGCTTCTTTGAACAATCCAAAGAACTCATGCCAAGTTTCATATAATAAATTTTTCATTATTTCACTCAGCCTTCGCTCCCAAAGTCTGTGTTAGAGCTTGTAATACCACAAAGCCAAAACAATGGTCCTTAAGGTCAGTTTAAATGGAGAGGTTAAAAAGTGAAAGGATAAAAAAAAGGAAGGGGATAAAAAAGGTAGGAGGATAAAAGAAATTTAGAGTATGTTTAGTACTTGTTTTTTTCCTCATTTTCTGTTTTCAAAAATAATTTTTTATTTTGAGACTAAAAAACTTGTTTAGCAGCCTAAAATGGACAGAAAACAAAAATATTTTCAAAACTAAATTTGTGAAGTAAACTGAAAATATATAAAAGACTGTTTTTAATTTCTAATTTTCAAAAATCAATGAAAACACACATGTAATTTAATGAATCTACCTCATTTAATGAGTTAGCATTAGAATTCAAATCTTAGTAACAACATATTTTAATATTTTCTATTTTTTTTCTTCAAAAAACTATCTTTTTAATTTTAACTAACCAAACATGTTTTTTATTTAAAAAATACAAGAAAATTGTTTTTTTCTTTAGTGGCTGTTTGGTAAGAGTATTTAAAAAATATATATATATATATATATATATTTTGCAATCCATAAAATAGTGTGTCCCACACTTGAATTTATTTTTTGGATAATATTTTTTAAATACCATTTTCAAAAAAACTGTATTCTATTTTCCTGATTTAATCTTTATCACACAAAGAATCCTCACACTTCAAATTTGAAACTTATCATTTAAAAAAAAAATGATGAGCTCTATTCTCTTATCATTATCCACAAAAAAAAGAAATAGAAAAAAAAGTAATCTACAGATTCTACACGTTACTTTTTGTAAATAATTTTTTTTTAAATCTCAAA
Organism: Lithocarpus polystachyus; assembly: GCA_033629205.1. Taxonomy (NCBI): domain Eukaryota; kingdom Viridiplantae; phylum Streptophyta; class Magnoliopsida; order Fagales; family Fagaceae; genus Lithocarpus; species Lithocarpus polystachyus. Next base: position 83,622,512 of record CM066163.1, read on the forward strand.
AATAGAAATGGTCTCCCAAACAATTATTTTTGTTTTTAGTATTTTCAAAATTTTTCTTAAAATGGGGGCCAAACATGTAAAATGTAAAAATTATTATTTGAAAACTAGTTTCAAGTTCAATTTTTTGAAAATTGTTTTTATACTGTTTTGAAAATAAAAACAAAAATCCTCCTACCAATTAGGCCCTCATATTCTCAAAAACAAGTTTTTGAAAATATAAAATAAAATCTGTTACCAAATATAACCTTAGTTTCCTCTTTTATGCGTGTGTGTGTGTTTGTGTGTGTGTGTGTGTGTGTGTGTGTTTTTTTTTTTTTTTTTTTTATACAAGATAAAATTTCTACTCTAGCCTAATCTAAGTGTATATGTGTGTGAAGCTCCCTCTTGGAGACTTGAATCCCGGCCCTTGCCCTCACACACCCTATAAGCATTTATACTTATGGAGTGACTACTACACCAAGGGTGTACGATGGTTTTATGTGTTTTCCTGAGAAGATAGAAAAGTTGATAGATAAAAAATTCATTTGTTTGGTTGAGAATAAAAAAAAAAAGAGGATAAAAAATATTATTTTTATAAATTTACCTCCATGTCTCTATTAAATAACATAATAAATTAACATAAGAAAAGGAAAAAAAAATCAAACCAGATACTGAGGAAAAAAAAAATGAACAAACCAAAAATAAATACTAATAAATAAAAGAGAAAAGTAAAAGGAAATGAGAAATACCCAAAAAAAGACCAAAGAAAAAAAAATTTTTTTTTAAAGACAAAATGGAAAACAGATGGTAATATAAAAGGACAAATCCGAATAAGAAAACAAAAACCGAATAATAAAGCTAATGAAAAAAAAAAAAAAAAAACCAAAAAACAAAACAGGACAAAAATATTTGAACCCAGTTGAACGTTCGTTGGGTATATTTTCTCTCTAGTTTTTCAATTTGGAGAGATAATATTTTGGTGAGCCTATGGAGAAATTGCCTTGAGCCCACTAGTTTTCCTTCCACAAATTCACCCAATCAAACACTCTAATAAATGTTTCTCAAACAAGAACAAAAAAAAAAAAAACACTGATAAATTTATTTCACTCCCCATTTTTTTTTTTTTCCCCTTCTATTCTTCATAAAATCCATTTCACCAAACGGACCTTCTAGAGTATTAGAGGTTTTATCTTAGAGAACTGCTACGTCCATAACATTTTCCACAATATTTTCACAACAAATCTTAGTTAGCAGGTTGTTACAAGTTTTAAATTTAAATCTAACACTGAAATTACTTTCTTACCCACTAGTAATAGCAAATAACAACCTGCCAACTAGATTTGTTGTGAAAATGTTGTGAAAAATGTTATAGACGTAGTATTTCTCTTTATCTTATTACAGGTGAAAAATTCATAGAAGAGATCATTAACACTTCATTTATGAGTGCGTAAAGAAATAGAATGAGTAAATTATAAGGGAATGAAATGTGTTTAAGAAAAACAACCATAGCATCGTTACACCACCATTAATCATGAATAAAAAGAAAAGAAAGCTAGATAGAAGAAAAGACATGACCTATTTATTTCTAATATAACATTAATTATATGAGGCAGAAAGTAATTTTTGCAAAGCATAATTCATTTGTTGTCCATTAATGTGTGGTTGTCTGTTTTTTACTAGACTATTCTATTGACTTGCACGTTCTGATTTCACCAAAAATAGGAAATTGTCCGAAATTATTTTAAGCAAAATGTTTTACGCAAAAAGAAATGAAACCTAGCTATATTTGAACAAGAGTTTAATATTTGCTCTTTTTGTTCTGGGAGGCCCTGTTAATGCAAAGGAATCACTGCTACTCTTTGGTGTTTATGTTAGAATTATATGCCCTTAGAAACAAATTTGTAGATTTTATTTGATAATAAATTTACATTTTCACATACATAATTATTATGGCTATTTTTATTATTTAAATGTGGCTTGTAATGTAACCTCTTTGTCATAATATTTTTATTGCTTTGGTTATAAAATTTGTGGCATTTACATATCATTTGTTGTGTGATTAACTATTTAATTAATTAATCGATCTGGAGAAAATTGAGGGTTAGTAAAGAACATAATGGTTGTCCTTTCTTGAGTTGCATTTTCGAACTTGATCTTGTACTTAGAATTAGAAAAATACTGTCAAACAAGATGCATGGTCAAGGAATTTTCCAACGTGAAACCCAACAGGCTTCAATCCATACAAGTACCAATATCAAACGGGTATGAGTTGGGATTACCATAGTGTAATTATTTTAATATAAAGATTTAGCTGACACTAGGGACAGAGTCTGGACTTGAAGTTATGGGGGCGACTCTGCTGCTAGTTGTGTGCCGTAGCTCCAGTCTTTGACTCTAATACTTTATCACTAAAGATTTTTGTTTAAAACTTTTTAAATGACCAAGTTATTTGATTTGGGTAAAATAAATTGATTAGGCTTAATTTTATTTTAGCTTTATTTTTGGTAATTTTTGTTGTTGGGCTAATTTTTTGGACTTGTATATTTTGTTTTAGATTTAATCTATTAATTTTTATGACCTTTAAAAGGTGGAAAATGCTAAAACTACAAATTTTTTATAAATTGCTAATGTGATGAGTGGTTATTGATAAATAAAAAGTGATGCAAGTATGCGAATCAATAAAAATTTACTACCTCAATAGTTTGTAAAAATATTATAAAAAAGTGTGTAACTATAACATTACTCTTAAAAGAATTGATGGCATTGTTAAAGGGGGGGAAATGTAATTTTATTAAACAAAATTGCTAAAATTAGTACCTATTAATATACTATTATTTTTTAACAAAAAATTTAGGGGTGGCCATTGCCCTCTCTAGTCAATATATAAATCTGTCCCTAGCTAAGACGTTATTTAAAAATGTCACCTCATTACTCTGTTAGTGACATACATAAAAAAATTAGTGGAAGTAGATAAAGAAACTAATTGCGCTTGTTTTTAAAACTTTAAGGACTAAAACACTCATTTAAAACATGAGAGACTAAAAGTTCTTAACATGTAAAATTTAGGGCTAAAAGTGTATTTTGGACTTAAAAATGGCTTGGCTCGGGTCCAATGTCTAGTGCATCGAATCTGATAGGATGCTGCCATGTGTCATAAAATTGTCACATGTCAGCATCTAATCTATGAAGCATGGATGCGTTTCTGGGTGCGAGTGCAGGTGCAGGACTCGGCAATTTTTGAAAATGTTGGGTGCAGGTGCGATGGGGTGCGGCAATTAAAAAATTTCTAAAAATGTTTTTTATTTATACTTTTAATATATTGCTAATCATACTTTTTCGCATTATATAAACATATACCAAATTTAAGAGTAATAGTAGATAATAACTAAAACATGATATTCATAAATTAAATACAACCCACAAGTTTGAAACTAAAACATTCTATGACGTCCGAAAATTAGAATACAACTCACAAGAATGAAACTAACACAAAATAAAAGATAATCAACAAGACAATCAAAGACAACAATCATCATCATCATCAAGATCAATAGCTTCACTTCGAACTTCACTTTCACTGGTAGTAACACTAATGCTAGTATTCCCAATAACCATGGCCTCCAATTCTGGCTCATCAAGTGTAAGGGCAGCATTCTTAAGAATTCCAGCTCCTCCATGTATGTCGCTCTTAAGAATATCCTACATCTTTGTTGCTGTACTTACATACTCTCATTGCACCTTGACAAGAGTCGAAGATTAGAATGCATATATACCAAATCCTCAACGCGTGCAGGAGCCATTTTGTTTCTTTTTAAGGAATGAATGAATTTGTATATGCTCCAATTCCTCTCAGCACATGTGGATGAACAAAGATGTCCAAGAAGTTTAAGGGCAAGGGTTTGAAGAGTTGGAAATGAAGAGCCATGGTATTGCCACCAAACCAAAGATTGTAAGGCCCACCTATCTGTCAAGGTAGCTGGTGAAGGAAACCTCCCTCCTGAAAATGCAACAAACTCAACTTTCAGCACCCTTCAGTCATTCTCATCTTCAAAGAATCAATCCAAACACTTGCTCATTTCTATAGAAATTTCATGATCTTGATGTGGAGAGATATGTTTTGGATTCTCCGAAAACCATTCAATGGAGTAATACCTAGTTAAAGATTAAAAAACAAATATAGATGAAACGTGTGTTTTACTAGAAGGGGGAACTAAGGATAATAGAAAATAAATGTACTTACTTAGGATTTAAGGAATGAGCCAAGCAATGTAGTAGTGTACAATTTTTAGTCCATCAATCAATGAGTATATCATACACCACATCCCAAAATGAGCTATACTCATCATCTTCCAAGCCTTCGTGCCGATATATTGTTGCCTTCACCTTCTCTATCATTGAATCCCACATCTCATACACAAAATGAAGACAAGACTTATCTGTGTCGGCTACTTGTAGCATATCATAAATAGGTGCTGTGAATTCAAGGATATAATCAATAGTATCCCACCAAAGATCACTTAGAATCATATCTTTCACCTTTTGAGCTTTTCCAACATCATCCTCCCTATAAAAAGCTCATTCGTCACTAATAGCCATGGCTTGAAGGTATCTTTTTATCAACTTCAACCTTTTTAGCATTACAACAACCGAAGCAAATCTAGTATCAGCAACTTGGAGCAGTTTTAATGGACAAAATTTATTAAACATTGCCAACCTCATTGAATGGTTCATAATAAAAACACGTATGAAGGATGCATCATTAGCAATACGTGTAATCCAACTACATTCCTCATATGTAACTTCATTCTTTTCAGTGTTTTTTGCTGTACAAATATTCTTCAAAGCTAGATTGATAGTGTGGACAACATAGGGTGTCCAAAATATTTTAGGATACTCACCTTCAATAAGAGCTCCAGTAGACTTCATCACACTAGCATTATTAGTGATGACTTGGACAACTTTTTCATGTCCAATCTCTTTTATAGCATCCTTCAACACCCCAACAATATAATGTTTGTCTTTGAACTCACCTGACCCATCAATTAGCTTTATAAACACTGAACTCCCATCTGATACAACCATAATATTAAAAAGAGGCCTCCTTTGTGGATCTAACCATCCATCATAAACTATACTTACACCATTTTCCTACCAAAAGTCCTTAATTGGTTTCATAAGACTTTCAACATGAGCTCTTTCTTTTTGCAAAAGTGTTGTTCTCAAGGCATTGTATCTAGGAGGAACATAAACTTGAATGCTATGGGTAGTAGCATATGCATAGCAACTACGATAATATGGGTTCCTTGCAAAGTTAAACAGAAACCCACCAGTGTAAAACATCCTAGCAATTCTACTATCCAATTCATGTCTAGCATTATTCTGGAATGCTCTCTCCAAAGGAGAATTTATAGTCACCTTCCTCCTCTTTCCATCAATCGGATTTGTACTATCACTCCCTTCCTATCTCCGAAATGAGGGAATAGGTATAGGCCCACGGCCTGGGGGAGGTGAGGGTAAGGGAATTTGACTTCTCTGTTCTCTCTCTAACTTATCATTCTCAACTTTATCATGCATTCGCTGCATTTCCAGCCTATGGCTCGGTGTCACCTTAGGGCATGCTTTAATACCTTTATTAGGAATTTTTAATAAATGAGTCTTAACCCTAAAATAGGATCCCAAAAAAACTACACCATAATAGTTGCACTTAAAGTGTGTGTTTCCACCTAATTTAATAGTAGAACCATGTGGTTTTTCTACTTTATTCACATACTACCAAAGAGGATCTTCATCATTTGGCACTTCCTGATTAGAAGAAGGTGAAGTTTCTATGCTAGTAACTCCATCCATTGTAAATTCAATAGATTCAATTTAACCTACAAATAATAACTATTAACTAAGTAATAAATCAAACCCAAGTCACAACATTACAGCTTATATAAAAAAAATTAAAAATTAGATCACAGTCACAAATTCACAATGAGTACTAGTTAGAGGCTCAGAGCATGTGAGAGTATAATGAGCTTGAGATTGAAAAACTGAGATTGAAAGCTTTAATTAGTTTGATACTTGAGTTGAGAGTGGGTCAGTGAAGTGAGGTGAGCTTGAGACTTGAGACTTAAGGTGAGCCTAAGTGCGTTTGTGACTGAGAGGAGACGGAGAGGGGAGAGGGGAGAGGGGAGAGGGGAGACGAAGCACAAAGAGTGAGAGAGAGAGCAGAAGATTGAAGTGAAGAATGGTGCGTAAGTGCGTGAGATAGTTTAGGGTTTGTTATTAAGTTCAAACAGTGTGTTTTGCCCCTTTTCTTTTTTTAATTTCAGCCTGAATGGATGGTTTTGCCCTATACGGACCGATACGGCTTGAGTCGACGCAAGTTGGGGAAAAAAAAAAAAAAGACGCGGCACCGAAGCGCAAGTAGCAATATCACTCATGCGTCGCCACGTCGGATGTGGGTGCAACGAACATTTTGCCGCGTTCGTGCATCCCAGCATCTAATCAGGCCCAGGACTCACTGGATTCAAGCCTCCCTTCTTTAAAAAATTTACCCCTTCAAGTTTTATAAACGAAAATATTAAAACACTTGGGTCGGTATGCTCAATTACTAATTTAATACCGATAATCTTAGCCGCCATGTCTGTACTGTTTCTTTCGCATGACCTGTGATGAGAATCTATACATTTGTAAGCCAGATGATGTCCTCCATGCGAACTTCTAACTGCTGACAGTGACATTTGCCCCCAAAAAAAAAATTGAATTCAAAGATGGAGGCTACATAATTAAAATGACAACATGTAAGCATCTCTCTCGTTTGCAAAACTTCAGAACACAAAATTGCTTTTTTTTAGACAAGAGGACGAAAACTGGGCTGTGTGGAGGGTCCCTATTGTAATAAGTGTGGTTCCCCTGATGTGTAAATTTTGTGTCATTGTAATTTGGAAACCACTTGGAAAGGGATGCATGAGAGAAACCTAAACATAAAAAAATAAAAAAGACAAATAAATAAATAAGAAATTCTATTTCTTACTCAACAAGAAATAACACCTAGCAGTACAATTTAATTTCTCTATAAAATGTAGCTCAGAGTTGTTCTTTCATCCGCAAACGTTTTCATCTAACAATTCATAAAAGGTTTCAGAAGAGAAAAATGATGATGATAGGGGAAACATGTGTTGGTGCACTGTACCATGAGTCCAGCCCACGTAATAGACATGCTCATTTAATGAGCATGTCTTTCATGTTTCTTAACCTTTCTTCATTATGTACAAAAGTCAGAACGAGTTATTGGAGTTGGTTGGCTTAGGTGTGTTGGACACGCTGAAGGAAGAAAGAAAAGAAAGAAGCAAAAGGCAAGGTTCATTCGGCTAAGGGAGAGTTGAAGAAAAGAAATCGGTTGAAGCAAAGTCAAGATAAGTTGGCTTGCAATTATTGTAACTTGATGTGAAGAGTGTGAAAGGGAGGAGAAATTATACGGTTCTCATGGTGGACAAATGATATGATCCACCATTCCAGAAAAAGACTCTCATCTATTTAAAATTGCTGAGTCAGCGTTCAGTTTTTATTTGAAACTCTACAATTTTAAACAAGTGGGAGTCTTTTACTGGAATGATGGACCACATCACTTGTCTACCACGAGGACCTTATGATATCTCGAAAGGGAGAAAATAAGGAAACGATGAAAGAAATAAAAGGGAAAAGTCATTCAGCCATTTGGGGCAGAGTGAAAGAGTGAAGTCCCAATGTGAGGACTAATGCAGTCTTAAAGATCTAAGTGAGTGAGAGCAAGCAAAGGAGAAGAGAAAAATAGCGAGGGTAAGAGAAAATACACTGTGAGAAAGAGAGCAATGAGTGAAGAAAAAAAAAAAAAAGAAAAAAAAAAGAGTTTTTTCTTTACTCAAGTTGTATTTCTTAGGGTGTGTTTGGTTCAATGTAAATCGAACTTCAAGTGTAAAATGAATGCAGGGGAAAGTAAATTTCCGTAAGGAAAATGAAATCCGAGTGTTTGGTTCTACAATGGAAAATAGTCTAGAAAATGATTTTCGGTGTTTGGTAACATTCTAAAAATACTATTTTCTTACAAATTTTTCATATTTTCTCAACCATTTTTTCAACTCCCAAACAAATTCTATAACAGAAAAATTCAAAATATACACTTAACACAAATGGGTATTCTGGGTGAGAGATTGAAGGAAAGAGAGAATGGGTTTTCTAGGTTTGACAAATGGGTTTTCTGGGTTTGATGGGTTTTCGGAGTGGTGGGTTTGACGAATGGGTTCGTCAAAGTGGGTTTGAGGATTGGGTTTTTTGGGTTTCAGGGATGGGTGCGGTGGGATGCAACCAAATCGGGTTGAGTTTGAACAAGAAAAAATGGAGGGGACAAGGATGGCGATCTGACCGTCGAGGATGAGGACGGCGATCTGAGCGTCAAGGATGAGCTTCAGGTGGCGTGTGCTTTAGCTCTGTCTCTGTCTCAGGTGGCGAAATGACCAGCGATCTAGCTCACACTCTCTACTTTCTCTTCTTACTCTTTCTCCCTCTCTCTTTGGGTGTTGGTGGTGCTTTAGGTGGTGCGATCTCGATGGTGCTGGGGTGCGACGAGCCAGTGCTGGGGTGAGATCTCTTCTTGCTGTTTCTCTCTCTCTCTCTTCTATTTTCCTGGGGTGTAATTGATTTGAAGGTGGAGCTTGGTCACAATTGAGCTTGGAGAGGACAAAGGTGATGAGCTTGGAGAGGACAAAGGCGATGTCTGTGAGGAGTGCGTGTGAGAAGCTGAGGAGTGCGTGTGAGAAGGTGTAATTCATTTGAAGGTAAAATACAACCTGAAATGATTTTACACCCAAAACATGTGATTTTACGGTCAACATGGAATTCCAATTCCGTTTGACCCAATTTTCAGTACCTACCAAACACACACGCAGGTGTAAAAACAATTTCGGAAATGATTTAAAGCCAAAACAAACGCAGCCTAAGTGTTGTAATTTCTATTTAATATAGTGAAATTATTCAGAGTTTGTCTCGTGATTTTTTCCTTCAAGGAGAAAGGGTTTCCATGTAAATCTGTGTTCTTGTGTGGTTGTACTTCTACTGTGCTTACTCTGCTCACTGATTGCGACTGCAATGTTTCTTTGGGCCATGTTTGACAAATATTTCCCTCACCATCTTCGTAGACTATCCTAAGTCATAGGAAGAAATTGGCGAGTTTTGTGTACACTTATATCCAAATTAAGTTCCATGAATTCACTGGGGAGTATCTTAAACGTAGTGAAGCCTATGCTGCCATTGAAACATACCTCAATGAAAAGTCCTCCAGCGAAGCTAAAATCTTAAAGCTGTAGTGGTCAAAGATAGTAGTCAATCTGTGCAACTGAGCATGGATGAGAACGAAGAGGTTACGGATGAATTTGAAGGGATCAAGGTTTGGTGGGCTGTAAAGAAAATTCCTCCAAGAACACAGTCATTTTCTTCTACCCAGAGATGGAGGAGAAGAGGTATTACAAGCTTACTTTTCATAAATCTCACCGAGAAATTCTGTGGGAAATACATTAGTCATGTACTGCAAGAAGGGAAAGCAATAACGGTGAGAAATCGACAAAGGAAGCTGTGCATCAACAAATAACGCAAATGGAGCCATGTGACTTTTGAGCACCCAGCAAGTTTTGACACTTTGGCCATGGAGTCAAAGAAAAAGGAAGAAATAATCAATGATCTTATTAAGTTCAGCCAGGGAAAAGAGTATTATGCTAAGATTGGCAAAGCCTGGAAGCGTGGCTATCTTCGTTATGGTCCTCCTGGAACTGGAAAGTCTAGCATGATTGCTGCCATGGCTAACTTCATGAACTATGATATCTATGATCTTGAATTGACAAACGTTAAGGACAACACAGAGCTGGGGAGGCTTTTGATCGAAACGACAAGTAAGTCTATTATTGTGATTGAAGATATTGATTGCTCACTTGATCTTACCGGTCAACGAAAAAAGAATAAGGAGCAAGTGAAGGATGAGGAAAAAAAATGACCCAGCTAGTAAAATGGCCAACGGAGAAGTAGAAAGTAATAGTAAGGTAACTCTCTCTGGTTTGTTGAATTTTATAGATGGGCTTTGGTCGGCTTTTGGGGAAGAGAGGATCATTGTTTTCTGTCAGTTCGTTTAGACCCCTTAAACCCAACAGATTAACCTAGTGAATTATCCAAGTGATTAACTTAGGTAATTTAATTAAAACTAGGTTAACACAATTAAGCAAAAATAACAAAGCAGCGGAAAATAAACAACACAAAGATCTGATGACCCAGGAAACCACACCAGTAAAAACCTGGGGAGGATTTGACCTAGCTATCCTCAAGGTAAACTGAATCCACTATGAAAGAATTGAAGTTTACACAATAGACTTAGACCACTAACATCTTATTGCTACCCAAGTGTAGGAAACTTACTACCATGACCCCATGATAGCTCCGAGATCCACGGACTCCTTCTTTCCGGAATTCTTCAGCAAATCCACAAGCGCACCTGCTTGTATATCTTTGTGTTCTCTTGATTCTGCAACTGTATGATTTACACAACTCTTGACATAAATCTCAAGTTTGTAAACCCTAAGTGTATGTGAAGGTAAACACCTCTAGATCTCACAATGAGATTCACAAACACAGCAAAACAGAACTCTAAAAACGTGGCTAGGGTTTTCCCTTTTATACTTAGGGAAAAATATAAAACCCTATACATTAAAACGGGCTTGGGCTGAATTGGAATTTTCTGCAGAAAAACGTTCTGCACGATTTTCGATCGATCGAGTCTAATTTTCGATCGATCGAGTCATACAGAAAGTGAACAGTACTTCTGCATAAAAACTCGATTCCAACTTTACAATAAGACCCATACTTTGAGCAAGTCTAACACACGACTAAACATTGTTTTGATCATGGTTTGCCAACATACAAATTGAAGTTCTAAATACATTAGTTCCTAATCTTTAGAACCTAACAAACTCCCCCTTTGGCAATCCGTGACAAAACACAGACTTAACAAAAAGCTCAAAGTTACAAATTGAAATAGCCCATTACAATAAAAATAGCCACTTAACAATTCAACCTAGACTACTATCTAACAGTTGCAAAGTAGACAGCAGCTTGACTGAAAGCAACCTGTATATTCCTGTAACACTTAACAAACACATAAATGCATGTGTGGAAAAAAACAGGAAATACATAAATAAAAATTTCTTGATTTCACATGACACAAAATAAAGACATATATCATGAATAACATCATCAATATAAATCAATAAGCAGAGTAGTAGCATAGTGAAATGAGAAACATATACATACAAATGTATCTCAACAAAATAAATCTCCTAAACAAGAGCTAAAAATGAGAATACACAGTGAAGCATCTAGATACAATCTAATAACTCCACAAGCTCCGCAGTATCACTACCAAGTAAACAAAAAACTCTCCCTAAAATGTAAATCTCCACAAAAAAAATCTCCTAGATACAATGAACTATGTACCAAAGGGCACTCACTCATCATCAAAAGACGGTGGAGGAGATCGACGAGAGCTCGCCAAATCCGCTCGTAACGCACGTAACTCATCAAGGATGTCCACCAAAAGCTGACCATGAGCCGCCTGAACGGTCACGACAGTATCTAGAGTCCGACGAAGGTCAGAAACCTCATCAAACGGTGGAGGAACATCAGCAGCAGCAGCAACAGCAGGATCAGAAGAAGTCCCAGCTGCATGAGTATCTGTAGAAGAAGAAGGGGGTGGAGTGACATCGGAAGGCTCTACCCTAGAACGCTTAGAGCTAGCTCGAAGTTGAGCAGCCCTTTGCCTCAAAAAGGTAGCACCAATAGGAGCGACAACATGTACAGGCTCAGAAGCAGGATACTCACCAAAACCAAGAAAAAGGAGAATCCTATGAATAAAAACAGGAAAAAACAAAGCATGAGCCGTAGAACTAGATCGATGAACCTCGTTCAAAGAACGAAGGAACAGATGCGGAAAACTGATAGGAGCATCAGTGACCAAGGCATACAAAAAGACACACCTCTCAAGAGGAATGGTGTGGACATGCGAAATAGGCCACAAAGAATGACACGCTATCCTAAAGAAAAGATAGTGCAGCTCAGACAGCTCAGCAGAAGTGATCCGAGGATCAGAACCCCACTGGATAGAAGACCCAGTGATGTAGGACAAGACGTCATCAAGGGGAGGAGACTCCTCGTAAGGAAAAACGGGATGGTCCACAATGGGCACCCCAAGAGCATTAGACACTACCGAAGGGGTAATGCGATACTCCACACCACGTAACCACACCTTGACCAAGGTGTCGTTATCATAGTCATGAATAGAGAGGTTCGAATAGAACTCTCTAATCAAGGTGGCAAGAGGAGGAGAATGCTCATACTCGAGCAAAGGTAACCAACCCCGACGTGAAAAGTTACGACGCACCTCAGGATCCAACTCATCTAAGATAACCATACGCTCAGCCCAAATCTGACGCCTAAGGTTCAGAGTCTCATAGGTGACTTGGTTTGACTCACTAGGGAACCTCTCAGTGTCAAAGGAAGAAGAAGGATCAGAAGTCCTATGGGCTCTAGTTTTCCTAGGCATAGTGCTAAGGAAAAGATAGACACAGAAAGAAAAGAGCAAAAACAATACCAAGGGCAGATTGCAAGTTAGCACAGCAAAAAAAATATAGAAAAAATATCAATTCTATATGATGCATGAGCATGACATAACATGATGCATGTACTAATGCAGTGACATGTTCAATTATGATCCAAATTAACAAAATTGGCTTGAGTAAGCAATATTTATCAAAAATACCCAATTTGAAAAACCCTAGTTTTCAAAACACAACAAATTGATAAATTGATCAACACAATAGTTAATTAACACAATATAATGATCAAATTAATCAATCTAACAAGCCAATTTCATCAATTTCAATCAAATTGAACAAAAACCCCAATTTACTCAATTACAAGCCCTAGAATTTCAAATTTCCTTCAAACCACCAAAATAATCCAATTAAACCACATGATGTGCTTAGATAAGGTGTCCCCACAAAAACCCATGAAAAATTTGAGAAAGAACCACTCAAAAACAATCCCAAAAATAGAAAATTCCTAAATGCCGAAAATACCTAAATATGCATGAAAATAATGCATGAAATTAGAAAATAAATGCAAAGGAAAGGGTATATAGGGTATATAGGTCTTACCAGCAGAGGGAGAGAGAGATTGTAGCAAAAAAGTTGGAAGAAGGCGACAAAATCTCCAAAAAATATGCTGACCGGTTGGTAGGAAGACAAAAGAGTTTGAAAAAGTTTTTGAAAAGTGAAAAGTCACGTGGAAAAGGACCTTTTTAAAAACTGTCATCCCGAGTTTCGATTGATCGAAAGTTACACTCGATCGATCGAAATTACCTTCGATTGATCCAAAATAAGCTTGGATCGATCGAGCCAACCAGAGAGTTTTCTGAGCATTTTAAAACATTTTCGATCGGTCGAAAATCAGTTTCGATCGATCGAAATTCTGGAAAAATCATATTTTTGAAAAACCAAACATTTTAGATCAAAAACTCCTCAAAGCAACAGATTTTAAAAAATCAAATGCATGAGTATGAGATGAGATGTTTTCCAAAAACACATGTATTCAACCCAGATTTCCCAAAGCATAATTTTCTCTCAATATACCCAAAAACAACAAACAAGCAAACATGTTTTGCATCAAATTCCCAAAATTCTCAAACTTGGTTGGTCATGCCAAAAACACACACAATATCATGTACACAATTCTAGCAAAGAATAGCTTGTGTAGTGTGTGCAACTAGCATAAGCTTGAGAAACATGTGAGGTGATATACACATAGAGATCAATCACAATTTCTACAAAATCCATCACATGAATTTGAAAGAGACTATCACTTAAAGAGTTACATCCTATAACTCCCACATCTCCTAGAATAAAAGCTTGCAATCATGTAAGTTTCTTGATTTGCCTCAATATTCAAATTTATTGATTAGGAACTTAATAAAAGCCGGGATAATGTACACACCAATTTTATTTGAATTTGTGAGATTATTATAGCCCAATAATGTACACACCAATTTTAATTAGAGGCTACACCTTATGTTCTTTTTGTGCATGTGCTACACTTTCTCGAGCACAAAATCTTACGATATGCACTAAGGTGTTCATGATTGGCTAATACACAGTGGTGAGATGGTTATTTATGCCTTTCTCAATAAGTTCAAGTCCAACAATCAAAGACATAAGACTTCAAGATCAAGATCATGTGATCAACAATTATAGCATCTTCCTACACAACATGCACAACAAGACTTTAGCTAGTAAAGTTCAATAGAAATAAGTGCATCAAAGCTAAACAAGGTACATACATATGACATGTAATTTTGATAGACCAACCTTGTTTTCAAATTCAAAGAAAAATAGCAAAACACAATTTGAAAAAAAAAAATTTTTTTTTTTTTTTATTAAACAAAAAAAATCCTAGAATGAAATGCATGAATGTAATGCAATGCAAATCCTAGAAACAAAGGTCACAAAAGATTGAGCAATAAAGCACAAGGACCATGTCAGATAGACTCAATTAGATTGAGCCTTTTGCATCCAAGACTTCTTAGATGCAACTCTTGCATTGGAGTTATGATTCATATTAGAATTCTGAGCAACTCCAGGATTGGAATAAAGGTTTAACGCCTTTACCAATTCACCAATAAGTACCATAGGATCATGTGCTTGAGGCACAGGTACTTTAGTTTTATTTGCTCGCTTCGCAGCTTGCAACTTAAAACAATTTGGACGAATGTGTCCAGGTTTTCCACAAAAATGACAAACCCATGCAGGCTTATCATGCAATTTGCCCTTAGTAGAAGTAGACGCTCTAGAATGAGAAGCATGAAGATCAACCCTAATCTTTCTAGGTGGAGGAACATTAACAGGTTTGACAGGTTCACTCATCACGGGTTTGACAATCTCACTCTTAGGAGGTTCAAAAGAAGGAACAAATTTAGTGGAAGATGGTTCAAGTACAGAAATACTTTCCTCATAACCTAAACCAGTTTTATCAGAAGGAGACTTTTGAATACTCAACATGTGATCAAGTTTGGAGCTTGCAGACTTATTAATTTGTTCTCTAGCAATAGATAAATCAAGTTCCAAACATTTAACTTTATCAAGTAAGAGCATGTTCTCAATTTTCACATTATTCAAAAGCTCATTTGCATCAAACAATTTAACAAGTAAATTTTTCTTTTCAAGTTCCAAAGATGCAATTTTCTTTAAGCCTAACTCAACATTCATGGCATCCTTTGCAGCAACTTTGCAAAGTTTATTGTAGGCTTCTTGTAAATTTGCATCCTCAGAGAGTTCCCCATCAGAAGGGTTCTCTTCAGCAGATATGCTTTCATTGACTACAGTGGTAGCAGTGAAAGCAATGAAGTTTCCATCCTCATCACTAGCGGATTCATTGTCGGAAACTTCGTCATCACTAAGGGTTACAGCCATAGCCTTACCCTTAGACCTCAAATAAGTAGGACATTCAGACTTTAAATGACCATACCCTTGACAACCATAACATTGTTGTCCCAAAGAATTATTAGAAGACTGACCTACTTTCTCCTTAGGTTTTTCAATGTTATTAACCTTAGTGGGTTCATTCTTCCTAAAATTTTTAGGTTCAACAGTGTTCTTACCTCTTGCCCTTCTGTTATTATTTCTCAGAAAGTTTCTAAAGTTCTTGGCAAGATAGGCAATCTCTATAGCAGAGAGATCATCATCAAATCTACCATCATCAACATCATCAACAGACTTAAGAGCCATTGATTTGGATTTGTTAGTCTTGGGAAGGTCTAACTCATAGGACTGAAGAGATCCTACAAGTTCATCCACAGGGATGGAGTCCACATCCTTACTCTCAGTGATGGCAGTCACTTTGGGTCTAAAATCTTCAGTCAAAGATCTAAGAATCTTCCTAACAATTTTAGGTTGATCATAGATTTCACCCAAATTATAAGCAGAATTAACAATATCATTCAATTTAGCATAGAATTCATCAAAAGATTCATCATCATTCATTCTAATGCTTTCAAATCTAGAGGTTAATTGCTGCAACTTATTAATTTTAACTGCCTTCGTGCCTTCATGCACAGTCTGGAGGATTTTCCAAGCAGTATGAGCAACCTCAACATTAGAGATTCTCTTAAATTCCTCCATGGAAACAGCATTAAAAATAGCATTCATAGCTTTGCTATTAAAAGCGGCTGCCTCCTTTTGAGAAGTTTGCCACTCACTCACAGGAGTAGTGGGCTTCTCCCATCCGTATTTAACGGAATTCCAAACTCTGTCATCTATGGATTTCAGGAAAGCTTTCATCCTTACTTTCCAATATGCATAGTTGTTTCCATCAAAGTGAGGTGGAACAACAAGAGAGTGTCCGTGTTCCATGACAACAAGGGTCAAGGATCAGCTTAAAGATCAAAGGATCAAACAAAAAGCTACCCGCTCTGATACCACTTGTCAGTTCGTTTAGACCCCTTAAACCCAACAGATTAACCTAGTGAATTAGCCAAGTGATTAACTTAGGTAATTTAATTAAAACTAGGTTAACACAATTAAGCAAAAATAACAAAGCAACGGAAAATAAACAACACAAAGATCTGATGACCCAGGAAACCACACCGGTAAAAACCTGGGGAGGATTTGACCTAGCTATCCTCAAGGTAAACTGAATCCACTATGAAAGAATTGAAGTTTACACAATAGACTTAGACCACTAACATCTTATTGCTACCCAAGTGTAGGAAACTTACTACCATGACCCCATGATAGCTCCGAGATTCACGGACTCCTTCTTTCCGGAATTCTTCAGCAAATCCACAAGCGCACCTGCTTGTATATCTTTGTGTTCTCTTGATTCTGCAACTGTATGATTTACACAACTCTTGACATAAATCTCAAGTTTGTAAACCCTAAGTGTATGTGAAGGTAAACACCTCTAGATCTCACAATGAGATTCACAAACACAGCAAAACAGAACTCTAAAAACGTGGCTAGGGTTTTCCCTTTTATACTTAGGGCAAAACATAAAACCCTATACATTAAAACGGGCTTGGACTGAATTGGAATTTTCTGCAGAAAAACGTTCTGCATGATTTTCGATCGATCGAGTCTAATTTTCGATCGATCGAGTCATACAGAAAGTGAACAGTACTTCTGCATAAAAACTCGATTCCAACTTTACAATAAGACCCATACTTTGAGCAAGTCTAACACACGACTAAACATTGTTTTGATCATGGTTTGCCAACATACAAATTGAAGTTCTAAATACATTAGTTCCTAATCTTTAGAACCTAACATTTTCACCACTAATTATGTGGAAAAGCTTGATCCGGCTCTCGTTAGGAGGGGACGTATGGACAAGCACATAGAATTGTCCTATTGTGGCTTGGAAGCATTCAAGGTTCTTGCCAGAAATTACTTGGATATTGACTCACCCCTTTGTTTGTGACTATTGGCCACTGGTTGGAGGAAACCAATATTACTTCTGCTGATGTTGCTGAGAATTTGATGCCTAAGTCACTGAATGATGATGCTGAGACTTGTTTGAAAGAAATTATTGAAGCTATTAAGACTGCAAAGAGGAAGCAAAAAAGAAGGCTGAGGAAGAGGCACAGTTAAAGGCAGAGAAAGAAGAGAGAGAGAGAAGCAAGAAGCTAGTCAAGAAGATGTGAAAGTTGATAAGTCTTTAGCTAAAGAAGTGAAAGAGAATGGTGTTGAAGTTGTGATAGATGATAAGACATTGGCTAAAGAGGTGAAAGAAAATAAAGTCATTGCCTGAAGTAAACTAGTATACAATTAGGACTGAAGTGAATAGGTGTTATTGTGTGCACTGCATTATGTACAATAAAATAACTTAAATTACCATGGAATTTTAGAAATCATTAAGAGATATTTCAATAGATTTAAAATTTTGTAATCTCAAATTATCATAGATATAAAACACATTCAAGTAAGGAATTTTAAAATTTAAAGATTTGGAATCAAGACATTTCAAATCTATTGGTTTAAAAATCCAAATTCAAGTATCCAAACACAACCGAAAGCTTTGGCAAACGAATATATGATTTTGTTAGGATTTTAGTTGGCTAATATCTGTCACAATGATATTAGATTAGGTTGAAAATTCCTGATCCAAAAAATCAATATGTCACACTCCGAACCCAAGTATAAAGATAGGCACGTGACAACTGCCGCACGCTTATAAAGTGAGCACCTACAAGTGTGCAAGGCCTTCTTAGCAACTAAAATTTATCCTCAAAAATTAAATCAAATAAATCTAAATACCTCAACAATTTTTTTATGAATAGCTCTCCAATAATTTAATAGGAATAAATTCCAAACCTCATGTACATAATGCCAATTAGCCAATAAATATAAAACTATTAGAAGACCATCCAATCCTAATATCACAAAGTTTCTTTTCCTGCTCACAACACAACATCAAACTCCCAAAACTCGATATTCTTCACAATCTGAAACTGGAGGGGGGGGAAAGGTGGGGGTGAGTTGACAACTCAATAAGTAACCAAAGTCCTAAAAAGTTCTATCAAGTAAATAGATCTGTAAAATAAAAATTTGTATATAAATCAAATATTTTAAATCTTACAATGTATCGTAGATGGATTAGAAAAATAATTAGTTTTCCATATATAACAAAGTTATACTTTACAATAGGTTTCCAAAAAACACATAAGTAGTTTTAGTAACTCATATAGTTAACATACTCAAATGTAATTCATATTCTTAACGATCTAATGACTATGATCACGCTATATCCCCGTGACTGGGCATCAGAATGCCAATGAATAACCCCTGTCAGTTCGTTTAGACCCCTTAAACCCAACAGATTAACCTAGTGAATTAGCCAAGTGATTAACTTAGGTAATTTAATTAAATCTAGGTTAACACAAATAAGCAAAAACAACAAAGCAGCGGAAAATAAATAACACAAAGATCTGATGACCCAGGAAAACCAAACCGGTAAAAAACCTGGGGAGGATTTAACCTAGCTATCCTCAAGGTAAACTGAATCCACTATGAAAGAATCGGAGTTTACACAATAAGACTTAGACCACTAACATCTTATTGCTACCCAAGTGTAGGAAACTTACTACCATGACCCCATGATAGCTCCGAGATCCACGGACTCCTTCTTTCTTAAATTCTTCAGCAAATCCACAAGCGCACCTGCTTGTATATCTTTATGCTCTTTTGATTCTGCAACTGTATTGGTTTACACAACTCTTGACATGAATCTCAAGTTTGTAAACCCTAAGTGTATGTGAAGGCAAACACCTCTAGATCTCACAATGAGATTCACAAACACAGCATTCAGAACTCTAAAAACGTGGCTAGGGTTTTCCCTTATATACTTAAGGCAAAACATAAAACCCTATACATTAAATGGACTAGGGCTGAGTTGGAAAATTCTGCAGAAAAACGATCTGCCCGATTTTTGATCGATCGAGCCTAATTTTCGATCGATCGAGTCTGACAGAAAGTTAACAGTAATTCTGCACAACAACTCGATTCCAACTTTATATTAAGACCCATACTTTGAGCAAGTCTAACACAAGACTAAACATTATTTTGATCATGGTTTTCCAACATACAAATTGAAGTTCTAATACATTAGTTCCTAATTCTTAGAACCTAACAAACTCCCCCTTTGGCAATCCGTGACAAAACACAGACTTAACAAAAGCTCAAAGTTTACACATTGAAATAGCCCATTACAACATAAATAGCCACTTAGACAATTCAACCTAAACTACTATCTAACAGTTGCAAAGTAGACAGCAGCTCGACTGAAAACAACCTGTATATTCCTGTAACACTTAACAAACACATAAACGCATGTGTGGAAGAAAAAAAACAAGGAATATAAAATAAACTTCTTGATTTCACAAAACACAAAATAAAGACATATATCATGAATAACATCATAAATATAAATCAATAAGCAATGAAGTATAGTGAAACAAGAAACATATCAGTAACCAATGTATCACAAAACATATATCTCCTAATCAAGAGCCAAAAAAGTAAAAAACAAAGTGAAGCGCCTAGATACAATCTAATAACTCCACAAGCTCCAAGGTATCACAAAAACTACAAAAGCTCAAAACTCCCCCTAAAACAAAAATCTCCTCTACAAAAAACTCCAAGATATACAATATGCACTCCCTCTTTTTGTGACGAATTGCCAAAGGGCACTCACTCATCATCAAAAGAAGGTGGAGGAGAACGATGAGAGCTCGCCAGATCAGCTCGCAAGGCACGTAGCTCATCAAGGATGTCCACCAATAACTGACCATGAGCCGCCTGAACGGTCACGACAGTATCCAAAGTCCGACGAAGGTCAGAAACCTCATCAAACGGTGGAGGAACATCAGCAGCAGCAACAGCAACAGGATCAGCAGATGGCTCAACTGCAGGAACATCTGTAGAAGAAGAAGGGGGTGGAGTGACACCGGAAGGCTCTACCCTAGGACGCTTAGAGCTAGCTCGAAGTTGAGTAGCCCTTTGCCTCAAAAAGGTAGCACCAATAGGAGCAATAATATGAACAGGCTCAGAAACAGGAAAATCATCTAGACCGAGATGAAGGAGAATCCTATGAATGAAAATAGGAAAGAATAGCGCATGAGCCGTAGAGCTAGACCGATGAACCTCGTTCAAAGAACGAAGGAACAAATGAGGAAAACTGATAGGAGCATCAGTGACTAGTGCATACAAAAAGACGCATCGCTCAAGAGGGATGGTGTGAACATGAGAAATAGGCCACAAAGAATGACACGCTATCCTAAAGAAAAGATAGTGCAGCTTGGAAAGCTCAGCTGAAGTGATCCGAGGATCAGAACCCCACTGGATAGAAGACCCAGTGATGTATGACAAGACATCATCCAGAGGAGGAGACTCCTCATAGGGAAAAACAGGATGATCAACAACGGGCACACCAAGAGCATCAGACACTACCCGAGAGGTAATGCGATACTTCACATCACGTAACCACACCTTTACCAAGGTATCGTTATCGTAGACATGGATAGAGAGGTTCGAATAGAACTCTCTAATCAAAGAAGCAGGAGGAGGACGCTCAAAATCAAGTAAAGGTAACCAACCCCGACGCTCAAAGTTCCGTCTCACCTCAGGATCAACCTCATCTAAGATAACCCTACGCTCACCCCAAATGTGACGCCTAAGATTAAGGGTCTCATAGGTCTCTTAGTTCTGGGCACTAGGAAACCAATCACTATCGAAAGAAGGTGAAGGGTCAGAAGTCCTACGGGCTCTAGTTTTCCTAGGCATGGTGCTAAGGAAAAGAGCCAAAATCAACTCCAAAAAGACAAAAATCCTAAATGCCGAAAATACCCAAAAATGCATGAAAAATAATGCATGAAACATGAAAATAAATTCAAAAGGAGGAGCAAAAAGGACTTACCGGCAGACTGCAAGTTAGCACAGCATAAAATATAGAAAAATAGCAAATCTATATGATGCATGAGTATAAACACCAAATGATGTATGTACTAATGCAGTAACAAGTTCAATCATGATTCAAATTAACAAAATTGGCTTGAGCAATTAATTTTTATCAAAAATACCCAATTTGAAAACCCTAAATTTTCAAAACACAACAAAGTGATAAATTGATCAACACAACAGTTAATTGACACAATATAATGATCAAATTTATCAATCCAACAAGCCAATTTCATCAATTTCAATCAAATTGAACAAAAACCCCAATTTTTATCAATTTCAAGCCCTAGAATTTCAAATTTTCCACAAAGCACAAAAATAATCAAATTAAACCATATGGAGTGTTTGAATACACTGTCCCCACAAAAACCCATGAAAAATTGTAAAGAAAAAGAGCCAAAATCAACTCCAAAAAGACAAAAATCCTAAATGCCGAAAATACCCAAAAATGCATGAAAATAATACATGAAACATGAAAATAAATTCAAAAGGAGGAGCAAAAAGGACTTACCGGCCTTGGGAGAGAGAGATTTAGCAAAAAGATCGGAAGAAAACGACAAAATCCAGCAAAAAGTGATTGACCGGTTGTTAGGGAGGAAAAAGTCTTTGAAAAGATTTTGAAAAAGTGAAAAGTCACGT
The DNA here is from genome assembly GCA_033629205.1 of Lithocarpus polystachyus. Taxonomy (NCBI): domain Eukaryota; kingdom Viridiplantae; phylum Streptophyta; class Magnoliopsida; order Fagales; family Fagaceae; genus Lithocarpus; species Lithocarpus polystachyus. The sequence goes on from CM066163.1 coordinate 83,644,693, forward strand.
GAAAAACTTCCCTTTTTAAAAACAACCAACACGATTTTCGATTGATCGAAAATTACATTCGATCGATCGAAAATACCTTCGATTGATCCAAATTCAACTTGGATCGATCGAGTCAACCAGAAACTTTTATACTGATTTTGAAACATTTTCGATCGGTCGAAAAACAGCTTCGATCGATCGAAATTCTGGAAAAATTAATTTTTTGAAAAACACACCAATTTCAGGACAATCACTTCTCAAAGCATCAGATTTTATGAGAAAAATGCATGAGTAAGAGATGAGATGTTTTCCAAAAACACATGAATTTTAACCAAGATTCCTCAAAGCAGAATTTTCTTTCAATACCCCAAAAAAAAAAACTCAAACAAGCAAACATGTTCTGCATCAATTTCCAGAAATTCTCAAACTCGGTTGGTCAGGCCAAAGAAACACACACAATAACATATACACAATTTAGCAAAGAATAACTTGTGTAGTGTGTGCAACTAGCATAAGCTTGAGAAACATGTGAGGTGATATACACATAGAGATCAATCACAAGTTCTACAAAGTTCATCACATGAATTTGAAAGAGACTATTACTTAAAGAGTTACATCCTATAACTCTCATATCTCCTAGAATAAAAGCTTGCAACCATGTAAGTTTCTTGATTTGCCTCATTATTCAATTTAATTAATTAGAAACTTAATAAAAGCTGGGATAATGTACACACCAATTTTATTTGAATTTGTGAGATTATTATAGCCCAATAATGTACACACCAATTTTAATAGAGGCTACACCTTATGTTCTTTTTGTGCATGTGCTACACTTTCTCGAGCACAAAATCTTACGATATGCACTAAGGTGTTCATGATTGGCTAATAAACAGTGGTGAGATGATTATTTATGCCTTTCTCAATAAGTTCAAGTCCAACAATCAAAGACATAAGACTTCAAGATCAAGATCATGTGATCAACAAATATAGCATCTTCCCACACAACATGCACAACAAGACCTTAGCTAGTAAAGTGCAATAGTAATAAGTGCATCAAAACTAAACAAGGTACATACATATGATATGTAAAATTTGATTGACCAACCTTGTCTTCAAATTTAAGAAAAAATAGCAAAAACACAATTTGCAAAAAAAATTTTATTTTTTTTTATTTTTTTTATATCAAAGAAACAAACATCCAAAAATGAAATGTATGAATGTAATGCAATGCAAGTCCTAGAAACAGAGGTCACCAAAGATAGAGCAATGAAGCACAAGGACCATGAAGTCAAGAATGACTAGGGACAAAGAATCACACCAATGACTTGACGAAGAGTCTCAAACTTTCCTCTATCAAGCGGTTTGGTGAAAATATCAGCATTCTGACATTCAGTTGGAATATACTCAAGACCAACAATTTTCCTTTCAACAAGATCCCTAATGAAATGATATCTAATCTTAATGTGTTTGGTCTTAGAGTGTTGAACAGGATTCTTAGAAATATCTATGGCACTAGAGTTATCACAGTAAACAATCATGGTGTCTTGTGATATTCCATAATCAATCAAAAGTTTCTTCATCCAAAAAAGCTGAGAACAACAACTTCCAGCAGCAATATATTCTGCCTCAGCAGTAGATAAAGAAACAGAATTTTGCTTCTTACTCATCCAAGCAACAAGATTAGCACCAACATAAAAACAACCACCAGTTGTACTTTTCCTATCATCAGCATTGCCAGCCCAATCAGAATCAGAAAAACCAACAAGAGAGAGATTTGACTCGTTACTGCAAAATAGACCATAATCACAAGTTCCAGCAACATATTTTATAATCCTCTTAACAGCATTTAAGTGAGAAACTTTAGGATTAGATTGAAATCTAGAACAAACACCCACACTAAATGCAATATCAGGTCTGCTAGCAGTTAAGTACAAAAGACAACCAATCATACTTCTATATAGGGTAACATCAACAGACTCACCTGATGGATCATTTGTTAGTTTTGCATTAGCAGCCATTGGTGTCCTAGCATGAGCAGCCTTGTCAAGACCAAAGCGCTTGACCAAATTTCGTGCATACTTAGCTTGATTGATGTAGATTCCAGCATCCGTTTGCTTCACCTGCAATCCCAAGAAATAAGTTAGTTCCCCAACCATACTCATCTCAAACATGGCCTTCATTTCATCTGCAAAAGATTGAGCAAGAGAATCATTGGTAGCACCAAAAACAATATCATCAACATAAATTTGAGCAACTACAAAATGATTCTTATCCTTTCGTATAAACAGAGTGGTGTCAGCAAAACCTCTCTTAAAGCCATGGTCCGTGAGATATGCAGTTAATCTATCATACCAAGCCCGTGGAGCTTGTTTCAATCCATAGAGAGCTCTCTTCAACTTGTAGACATCATTCGGCCTGTGAGGATCAACAAAGCCTTTCGGTTGTTCAACATATACCTCTTCTTGTAACATGCCATTTAAGAAAGCACTCTTGACATCCATTTGATACAACTTGAAGTTCATATGACTTGCTATAGCCAAAAGAATTCGAATGGATTCCAATCTTGCTACAGGTGCAAAAGTCTCATCAAAATCAATTCCTTCTACTTGTGTGTATCCTTGAGCAACAAGCCTAGATTTATTTCTGATGACAGTTCCATGTTCATCTGACTTGTTCTTGAAGATCCACTTAGTTCCAATAACATTGACTCCCTCAGGTCTAGGAACTAATTCCCACACATCATTTCGAATGAACTGATGAAGTTCTTCATGCATAGAATTTACCCAATCAGCATCTTGTAGAGCTTCATCCACCTTTTTCGGTACGAATTGGGATAGGTAGCATGAGTGAGTAATCACATTTAATGCTTTGGATCTCAATCTCATGTTATCATTCAAACTTCCTAAAATATTAATAGCAGGATGATTCAACCTAACTCTTGATGATGGACCTTTGACCAATGAAGTAGTAGTACCTTTCTGATCTGATGGACTTTGAACCTCTCTCTGTTCTTGTGCAGCTCCATGAACTGGTGTTGAAGGTTCTGAACTCGATGGCACAGATGTTGTATCATTCAAAACCATCAACTCTTCCTCTGTATGCTTTCCCACATAGTTTTCAGGTAGGGAATCATCAACTTCCATCATCTTTTCTTGAACTTAAGGTGCATGTTCTGAATGGCCTTTTGAGTTTAATTCATCATTGATCACTACATTTGAGGATTCCATGACTGTTTTAGTTCTCAGATTGTATATTCTGTATGCTCTACTGGTGGAAGAGTATCCCAGAAAATAACCTCTATCACTCTTAGCATCAAACTTTTCCAGGTTCTCTCTATCACGCAGAATGTAACAGTCACTGCCAAATATTCTGAAGTATTTCACTACAGGCTTCTTTCCTCTCCAGAGTTCATAGGGAGTTTGCTTGGAATTTGGTCTGAAATACACCCGATTGAGAGTGTGACATGCAGTATTAACAGCTTCTCCCCAAAAAGATTTAGGCATCTTCTTATTATGGAGCATGACACGGGCCATTTCTTGTACAACTCTATTTTTCTATTCCATAATTCCATTTTGTTGTGGTGTTTTGGGTGAAGAGAATTCCTGACGGGTGCCTTGATTATCGCAGAACGTAGCCAGTTTGGTGTTCTCAAACTCTTTTCCATGATCACTTCTTATTCTGGCTATCACAGTTCCTTTTTCTACTTGCAATTTCTTGCACAGATGAATCATTTTTTCGGGAGTCTCAGCTTTATCTTTCAAAAGTACAACCCATGTGAATCTTGTAAAGTCATCCACAACAACTAAAATGTACTTCTTTCCACCTAAACTCTGAACTCTGGCAGGACCCATGAGATCAATGTGCAGCAACTCCAAAGGTCTCGTAGTTTGAACATCAGCTACAGACGGATGTTTGGACTTCACTTGTTTTCCCATCTGACATGGTCCACAAATGCATTTTTCAATCTTCTCAAACTTGGGCAACCCAATTACTGCATCACATTTTGAAATCTTCTCTAATTGCTTGAAGCTGGCATGTCCCAACCTTTGATGCCATAAGTCAACTTGATTGATCTTAGCACTGAAGCATTTGTTGCTTATACTTGGAGTGATACCATAACAGTTGTCAGCAGTCCTCACACCAACACACATACAATCACCTCCTTCATCAAGTATTTCACATTCTTGTTTGGTGAAGAACACATTCAGTCCATTGTCACAAATTTGACTTATGCTGAGTAAGTTCGCCTTCAACCCATCAACATACCACACATCTTCAAAGACTAGTAGTCCTGGAATATCCACAGTACCAATGCCTCTGATCACAGATTTACTTCCATCTCCAAAGGTAACTGTTCCAATCTTTCCTTCGAAGAGTGTCTTGAACAAGGCTTTATTTCCTGTCATGTGCCTGGAACAACCACTATCCAAATACCAAAGACAAGAATCACGTGCCTTTAAGGAGGTTAAAGCAGTATAACACATGTAATTATTGTCATATGTGAATATAGCAAGACACTCAAGAAAGATTTTAACACACATAGTAAAGGACAAGCACACCAAGTACACAATGTGGCAAAATAAAGAGAAGATTTTAGAGAAATCCATAACAACAGGGGTCAAGGATCAGCTAAAAGATCAAAGGATCAAAACAAAAGCTACCCGCTCTGATACCACTTGTCAGTTCGTTTAGACCCCTTAAACCCAACAGATTAACCTAGTGAATTAGCCAAGTGATTAACTTAGGTAATTTAATTAAATCTATGTTAACACAAATAAGCAAAAACAACAAAGCAGCGGAAAATAAATAACACAAAGATCTGATGACCCAGGAAAACCAAACCGGTAAAAAACCTGGGGAGGATTTAACCTAGCTATCCTCAAGGTAAACTGAATCCACTATGAAAGAATCGGAGTTTACACAATAAGACTTAGACCACTAACATCTTATTGCTACCCAAGTGTAGGAAACTTACTACCATGACCCCATGATAGCTCCGAGATCCATGGACTCCTTCTTTCTTGAATTCTTCAGCAAATCCACAAGCGCACCTGCTTGTATATCTTTATGCTCTTTTGATTCTGCAACTGTATTGGTTTACACAACTCTTGACATGAATCTCAAGTTTGTAAACCCTAAGTGTATGTGAAGGCAAACACCTCTAGATCTCACAATGAGATTCACAAACACAGCATTTAGAACTCTAAAAACGTGGCTAGGGTTTTCCCTTATATACTTAGGGCAAAACATAAAACCCTATACATTAAATGGACTAGGGTTGAGTTGGAAAATTCTGCAGAAAAACGATCTGCCCGATTTTCGATCGATCGAGCCTAATTTTCGATCGATCAAGTCTGACAGAAAGTTAACAGTAATTCTGCACAACAACTCGATTCCTACTTTACATTAAGACCCATACTTTGAGCAAGTCTAACACAAGACTAAACATTGTTTTGATCATGGTTTGCCAACATACAAATTGAAGTTCTAATACATTAGTTCCTAATTCTTATAACCTAACAACCCCCATTGGCTGGGTATCAGAGTACGTACCAATGAATAACCCCCATTGGTTTGGGTATCAGAATCAATTCATAGTCAGATTGTCCATAATCATATGTATGAAATCATAGTTTCTAACAAAAATATATCATATTCAATATATATATATATATAATCAAATATTCAATATTCAAATCTATTTGTGATATTTCTATAATTCTTTACTTTAAATCAATATAGCTAAGAAACAATTAAATAAAGTAAACTTTATATTCAATGCTCATGTATATTTGTGAAAATTCTTTATTCTTTACTTTGAATCAGTACAACTAAAAATAATTAAATAAACTACATCACATATTCAGTAATCAGATATATTTAGGATAATTCTTTACTTTAATTCAGTAATACAATAGAAATAAAACTGTAACAATTGTAAACAATTTTCAGTAATTAAAATACGTAAAATAAAACTAATTATGATAAGGTTACTTACCTCAACTAACTCACCTCAAAGAACCTTTTTCCTAACACTCTCTCTAAAATCTTTAGATATTACCTAAAAATTTTTAAACACTATACTCAATAATCAAAATAATTCAAGAAAAACTTATAACGTTACTCAGTCAGAAGAGAGACTAAAACAAAAACTAATAATTTCTTCATTATTAACTCACACAAAAATCCAAGAATTTTATATATATATATATATATATATATATATATATATATGTCCTTTACTTTGTGCCACAAATAGTTTCCTAGGGTTAAAGACTATAGAATACCTATAAGGTCAAAAGTCAATTTATAAGAAACACCACCAGAACACAATTACGTTACACCTTTTTTTTTTTTTTTTGGCTTGACAGACCTCAAACCTATACTACTAGACTATTGTATTTTCCCAACTCCATCAATTTTTGGTACAACCTTAAAGCAAAACTGTGCAGAATCAGACCCATTACAACCATGCCTAACCTTCAGCAAACCCATCTACACTTAATGCAATAGAGGCGTAGGAAAAGAATAACTATTATTGAGACACTACATGTACCAAGGATATGATTTAATCCCTTCTTGGTTCAAATCGTAAAAAGTATTAGATATTTAAATAGTTTCACTTCTTGGCCAAAATATCCACATAAAAAAAAATATACTCTAATTCCAAATAAAATTTAGATTCGACAAGAAAGAGATTTTTAGGCTCTTACCTCAATAGTATGGTCAATCCTTCTCTACTTCAATCCTTTGAGTAGTCTCCTCTCTCAAAATATCTCTCCATATACATTGACATAATAAGCTTATATAGCTAGGGTTTCAACCTTATTTTATAAAAACCCCTTAGAAAAAAATTAATTATAAAATTGACCCCATAAACAAATTTACTTAAATAACCTTTCTTTTAATCATTTTTTTTTTCGGGGTATTACACAATAAGATGCAAATGTTGCATCAAAATAATTCCAATATGCAGAATCTTGCTTGAGCAAGAAATGAAGTTGCTCCAGCAAGCACTGTATAGTGAACAGTAACCCCATGAGAGTATAGAAGGTGCTGAGCTATTTTTGTGGAAGAATATATGCTTACTCTGTAAGGATTTAGTGTAGCCGCCCATTCCAAATTGGTGAGGGTCTAGGGGGGTATGAGTTTTAGTGCTCTGTTTTTGTCATGAAGCATGTTTGAGAGTTCGAGCTGCCAAGCTTCCCTTCAAAATGAAAAATACATAGTGAGGGAAAGACAACCCCTGGCTTTAGGTCCAAAAACCTTCCTTTGATTTCATTTGTTCTTGCTTCTTTGAACAACCCAAAGAACTCATGCCAAGTGTTTGATATAATAATTTTTTCATTAATTCATTCAGCTTTCAGTCCCATAAGTCAGTGTTAGAGGTTGTAAAACCACAAAGCCAAAACATTAATGGTACTTATGGTCTATTTGGTTGGAAGGCTAGAAAAGTAAGAAGACAAAAAATTGGAAATGGATTAAAAACTGGAAGGATATAAGAGATTTAGCTTTCTCTGTTATGTGTTTGCTTGGGAGGATAGAAAATTCATTTGTTTGGTCAAGAAAAAAAAAAGAGTGGATAGAAAATATTATTTGTATAAATTTACTTCCATGCCCTTGTTAAATAACAAAAAAAAAATTAGCAAAAAAAAAAAAAATCAAACCAGATACTAAGAATAAAGAAAAATGAACAAACCGAAAATAATATATAAAAGAGAAAAGAAAACAGAAATGAAAAGTACCAAAAAAAAAAAGGGACAAAATTTAGCTGTAAAATTGGTTGCAACCTAAGGCTACAATTTTACTTAATAAAATAAATATTATTACATATTTTGAAAATCTATTCATTTAATTGCATATATTTTATACTAGTAATACACATGTAAAATTTTTTGTCAATCGAATATTTTTAATTATACGATCTATTAGCTTATATTTTATGCATAAATTTAAACTGCAAAAACTTACAATTTAAACAATTTATTAATAACATATCAATTGATCTTCAATTTTTTAAAAATTTTACAAGTATAAAAAATATAATAAGAAAATATAATCCAATAATAGACTTGCCAAAATTCACCTTCAATAAAATAAAATAAAATATCAAGTAAGGTTGTAACCTTAGGTTACAACCAATTTTGTAGTTAAACTATGTAAAAAAAACAAAAAAACAAAAAAACAAAAACAAAAACCAAAGAAATAAATAATAATAATAATAATAAAACAAGACAATACAATACCGAAACCAGATGGTAATATAAAAGGACAAAACCGAATAAGAAAACTAATGACAAAAAACACACACACACACACTCACACACAAAAAAGGACAAAAATATTTGAACCCATTTGAACGTCGGTTGGGTACACTGCATAAAAGGGCATTATGGTCTGAGAAAATATTTTGATACGGTCCCGCTAGTTTTCCTTTCACAAAGATGAAAACTTGAGTTTTCTTTTTCACACTTCAATAAGACTTTTTTTGCCATTTACGTTTTGTTTGTTTCAGAGTAAAATATTTTCAAATGTAAAATTTTACATGTAAAATCTCATATCCCAACAAATCCAAGCAACCACCAACAAAGTGGCAAAACCCAACCCACCACCACTCCACTGACCACCCACACCACCCACAGATCGAAACAAAACCACCCACCTCCACTCCACCAACCACACAAATCCACATGTTGGAGAGGGAAAAAAAAAAAAAAAAACAGCCGGCCAACCACCCATTGCAGCCCACAATCCCTGCAACCACCATGTGCCAACCACCCAACAAAAATCCACAAACCCAACCTTAAAATCGAGATTGGTAAGCTATAAGCCCATGCAGCACTAAAAATATAAAATCAATAACCCCACGCAGCAAAAAAGTAAAACCAAATCGAGCCAATGAGTGACCTATTGAAGGTGGAGGTAGAGACGATGGAGGTAAAGCCGGTGGAGGTGGAAAATAACAAAAAAGAACCCAGGTAGTTCAAACCTGAGAATTGGTGTTTAGATCTGACCATGATGGAAGTGAGGCTAGTGCTGGGTAGAGGTGAGGCCGGTGATGGGTGGTGCCAACGATTGGAACGGTGACCAGTGATGAGTGTCTTGGTGGTTTGTTTGTGGGAGAGAAGGGTTTGATGGTGGGCAGGGGCGGCCCTACCCTTAGGCGAATTAGGCCTCTAAGTGGAAGGGAGGCCCCAAAATTTTAGAAAAGAAAGGGTAGTAGGGGCAAAAATAAATAAATAAGTTTCAGATGAATTAGAAATATCCAATCCTTCCTTTTAACCCAAAAACAAAAATTTGGTAGATCTGGTTAAACATTGGTTCTAAACAAAATTATTGCCCAAAAATAATATTATTATCCTCTAGACAAACCAAAAATCAATAAGATAAACTACAAATCCAATCTAAGAGATTAACTACAAAACAATTACAAATCAAAACAAATAAAAAACCTCAAATCCCTAAAATTTCTTTCCCTATGCTTCTTTCTCTCTGCTCTCCGCCTCTCTCATTCTTTCTCTGATTCTCTCCACTGTTGCTGGCTCTCTGGCTCAGTGGCTCAACTGCTCAAGCTTGAAGCTTCCTCCGATCTAAATCATCCGATCACATCTGATGATTCTGATCTGAAAACTCTGATTCTCTGAACTGCCGTGCTGACTGCCTTTTTTTTTTTTTTTTTTTTTTTTTCGGCAGTGCTGCGTTGCTGCCGTTGCATATGCATTTTAATTGATTCTGCATCTGCAGGTTTAGAGTTTTGGGTATCACAGTATATCATCGTATCAGGTATAAAGAACAAAGGCTTAGGCGCTGGCTTTCTCTTCATTTTATTTGCTATCCATATTTTGGGCCTGTTTTGTGTTTTGTTTATATTGAATTTAGTTATGGCTGGCTCATGGCTGGACGTTTCACGTTTGGTTTGGGCCTTCAAGATTTTTTTTTTTTTTTTTTTTTAAGCCTGCGTGTTTTGTTTATATTTTGTTTATTTGTGTTTTTTTTAGTTAATGGTAATATATTGAATAAGTCTTTATTTATGCAAGTTGAGATTGCTAAAAACTTGTTATTGTTCGGTGAAACTATAACAATACTTTTTATATATATCAGGTTCTATTTCTCATTTGCTCTACACTAGAAAGTTTTTTTTTTTTTTTTTTTTAGTCTTTATAAATATATTGTTTGATTAGAAATGTCTACTAGAAAATATGCATCTAGATATGAAAAACTTCAAAAAAAAAAAATTAATTGAGTCTTAAAAATGATCAATGGATAAATTTGTTATTAGTAATAAACAAAATATAACACAAAATTTAGATGAAAATATCACAACCGAGCAAGAAAAATAGATTAAGTGGATTAGCTATATTATCGATTGAAAAAGACATGTTAGAAGAACATGAATACAAAAATTTAATTATTCAATATGCATCTCAAAAGGCAAGAAAAATAGATTTTAAATGAAATATATTATTGTGAGGCCACGTTTTGTTCGTCCTCGGCAAGGCTCTGGGCGCAGTGCTGAGGAGGCTCAAAGTGTCCCACATCGAAGAGAGCTTCCCCCACTTTCAACGTTATAAGCTGTGAAGCGAAAGAAGTAGTGTACCATCGTATTACGGTATTCGAATACGAGAATACGATGGTACACTACTTCCTTCGCTTCACAGCTTATAAAGTTGAAAGTGAGGGAAGCTCTCTTCGATGTGGGACACTTTGAGCCTCCTCGGCACTGTGCCCAGAGCCTTGCTGAGGACGAACAAAACGTGGCCCCACAATTATAATATAACAATATTAAATAAACATTAATTTAATCTATATATAAGTATAAAAAAAAGATCTCATTTTTAGTTCTCGCCTAAGGCCCCAAAATGTTTAGGGCCAGCCCTGATGGTGGGTTGGGTAATGGAGAAGAAACTGGGAAAGTATAACTGCATGAGAGTGAGAGAGAGAGGCAGAGGTATCGGGAATGAAAGAGTATAGCAATTGTAAAATATATTATCAATATTTCAAGTGTAAAACATTTTACACAAATTTACTTTAGTTGGTACAGTGAACTAAAAATATTTTACTTTTGACTAAATGTTTTACTATAAAATAAACATCGTATAATGTGAAAATATTTTACATTGAAACAAATAGTATTAGTTCACACTCATAGTAAAAGCAACGCATGACTTTAATTTTAACATCATTTTTTTTTTCTCATTTTCTCTTAACAACTACCAACTTAGCAGAATTAATTTTTTTTCCCCGTATAAAGGTTTCAGTACCAAACCCACTGAAAAATAGGCACCAACAATGAAGAGTCTTGCAATGTGGAATTTTAATAATAATCAGTATTATTTCCGTACGATACACGATTTGATGAAAAATCATATTTAAGTTAAAAAAAATTAAAAAAATTAAAAAATAAAAATAAATTATTAAATAAATAGTAATAATAAAGAAAAAATAGGTAAATGATTTTAATAAAAAATTACTTTAAGTTATGATTATTTAGAGTTAAGTGTTTATCTCTTTTTATATTTTAAAATTCTCTTTGTGCTTTGTGTTAATTTCTTAATATGAGATATGGAATGAGTTTGATCATTACTCTTTGGGATATGTTTAATTTATACACTAGCCAGTACAAACAATAATAAACAAAATAATTCCTTAAAACCTATTTTTTCCTAATGATAACATAATTGAATACAATAACACACTCACAAATTAAATACAATAACCAAAACTTATAATCAAAATATATACAAAAGAGTTCAAAAATTGATGATGATGCCGAAAAATCGTCAGTAAGCTGCACAGTTCTCACGTGCTCTAGACAACATCTGCACTATAAAGAAAAAAAAAAAAAAAACCCTACAGAGAGTACCGATGTGGTGTCGGTCAAATACCCTCTGAAAGTTAAGTTAGAGAATGTTCACAACTCTAGAATGCCAGAGTTGAGAGAAATTATACGTACTTTGCTTTATGAGGGCTTTTGGCTTTTATAGTAATGTTAAACCGACCTTTGTTTTTTGGTCAAGAAGATGTTTCCTTGTGGGGAAGATCCTCATAAATATACATATTTTGCAGGATTCTTCCCATGTAGCGATTTTGTTGACTAGGGTTAATCGTAGGGCGCAAAATATTTCCATTTAGGGTTTCTTGGAGACCTTCAAAGCCATGTAGATGACACGTGGCTTTTCTATCCGTCCCCCTCTAGTTCATTTAGCTGGAATCTATCCATCATGGAGAATCCATCTGTCTCCCTCTCCCTCTGTCTAAGCTATATCCTATTACATCTATCATTTTTTGTTAACCTTGGAGAATGGGTCCGTCCAGTTCCATTTTTTCCTCTCCAATTGAGAATATAAAAAAATTATAAAAACTTACATAAGAGAACCAAGAACTTAAATGAGTATCCATTATTTTTCTTTTTTATAGTAAACTTCCTTTAGCAATCAAATTCACAAGCAGAGATCAATAAGTAAGATGAATTTATTAGATTAAAACATAAGAGTAAATTGCATTTTGAAAAAAAATAAAAAAATACAACAACGTGGGGTGTATTCTGTGGGATTTAATTATTGGGATGACTTATTAGTTAAGAAAGATTGTCTTGAAAAACCATGGCTGAATTTATATATATATATATATATATATATATATAAGTCCTAAAAATTTTAATAATAGAATTTTAGTTGGAGTAGAATTTATATTTTTAAAACTTAGATGATAAATTTTTATTTAAATTAAATTTGAACAAAGTTTAGTTACAAAATTATACCTAAAAAAAATAGAAATGAATATCTTTTTATTGGAGGTGAATTTTGATAAATCAACCTTTGGATTACATTTTCTTCTCATACCCTCCATGTTTGCAAAATTTTTAGAAAATTAAAGGCCAATATCTCTATTGCCAATAAATTGTCTAAATTATAAGTTTTTGTAGTTCAAAATTATACATAAAATATAACTTTATAGATCATATAGTAAATAATATCCGATTGACACAAAAGTTGACATGTGTATCAAGAGTATAAAGAACATGTAATCTAATGGTTTGATTTACAAGATTTGTTGTAATTTTTAAAGGAAGTTTTGCCTTAGGCTACTGTAAGGACATAATTTGAGTTTATAGTCCAAGGGATGGATGCGTTTAGGCCCAAAAAGCCCAATACAATGAATTTGTAAAGAGTGAGTTGGAAAACTGGGTTTTAATGAGTTAGACAACAAGTAAAGTGAATCCAAATGACAAGAAAATGAAGATAGACTAGTTTAATCTAAAAAAATCGTCCTCGGCACAATCCGAGTAGATCAGTTCTTATATTTCTTATCAAGTTTGATTACAAGTTCAACTCTTGATTACTACCGTATTTTTCTCTTCTTTTCTCGATCCCCTTCCTTCAGGGTCTCCTTTCAATTTTATACTCTCTTTCTTCCTTCATCTCTATCCTTTACGTGTAGAGTAGATTGCTAGTGTTGATCCTTGTCCTATCAGCACCTACCTGAAGTCTTTTGTAGTAGCTGTAAGGCTAAAAATTACAGTTCATGTATTACTTCTTCTTTAATGCGGTTAGAGAGTTAGCTATAGAGTATTTAATGCGGTGGTAGCAACTTTCCCTTTAGATATTTCATGGTCTCCCTCTGTCCTGTTCCTTCTTGATACTTATCCTTACCAGTAGAATCATCCGGAACACTGTTCTTGATGTCAGACCGCACATTCTAACCTCAGCTTTACTCAGCCAAGGAAGCATTCCTCCTCGAGCCGCCTTCTTGGATGATCATGATAAGACTTCACCTCTTCACTTACCAACACGAATTCTTACCCGTCCTCGGATTACATAATGTCCTCGGATTGAGCCCCTTGCCAAATATACACATAGATATGTACTCTTGGGCCTATCACCCCTACAGTTACAATAAATTTTGTAACTAAACTTTGTTCATTAAATTTTTATTAAATCTTATCCCTTAGTCAAGAGCTTTGTAGCTTAATATCCTAATAAAATATTAATGTAATAAGATTCAACTTGAGGAAAAAAAAAAAAAAAACAAAAGCAAAAGCTTGGATAATGTGAGATTTAAGTTTAGAACTTTTTTATAATAGTCTTTTAGTTTGAATAGAATTTAAATTTGTTTAAATCATGCATCTTGAGGGAAAAAAACAAAATAAAAAATGTGATTATTGTTAAATCTTATCCCTTTGTCAAAACGTGAGTTTGTGTTTTTTTAGAAAGAAAAAGTGGGTTTTTGTGTGGGATTTAAATTTATAAATTTTTTATAAAAGACTTTTAGTTTGAATGGAATTTAAATTTGTTGAAATTTAAATTGTAAAATTTTACCTAATTTTACCTATTCCTTCTTGATACTTATCCTTACCTAATTTTACCTAATTTAAATAGTTGTTAAATATTATCCCTTAATTGAGGAAATATATCCTAACAAAAAATATATAATTAATTTTCTAATTAATGAGAGTAACTATTTGGCGCAACCACGAAAAGTCATGGCTGAATATATATAAGTTCTAAAAATTTTGATAATAAACTTTTAGTGAGTAGAATTCAAAATTTCTAAAACTTAGATGATAAAGCTTTATCTAAATTAAATTATTGTCAAATCTTATCCTTAGTCAAGAGCTTTGTAGCTTAATACACTAATAAAATATTAATTTAATAAGATGCAACTTGAGGAAAAAAAAGTGTGGGTTATGTGGGATTTAAGTTTTTTTTTTTTTTTTTATAATAATAAACCTTTAGTTTGAATAGAATTTTTTTTAAAATTATTATAATAACATGCAACTTGAGGAAAAATAAAAATAAAAACATTGGTTGTGTAGGATTTAAGTTTAGAAATTTTTGATAATAGACTTTTAGTTTGAATGGAATTTAAATTTGTTTTAAATTATTGTTAAATCTTATCTTTTAGTCAAAAATTGGGCTATTTATTTATTTATTTTTAATAAAATTAATTTACTAATTAGTGAGAGTAGTCACTTGATCTAACCATGGCTTCTAAGTCCAACTTTTATTATATTTACGGAAAAAAACAAAAACAAAAGTGTGAGTTGTGTGGGATTTAAGTTTAGAAAATTTTCCATAATAAACTTTTAGTTTGAATAGAATTTAAATTTGTTTTAAATTATTGTTAATTCTTATTTATTTTTTTAAACGTGAGATATTTTTATTTTTTTAATCAAATTAATTTACTAATTAGTAAGAGTAGCCACTTGACCCAACCGCGTCTTCTTAACCTAACTTTTGTTATAATTGAGGAAAAAAGTAAAAGTGAAAACGTGGGTTATGTAGGATTTAAGTTTAGAAATTTTTGCTAATTGACTTTTAGTTTGAATAGAATTTAAATTTATTTTAAATTATTGTTAAATCTTATCCTTTAGTTAAAATGTGGGTTGTTTTTTTTTATATATAATTAATTTACTCATTAGTGAGAATAGCCACTTAGCCCAACCACGGCTTGTAAGCTCAAAATTTGTTATACTTTAGGAAAATAAACAAAAACTAAAACTAAAATGTGAGTTGTGTGGATTTAATTTTTAAAAATTTTAATAATAAATTTTTAGTTTGAATAGAATTCAATTTTTTTATAAATTATTGTTAAATCTTATCTCTTAGTCAAAATAAGGATTTTTTATGTATAAAATTAATTTATTAATTAGTGAGAATAGCCACTTGGTACAACCACGACTTCTAAACCCAATTTTTATTATATATTATATGATTTGAATAAGTAAAAAAATATTTTAATAAGTAATATAATATTAAAAAATTATAGTATTTTATGTAAGGGCATAAGAGTAAGTTAATTTATGCAAACTACCTTTTCTATTTTCTCACTTTTTTTCTCGACCAAACAATTTTTTTTTTTTTTCTATCCACATTTTCACCCCAAAACCAAACACAAATGAGGGAATAAACTAAAATCTCTTCTATTCTCCCATTTTTCTATCCCTTCCCCATTTCCTATTCTCCTACTTTTCCATCACTTTAATCAAACAGACTCTTAGAGTATTAGAGGTTTTAGCTTATTACGGGTGAAAGGCTAACGGAGGAGATCATTAACACTTCATTTATGAGTGCACAAAGAAATAGAATAAGTAAATTATAAAGGAATGAAATGTATTTAATAAAATTACTACAGTGTCATTGCACCACCGATAATCATGAAAAGAAAAAAAAAAGAAAAAAAAAAAAAAGAAGATGCTAGAGGGAAGAGAGGGCACGTCTTTTTTATTTCTAATATAACATAATGTGAGGCAGAAAATGATTTTTTGCAAAGCATAATTCATTTTTTGTCCATTAATGTGTGGTTGTCTGTTTTTTTTACTAGACTATTCTATTGACTTGCACGTTCTGATTTCACCAAAAATAGGAAAATGTTCAATATTATTTTAAACAAAACGTTTTACACAAAAAGAAATGAAACCTGTATTTGGACATGAGTTTAATATTTGCTATTTTTGTTCCAGCTAGGAGGCGCTGTTAATATGAAGGAATCACCGCTAGTTTTTGGTGTTTATGTTAGAATTATATGCCCACAAAAACAATTTTATGGATTTTATTTGATAATAAATTACATTTTCACATACATGATTATATTATGGGTATTTTTATAATTTATATATGGCTTGTAATGTCACCTCTAAAGAAAAATTATGCTATATAAGGAATCAAAGACATGAAATAATGATTTTTTTCTAGTCTAGTAAATTGTTGCTAGGTCAGGAATATTAGGGTCCGTTCGTTTGGGGTGAAAATAAGGACGATGGAAAACAAAGAGAGGAAAATAGGGTGGAAAATACTATTTTCCACTGTTCGTCTGAAGAATGAAAATAGGAAGGAGAAAAAACTCGGGAGATTCACTCTGGGTCCACATTTTTTTCCTCCTAAATCAGGAGGAAAATCTGAGGAGAAAAGTGCTATAGTAGCACTTTTACAAAAATACCCTATTCCCACCTTTTTTTTTTCAACGTTTTTTTTTTTAACGTGACCTGAACGTTCTCTTCTTTCTTTCTTTTTTTAATTTTTTTTTCAACGTGACCTAATCTAATTTTTACATTATAATAATAAAATAATAATAATTTATATATATGATATGATAAATTTTATATTATTTTATGAGTACAAATAAATCTATTTCTTACATATTATGTAACAAAGATATAATAGTCAATTTATATAAATTACATTTTTCATCTTTCCCTTTTTCTTTCCAACCAAACAAAAGAGTTTTCCACCCTTTCGCTTTTCCACCCATCCAACTGAACACACAAGAGGGAAAACTAAATATTTTCTATCCTCTCACAATTTTCCATCCTCTCACTTTTCCACTCCTCTAACCGAACGGACCCTTAAGGTTTTCCACTTCTTGACTAATCTTTGTGTCATAATACTTTAATTGCTTTGGTTATATTATTTGTGGAATTTACATATCATTTGTTGTGTGACTAACTATTTAATTAATTGTGAGTTACAGTAAGTTCAACTGATAAAGTTTCTGATAGTTGAATAAGAGATCTAGAGTTCAATCCCTGCCTACACAAAAAATCAATTGGTGTCTTAGTTTAATGATAAAGAGCTATCATCAAGAGCGGATGTCATAGGTTGACTTTTACGCTGCCTACACCAAAAATCGATTGGTGTCTTAGTTTAATGATAAAGAACTATCATCAAGAACGGATGTCAAAGACTGACTTGGTAACATTTTGTCTTTTTTCATCAGTAACGAGTAAAGAAAGTAGTGGAAAGATCCTGCCACCTTAAAAAATCTATTGTTCTACCTTTTTCTATAAAAAATAAAAACTAAAAATCTGTTGTTGTATTACCATTGTGCTTTGGAAACAAGCAAGCGTCAGTCTTAACTAGAAACCATGGCTTGTATTATCCTAGAAGAACTCGAGGCTCCCAGACAACACCGTTTTTTTTTTTTCTATACCATATTCCCTGACTTCTCACTAAATTCTGATCACACCCCTAACCCTTCACTATCCTCCTCTTGGCTCTTTCGACCTCCATCTCCTATAGTATCGGAAAATTTTTATTTTGAAATGATTGTAGGTCTTTCAGTTGCCATTCTACTTCCTTTTCCTACGGTTTCTCTGCAACTAAACAGGTTATGTTAATTTTTGGTTGATGTGGCACTATGAAATTTGTTTGTTTAGGATGAGATCCTAATTTTAATATATAAACTGGTTTTCTTTTATTTTTATTTTACTATTATTCTTTAATTTTTATTCTACATGGCAGTACATTATACACGTATGTGTCATAATTTTTTTTTTTTAATAATTTTTACTGTTAGTTATGTCAGCAATTTCCATCCATCACTTAATGACAGGGACAAAATTGAGACAATTTTAAAAGGTTAAGAACCAAATTGACACATTTGAAAAGTTAAAAACTAAATTAACATTCAACGTAAAGATTAAGAACCAAATACGTAGTTTACAAAAAAAAAAAAAAAAACTATTTAATTAATTAATCGATCAGGAGATAATTGAGGGTTAGTAGAGAACATAATAATTGTCCTTTCTTAGGTTGCATTTTCAAACTTGATCTTGTTCTTAGAATTTGAAAAATACAGTCAAACAAGAAGCATGGTCAAGGAATTTTCCAACATTACACCCAACACGCTTCAGTCGAGAGAAATACCAATATCAAACGGGTATGAGTTGGGATTACCATAGTGCAATTATTTTTATTATAAAAATTCAGCTAACACATTATTTAAAAATGTCATTTCGTTGCTCCATTAGTGTCATACTTATAAAAAATAAATAAAAAATAAATAAAAATTTAGCGAAAGTGTCATACATAAAAAATCTGTTGTTGTATTACCATTGTGCTTTGGAAACAAGCAAGCGTCAGTCTTAACTAGAGACCATTAGAAAACTTCACAACACAAAGTTGCTTTTTTTTTTAGACGAGGACGAAAACTGGACTGCGTGGACGGTCCCTCTTGTAATAAGTGTGGTTCCCCTGATGTGTAAATTTTGTTTCATTGTAATTTGGAAACTACTTGGAAAGGAATGCATGAGATGAGAGAAATCTAAACATAAAAAAATAAAAAATAATTTCTATTTCTTACTCAACAAGAAATTAACACCTAGCAGTACAATTTAATTTCTATATATAACGTAGCTCGGAGTTGTTCTTTCATCAGCAAACGTTTTCTTCTAAGTACAACTCATAAAAGGTTCAGAAGAGAAAAATGATGATAATGGGGGAAACATGGTCTCAACTAGGCCATGTTTGACAAATATTTCCCTCACCGTCTTCGTAGCCTAATCCTAAGTCATACTAAGAAATTGACTAGTTTCGTGTACCCTTATATCCAAATTAAGTTCCCTGTATTCACTGGCGAGTATCTTAAGCGTAGTGAAGCCTATGCTGCCATTGAAACATACCTCAGTAGGAAGTCCTCAAGCGAAGCTAAAAATCTTAAAGCAGTAGTTGTCAAAGACAGCAGTCAACCTGTACAACTGAGCATGGACGAGAACGAAGAAGTTACAGATGAATTTGAACGCATGAAGTTTTGGTGGGGTGTAAAGAAAATCACCCCAAGAACACAGTCATTTTCTTTCTACCCACAGATGGAGGAGAAGAGGTATTACAAGCTCACTTTCCATAAATCTCACCGAGAAACTCTCTGTGAGAAATACATCAATCATGTCCTGCAAGAAGGAAAAGCAATAACGGTGAGAAATCGACAAAGGAAGCTGTGCATCAACAATCCTAGTCAGAATTGGGGTGGCTACAGATCAACCAAATGGAACCATGTCACTTTTGAGCACCCAGCAAGTTTTGACACTTTGGCCATGGACTTGAAGAAAAAGGAAGGAATCATCAATGACCTTATTAAGTTCAGTGAGGGAAAAGAGTATTATGCTAAGATTGGCAAGGCCTGGAAGCGTGGCTACCTTCTCTATGGTCCTCCTGGAACTGGTAAGTCCAGCATGATTGCTGCTATGGCTAACTACTTGAACTATGATATCTATGATCTTGAATTGACAACGGTTAAGGACAACACGGAGCTGAGGAGGCTTTTGATCGACACGACAAGTAAGTCTATTATTGTGATTGAAGATACTGATTGCTCACTTGATCTTACGGGTCAACGAAAAAAGAAAAAGCAGCAAGAGAAGGATGAGGAAAAGAAGGACCCCGCTGGTAAAATGGCCAAAGGAGAAGAAGAAAGTAGTAGTAAGGTCACTCTCTCTGGTTTGTTGAATTTTATAGATGGGCTTTGGTCAGCTTGTGGGGGAGAGAGGATCATTGTTTTCACCACTAATTATGTGGAAAAGCTTGATCCGGCTCTCATTAGGAGGGGACGTATGGACAAGCACATAGAAATGTCCTGTTGTGGCTTTGAAGCATTCAAGGTTCTTGCCAAGAATTATTTGGATGTTGACTCACATGAATTGTTTGCGACCATTGACCATTTGTTGGAGGAAACCGATATGACTCCTGCTGATGTTGCTGAGAATTTGATGCCTAAGTCACAGAATGAAGATGCTGAGACTTGTTTAAAAAAATTGATTGAAGCTATTAAGACGGCCAAAGAGGAAGCAACAAAGAAGGCTGAGGAAGAGGCACGGTTAAAGGCAGAGAAAGAAGAGAAAGAGAAGCAAGAAGCTACTCAAGAAGATGTGAAAGTTGATGAGTCTTTAGCTAACGATGTGGAAGAGAATGGTGTTGATGTTGTGAAAGATGACAAGACATTGGGTAATGAGGTGAAAGAAAATGGAGTCACCGCCTGAAGTAAACTAGGATACATGATGACTGAATTTGTTCTTGTGTGCTCTGCATTATGTATATTAAAAGCCATCATATGCTATATTGATGCTTGAAGAATGTGAAAAGATGTGTCATAGTACTATATATGGTGGTTAGAACTATAAGTCTACTAGGCTGTAGTGAGTAGATGTTTGTATGTTTTTAGTTTGTTTAATAAGAACTACTGGCCACATTCTCTGGGAATGCTCCTTTGCCCGTAATACTTGAGCCCTAGTCCGCGGCAAAATCCAGAAGAGTAGCTCCGAGGCTCCGTGTTTCTACCACTGTGTTGTTTTGCTCCGAGGCTCCGTGTTTCTACCACCGTGTTTCTACTGGCTGTCTTGTTTTGCTTCTCTTCTGTGGGGTCTTGATGTGTGTTTTTTCATTTTAATATACTATTATCGCTGGCAAGACAAGTGTTGGGAAGGCTGGACAGAAAGGAGCTCAGACTGTGGTCTATTAGCGTGGTCTATATGGAATGCAAGAAGTTGTGTTCAGTTTCAAGCAAGTAGGGCCCACCCCACTTATATACATACAAGCAAACGTCTGAATTTTTAGAGCATTCTCGTTATGATGGGCAAATGCTATAAATGCTAAAATTTAGCATACTAAATGTTATAAATACTAAAAAACACACTCCATCAACCATCTCAAATCTTATTTATTTTGCAATTCAGCTACAGTAGACTGCTATCTCTAGCAGCCCACTGTAGCAAGATTGTAAAAAAAAAAAAAAAATACTTATTTAATAAATCACGCTTCCCTCTTTCGCGCCTATCTCCTCTTCACGCCTGTCTTCTTTGGTTTTCCTCGTTCTTTCCGCGCCTATCTACTGTTTTTCCCTCTCTGTTTTTTTATTTTTTCCCTAGTTCTCTAATTCTCCCAAGCCTACACCTCAGACTCCTCTCTTCTTCTTCTTCTTCTTTTTTTTTTTTTTTTTTTTCTAGTTCTCTATTTCTCCCAAGCCTACGCCTCAGACTCCCACTTCTTCCTCTCTTCTGTTTTTTTTTTCTAGTCCTCTATTTCTCCCAAACCGACGCCTCAGTCTCCTCTCTTCTTCTTCTTTTTCTTCGTTCTCCCTCAACCCAAGCCACTCTTCCACTCTTCCCTTCCCTCAACCCAAGCCGCTCTTCCCTTCCTTCAACCCACACCGCCAATTCATCTCTGCTTCACAACTCCCTCTGATCGAACCACCATTACAAACACAACCTCTGCTCTTCTTCCTCTGAGTGAACCCATACCAAACCCACTTTTCTCTCCCTGACCAAACCCAAAAACTCAGTCTTGATACCCATATTCTCATCTCAAAACCGAAGATTCAAGGGAGGGGCTCCATGGGTCAGGCTTCCATTTAGGTTTTGTTTTGGGTTAGGGATTTTGTGGGTCTTGTATTTGCTGCTCTGTTCTTCCTGATCTGATCTTAAAGCTAAAAGCTTTACCCAAATTTTGTACTCCAAAACCACCGTTGACCAGCACACGGCCCCGATTTGAGCTTTGGCGGACAAATCCTCAGCTCATCTCTAATTCTCTCTTGTCAGGTACACCTTGTTTTATTTTTATTTGTTTTTTGGTTTCTAATTCTGTTCCTATAAATATTCTCTTTATGTGAATTTTGATCTGTTTTCATGCAATTCTGGATTTAGTGGATTGGGTTTATTCTTTATAGTGTTATTAGTTATAAACCTCTGTTGGGTTTGCCTTTTTCTTTTTGTTTGTTTGGTTAAAACAAGCATAAATAGAGATAGTATTTGCTGCTCTATGCTGCTTAATTTTACTGCTTTGTTCAATGGTCATAGGGGGTGGCAATATTGAAGGTGGATGTAAGTCTCCATGACAGTGTGCAATGTTAGCTTTGTGATCTGTAGAGATAATATGATAGATTGGCCGGTTTGCTAGATTGGCCGATTTGCTGGAAAATGCCTAGGGCTAATGATAAAACTATTATTTATTTGTAACCACTAAGATTTGACCCAAAAAAAGCTTCAGGTAGCAGAACTGGAACTTATCATTAAAAGAAAAAAAGGTAGCAAAACAGGAACTTCTAATTAATATACTTGATTATGATTTTCAGTGATTTACACAATTGATTTAGTCATGCTATCTTTAAAGAGTCTGCCCAGTTGGTTTCAGGTGGCAAATTTTTATATGAAGAATTTGGAACAAAATATTTCAACTTTTGTGTGGCAATTATAATTGGTTGTTTTACCTGACTATTTATAATTAGACACTTCTGTTTTAGATTCTCAAATGAAACCTTCCTCAAATGAAAAATAGAATGTTTTGAGTGACATGCATACGTAGAGACTTTATTTTGAGGGTTATTGCTGGGTACAAAACATGGTAGTTAATGGTAGTTATTTGAAAACATAAAGAAAGAATAAAAAAGAATATTTAAATGAAGTTGTAAAAATAATAAAATGTTTGATGTTTGGTAAATTGTAAAGTGATATGTTAAAATTGATAAAGTAGGATTTTTAAGTGGTAAATGCTAAAATATTTAGCATTCTTGACGAGAATGCTCTTAGAGGAGTATGCTCTTAGAGGAGTACGCTAGGCAAGCCTCTCTCTCACCACCCTATGACACTTACGTATTTTTGCATGTAGGGGTGTTTTTATATTACTTTTTTGGATGTTGTTTAAGGAGTTTTTCTTGGACCGCGGAGTTAGTTGGGATTGGTAAATTTTGTTTTAAACTCCTTTGACACTTGTGTCTCTTCCTTATATATTTTTTTATATATTAATATAATTCTATCACTTTTGTAAAAAAAAAAAAAAAAAACAAAAACAAAACTATTCTGTTCCTATAAGATTCAATAAGAACTACTCTGTTCCGATAAGATATGAATCAAGTGGGACTTATTACCTTTACCATACTGTTCATTTTTTTTTTTTTTCTTCTATATAAAAAGACAGATGGGAGTCAAAGCAGCCCCAAGTATTTGTAGATTGTAGTACTGTTCTAGGCTCCTGATTATTTTTTGAATATAGAAAATTAAAATACTGCCAACAACTATGGGCTTGGCCAACTTCAGCTAAGCAAAACTTTAGCCAAGCTCTCAACCCAAGTTCATTCTCTCGGGCAGGGACGGAACCAGCTGGGCCCAAGGGGACCGGGCACCCCTGCTCCAAAATATATATATTTTTTAATTATTCTATATTTAATTTTTGTAATTGTCCTCTTTTTTCCCAATCAGTTTAACTAGTCTAATTTAAATAGCAATTATCCAACTCAAAAACATAAAAATAAAAATAATAAAAATACTCGCAATGGTAATTATATTTTAGCACAAAAAAAAAAATGTATTTCACCGTCAAAGAACAAAAAAATTATGTATTATTGGAAATGTTAAAATTAAATTTTTTGCAACTATAGTAAACTGTTATAGATACTAGTTGACTGTAGTAAGTTGTTAAAAATAAAACAAAATATTTCATTAAGATTATATTTCTTCCTTCAATTAAAAAACTCAAATTATCTCTCTTCCTTATTATTTTAATGAATTGTTTATATTATTTCAAATGAAGTGATAAAAAAAATAGATAAAGTAGTTTTTTGAGGTACAAAAGTGCCACCACTGTAAATACTCTAACTTAAAAAAAAAAAAAAAATCTTAGCCAACCTAGTATAAATAAAAAACAATATTTTTTTTGTTGTTTTTATCTTTGTTTTTGTTGGTAGATGATTAATGTATTTAGAAACAACGATTTTGTGTATTTATAATTTTTTAATAGTATATGGATGTTTATTTGAAGTTTTTTTTTTTTTTTTTTTGCTATTTTAAAATCCTGGGTTTATCTCTGCTTTCGAGCTAAAGGCCCGTAGATGTTGGGGTTCAGTTAGGTTGATACTAATTTTATTTTATTATTTTTTAGTTGAATAATATAATGAAGAGATTAAACTCAATGTTCCAATAGAAAATACAGCACATTGCATGATATCCCAAAAACTACCCCAGAAAAGTATTAGTGCTAAAAAGCAGGATCACTTATTTAATGTCTTACTGAGGGTTAAACTTCAGAGTGATGAACAAAGATCGCACGGACCACGTGTAGGGGATGAAAATGAACCTGTATATGAGTAGTATAAATTCTATAATCGTAGACATTATATATATATATATATATATATATATATTTATTTATATTTATAGTTTTAGCCTATGAGGTCCGTTTCTGACGATTGCCTTCTTTATCATCAGACCAAGATACCAATTGATTTTTTGTATAGGTAGAAATTAAACCCTAAATTTCTTAATCAGCCATTAAAAATTTTATCAATTAAGCTAACTAGAATCTACTATAATCATAAACTTTAGTGTATTACAAAGGAAAAAATTCAAATAATGGAAGACAATAGAAACACACCTCGTGTCATTATTGTTTAATAATAATTTGCAGAGAAAACCACTTCAAATTAATATATTATGAATGAATAGTTTTGTCTCTATAACCTATTACCTTTTTTATAATAAAAAAAAAAAAACCCCTTTTGAGGAAGAACAAAACTTCTTAAGTCTAGACTATTGTCACAGGATAGATTTCACCCAAATTTCTCTTTTTATCGCACTAAGTTGCTCACTTGGTCTCATCCAACATACACAAAGGAACACTCAAACTAGTTCGTGTGCATCAAGTAATCAACAACGGAAACAAGCGTGCACAAGAAGCATAGATTTATTACTTTACCTCAAAGTACTAGGGTTTTACCTCACCGAAAGCTACCTTAGCATCCAACACAATCACCTGAACTTAAATCTCACAAAGTTACAATGTTTTCCTCACTATGCATGCTTAGTTTACCTTAGATATACTTTTTTATTTTTTTATAATTAAAAAAATGGATTTCTTGTATAGACTCATCGACCCTCTACCATGTGGCGGCAACGGATAAAACCATGTGCACTATTGGAGCCTTGATAGAGTAACAACATAAGTTTATAATTGCAGGAAATAATTGTCATGTCAGTTACTTAGCCAAATTACTACCTCTATGTTTGTTGCCACATTATGGAATCTGCCAATTGTCTTGGAATCGTTCCCTTACTGTCAGCACTTCCCCAAAGTCAGCCTCTAGCTAGATACTGCCATTCTAACTTGCTACCACATAGCACAACCTTTCGCAAATGCAATAGCCTGTTGCAAGCCATTCTCAGCTACCTAACAGCCCAAACATGCCTAGCATGCTACTTTGTCCATGCACTCTAATTAATTTGGAGGGCTTAAGCCATGTCAATGCCACCTCCAAGTTTGGCTAAAATAATCCACACAGCACTCACAAGTCACAACAACTTACTCAGCACATGATGACTACCCATATGCAAACAAAACCAGCTCTTTATTTTGTTTGCCAAGTAGTGGGGTCGATGATCAAATTGCTTTTTTTTTTTTTTATGGAATCAATTGCTAGTTTATTGTACTAAAAAACAATCAAGACACCATTGCACGCTTTGTATTTTTCTTCGGCATGTCCTGTAATGTGAAATTTAGTTGGCCAGAGATTTGGATAAAATATTTAGCTCAAAGATCTAATAGCAACAAGGAAACAGGTGTCGTTGTGACTTAATAATATATATATATATATATATATATAAAACATAATTTAATATATAATTTTTTAAAATTCATTTATATGCCCAATCAAAAAATATTAATTAAGGCATTTATTTATTGTATATTAAAATTTGAGAATTATGGATGTGACATCATTTTATATTACACTAATCACATATCCGAGTGTTGTATATGATAATATTATTAGGGTGGTCTCATTAAATTTATTTTTTGTAATTTGGACTAATTTAATAAATAATAATGTATTTTTTAATCATATTTTTCTCAAGAATTCAAAGGTTATTTAGTGAAAATATTAATTTTTTAATAAAAGTTATTTTATTTTGTGTATCATTAAAGAAAAAAGTATATAAAATTTGGAGGAGGAAACAAATATGACTCTTGCTGATGTTGATGAATAATGAGAACTTGGTGCCTAAGTCTCTGAATGTAGATGCTGAGACATGTTTGAAGAAATTGATTAATTGAAGCTTTTGGGAGGGCCAAGGAGGAAGCTAGAAAGAAAGCTGAGGAAGGCTGAGAAAGAAGAGAAAGAGAAGCAAGAATTACTCAAGAAGATGTGAATGTTGATGAGTCTTTAGCGGTAAAGAGGTGAAAGAAAATGGAGTCACCGCTTGAAGTAAACAAGGATACAATTATGACCGAAGTGAATGAGTTCTTGCGTGCTCTGCGTTATGTATATTAAAAGCCATCATATGCTATAAAGATGCTTGAAGAGTGTGAGAAGATGTGTAATAATACTATAAATGGTGGTTAGAACTACTGGTCTACTTTATTTAAAAAAAAAATAAAAAGAGAACTACTAGTCTACTAGGCTGCAGTGAGTAGATATTGTGCGTTTTTAGTTTGTTTAATAAAAAGAGATTCTAGAGTTTGAAAGGGGGGTACAAAGCACAGATTCTTTTCCCCACATGTTTTGTACCCTGTTGAATGGCAATCCGTAATGGCAGCTAGAATGTTGTTGGAAAATTTTGGTATTTATTTGCAATAGCATTCACTAGTGTCCTTTCAAATTTTATTTGTGGATGGAGAAGTTTATGCTACTAACCCTGAGTTTCTGAGTAATAAGCCATTGCTTGATGTAAAACATGAAAACATCAGACAACAAATTCGTTACTTAAAAATGTTTCCTCTTGAGCTCTTTACTGTATGCCTTGTCTTGACACTCTGTTGTCTTCTTTGCCAGATTGTGTTAGAGCTGAACCTGTAATCTACAAGAAGCTGGAGACAGGAGCAGATGATGTGGCACTTTTGAGAGCTTTTGTTGGAGATAGGCCAACATGGAGGAATCCCCAGCATCCATGGAGAGTAGACTCAAGGTTTAAGCTGACAGGAGTTCCAACGCTCATCCGCTGGGAAAATGATACTATCCAAGGTCGCCTTGAAGACCATGAAGCACACCTTGAAAACAAAATTGATGCCCTTGTTGCTGGCAAATGAATGTTTTCTGCATATGTAAGATGGCTCTCACTTCCATTTGTTTCTCAGACCATCTTTTTTAAACAATTGGTACTTTAATCTGTATCCTCCTAAGGCTGATGAATAGTGTAGCAACATAGCAGCCAAGGAAATAAAGGTTTCATCTTTTTAGTGTTATTATTGAAATGTAGGCCATAAATGGTGGCTAATTAGCCGATATGATAATTTTTGCTGATGGTGAGCTATCATAAAATAAATGTAAAGTAAAAGAGAACAACTAGTCTACTAGGCTGCATAAGTTTTATATGTTGTTTGCTTCTTTTTATCTTGTGTTTATCTTGAGTTTTTTTTTTAATTATTATTTTATTTGAACTTGAATGTTAGAATTTTTATTAATATTTAGTTGCAAACCTATGCAATGCATGATCTAGGATAGTTATAATTTTTTTGCGTCGGTGTATATATATATATATATATATATATTTGCTTATAAAAATTTTGGAGCTTATATTTGCTTATATATCTTTTAATATATATATATATATATATATATATATATTTGCTTATAAAAAGTTTGGAGCTTCTTTTAACTACTCAATAGAGTCATCAACATAAAGAGTTTGCTTCATGTGGCCTAATTTTGTCATATTAACTATTTTGAGAGCTTATATGAAAAATATATATATATATATATATATAATTATTCTTGTTAGAGGGTGGAGAGGACAATAAATTTATTATATAAAAGAATTTCTATCATGGTATGTTAGATAACTTATACATTGCAAGATGAGCTTCATATGTATCAATAGAAAAAAACTTTCATGTGGTGAATCATTTAAAAGCATAAGAGAATCATAGTTATAGCAATTTCCTAGTTAATTTCTATCTAATATAGAAATTTGTCTTCAAATTCAAATTATATCATATCAGAACACTAAAATTATGTAATTCACTCAAAACCTAAAATATTAATAATAGCTAAGGGGAAAAAAGAACATAAAGAAAGATATTATCATAAATTATTAAATTAAACAATTAAAAATAATATTATTAATTATTTTTGTCATCTATATTTTTTAATAAATTCAAATTTAGAATAGCTACTTTCATTTGTTTTAATTTGTTTTAATAAATTCAGATTTATTAAAATTTATTTTCATTTTTTCAAAAAAAATTGTATCATATGACGGTAAGGATAATACCACGTGTACCATTATAAGTCTATACGACTCATTTCATTGATGCATCAACATCATAATGACATGTGTAATAATTAAACACAAACAAAGCATGTGAAATGATAAGGCTAAAGACAAACACACATATTAAGAAACCATAAACCATAACGCCTTTTTTGCATAACAAGTTCTAAAATAAAGTAAAACACTTAAATATCAGTAACTTAAACTAACTTCAAGCTAGGAATGACGTGCTATCGCTACAATGCAAACTAGAATTTTATTATAATGAAAAGAAAATTCTGAAAACAACACACTAGGATACATTGTTATCAAATAAACTAAAAAAAAGAACAGACCACATTTTTCCACAATCACTAGCCAATGCATAATTAATATTGCAATAGCAAATGATGTGCTGGTCTGAATTCATAGGTACGTTCAAATTCCCTTCGGTGTTGGTACAGCCCTAGAAGCATTATATGCACATTTACTCTTGAGCAATAGAGGGAATAAAGGATTAAGTGGGAACATCTTGGGCCTACACTGTTAGGTTCTAAGAAATTAGGAACTAATATATTAGAACTTCAATTTGTAATGTTGGCAAACCATGATCAAAACAATCTTTAGTCTTATTTTTAGACTTGCTCAAAATATGGCTTTTTATGTAAAGTTGGAATCGAGTTACTGCAGAATTCACTGTGCACTTCTGCTTGGCTCGATCTATCGAGAATTAGACTCGACCGATCGAAAGTCGTGCAGAATGTTTTTTTCTGCAGAATTTTTCAACTCAACCCTAACCCATTGAATGTGTAGGGTTTTATGTTTTGCCCTAAGTATATAAGGGAAAACCATAGCCACGTTTTTTAAGAGTTCTGAATGCTGTGTTTGTGAATCTAATTATTAGATCTAGAGGTGTTTACCTTCACATACACTTTGGGTTTCTAAACTCCAGATTCATGTCAAGAGATTGGTAAATCATATAGTCGCAGAACAAAAGAGCTTCAAGATATACAAGCAGGTCTGCTTGTGCTTTGCTGAGAATTCAAGGAAAGAAGGAATCCGTGGTCTCGGAGCTGTCACGTGGTCATGGTAGTAAGTTTCCTACAGGCAGGTAGCAATAGAATGTTAGTGGTCTAAGTCTCTATTGTGTAAACTTCGATTCTTTCATAATGAATTCGTTTTACCTTGAGGATAGCTAGGTTAAATCCTCCCCAGGTTTTTTACCGGTTTGCTTTTCCTAGGTCATCATATCATGTGTTCTTTGTTATTCCGCACCTTTGCATGATATGATATATTTGTGTTAACCTAGATCTGAATAATTTACCTAAATTAATCACTTGGCTAAATAACTAGGTTAATTTGTTTGGGTTTTAGGGGTCTAAACAACCTTACATACACTTGTCACTAACAATAGTTATGGATTTGCAACAAGCAGGACCAATCACACCAAATTTTCCCCTAGAAAGAGTTCCATAAATCTCATTAATACACCCATTAAGGCTTGAAAGTGATGACTGGCATTTTGCAATGTCTTGTTCCCAATTCCCTTTTGATAGTCCTTGGAAAGGTAATTTCACTGGCAAAGAGAGCTTATTCACAGTGATTTGATTAGCTCCCAAAGGTGAAGGTGCGACTCCTCCATCTCTAAAGCCAGTTAAACAAACATTTTTTAGTATTGATGGAAAAGCTCGGTTAAAAGGGAGCAATTTAGGCCAACAATGGTCAATGACCAAAGTAATGGCTTTGCAACAAGTAGTACCAAAGAAGCTAATTTTGCCACTAAAAAGGGAGTTAATAACATCTGTAAGACATCCTTGTACACCTGAAAGAAATGACCAGCATTGTTGTATGTCTTAATCCTCAGGTAGAAGCCCTGGGAGAGCAACCTTGCTCGTGGTGAGTTTAGAGATCTGTCTATTTCCTTTAGATGATTGACCACACGAGTTATTGAGTAATGGAGCAAAGATGGGATTGGAGGGGAACAATTTAGACAAGAAATTTTCTTCAGTCTCCGAGATGGCATTACAACAAGAAGAACCTATAATTAGGGGTGTTCACCAAACCGCATAAATCGCATAAACTGCAAAAACCGCACCAAAACCGCCCGTAAAATAGCATAACTGCATCACACTGCAAGTAATAGTGCACCGCACTGCACCACACCGCATGGTGCAGTGTGATTTGCGGTTTTATAATAAAAAAACCGCACAAACCGCACCTCACCACACCACATCCTCTCTATATATTAATTAATTTATTTATTTATTTTTAATATTAAATATATTATTAATAGTTTAATAACCCTAGTTTTCAAAAAAAAAAAAGTTTAATAACTCTAGCAAGTATTGACTTGAAAAGCCAACCCAAAATAAAGAAAAATTAGTTCAATAATTTAAAACTTGGCCCAAAAAAAGGGAAAAATTTGTTTTAAGCTAAGTAGGAAACTGACTTCAAACCGCATTTTATACATAGTACCGCACATATGACCGCAAAAATGAGGTACGGTGCAGTTATGATTTTGGTTAAACTCTAAACCACACCACACCGCATATGTGACCGCAAAAACAAAGTGCGGTGCAGTTATGATTTTAGCTAAATCGCACCGCAAAGTGCGGTGCTAAAAATGGCTCAAAATCACACCGCACCGCACTGCGAACACCCCTACCTATAATGCTAAATTAGTCATTGGTAAGTGAACCATAAACTTGAGTTAGACACCCTGGTATGTTTACAAGAGATAACAAACATTGTCCATTTGCTCCTGATAGAACCCCACCCCAAGGTTAGGGAATAATCCAGTTATTTGTGGTAACAATCCAAGTATTTGTGGTAACAATCCAAGTATTTGTGACAATTTAGGTCTTTGCAGCAATCCAAGTATTTGTTGCAACTGAGCTTGCCCTATAGAAACCAACACAGCCAAACATGCATATGCCAATATGAGAGTAATTTTTGGTAATTTTTTTGCCATGGTACTTAGCAAAGTGGATAAACCTATAGTATGTGTGACTACAGGTTTATTGATGGTATTAGAGGATGCTTGAGGCTAATGGAAATGAGAGGATGAGAATTTATAGTACTTATCAAAGACATAAAAACTAAAATCTTTTTAAGTGTCATTGATGCATTAGTTTTATACTTCAAAATTTGTTATATTAATACCATCATCAATGCCAAATAACTTTCGTTAAGACTATTGTAAATTATACTTCATTGATGTTGGTCATTTTTTCACAAAGGTATTCTCGAAAATAATGAATTTAATAATAATAATAATATACATTAAGGACGCTTTCGGCATAAATATCAAGGTGTCCTGATAAAGCTTCCATGGTTGTTGTTACTCTTCCCATTAACCAAACACCAGGGGCAAAGGCTTTTTTTTCCTTTTCTTTTTTTTTTGTATTTTATAAACTTTAATTTACACAAATTGTTCTCAAAAAAACAATATATATATATATATATATATATGTACAAAAGATCACCATTATTTTATTATAATTTTTTTTAAGTACTATCGCTCCCTAAAATTAAATCTCCTCTATTTAGTTTTTTTTTTTTTTTTCCATTTAACATTTTATGTCTAATTCAAAAATTGACAAACAATTTGAAACTTAACAACAACAAAAAGCATAGTTCTAAGTAATAAAAATTTGCAATAGAAAATTATTTTTATTTAAATACTACTATTTGAACTCGAAAAATAGAAATCACCAAATAAGGAGGACAAGAAAAAGGAGAAACTATGTTCTAGAAGTAGTTTTTTTTTTTTTTTTTTTGGGGGGGGGGGGGGGGGGGGGGGGGAGGGGGGGTGTTAAAAATAGATTGTTTTGGTTACTATCAACTATTGGCTTCTTTTTTTCTTTTCTTTTTTTGGAATGGGGCATCTCTTTTTTTTGGGGGGGGGGGGGGGGTACTCTTTTTTTTGGGTCTAATATTTTTTTTAAATGATTAAAAAACCATATACATTAATAGAATTTTAAATTAAAAAAAAAAAAAAAAACTATGTTGTGGCTTTGCCCCTACGAAACACAATATAGTCATCGACCTACCATGTACAATATCCATGATTTTGTGTATATATAACTCACAAGAATGTCAGTAAAATTATATAATAAAAAAATTTTCATATGTTCAGGTGAATCATTTAAAAGCTTAAAAGAACCATAGTTATAGCAATCTTCTAATTTCTATCTTACTTAGAAATTTATCTACAAATTCAAACTGTATAATTTCAAAATACTAAAATTGTGTAATTCACTCAAAAACTAAAATACTAATATCAACTTAGGGGGGAAAAGAACATAAAGCAAGGTAACTTCACAAATAATTAAATTAAAAAATTAAAAATAGTAATACTAATTTTTGTCATCTACATTTTTTTAATAAATTTGGATTTAAAATAGACACTACGAACTCAAATCTTTCTTTTCCCCAATTTTAAGTAAATGCACCAAAATGGAACGAACAAACTGAACTAGATAGAATGGACTAAAGTGCACCAAAATAGATCAAAGGGTTCGAAGTGGACTAAAAGTGATTGAACTGGATTGAACTAGACTAAATAAACTGAGTTTGACTGAAATAGACTAAACTGGACCACTTGGACAGAATTATCTACCATATCACAATTTTTTTTATTGATTTGTTCTACAAAATTTTTATAATACTAAATATATTAACCAATTGATTTTTCACATTCATTTTTTCTTCTAATAATATCTTGGATGGTTTAATATATTTAATATTATAAAAAAAATTATAGGAACAAAAAAATAATGGTGCCGTGGCCAATAATGTGACTCAATAGCAATGTGGCAATATACTAAATGCTACTCTTTGGCGGCTAGATATTATATAAATAATAGAAGTATACATTTGTAAATTGTAAGGCAATGCCAGCATTATTTCTTCTTCCATGGGTTGCTAGATGTATTCATCGAAAAACAAAACATAATTTAAACTACTAGGAACCGTGCCAATATTTCTAACTTCATCCTCGCCTCCATTTCTTTGTGTTTGCTCGGTTCCTTGTAATGCTTGTTGTGTTGAACCTTGGGGACTGCTAACTCTAAGTCTCTAACCTTTTCTACTTGCATGTCACCAGGGGCGTAGCCAGGATTTTTAACTTGGGGGGCCGAATTACATGCTTGTACATTAGTCATAACTCATATATTTATGTGTATGTATGTGTGAGATAGATAGAGTTAAAAGAAATAAAGAAATGAAGCTTAAAGATTAAGGCCGCCACCAAAAAAAAAAAAAAAAAAATCTCTAATTTAAGCAAAACTATAAACTTTAGCGACTTTCACATTTGAACATGACAAACATAGTGCACTCTTGTTTACTTAAAAAAAAAAATTGCATCTGAACAACTTTGTATTTATTTATTTATTTTTGGTTTGAGTAAACGTGTGTTTTGTTGGGTAAAGTCTATTTGAGAAATTAAAATATTGTAATTATAAATGTAATCATATTTCAAAATGAATATAAAGAAATTAACATTATATGATGCTTAAGACCCACTACAAAATAAACACATATAACAATTGCTCCAGTCAATTGCTGAACCAAAGGCTAATGACTGAAAGGTAACTCATACTTTTACTTTGTTTTAGTCATTTTATATGCCATAATTTGCTAGACAACCCCACTTAGTTAATTATTTTCATTACTTCCATATACATTCTTTAATCCTAATAGTTTCATGCTCTGGATACATCCAATCGTCAACTAATAAAATTGAGACATACTTATGGTATCAAATATTTTTTATCACTTGTGCTAGTGTGTCATTCTATATAGTTTTGAGAGATAATTGCCTTGGTCCTTTGATTGATCATACAACCACAACATATTTCAAAGGAGAAACCACTAAAACTAACATTAGACTAGGTATGTGAAATTTTTTGGAGGGGCCAATTGATAATTTTGCAGGGGCTAGCTTGTTTTTATACAGTATTCTATAGGGGTTTCAAAAGCTTTGGGGGGGCCATGGCCCCCCCAAGCTTATGTGTGCCTCCGCCCCTGCATGTCACTTCTTGAGTTGTGTTTTGACCATTAACAGTTATTAGTCATTAATCTGCGTGATGTCTGAGATAGTTAGCAAAATTTAGATATAATCACTTTGTTTATGGTACAATTACTTTAACTAAAACAAATGAAAATAAATCATTCTTAGTTTGGATACAGCTTATTTTGCTAAAAACTGAAAACTGAAAACACTAAAGCAAAATAATTTTTAAATGTATGAAAATTACTGTTTACTCTTTTTTTACTGTTCATATGCCCTAGTGCACTGTTCATGTCCCATAAATAGTGCAGCAGGCGCTGGTTTAAAAAAAAATTAAAACTAAAACTAAAACTAAAACTAAAACTGAAAACGTTGACGCGCAACGCAGACACACAATCCAAGCCCAACCAAAGTTTGAAAAAAAAAAAATAGAAGGATTGGTCAAATATACAAAATTCATCTCAAAATGTCATTTGAGAACATACTTTTCTTAATTTCAATTTATGCAAAACAACCATTATTGAATTAAATGGAAATTTTTTTGCTAAGAACCTATACATATAAAGTAAAAATAGAAACCACGTGTCATTTTGATAAGATAAAACTAACATATACGTATCTTGACAAAACGTCATAAAGGGTCATTTCTATATGATACAAAGGCACAACAACAGTGTTTCTATCAAACCATTCATTTCCGCGTAAATAATTGACCTATTCACAACATGAGAAAAGACATGACAAACTTAAGCTTGCTAGACATCAAATTTGAGGAGTCATACCTTTCTTTTCTATTTTACATTTACATCTTCACACATAATAAATGCTTCTTTTCCACCAAACTCAAGCATAACTAGTCTAAAGTGTCTCGGAACCATTTCTCATCGCATGCAGAAACACTAACCATGTGAACCTTTAATTCCAAAAAAAAAAAATAAATAAAAAAAAGGGAACCAATTTACATGTTGAAACATGTATCCTTTTTTTTTTTTTTTCTTTTTTTCGTTTTTTTTTTTTAACAGAAGGTAAGTAAGTTTTATTAATGATCTAAATCAATTGGGTATCCATTTTTATTTGGTTAAATATGTTAGAAACAAAAAAGAGCCACCGCCACCACAATAAAAGTATATAATATTGAACCAAAAAAAAAAAAAAGTATATAATAAGTCTATAAAGGCTCGAAGGTTTCAGTCAGCTCAACTGGTAAAGTCTTTGATTGTTGTATAAGAGATCTAGGGTTCAATCCCTGCCTACATAAAAAATTAATTAGTGTCTTAATATGATGATAAAAGAGTTATCATCAGTAGTAAACGATATAGGTTGAAATTTTCTAAAAAATGTACATAAAGACTCAATCCATGGATACATCAACATCAAACAATTGCGTAATGACGTGTGTATTAATGAAACACAAACAAAGCACGTGAAAAGTTAAAACACTCACGACGTGCAGTTCTAACTTAGAAGCGACGTGTAGAATAGATACAAATACTAACCACGACCTGTCGCAGTGCAGATTGAAGGTTACCGTGGGTTTTAATGCTGTGCTGTACTTTCCTCGTCAATCCAATGTGCAAATTCGGATAGGTTTTTTTCTTTTTCTTTTTTTTAATTACTAATTATTTCAAATAATTTAAACTATTATAATATAATAAATTTACTTAATTAGAAAGTAGTAATCCAACTCAGAACTTTCCGTTCATATATCATGTTACTAATCCTCCCAGCTTAAGTCTTTAATTTTGATATGTTGTTTCATTTGTTTGTTATTTGATTTTTTTTTTTTTTGAATTACTGATTGTTTCAAAAGTTTAAATTATTAAAATTTATAAATTTAATTATTTAGAAAGTAATAATTTAACTCAAAATCTCGTGTGCGCTCAAATACCATATTAAATAACTGATACTCTCAACAACTTCAGTCTTTAGGAAAATTAGTAAATTAACATTTTTTTTGTAAAGTTTTTTTTTTTTTTAATCTTTAAAGGTCTCTTAGTTTGAGTCTTTTTTTTTCTTCTTCTTCTTTTTTTTTTTTTTTTTTAATCTTTAAAGGTCTCTTAGTTTGTGTCTTTTTTTTTTTTTTTTTTTTTTTTTTTTTTTTTGGGGAGAAACAAACACACAATAGCTAGCTAGTCCAATTACTCCACAACCAGTCTTTTTAATTTATATATTTTATGTCCAACTCATATGTCACCAAGTGATGTCCAAACTCGTCAAAGCAGATTCAGACTTGAGTTATCAAAAAGCAGATTCACACGTCAAAATCATTGAATTAAATTACCAAATAAAGGAAAAGGAATTATAGTTATACACTTACACACACACAACACCGACTACACAAAGAGACCTTCGTTCGTGAGTGGGGTCCAGGTCTAGTAGGAAGCCATGTGTTTTTCCAGTGATGAAATTAATTTTATAATGGCCCTTTAAGACTCTTGGGGAGCCTAAAGACAGTTCCTTGTCCGCTAAGGGATTGAAGGGAGAGCCATGAGTCCATGACATCAGTCTTATGATATCATTAATTCTATTCTATGATTCTATCTACGAACTCCACGTTCGAAGAAATTGCACTATGGCTGCCTTTACCGACTTTCCAGTATTAAGACAAAGCTACCAGTCAATTTAGATCAGAGATTGGTGTAAAACGTGTTCACACGGATAACCAATGAGATTCTCATTATATAAGTGCAGAAACACAATTTTCACCCAACTTCCTTCTGTATTAAATTTTTTTTTTTTTTTTTTTGGGAATATCCTTCTCTATTAATTGAATAGGTTGAAAGGAATAATATCTTGTCCTTATTTATTTATTTTTTTTTTTTTGAGAAGGTTGTTTTTTTAATCTTAGTTTTCGAGATTGTTTTTATAATTTAATATATTTCAAATAGGTCCAAACTACAAAAAAAATAAATAAATAATAATTATAATTCAATAAGTGAGAGTGATGAATTTGAATTGTGGACATCTTTATTTGAAACATTAAGAAATGTCAGTTGGGTTATAAGATTTTCGACCGAAACTACTATATGTTGATTATGTACACAAAATTTTGAAACCAAAATTACTTTAATCGCATGGGCACAGTGATGTGGCATAAATTTCGTTGTACATTAACATTTTACATGAATTAGATTTCAATAATGAAATTTTTGAAAAATAAAAATAAAACTATAAGGATTAAAGTGAAATATTTTAAAATATACCGATGATTTTGAACTAAAAGTGAAAGACTTAAGAACCAACTTTGCAATTTAGTGTGCCTTTAAGGCACTATTCAGTGTCTGTGTTTTTTTTATTTTTATTTTTTTATTTTAGAAGCGCGTTTTAGCAAAGCCAATGCACTTCCAGTGAGTCTCATGCACTGCTCACTGCATGAGATCCACAAACCTCTTTTTTCAGCAAAACTTTCATTAAAATAGGTCTCAAGGCACTATTCATACATTTAAAAATCATTTTATTACAGTGTTTTCAGTTCTCAAATTTTAGCAAAATAAGCACGTCCAAACACATCCTAACATGTTATATGCTTATATAAGAGATGTGACTAAAGAGTTTCACGCACTTCTGAAATTAGAGAGGAAAAAAAAAGAAGCAAAAGCACTTATCAAACATGACACCACAAAACATGTTTGCTAATCTAGGATCGATATTGGCCAGTTTGGTGTTTATCCGGGCCATGTTTCAGCAATACTTTCCTCATCAGCTTCAAAACTTTCTTGAGAAATACTCTCAAAGGTTGATGGCTTTCTTTTACCCTTATATCCAAATCAGATTCAATGAGTTCACTGGAGAGCGTCTCACAAGGAGTGAAGCTTACTCTGCCATCGAGAATTACCTCAGCTCCACTACTTCCATGCAAGCAAAGAGGCTGAAGGCTGAAACAGGTAAGAACAACCAGTCACTTGTTCTTAGCATGGATGATCATGAAGAGGTTGGTGATGAGTTTAAAGGGGTCAGGCTCTGGTGGGCTTCTGGTAAACATGGTGTGAGAGCACAGACGACATTGTTTAATCCAGTTCCTGATGAGAAGAGACACTACAGGCTCACTTTCCATAAAAAATATAGAGATCTCATTATTGGGCCATACCTCAACCATGTGTTGAAAGAAGGTAAGGCAATCAAGGTAAGAAACAGGCAAAGGAAGCTTTACACTAACTATGGTTCTTATTGGAGCCATGTTGTGTTTGAGCACCCAGCAACATTTCAGACACTTGCAATGGAGCCAGAGAAGAAGCAAGAGATTATTGATGACCTGAATGCATTCAGTAAGGCAGAAGAGTTTTATGCAAGAATTGGGAGAGCTTGGAAGAGAGGGTATCTCCTTTATGGCCCTCCAGGGACTGGCAAGTCCACAATGATTGCAGCCATGGCTAATCATTTGGGTTATGATATTTATGACCTTGAACTCACTGCAGTGAGGGATAACACTGAGCTGAGGAGGCTATTGATTGAAACATCAAGCAAGTCTATTATTGTGATAGAAGACATTGATTGTTCGCTTGATCTTACTGGTCAAAGGAGGAAGAAGAAAAAGGAGAAAAAGGAATCAGGAGAAGAAGAGAAGGAACCAAAGAAAAAGGATGAAAAGGAAGAAAATGAAAACAAATCCAGCCAGGTTACCCTTTCAGGGCTTCTGAATTTTATTGATGGGCTTTGGTCAGCTTGTGGTGGTGAAAGGCTGATTGTTTTCACTACCAATTATGTAGAAAAGCTTGATCCTGCACTAATTCGAAAAGGAAGGATGGATAAGCACATAGAATTGTCATTCTGCAAGTTTGAAGCTTTTAAGGTGCTGGCAAAGAATTATCATAAGCTTGAATATCACCATTTGTTTCCCAAAATCAGTGAGTTGTTTGAAGAGGCAGATATGACCCCAGCTGATGTTGCTGAACATTTGATGCCCAAGTCAATTTCAGGGGAGGCAACATTATGCTTGGCGAGTCTGATCCAGGGTCTTGAAAAGGCAATAGAAGAAGCAAAGTTAAAAGCTGTGGTGGAAGCAAAAAAGATTGAAGAATCAGCCAAAAATGAAGCAAAAGAAGAAGATAAGTAATTGGTGGTGAATATTGATTGGAGAGCCAAGAAGGTAAAAGAATTCTAGCCAAGATGTGCAAAAGTAAGCCGGCCATCAGGAAAAAAAGACAAATGGAGGGGCAAAAAGTTATAAAGTAGATATGAGTGAGTGGCATGGGCTGTAAGATTCCGACTTTAGGATTTGACAAAAAAAAAATTTCTCTCTTTATGAATAGAATAATTGGTTTGGTCAAATGAACTATAATGTATGACACATCTAATCAAACTCTTGTAGGTATGCCTCAATCTTGAATGATTTCTTAAAATCATGCAAATGTTCAACATAGCATACCAATTTGAAAAATTAAGCTGGTTGAACATCAAAACTTTCTGATTAGCATGCTTCTCTTCAATTGGTTAATTATGCTTGGTATGAATTATGAGTAGACAAAGATATAAATGCCAAATAATGCAATTAGAATGTGAATGTCTACACCATTTCAATGATATAGGTCCCTACTCAACCTCCATGGTGTTCTATCGAAAAATTCGATTAAATTCATTTGTTTCTAAGGAACAAATTGTAAAGCAATCCCACCTATGAGATAAAACAAAGTGTACCTTGCAGCATCAAACTTAACTTCAATTAATTTAACTTGAAGCATGTCGCAAAATGTCCAATAAATTCTCAGTTTCTTGGCAATACCTAACTAGAGCTTTAAATTCTAAAAATTGAATAATTGGAAGTGGACTTTGTAACTTGTAACAGCATCAAACAGCAATTGTAGACTCAATATAATGCCGTACCACGGTTTGTAAGTTCTACATATGGTATATAGATCCCAAACATAAGTGTAGTATGCAATTTTTTGGAATAATGTCTCGCGAAAAGAGCTACACTTGTTTGCATTCGAAACGTGGTCTAGACAACCACAGATGTGACAAAAAATATACTATAATACGGAAACAATAACATTGCAGTAAAATTTAGTTTAAAATAAAGTAGAGCATTTAAGGGTAACAATTCATAAAAACAAGCATTGTTAGGACATATGTGAATCATGTTAGGAATATATGTCAATATTTTATGTAATTGGCTAATCCTTTGACAAGACGCACTTTACTTGTAATTGGGTAGATCTAGAATGTGTTTAATGCATCAAGGAACAAGATATCAAGTTCAAGTGTTAAAGCCATGCAAGTCTGTCCAAAAATCAAGTGAAGAAGTACTGAATTTTAAAGCTTGACAGCTAGTAGCTATTGAGGATTAAAAGGCTGTTGAAACTCGAAGCTCGACAGTTGTTTGATAGATAAGGTATTTATCAAGGTTTATGAAAATCAATTTTTCAGAGTTGATTTCACTCCAATCCGTGAGTATGTGTTTAGGCTTTCTTTTCTCACAACCCTAAACATATATAAGGATTATTTTAAGGGCTGTCAAAGGTTGCGCAAGTGTGAAGCAAAGTTTTGTTCATACAAATTGTGACCCGAGACAGAATTTTCCCTAGTTCTTCTTTCTCTTGAAGAAGCTGCTGTGTTTGTACACCGTAAGGTTTTATGACCAAGGCGTTTCGTGATCTTTATTGTGTGATGAACTGAAAAACTTTGCAGCCAACATCTTTCTTAAGTTGATGATTAAGTCGCGTACTGGGATCCGCTCATCTATTGGTTAGTCACGTACTAGGAGCCGTGCATTAAAAAGAAAGATTGTTACTACAGAACAAGTCCAATTGGGAATTGGGGTAGGAGTTCAACTATAGATTGGTATAAGGTACTGGGATTCCTTTACTTGTAATTGCTTGTTGTGATAATAGTGGATTCTCGGGAGTGGTGGCCTTAAAATCACCCGATGGGGTTTTTGCCGTGTTAGTTTTCTCCATTTGTAAACAAATCACCGTGTCAATTTATTT
Organism: Lithocarpus polystachyus; assembly: GCA_033629205.1. Classification (NCBI taxonomy): domain Eukaryota; kingdom Viridiplantae; phylum Streptophyta; class Magnoliopsida; order Fagales; family Fagaceae; genus Lithocarpus; species Lithocarpus polystachyus. The sequence continues at coordinate 83,686,550 of CM066163.1, forward strand.
TCCGTTGCATATTTAGTTATTTAGTGATTTGTTTGTGTTGCCACGCATATTGTATATTAATTTGATTAATTAATCAACTTAGCTAATTAATTGATTAATTTATTACAAGGGGTCAATACATTTTTGGCCTATCAAGTGGTATCAGAGCAGGCATACTCTGATTAGATTTTAATTTTTACTGTGTGATCCATTGATCCCTGTTGTCATGGCTGTAACCGGCATGAAAAGATCTTTGTTTTCAAATACATCTTTCTTTTCTAATCTCTATTTGCTTGAGTGTATCAGAAAATGCAAGTTTAAAAGTTATTTAAATTCTATCATGATGATCATTGGAAAAGATCTTAGATTAACAAAGAAGAAACTAGACTGTCTCAGAATGATAATGAGCAAAGGAGTTCATCTAAGAAGAGTGAAATTTAAAGGCTTTGTTCATAAAAGGCAGATGAGAGATCTGTCATCTAAGCACGAAGTGTGCTTCATGATGAAGTTTGCATTTAAGGTTATGGACACATGTTTGTGGTATCTTGACAGCGGCTGCTCAAGACACATGACTAGAGACCGGTTTCTCTTCAAGGTTTTTAAGTCTAAGAAAAGTGGTAATGTCACTTTTGGTAATGAGAGCAAATCACAAATTAAAGGAAAGGGAATTATCTCTATACCTGGATTGCCAGACATTGTAAATGTTTTATATGGAGAGTGAACCAATTGAGTATAAGTCAAATATGTGATCAAAAATTTATGGTACTATTCTCAAAAAGAAAATGCCTTGTCATGGATGAGTCTGGAAAGAAACTCATAAGTGGTGTTTGTACTTTAGGCAATTGCTATGATTTAGTTATTGATGCTGATATTGTGTGCAATAGCATTCGTTTACCAAATGAAGATCTATGGCACCAAAGGATGGGACATGCTAGTTACAAACATCTTTCAATTGTATCTAAGCATGAGTTAGTTTTGGGGATACCAAAGGTCAGTAGAGTGAACAATGTGATGTGTGGACTATGTCAGCTTAGAAAACAGATGAAAGCTAAACATCCAGGCACTCAGACATCCGTTACATCTAGACCACTGGAACTACTGCATTTGGATCTCATGGGTCCAACCAAAATCCAGTCTCTTGGTGGAAAGAGATACATCATGGTTGTGGTAGATAACTTTACTAGGTATACTTGGGTCATCCTTCTACGATCCAAGTCTGATGCTCCTGAGCATATTGAAGCCTTATGCATAAGATTGCAAAATGAGAGGAGCTTGAAGATTGATCGAATTCGAAGTGATCACGGTAAAGAATTCGAGAACTCATACATGGAGTCCTTTTACACTAGATCGGGAATATCTCAAGAATTCTCTACTCCTATTACTCCTCAGCAGAATGGTGTAGTAGAAAAAAAGATCAGGGTTATCAAGAGATGGCTAGAGCCATGTTACACAACAAGGATGTTGCTAGAAACTTGTGGGGGGATGCCGTTTACACTACATGTCATATGGTTAATATGGTGTATTTAGACCTGGTATTAAGAAGACTCCTTATGAGTTATGGAAGGGAAGGAAGTCAAACGTTAAGTATTTCAAGATTTTTGGAAGTACTTGTTTGATTCTCAAGGAAAGAGAGAATGTGGAAAAATTTGACTCCCGAATCAATGAAGAAATATTTATGGGATACTCCTCTACAAGCAAGGCTTATCGGGTATACAACAAAAGAACCAAGAAGGTAATGGAAACTATGAATATTGTTATCGATGAATCTTCAGATTCCAGTTCAGAGAAATTTAGTGAGAAAATTCTCAAAAAAATCCTTTCTCCCGATCCCAAGGACGTTCAAGAAATTATTGATCAAGAGCCCATATCTTCAAGTACTCCTGGCACTCCTAGTGTTGTAGAAGGTTAGCAGACATACCTCCTTCTCCTAATTCTGAATCCCATGAAGAGAAAGGACTTTTCTCCAGGGTCAAATTGAATCATCCTCCTGAAGTTATTGTGGGAAACATAAATGAACTTACACTAAGGAAGTGTACAGTTGATAAATGTGTTGCTAATTTTGTGTCTTATTCTTGCTATTTGTCGCAGGTTGAACCCACTAAAGTCAAGGAAGCTCTTCAGGATGAAAGCTGGGTTGAAGCTATGCATGATGAACTGCTTCAGTTTCAAAGGAATGATGTCTAGACTTTAGTACCTAGACCAAAGGGTGAGCATATCATTGGCACAAAGTGGATATTCTGCAATAATACTAATGAGGAGGGTAATGTGATCTGCAACAAGTTGAAGTTCAAGTTGTACCAAATGGACGTAAAGACAACTTTCTTAAATGGATTCCTTAAGGAAGATGTCTATGTGGCTCAACCAAAAGGATTCATTGATTCACACTTTCCAGATCATATGTTGTACCTCAAGAAGACACTTTATAGTTTAAAGCAAGACCCCAGAGCTTGGCATGAACGGCTCACACATACTTGGTTTCACATGGGTTCACAAGAGGAAAAGCTGATCAAACTCTCTTCATCAAAGGGGAAAACAACGAGTTAATAGTTGCTCAAGTCTATGTTGATAATATCATCTTTGGGTCAACTAAAAATGAACTTGCTCATAATTTCTTAAAACTCATGCAAGCCGAGTTCGAGATTAGTATGATTGGAGAGTTAACTCACTTCCTTGGTTTGCAGATCCGTCAACAAGATTCAGGTATATTTCTATCTCAGTCTAAATATGCTGAATATCTTGTGAAAAAGTTTGGTTTGGAATTTGCTAGTTCTGTTAGAACCCCTATGAGCCCAAATGTTAAACTCACTATTGATTTGTTGGGTAAAAGTGTTGATTCTTCTCTTTATAAAAGCGTGATTGGTAGTTTTCTTTACCTTACTGCTAGTAAACCTGACATTAGTTTTAGTGTGGGAGTTTGCGCTAGACATCAGGCTAATCCCAAAGAGTCTCGTATGACTGCTTTGAAAAGAATCATAAAATAAGTCAAAACCATTGTCGACTTTGTTGTGTGGTACAACAAGGAAACAAATGATGTCTTAGCTGGGTATTCTGACACAAATTGGGCTGGGAATACTGATGATAGAAAGAGTACATCAGGGAATTTTTTTATGTGGGCAATAATCTTGTCTCCTAGATAAGCAAAAAACAGAATTTTATCTCCTTATCCACTGTAGAAGCTGAGTACATCGCTGCCGGTAGCTGTTACACCTAACTTCTATGGATGCAAAAACTTCTCCTTAATTACAATATTAGTCAAGAGCATTTTACTATCTACTGTGACAATACCAGTGCCATCAACATCTCTAAGAACCCGGTTCAACATTCTCAAACTAAACACATAGAGATTCGACATCACTTCATTCGGGAGCTTGTCAGAGATGGTACTCTTACTCTTGAATTCATTCACACTGATGATCAGAAGGTTGATTTGTTCACCAAATCTCTTGATAGCAAACGGTTTGAATTCCTTCGCTAAAACATTGGTGTTATCTCCATGGATTGATCTCTTCTTCTCCTCCTCCTTCATCATGCATTTGCATCTAGTTTTATGCATTGCTTTGTTTAACATGTTTTTGTTTACTTATTTTCAGTTTTGCTTTATTTTTTTTTTCATAAAAAATATAAATAAAAAAAATAAAAAATTGAAAAATCAGAAAAATACAAAAACAATGTGTGTTTGTGTACATTGGTACTTGTGTACCTTGAATGGCCATTGAAACAAAATTTTCTAAACTTTGTATTTTTTGTAGCTTAGATGAGCATCTCTATGCACAACTAAGCAAATGAGCTTTGTGGCTCGTGTTTGTGATAAGAAAGATTAAGTTATCTCTTGTACTTAATACTCATATCAATTTTTTTGACAGGAAGGATTAGAAAATCCTAAGAGAAAGGTATAAATAACCGTCTTATCACTGTTGCCTACCGATCGTGAAATGACATCTTTATGCTTCGGCATAGCAAAAGTGCAATATCAAAGGTTTAACATCATTGGGTATTTCTTTTCTCTTTCTTATATGCACATACATGATATGCGTAATAAAAGAAAATATGCAAAGAAAAATAAAAGCAAAAAACTAAAATGTTTTATATGTGATTGCAAGCGTATCTTCTAGGAGATGTGGGAGTTAAAGGATGTACCTCAAAGGTAATAGTTCCCATCAAACAGTTATGATTGTGTGTGAGTTAAAGAGATTTTCTCATATCTCAAATCATCATAACACGTAGACACTTATGCAATCTTGCAATGTTTTCCACACACAACACGTAATAGTCTTTGCTACTCTTGATACATGTGCAGGTACAATGTGATTTGGCCATCACATGGAAAACATGTGTTAATGTATACTCACTAAACTGTTTTAACTTGTTTTTGAAATATAAATTTGGTTAGACCTATTTAGTGTGTGTGTGTGTGTGTGTGTGTGTGTGTGTGTGTGTGTGTGTGTTTGGGATTTAAATGCTGAACAATTTTATTGTTGAGAGATGATTTTGAGGGCTTAAAATGTTGATTGGGTCTTTGTTTGAGTAGCATGTTTGATTGCATTCATATCTGTGATTTTCTCTTTTTGAAAAAACTGTTTTTAAGCAATCTCGACAGCTTCTCGACACCTCTCGACAGCTTCTCGACACCTCTCGACAGCTAGGCTATCTATCAAGCCCCTTCAACTTCTTTTATCGCATTCTTGATAGCTTTTCGATAGCTACTCGATCCATCAAGGAACATTCTGGATGCTCAATAGATGCTCGACAACTTCTCAATCCATCGAGCCCTTTTTGCTGTGGACACCTCTTGATAGATCCTCGATAGCTCTTCGACAACTAATTCACACGTTTTAAATCTCGACACCTCTCACTTTGTCGAAATTTATGATTTTCTATATATAGTGCCAGCCAAATTCTCTCATTTTCTCCGATCTCTCTTAATAGATTCTCACTTCTCTCTTTCCCAAACTCCTCAAACTTAAACCCATCACATTCCTCACTTGATCTTTGGCCTAAATCAAGTGTTCTTCATCTAGTATGATCTTATTTCTCACTTGTATCATGCATTTCTTTCTCTTTGACCTAAGTTTTGGGATTTTGGAAAGTTTTTGGGGTTTTTTTAAATTGATGAGGTTTTTGCAAAATTTTTTGGGTTAGATTTTGCTTAAATGACTTCTAAAACATCATGCATTGCATTACATTTGCATTATAACAATATGTCATGCATTTTAGATGTGTGTTTACTTTGTTGCATTATTGTGTGATGTTAGGTTTGGATTGGGCTGAGCCCATAATGTTTTTAAGTTTGCATGTCACATGCTCATGCATTTTCATGCATACGTACCTTCAATTCTTTATATTCTTATATATTGATGTTGTTGGTGCTTTTCCGTTTGTCACTCTCTCTCCCTCTCTCTCTTTCTGGTGTTAGTCTGCTCTATGGCACCTAAAAGTAAATCCACTTCGTTCCAAAACCCTCTTCGTTCTAGAGCATCTTCTTCTTCTGACTCCACTCCTTCTCATGTACGGTTCTGTGATGATAAAGCTCAAAAGGACTTTTCGAAGAACTTCTCTAGATGAGGCATTCATTTGGAACGCCAAGTCATCCTATCGAATTTTTTCAATACTAACCTTCTCACTGTCATCTACAGTTGGGATTAGGAGTCAATGTGTGGCATCCTGGTCATATGCCCTTCCGTAATCATACAGGAGTTTTACTCCAATATGCACGGATTTGATACTTCTATAACTCAGTTGTCACTTGCGTTCGGGGTATGCGCATTGTAGTCACTCTGGATCTTATAGCTGAAGTGCTACACATTCCTAGGGTATCACATCCTAACTACCCTAGTTGCGATTGTCTAAGGACTGTGTCCAAAGACAAACTTATGTCTCTATTCTATGAGACACCATCTTTATGGGGTGATTGTCAAAACACCCGATGCTCGACCTTGCTAAAGGTCCGAGATTCCTTAACATGATGATGACATTCGTTCTCCATCCTTTGTCTCACTATAACTCTATCACAGAGCCTCGTGCTCGATTTTTGTTATCCCTTTTAGAGGACATCTCTATTGACTTCCCTTCTCACTTCATTCTATCCCTTATAGATGTCTATAGAGATACGACAACCCGTGATAAACTCATTTTTCCTTTGGCTATCGCAAGCATCCTTCGCCATTTTTCTGTCCCCTTTCCCACGTCTGATCACTTCTTCGTCATGGGTGCCATTGATGCTGATATCGTTAGACGGAATGATGCTCAACTTCACCTAAGGCAGACACAAACCGAGACAGAAACTCCTCCGACTTCTTCATCTCCATCCACCTCCGGTCATTCTTCTTCTGCGGGTGGAGTCACTCTCGAGGCCATCATGGCACAGCTTGTGTGCATGGATGCTCGCCTTGACACTTTCAGTGATGAGTTGTGTCAGATGAACACCCGTGTTGGTCGTATTGCATGACAATGAGCTGTCATGGGTGGTTTCACTGCTTCTTCTCCATCTCCATCAACTTTAGAGGATAAGAGTGATGATGGCTCGGGCAATGATGATGATGATGATGAGGACGATGGTGCTAGCTCGCCCAGTGATGATGAGATATCTACTTAATTTACTTACCTTTGTCAATCGTGACAAAAAGAGGGAGTAGTTTTGGATATGAGAGTAGTCATATACATAGGGGGAGAGTTAGCATAGGAGATTTTTTGTTAGGGGGAGTGTTCATATTTTTTTTTAGGGATGTAGTGAGGACTTACGTATTTTTTTTCTTTTCGTCATTTAAAGATACATTGTTCTTACTTTGTAATAGCAAACCATGTACTTATGATATATATATATATATATATATATATATTGAGGTTGTTATTGCAGTTCTTTCACCTATCTGTATATGTGTTGTTTCTTTTCTCTCTTTATGCATATGCTTCATATATCTTGTATGCAATCTTTTATTTCTGTTTCACACTAAGATGCCTTGATGAATTTTGTTTAAAGTGTTTCCAAAATACAGGTTGTCAAAGTTTTCTTGCCGTAAACTCTCTTCGTGCAAAGTTTTCAAGAGTTTGTGTTGGGATAGATTTTATTGTATTCAACAAGTGAGTGTGAGTTGAGTGATTTATAACTTCTTTCATATGTTCATTTTTTGTTGTGGTTTTGTCACAAATTGCCAAAGGGAGAGATTGTTAGGAAATATGTGAATCATGTTAGGAACATATGCCAATAATTTATGTAATTGGCTAATCCTTTGACAAAACCCACTTTACTTATAATTTGGTAGATCTAGGATGTGTTTAATGCTTCAAGGAACAAGATTTCAAGTTCAAGTCTTAAAGCCATGCAAGTCTATCCAGGAATCAAGTGAAGAAGTACTGGATTTTAAAACTCGACAGCTAGTATCTATCGAGGTTTAAAAGGTTGTTGAAACTCGAAGCTCGATAGCTGCTCGATAGAAAGGCTATCTATCGAGGTTTATGAAAATCAGTTTCAGAGTTGATTTCACTCCAATCCGTGAGTACATGTTTAGACTTTCTTTTCTCACAACTCTAAAAATATATAAGGATTATTTTAAGGACTGTCAAAGGTTGCACGAGTATGAAACAAAGTTTTGCTCGTGCAAGATGTAACTGGAGACAAAATTGCCCTAGTTCATCTTTCTCTTGAAGAAGCTGTTATGTTTGTACATCGTAGGGTCTTGTGACCAAGGAGTTTCGTGATCTTCATCATGTGATAAACTAAAAAACTTTGCAGCTAAAATCTTTCTCAAGTTGGTGATTAAGTCATGTACTGGGATCCGTGCATCTATTAGTTAGTCACGTACTGGGAGCCATATATTAATAGTAGAGATTGTCAATACAGTTTAAATCCAATTGGGTATTGGGTAAGGGTTCAACTGTAGGTTGATATAAGGTAATGAGATTCCTTTACTTGTAACCGCTTATTGTGATAATAGTAGATTCTTGGGAGTGGTGACCTTAAAATCACCCGATGGGGTTTTTGCCATATTGGTTTCCTCCATTCGTAAACAAATCACCGTGTCAATTTATTTTCCACTGCATATTTAGTTATTTGGTGATTTGTTTTTACTGCCACACATATTGTATGTTAATCTGATTAATTAATCAACTTGGCTAATTAATTGGTTAATTCATCACAAGGAGTCAATACATTCTTGGTCTATCAAGCATGAAAACACTGCTAAAAGTTTAATACTAGTATACTACAATTTTTTATTTTTGATAGAGTTTTAACATATGACATTCGCTTCTAATGATTGTGCTCTTTATCATCATACCAAAACATCAATCGATTTTTGGTATAGGCAGGGATTGAATCTTAGATTTCTTATTCAACAATTAGAGACTTTACTAATCGAGTTAATTGGAACTAGTGGCGGAGCCAAGATTTTAGGTGAAGGATAAGATTAACAAAAAAAATGAAAATTAAATTAATTTAGGAAATATTAATCGATAATAATAACATTATAAATAAATCACTATATGTTAATGTAATTCACATACGTAGTCTAATATAAAATGTAAACTTTTTTTTTTTCATATCTAGTTTAATTTACAGTATTTACTCAATAAAAAATAATAATTATCAGTTCATAGTTTATTATAAGAGAAATGTTATGTCAACAATGATGGGTTGTTATTTGTTGTTATTGGTAAACGAGAAAGTAATTTCAATAGTAGGTTCAAATTAAAACTAGTAACAACCTGTCACTTAAAATTTGTTATGAAAGTGTTGTAAAATTGTTGTCAACATAGTACTTCTCTTATAATAATCAAATCAAGAAATTAATCTAAATACACAAAGTTCAAACATGTAATTTGATTCTTTAAAATAAATTGTGAAAATAAATTGATGTAAAAATATTAAGAATATAGCAATATACCTGTGAAGTTGTGTAGAATTCAGCCAAATATCTTCATCTTCTAAGTAGTAAAATTTTGGTTTATAGCAAAAACTTAGGATTTGAGACTAAAAAAAAATGGTAACAAAAAGGGAAAAAAAAATTTAGGAGGCGGACGAGCAGAGGCACTACAATAAGCACATAAAAATAAAGATTGTTTTTAGATTCTTCAGCAAAGTTGTGGGGCAAAAGTATGCACACTAAAATTGGTTTTATTATTATTAGGTAGAGCCTATTATTTAATAACATAATTGCTTGTTGTAGTGTGAATGTAAAATGTCGAACCATGAGCTATGTCATTCCATCTCAAAACTAATTAGTAACGAGGAAGACACACTCAAATCTTTTATGGAGTTTGATATCACACCTCGCGGGCCTATTTTTAGAGTGATTGTAGAGTGTCAAATTGTGGTCCCCCCTACAATCCCTTTCTCACAATGACACTCTTGTGATTCGAACTCATGACATTGACTCTAATATCATTTGTCAGACCATGAGCTATGTCATTCCACCTCAAAACCAATTGGTGATGAGGAAGACACACTCAAATCTTTTATGCCGTTCGACATCACACACCATGGACCTATTTTTAGAGTGATTGTAGGGATTCAAATTCTGGTCCCTCAACATAAAGGAATTGACAAGCTAATACATATAAGTAAAAGGCTTTTGACTCTGTGTCAAGGGGCAAATAGTCTTTTATCACAATATATATAGTACTAGTATTAGAGAATTTTTATGGAAGTAAGGGGCGACAATGCCCCCTTCCCTCCACTCCTAACTTAAACCAACACTGGTATACTAAGGGTCTGTTTGGTTGGAATGGTGAAAAAGTGAAAAAATAGAAAATAGAGAATGAATATAAAAGTAGGAGGATAAAACATATTTTAATTTTTTCTCATAGTGTTTGGTTGGGTGGATGGAAAAGTGGAAGTGTAAAAAACTCATTTATTTGGTTGAGAAGATAGAAAATATAGTTTGTATAAATTTACTCCTATACCCCTATTACATAATATAATAAATATTTTTTTTTGTAATAATTAAATAATAAAAAAAATCATTTTTCATTATATATATATATATATATATAGAGAGAGAGAGAGAGAGAGAGAGAGAGGTGAAAGCCACCATTCAATTAAAAAAAAAATCCAACGTTCATTAAAAAAAGAGAAGCCACATTGACCAAAAAAAAAAAAAAAAAAAACCACTAGCTTGATTCCAAAAAAAAAAAAAAAAAAAAAAAAAAAAAAAAAAAAACAACAACAACAACAACAGTAGTAGCAAGTAGTAACAACTAAGTATTTGCCTTGTTTAGTTTAATGACATTGAAGATTATTCAAAAAAAAAAAATAGCAACAACAAACAAATCGAACAGATAAGTAAGAAGAAAAAGACAAAAAAAAAAAAGAGATTTTTTTTTTTTTTTGCATTATTTTTATTATATTTTAGTTAGTTGTCTATCTTACAAAATTATTTAACAAACTAGTATCTTGAGTGTCTAAAACTCAAGTTCCAAGATAGAACTCAAGTTTCTAAGTCTCGATTTACGAGTGACGGCATCTGATTTGGAAAAAAATCCACGTGGAACTTGAGTTTTTAAGACTTGAGTTCCACCATTTATTTCCCTAGCATCTGTTCTTCTCCAAGTAGATCGTCTTCCCTTTGCTCTTCTTCAGAGCTACAGATTTGAAGACCAGATCGTCCACCCAACATCTGTTCTTCTCCAACTAGATTGTCTTCTTTTCTTTGGAGCTCTAGATTGTTTTCCTCTTCCTATGTTCTTCTTCAGATCTGTAGATTGTCTCATTCCTCTGTTCTTCTTCGTATCGGGTTCTTCTTATTCTGTTTATATGGAACTCGAGTCTAAGAAACTCGAGTTCCCCCTGGATAGATTTTTCCACCTCAACAGTCTGAACTCGAGTCTTTGGGGCTTGATTTTGTCCCCGAACTCGAGCTTCATGGACTAGAGATGCTAGTTTTCTAAATGGTTTCAAATTTGTGGTTACTAAAAAAATAGTCTCTGAAAATTATGCTAGATGACAAATATCCCTGAAAAAAGAAAACCAAGGGCAAAAAGAAGAAAAAGGTAAAGTCATTTTGAATTGTGCATAGGGACGCATAAAGGTGTTTTGGTCCATAAGTTTTGTTCTAGTTTTCTCTCAAATCTGGGGAGAAAATACATTGGTGAGTCCGGGGAGAAAGTACCTGGACTCATTAGTTTTCCTTCCACAAATCCACCCAACCAAACACCCTAATAAATTTCTTTTCCTCTCCATTTGCACTCTTTCTTTCTTTTTTTACGTCTTCCCTAAAATCTACCCAACCAAACAAACCCTAAAATTAGTGCTTGGAATAGGAGATCTAACTTATGAGTTTCACTAAAAAAAAAAAAAATCAAATAGTACACATTTATTTTTTCTAAGGCTGTAAACGAGTCAAGCTTTGTCGAGCAATGCATGTTTAAGCTTGGCTCATCAAGAAATTACAAAAGCTTAAGTTTGGCTCGAGTTCGTGACAAGCCTAAAAATAGTACTTGAGCTTGAACTCGTGGGAAAGCCAAAAAACTTGAACTTGGCTTGGCCTGGCTTGGTCTGATCAATTAATCAAGCCAAAGTCAAGCTTAATATCAAGCTCAAACTTGAGCTTAAGTCTAGCTTTTGAGCTTGAGATCTAAAAAAAATTACATTATTAAATGCTTAAATCTCTAAAATTTTTTTTAAAAAAATAGTATACTCATTTTATCATGCATCTAATCCTACTCATGATTAGCCATTATTTAAATTAAAATTTTACATAATTAACTTCATTTATTCATCATTCGTTGTCTATAACTTCAGAAATTGTTCAAAGTACAATTTTTACATTCACGTTAAACGATGATGAACTAGAAAAATACTTGTTTATAACTATTATAAATGAGAAAATACTAACATGTTTTATAACTTTACTTTAGATGATTGATAAGAAATAATTATATGTGATCTACTTAATTAATTTATTTATTTTTAATTGTAACTAAAGTATAAAACTGTTCTTGGTCAATTAAAGAAAAAAATTAAGGTAATGAGTAGTAGTTCTATGATGCGCATGAAATTTATATAATAAGTACTCTCATATTTGCATATTTTACCTCATTTTTATGATTAATTTGTGACTAATTATAATCTATCTTTGTTTTATAGGTTATAAAAGTTTTGCATGTTTACAAGAATTAGTGGAAGACAAGAAAAAAATGAAGAAGAAGCAGAGCAAGTGAAGTGTAATTGACTGCGCTGAAACGATAAGGTGGGGCCAATTGATTCAAGAAGCCAACTTGTAGAGAATTGTAATTTGCAAGGATGTAAGGCATGAAGTGTCAGACAAGGAAAAGTGAAGACAAGAAGTTTGCATGATTGTGGGCTTTCTCCAGTCCAACAATTCCCTATAACTTCACCGACATACAAGAATCAAACAAGGAATTTCAATTGGGCCACTTCGGTCTTGGCCTTTGTAAAGAAAGGCTTTAGGTAAACAGCATGTCTTATGTGATTATAAATGAGCAAAATAACGCAATAGAAAGGGAGGCTAGTCCGAATTGTAGTAGGAGTGATTTCTCATATATAAGCCTCTAGGTTAGATTGTTTAAGAGGGCGGCTAGGACTGGAGGCAAGCAGTTGCACGTAGTAACTTTTATGGCTTTTCTCTAACTGTGACTATTTCTTTCTCTATTTTATTTATTCAGTTGAATGTTTAATATTTTATTTTTACATTTTTTTTCAATTATTATGAGTAGCTAAATTTATAATTAGGGTTGAAGATGAAACCTTGTTAAGGATTATTAGTAATATTTATGTGATTTGATTTTTCCCACAATAATTGTTCTTTAATGATTTAAATTATTCTTGTTTCATATCAATTGACTAAGATGAGATTCTAGATATGAGTTCAATCATGTTTTTTTCATGATTTAGGATTTGTCTTAATTAATTGAATGCTTGGTTTATTAATTCTTGATTATAAAATTGGATATCGCTTGTGATTTGTTTGGTTACGAATATAATTGATAATTTGATTTTATACTTAAGAAACAAAGAAGAACATGCTTTAGATTTTTAAACATAAGTTTTAATGATGATATTTTCCATGATAGCAAGATTGATTTCTAGATTATCATGCAGTGGTTGGGAAAAATTAATGATCATAAATATATGCTGATATGACTTACAAGGCGGATTCCAAAACCTTAATTCCTTTCCCTTGATTGTTTACATCTTTTTATTGCTTTATATCTTTTGCTTAGTTGAACTATTTACTTAATTTTATTATTTGCTTAGTTTATTTAATCTCAGAAAAACCAATTTTTATTAAACTAGATTAGGATTAATTTGGTTAAGGTTTAATTAATTTTCCTACATTCATCTAAGTCCATGTGGGTTCGACCTCGTTCTTGTCAAACTATACTTCGGTACGGTTCGTACACTTGCGAGTACTTTAAAATTTCACAACATTCTATGTTGGCCATGTCATTATTAAGATATGAATAATGAGTATATTCAACTAACACATATAACCTTATAAATGAACCTATGCTTGAATTATTTTGTATCAAGCCTAATAGCTCATGAGTTTGTTCATTAACAAATTTTTTGCTGGGGCTTGACTTGTTTATTAAACAAGTCTAAAACTAAAGCTCAAGTTTAGCTTATTTATAAACAAACAAACAAACATGAACGAGCTTTTTATCAAGTAAAGTCTGAGTTGTTCATGATCGGCTTAGTTCATTTACGGCCTTAATACACTTCACAGTCAGGCATATCAGATTAATGCCTTAAACTCCAAAATAAATTTAGAATTAAAGTCATGACCCCATTTTAACTTACATTACACCGAGTCCCGAATTTTCCAAGAAAGAGCAAGAGAGATTTTACCGCAAAACCCAAGCAAAGTCTACATAAGTTGGCAGATTGCCCATACATATTGGAAATCATTGCCCTGGGTTTAGATGGGATCGATATCTAGTCCAGATTTGGAGGCCCAACACTGGCCCTAAGAGAACATCTGTTGAGTCAAGGCATCGCAATTAGATGTAAATCTTGACCAAGCGGTAGAATGGTTTTGTAGGTTCAATTATGAACCACATCTCAGTTCACTACTCACTAGACAGATATTAGGTCAGTCCAAAAAAGGCGTCTGACCGCCACAATAGGCGAATCATGAATGAGTGATAAAAATTAAAAAGTTTAAAATGTCTAGTATTAAAAACTAAACTATTTTCAGGCTTCGGCTATTATAAGTGAAGTAACAGTAAAGACTAAAATAATGGAAAATTTAAAAATATAAGGAGTAAAAATAAAATTCTTCAGCATGGCAGTCTTCGAATTGTTTGTGGCCGCAATTATGCTCACGATATTGTCACTAGATGCGTGAGGAGAAGAGAAACTACGATGAAATTCAAGTATTGAGGCAATTTTGCGTTTCTAGAGATTATGTTTTGTTTATGACAAAGGAGTAAGGACAGAAGATAATTTGGGCTCAAAGATTTGGACAATAAGCTCAACACAGACTACAATGTAGGCCCATAAGGCCCAAGTCAAAGATAGTTTACTCCATTCTGTAACTAAGAAGCAGCAAGATTTTTTTAAAAAAATTGTCACAAGCTTGAGCCCATATTATCCAGCTCAACAATAGCTAAAATGTTGGCCCAATTCAAAGGTAGTTTGTTATATTCTGTAAGAACTTTTTTTTTTTTTTTTTTTTGAGAGAAATATTCTGTAAGAACTTAAAAGCGAAGATTAATTTTTTAGGTTTAGGGTGTATTTTGGCAATTCTTAGATTTCGAGGGAATTTCGGTCATTTTTTAAGTTTTGGGGGTATTTTGGTCAATTTTTAGATTTCGCGGAGAGAGGGGGGGGGGGGTATTTTAGTCTTTTTTAAGTTTTAGGGTATTTCAGTCATTTTAGTTCTATTTGATCTACATGGTCCTATCCGTTCCACTTTGATTCTATTTCGTCCATTTTGGTCTTATTTGGTTCATTTCAATTCTATTTGTTCCATTTTGTTCACTTTGGACCTAGTCACATTAATGTATAATATAACAAACTACCATTGAATTGGGCCTTCTATGGGCCTACACTTAGCTATTGTTGAGCTGGATAATATGGGCCCAAGCTTATGACAATTTAAAAAAAAAAAAAAAAAAAAAAAAAAAAAAAACCCTGCTACTTCTTAGTAACTGAATAGAGTAAACCATCTTCGACTTGGGCCTACAATGTAGTTTGTGTTGAGCTGGGAAACATGGGCTCAAGCGTGTGACAATTTTTTTTATTTTTTATTTTAAAGGATCTTGCTACTTCTGTAATTAAAAAATAGAGTAAATTATCTTTGACCTGGGCCTTCTACATTTAGCTGGTATTGAGCTGGCTTGGTCAAAAAAAACCAAAAACACATGGCTGGCTTTTTCAATCCGAAACTTCTATGGTCTAAGTTCCACTTTATAGTCACAGTGGAAAGGTATTGAGAAAACAACATAATTGTATTTTTGCTCTGAATATTGGAAATTTCCAAGTTATTCCAATAATTTTTTTTTTTACCAAAAAGAAATTACAATTTTCCACCTAATTACTCCAGCGTTAGTCTAATTTATGCTTCGGACTTCAAAATTTTTCCTACCTAAATCCTTGAAATTTCATGGAGATTTCCAGTTTCCACATCATACTCTAGTCATAATTGATTGGGTTCAACCTGAAAAATTGTTTAACTTTTTATATTTTTAACAGACAACCGTGACTCCACAAATTTCGTGAATAGAACTTATTTGGCTGAAACTGAAAATTGAAAATATTTTAGCAAAATAATTTTTAAATGTGTAAATAGTACCGTGAGACTTATTTTTAATGAAAAATTTGTTGAAAAGTGAAATTTGTGGGTTTGTAAACAGTACACATATGCACTATTCACGAAAGAATTGGTCAATAAGTGCGGCTGAAAAAAAAAAAAAAAAAAAAAAAAAAACAACAACAACAACAACAACAACGTAAACGCAAACACAAACGTAAACGTAAACGCAAACAGCAAATGTGGATCCAGACCGGCACTAAGCACAATAATGGTCACCTGGTCTTTCTCTTTTGATTAAACGTTCAAGTGTATCTAAGCACAATAATGGTCACCATCACCATAGACTTAGGAATTGAAAAAAGAAATTAGTTACTAGTCTTGGTCCTCGTGCTAAGAAAAGAAATAAAATTAGCAAACAAAAGCAACTTTTTTGCTTCTATTTCTTTTCCACAACTCTATAATTCTTATGAAACTAACAAGTATCACTTCTAGAGGAAAGACAATATGCCTTTGATTGATTGTTGGGTCCAAAGAAAAGGTTGGTAAGATAAGAAAAATAGAACTTCTAGTCTTGGTATTTTTTTCTTATTATAAATTTTTTTTCCACAGTTCGTATCTTTTGTTTTCTTTTTTCTATATCACTGCACTTTGCCATTAAGGACATATTCTTTATATTTACTCAAATTTATGCTGGAATAACGTAATTGGTTATTTGTGAGTTCTATTTAGTTCAATTAATAAAATTTATAATGGTTGAATAAGATATTTGAAGTTGAATTCCCGCCTACACCAAAAATCAACTGGTGTCTTATTCTGATAATAAAGAGCTATTATCAGAAATAGACGCTATAGGTTGAAACACTTTCATAATAAAAAATAAATAAATAAACAACAACAGCAGTATTGCTTCTCAATCTTTGGTTAAATTATTTCTATTTTTTATTCATGAGATATTATGTATGTTACATAAACCAATAGTGTGATGAATTGAACTTCGAGCTATCGAGTTTACATCACACCCTAAATCAATGAGCCTACCACCCATGGACCCCTATGGGTTATGTACTATAAACTCTTTTGAAAGGCATATAGACTCTATTGATTGACTCCTCAATAATAAGTCTAATAATTATTATAGTCACATGCAATAAAGTCACCATGACTAGCCGCCGTTCTCACCATTTTTCTCAAGAGAAAACAAACATGCTTCCCAAATGAAAACGGTAGGTTGTGCTGCTGGGAGTTTCACAATAGAAAGTTGTCCCAAGTTCACCTACTTATCTTGTCATAACTCTCAGTAACAAAGTACATTAGGTCAAGCATACCCTCCTTGATTGAATCTCCGCCGCATATGAGCCAAAAGTTCCAGGGTCTACATACTAGAGACTTGGACTCAAAGGTGGATCATACCTTTTCAATCTCGTCTAATATTATAGGCCACAGTATCACTCCAGAAGCAATGAAAATTCCCAGCAATTTACATCCCAATCTAATGAAAATTCGCAGCAATTTACATTCCAATCTATGATAGCTTCTTCTCTTCTTTCGTTAGTCATAATAGGCAATAGCTTTGTAGCTTAAGTGACATTTCTTGGTATTTCTAATAAAGTCATTTACGATTTAAATCCACACTTTCCATTGTAATTATAAAATTATTTTAAAAAAATAATAATATATTAGAATAAAAGAATACACAATATATATATATATATATGTGTATATATATATATGTATATATAGAGAGAGAGAGAGAGAGAGAGAGAGAGAGAGAGAGAGAGACAAAATCTTTTAAAAAATAATTAAAAAAAAGTAGTTCCTCAACGAGTAACTTCTTGGGGTTGAGGCCACTCATCTCCTCATGAAATCAAGTTGTCACAAACGACGGTTTATTTTTGATATTCTTGACCATGTAGGAAAAGACAAATTCCAAGCATGTGTGTACTCTATTTTCTATTAGTAGCGAACAAACTCGGAGTAGACTTTAGCAAAAGCTCGTTCATATATAAATATATATATATATATATATATATATATATGTATGTATTTTTTTTTTTTTAGACAAACAAAGTTTGAGCCTTATTTTTATGTTTGTTTAATAAACGAGCCAAGCCCAAATTTTTTTAAAAATAAAATAAAATCCTGGATATGCACATAAACAATAGGTCTCAATAAAAAATAAAAAATAAAAAAAGCCGTGTTTAACTTGGTTTATGGGGTAAGTAATAAGTTTGCTATGGACTTGAACAATTAACTTATATCTTACTAAACTTTTAATAAATTGAGTATTTGAACCACTCGTTCAAACCAAATGGGATTGACATATATTTAATAAAGCTTGATAATGTACTTGGATTGGATCTTGATCTCAAGAGTCAAGAACTTAATATTGAGCTTGAGTTTAAGCTTGATGTTGAGCTTAAACTCACGATGACTAATGAATTAAGCGAAGTTCAAGCATTTGGAATTTCCTGACAAGCTTAAGCTCAAACTTTATTTGTAGATTTGATTCAAGTTCAAGACAAGGTTAAACATTTCACATTTATTACCAAGTCAAACTTCAATATTTAATACAATTTGTTCGTTTAGACTCCTAAAACCAGATTGTTTAACCTAACTAATTAACTAAGTTCATTATTTAGATCTAGGTTAAACAAGCATATATCATATTATGCATAAAAGCGGAAAAGTAAATAACACCACAATATGATGACTTAGGATATAAAAAAAACAAAGAGCTAGGGAAGAGAGAGTAAAAGCTACAGAGAAAAGATTGAAGAGTTAATTTCTGTAATTGTATTGATTCATCCAAAACCTAAATGTACAATGTATATATATACTACAATTCACACAAGAGAGCATAACTGCTATATCTAACCAATTCCACATTATACGGATCCACTCTAAACTACCTATCCAACCAATCCCAGTATTACACGTGCCCATATATACATCTTCTAATTAATTTAAAACTAAACTACAAGTTGTATACCAGAATTCAAGTATCTCAGTCATTTAGCAAGCTTCATGTATATTCTTCCAAAACCCTGTTTCATTGCTCTGCCTCTCTGCCTGAGCTAATTCTTCAATCACCCTTCACTTCAATGCTTGCATCTGTCTTGTTCTTCTTGTTCTTGTCTATGCTTTTATCCAAACTTTGACATTCCCCCTCAAGATGAGAAGCTGAACTATGTATGTTCACCACACTCATCTTGCCTAACAAGTATCTCAATTGTTGACTGTTGATAGCTTTTGTAAGCAAATCAGCCAACTGAGAATGTGTAGGAGTAAAGAGCAGCCTAACAACATTGTCTTGCACCTTATCTCTAACTACATGGCAGTCTACTTCTATGTGCTTGGCCCTCTCATGAAACACGGGGTTTTCCCCAATATAAATCGTAGCTTGGTTATCACAAAACAATAGAGCAGGTTGAGGATGATGAATCTCTAAATCCTTCAACAATGCTAACAGCCAAGTCATTTCGCAAACAGTAACAGCCATTGCCCTATACTCTGCTTCAGCAGAAGATCTAAACACTATGGACTATTTCTTGGACTTCCATGATATGAGAGAATCACCCAAAAGATGTAATAACCTATGATTGACCTCCTTGTATCAATGCAAAAGGCTTAATCAGCATCTGTGTAGGCCTTGAAATGGAAATTTAATGCTGCTGATAGGAAATTACCTTGACCAGGACAACTTTTGATGTATTGTAGCACTTTATATGCAGCATCTAAGTGAGGTTTCCTAGGTTTTGACATGAACTAACTTAGTTTATGAACAGGATATGCAATATCTAGCCTGGTGATAGTCAGTTAAAGCAATCTGCCCACCAACCTTCTGTACACTCCAGGATCAGCTAGCAATTTTCCTTGAAACTTGCTTAACTTCAAATTCTGCTCCATTGGCACCTTGCTAGGCTTACAAGCTGACATTCCAGCATCCTTCAATACTTCCAAAGCATATTTTCTTTAGCACAAAGTGATACCCTTGTCTGATCTAGCTATCTCAAGTCCAAGAAAATACTTCAAGCCTCCAAGATCTTTAAGTTTGAAGTGCTGATCTAGAGAAGTCTTAAGCTCCTCAACTTCTTGAATATTATTGCTAGCTATGAGAATATCATCAACATAAACCACCAAAGCTATGAAAGAATCATTGAACTTCTTTGTAAATAAAGAGTAGTCAGCTTTGGACTGTTTGAAACCATGATGCTTAATGACAAAACAAAACTTTACATTCCACTGCTTTGCGGCCTGTTTAAGCCCATATAAAGACTTGTTCAATTTGCAAACAACATTCCCCCCTTTGTTGTGAAAGCCTTGAGGGAGTTGCATGTACATCTCCTTATGAAGATCACCATTCAAAAAGGCATTATTGACATCTAATTGAACCAAATGCCAACCTTTCACAGCAGATATGGCTAGAAGTGTCTTCATAGTAGTCAACTTAGTAACTGGTGAAAAGGTATCAATAAAATCCAGCCCCTCTTGTTAAGTGAATCCCTTAGCAACTAACCTTGTTTTATATATCTCCACAGAGCCATCAACCTTGTATTTTACCCTATAGACCCATTTACAGCCAATTGCCTTTTTATTTGAAGGTAAAGGGGTAAGGGTTTAGGTATTATTAGAAACCAAAGCATCAATTTCAGTACTCAAGGCTTCTTGCCATTTAGGATCCTTAACAGTTTCATGATAGAATCTTGGTTCAGGAATAGAGGTAATGGCAGAACAAAAATTGGCATCTGAAGAAGAAAGGAGGGAAGTGTCAATATAATCAGAAAGAGGATACCTGGTAGTAACTAAGGAAGTACCTGATTTGCTGAATGGATTAGATTGGGAAAGTTCAATAGACATGATGCTGCTGCATTTGTAATCTTATAAGTAGGAAGGAGGTTTGGTAGGCCTAGATGATCTTCTTAGGGAAGGAATAGTAGCAGGTTGAACTATATCTGGTCCTTGAGGAATGGGTAAAGAATCAGGTGCTATAGAACCTGGTGAGACAAGATCAGTAGAACCAGAAGCTGGAATGATGGATTCTGGTATGGCAGAATCTGATATAACAGGAACAGAAGAATCTAAAAATGAATCAGACATATTTTGAGGACCAAAATTAGAATATGGAACATGTAAAGAAGGGGTAAGAGGTTCTGAAAACATAGGATCATGTGGAATAGCCACATTAGGATAGATATGAGGAAGTGAAATGGAAGTATGTAGGGAATAGGCCGGAGAAATGAAAGGGAAAACAGTTTCATGAAAAGAAACATCCCTTGAAATGAAAATTTGTTTTGTAAGCAAGTTTAACAATTTGTAACCCTTAACACCAAAAGGATAACTAAGAAAAACACAAGGAATAGACCTAGGTGAGAACTTATACCTATTGTGAGCCAATGTGGAAGGAAAACAAAGGCAGCCAAAAACCTTTAAGTGATGATAAGAAGGAACCTTGCCATAAAGCTTCTCAAAAGGGTTTTACAATTCAAAACAACACTAGGCAGCCTATTTATGATGTAAACTGCTATCAAAACACAATCTCCCCAATAACAAAGTGGTATGTTAGACTGAAATTTCAATGCTCGTGCAATGTTTAAGATATGTTGATGCTTTCTTTCCACTATTGAATCTTGTTGTGGAGTAGCAACACAAGAATGTTAATGAACAATCCCATTTGAGCATAAAAATCTTTGAGGAAAAACTCTTGAGCATTGTCAGTTCTAAACACTTTGATATTAGTTTGAAATTAAGTATGTATCATTTTGTAAAATGAAATCAATAAAGGCCTAGTTTCTGATTTAGATTTCATAAGGTGAACCCATGTGGACCTTGTAGCATCATCTACAATGGTAAGAAAATATTTAAAACCATCTTGAGTTGCTTTGGCAAAAGGTCCTCATACATCACAGTGAATCAAATCAAAGGCATGATCAGATAAGTGATTAGAGTTGGGAAAAGGTAAACGTTTATGCTTTGCAATTGTACAGACAACACAATCTTTTTTTGAATGAAAAGAAGACATATCAGATACACAGTGTTGAAGTTTATCATCAGAAGCATGGCCTAGTCTAAGATGCCACAAGTAAGGCTTAGTTACAATGGGAACATGAGAGACAGAATTAAGAAAAGACTTCAAAACTGACTCTAGGATGGTAGAAGCCTCTGAAATGGACTTGCAATTGTCTGAAGCTTACAGCAGCTACAAATTATTATGAAGCTTACCCAATCCAATCATTTTCCAGCAAGTAAGGTCCTGTATGCAATAATAATTGGAAAGGAAAACCAAGCAACATGACAATGATTTGGTTAATTTGCTTATTGAAATTAGATTGAAGGAAAAGGTTGGAACACAAATGACATCCTCAAGAATTCACTCAGCATATAGGCCTACCCTTTCCTTTTGTGTTCTTCCCAACTTGATTGAATCCTTGAGTCTTGATTGTAAGAGCAGTTGAATCAACTGAATGCCCTTTATTGAAGCCTAAAGCTCTCTGGCTCTCCTCATGTATTACCAAAGACAAAGCCTTGTCAATTTAGGGACTTGGTTCCATCATCAAAATCTGAGTTCGAACTTGTGAATAGACCTTATTTAAGCCATTGAGGAACTACATTAAAGAATCTTGATGATGAAACAGTGTAATTTTGTCTCACACCATAGACATACTTGCCACAAGAACAGCATGGTAAGGGCCTGAGATTAAGCAATTGATCCCAAGAACCTTGAAGATCTGTGAAGAAAATAGTCACTATTGCATCTCCTTGCATGATTGTTGAAATCTGCTTTTGAAGTTGTGAAATCCATGGACCATTTGCTTGCAAGAAACGATTCTTCAGTGAATTCCAAACCTCCATTGCAGTGTTTCTGTAAATCACACTACCAGAGATGTGAGGTGAGACTGAATTCAATATCCATGAAGAAATCATGGAATTGTTCTTTGACCAAGCAATCTTTTCTAGAGGAGTGATGGCCATGGCAGCTGCTATAGCACCATCCACAAAACCTAGCTTACTCTTCCCATCCAATGCCATACGCATAGCCCTAGCCTAATTGGGGTAATTGTTTTCTATCAAGGGCTGAGTGACAAGAATTGCACCTAGTGACTCTCCATGGTGTAGATAAAACGGACTCCTTAGGTCCTCCATTAGAGAGAGCTCACGATGAGCAACAGATGGAGAACATGAAGTTTGAGAAGTTTGATCTTGGTTAGCCATTGACAAAAACATGAAGCTCTGGTACCATATAAGAAAAATAGAGAGCTAGGGAAGAGAGAGTAAAAGCTAGAGAGAAAAGATTGAAGAGTGAAATTCTGTAATTGTATTGATTCATCCAAAACCTAACTGTACAATATATATATATATATATATATATATGCTACAATTCACACAAGAGAGCACAACTGCTATATCTAACCAATTCCATATTATACGGATCCACTCTAAACTACCTATCCAACCAATCCCAGTATTACATGTGTCCATATATACATCTTCTAATTAATTTAAAACGAAACTACAAGTCGTATACCAGAATTCAAGTATCTCAGTCGTTTAGCAAGCTTCATGCATATTTTTCCAATACCGTGTTTCATTGCTCTGCCTCTCTGCCTGAGCTAATTCTTCAAACACCCTTCACTTCAATGCTTACATCTGTCTTCTTCTTCTTCTTGTTCTTATCTGTGCTTTTATCCAAACTTTGACATAAGAAAACCGATGAAATGAATCATTTCAAGGTAAAAACCTGGGAAGGGTTTGACTTAGCTTCTTTAAGATAAAGTAAATCCACTATAAGAGAATTGAAATTTTTACAATCAGATTTAACCCCAAATCTATTGCCACCTTATGTAGTAACTTAATGACATGACCACGTGCAAGTTCTGAATCCACGGACTCCTTCTCTTCTCGGATTTATACCAACACAAGCACCTTTGCTTGTGACTTTGAGATCCCACTTAAAGGTTTCAGATCACCATCAGTAATGATCTTGATGCAGCAATTATGTTCTACCAACGCTTGATTGTAGATCTTGCTCTACACAAGTCTTTCAAAAGTCTGAAAAACATAGCTAAGGTTTCCCTTTTATATGTGGAGATGTTGGAATGAAACCCTAAACGTTTTCGCAAGCTTGGGCCTGATTTAAAAATCTACAGAATTTTTGTGCCTACAATTTTCAATCGGTCAAGCAAGGTAGAAACTCACTTTCTTTTTCTGCAGTCAGCTGGACTTGAACCTTGAAACCAACACTTTTAAGCATTGCCTAACACCTAGACTAGACATGTTTTGTTCTCGGTTTGCCAACACAATAAAAATATGATTCTAAATATTAAAACCTAAATCTTTAGAACCTAACAAATGGTCAACAAAGTTCAACTCCCTTGTCCCTAAGTAAAATTAAACCTTGGTGTTAAGGTCATGTTCTTTAGATCGACTCAAAGTCACTTTGAAATGACTGTGTCTAAGGGACTACTTAGACATATAGCTTGTATTGGTTCCTCAATAAGTACAATAGTTTAATATTGTCATGGCCAATAGTATCACCTTGACTAATAGCCCTTCTTAAACTTTTTCTGTTGACAAATAGACTGTATTTGTTCCTCAACAACTAAATTAAATAGTTAATATAGTGACGTTCAATGGAGTCACCATGACGAATTAGTATTAGTAATTGCCCTTCTCAATCTCTATTTCAAGTAAAACCAAACATGCTTACCCACGAAAACGTGGCGTTGTGTGCTGATAGGAGTTTCGCAGTAAGCAAGTTGTCCCAGGTTCACCTACCTAATCTTGTCATAGCTCTCAGAAAGTAATACACTTAATTAGGTCAAGTACACCCTTGATTGAATCTTGTTATGAGTTTAAATTAAGGGTCTAAACTCTAGACTTTAGGGCAGATCATACTCATCCAATGTTATAGACATAATCAAAAGCTAGCAGCGAAGCAACCCAGCAATTTACATGCGAATCCATTATAAATTTACATGATTAAATCTGTTGGAAGAATCTCCTTCAACGCATGGCGGCTCATAAAAAAATTATTATTTAAATAAGTACATAGCTTATTAAATAAATTATGTAACTAAAATTACATTTGAATGAATTTAATTATCAATCACTACGTAATAAAATTTATTTTTGGTCCAAACTGGTTCACAAGTAAACTTTTCCAGATAAATAAGCTAATACCTATAAGAATAATTCTGTAACCACAACTGTGGACTGCCTTTTTGTTGCAAAGCATTTTTTATTTGCATATCAATATTGCATGGGTTGAAGGCATTTGTTGGGGAGAAATGCATAATAACTGAGCAACAAGCCAGTAAAAAATTATAAGATAGAAGTTAGATTACAATTTTCCACTCCCCAATTATATATTTTTTTCTTAATTTTTGATGAATTTTTTTTAAAATATATATATTTATCATGCTTATAATTAATACATTATTATATATTTTATATATCGAAATTCATTCATAAAAAGAAAAAAAAAAGTCTTTCATATTTTATCAATGTCTTTTTAAGATTCAAAAATTATAAATAAATAAAAAATGCTATTGTTTTGAGGATTTTGTTACATTAAATATCTCTTTTTGTACTTTTGAGGAAAAGGTAAGTGAAATTTTATTAACTAATATATTTTTGGAATACATCCTCCAAATCAAATGGGAACTCTCAACATGAATGAATATCACTTAATATACAAATGAATGAATTTTTATTTTTCATATGTGTATATATTTTGCCCCTTAAAGTCAAATCCTGGCTCCATCACTAATAACATAAGACCATCATTATTGAAGGTTTTTCTTTTCCCCATGTTTTTATAAACCACCTAAATGTGAACCTCAATTTCTTCATTTTATGTTTATATTGTTTCTAAAAGTGTTGTTTTTGTTTAACACAAGTTGTACTTTACCCAAAAAGGGGGGGGGGGGGGGGAATCAAACTAAAATGAGGGATAAATATATTTTCTATATAAATAATTGACATATAGTTAATATAATTGACTTCAACATGGAGTGGGAAAGATTTTTTTTTTTTTTAATATAAGATAGAAATTCTACTCTAGCCTAATCTAAGTATATATGTATGTGACGCTCCCTTATAGAAACTTGAACCCCTGGCCTTACCCCTTACACTCTATAAGCAATTATACTTGTAGAATGACCATTGCAACAAGGGTGTGTAGTGGTGAGTGGGAAAGATTAAATTTGTTACAGATACTTGAAAACATTTTGGAGAGAGAGAGAGAGAGAGAGAGAGAGAGAATAGTGGAATCAATGTGTTTGCTTTTGGAAAATGTTTAAAAATGAACATCCTGATCTTCAAATTTCTCACCTATATAATTTGTCCCCCTCAAGACTTAAAAGCTTAATTCCCCAATTCCACAAAATAGGACATAATAGTACAGTACACATAAGGCTTTTGATTATTTGTTTTGCTCCAAAGCAAAGGTGGGAAAGATAAAAGAAAAATGAAATTTCTTTTTGATTCAGTAATTAATAGTTGGGGATGGATATTTTAACCCTGAATTTCTTCATTTGAGACATTAGATGGTAACAACTAGTTAAGTTACTAGACTTTTGATGAAATATGGAATTTCTAGTCTTGGTATTCTTCTCATTATGAAATTTTTTCTAAAGTTCATTTGATTGAGGGTGTAAAACATGGTGGTAAGTTCGATTCTTTAGATTGACTCAAATTCACTTTAAAATGACAATGTACTGAGAGAGTGTTTATACTACAGTTTTCTTAAGAGCTTTTACATTAATTCGTGTAAAAATTTCTATTTATTTTAATATAACAACATAATTTTTCTATTTTACATAATTATTTTTCAAAAATACTCACATTATATTATCTATTTTACAATATATTTTATTAAAATATTATTTCTTTATCAATTTTTTATTGTTCTCTCAAATCATCTCTTTTTATAAGTAAAGAAAATAACCATATATATATATATATATATATATATATTTGCATGAGTATTATAATTAAGTATAACTAAATTATGTTTTGTATAATTTTATATGAATTGACGTGGGTATCTTTTAGAATTGGTAAGACAAATTGTGGGGGCAAATTATTTTGGATGACTAATATAAATGCTCCAACACCGACTGTTTTGGTGCCTCAACCGTTTACCGAAAAGATATGTCGGTCATCGTCCTCCACAAGTGGAATAGTTTTTATTTTTTTGATGTGATAAATGATAACAATTAGATAGCTTTTTTTCAAAAGATGAAACTGGATTTTTCAAATAGTTGATAGCTCATAGCTACTACTATAATTAAGTCACATCCAAATTCCAATAGAATAATCATGACTTGTCGTCCTTCTAAACTTTTTCCTGTAAGAAAAATCAAACATGTACATGCACACGCTTCACCAAACGAAATCACTTGTGAATTGCGTGCCAATAATTGTGCGCCTTTGGATTAGCAATAAAAAAAGTTGTCCCAGGCGATCACCAACTTATTTTGTCATAATTCTCAGTAACACACATTAGGTCAACACCCATGATTGATTAAATATGGTATATATATACGAGTCAAAATCTGGGGTCTAAACTCTAGACTCATAGGTAGATCATACCTTTCACACTCGTCCACTGTATAGACCTCACGAGATGCAGCGAAACAACCCAGCAATTTACGTACCAATAGATTCAGTGCTTCTTTCTCTTTTTCTTTTTTTGATGATAAGCGAAATATATTTTATATTACAGAAAAAAGGAAATATAAAGCTGAACAAACTATACAAAATGTAAAGCACGAAAATATAAGATAAGAGTTTTATAGTTCAAATATAATTTTTGATAATCTTTTCTCCGTCACTAATGATGGAACTAGAAAAAAAAAAAAAAAAACTTTACATATATATTTAGTTTTTGTTACAAATGATTTTAGGGCATTCCTTAAGAATAATATCAAGGGGAGAAATAAGAGTCATCTAAATGGAATAAAAGTCTTCTTTTTAAAGGAAAGAAGTAAGTATGTGATAACGGCTGATCTACCAACCTTATCATGTCAAATTCTAGAAAATATTTGTTAGTAAGAAATTATTCAGTACACACGCATGTATTACATTTACACCCATTCTTCCATGATGGATTTGCTTACTCCAACCTTAAAGTAAAAGATCGATGGCTTTTTGAAGTTGAATAATGGTGCAACTTGAAGAAGTTATATCATGTAAATTAAGAAACAACGTATACTAAACAATAATTATGGATTTGGGATTAACTTTTTGTTGAAAATTTATTTGCTTATTTTTTTAAAATTTGAAAAAGTGCAGTGATACCTTGAGCTAGAAAGATTGAAGTTTAAAAATAAAAATTGTATACAAGGAAATAAGCTAAAAAGCTCGTCCAAAAGCATATGTACTGTAAAGTTTTACGAGGTTCAACTTTGTTGAATATCTAGACCTTCTTTCAATAATTTCTTTAGACAGAAAATTATTTAGGCAAAGTATGATTAACTATCATTGAATATTTCAATTGGATAGGTAACTTCGTTGTTTTGTTCAAGAACGCAACACTTGGAGAGAGACCCATTTTAAGGGTCTATAAATACCGAGGGAAGTAAGAATCATTGCAGACATGGAGAGCAGCAAAGAAACGAAAGGGTTGGGGCCTCTAGTCGCAGGAGAGATGGCGCGTACCTGTCACGCGGCCTGTACGGGCCATCCTTCTGTGACTAGATACCTCTGAACCTTTTGAAACATAATGATCTCCAACTCCATGTGCTTCACGCTTGCGTTTGTGACTTTGTGTATATGAGTCAGTGTTTTTGGTGTTTTCTCTTTTCTTTTCTTTTTTTTTTCTTTTTTTTTTTCTTTTTTTGTCTTTCCGTTGCTAGGAAAAAGAAAAGAAAAGTGGGAGGAAAAAAAGAAAAGAGAAAACACCAAAAACATGTCTTTCTTAGAGAATTACCATGCATGCATGAATTCATGGACATGTAAAATCGTGTCTTTCTTAGTTTATCCATGGAATCTTACATGGACAGGATGTTATTGATCGATGAGGCAAAATAGGATTTTTTTGGTTGTCTTCTTTATGTTTCCAATTTTACCAGTTGTTCCCCGTAGGTGAGATTTTTTTTTTTTTGGGAAGCCTTTTTGGATGTCTATTTTAGAAACTAGGCAAGATCTTGCATAAATATTACAGCCTTTGTGAAAAAGGCAATCGCTTAGGGTTTTTTTTTTTTTTTTTGGCCTATTGATAGTATTGGGTGCATAATTTGGCTCTCTACAGCTACTTTCAAAAGCCCATGGAACGCGATATTGAGTGTTATAAAATATTTGAGTGTGTCTTTTTTATCCTTAATTAGTTTTAAGATAGAATGACATAGCTCACGATCTAATAAGTGGTATCCGAACCAAGGTTATGAGTGTGAGTTGTGGGAGCATTATCCTAAAGGGGGATTGTTGGGGGAGACCAAAATTGGACTTTCTACAACTGTTCTAAAAATAGACTCATAGGATGCAATGTCGAATGTTATAAAAGATTTGAATATGTATTACTTATTACCGATTAGTTTCAAGATAGATTGGCACATCTCACTATCTAACATATAGGAATCCAATGTATAAGACAGTGAAATATGAAAAATGTTATATTATTCAATTACTCCCTCTACTCACTTAATAATAGATCTTACTAATTCTAGGATATTCTTGGATATTATTTAACGATTTTATTATGAAAAAGCTATTTAAAATTTACTCACCGCTAGCTATTTAATGATATTTATTAATCTCAAACAACTTCAAAGGTCATGAAGTAACTATAGCAAGATGATCTATTCTGTTGTCTTTCACACACCGTTATTTTCTTTAGTATCCCTTAATAGTAGATTTTGTACGTGAAACAAGAAGAAATAAAATTACCTCTTTAAAATTAGACGTGATATATATACCAGTCCATTGTGAAAAAGGCACGTGGAGTAGAATTCATTCTGAAGGCACAATGGAATATTATGTAGACACTTGAAACAAAAATGTGGATCACGAAGAAAAAACAATCCTTTCATCTTCCATTTTCCTTCTCATCATTGTAATTTTCTCCTACCAAATAATAAATTTCTTTGGCCTTCCTTCTCTTTTCCTCCCTTTCATTCTTTTGTGTCTCTTTTTTATAATTTTTGACAAATATTATGTGGCAAGTTGCCAAGTTGTAATTAGATAATGACTTTTACATTTTTTCCTCTTAATAGAATATCACTTTTACATAGATTTATCATTGACAAGATTATTTTATTAGTGTTAACCACAATACACTACTCTAACAATTATATATATAAATTGTAAAGATTATTGTGTAACTAAACATACTAATATTATAAATCTCAAACTTGAAGAAATCTATATATATAATAATAGGTGAAGTAGAGAGAAACTCAAATAGAATTCCAAATTAGAATTTCAATTTTGTGCCATGTGTTTGGATTTGGATTCTTAATTTTGCGCCACTTGTCCTAACCAAAACTCAAAAAAAAAAAAAAAAATCTAATTAGATTATAAATTGGACTCTAATTTTGTGTCGTGTATCTTATCTAAATTTTCTAATTTTTGTGCAAAAAAAAATGATGCATTTACATTTAATACGGAAGCCAAGAAAGCTACGCTCATTGGCCTAAGCAAAAATATCTCACCTGCACACTTTTATGGGTGAACATCTCACCTGCCCACTACCAGAACCAAAGAATCCAACGAGAAAGCCTATAAAAATAAAACATCATCTCCTTCTAATGCCATATTGTCACCCCATGTCTCCTCCTTCTCTCTCAACCTCTACCAACTAAATCCACACACTACCCTCTCTTCCTCCTTTCGGATTTCTAAGAGTAAGGCCGAGTTCAAACATAATATTCAATCCTACTCTTCCTTGCTTCACATTCTCATACATTATCGCTTCATTGGCACCTCCAAGAAGATTCCAAACTCAATGTGGAAACTGAATCTACCAAGATGAACATCTTATTATCACAATTGTTAATATTTCTATGCATAAGTACGAACTACATGCTACTGTATGTTAATTAACAACAAGTCTTAAGTCACAATAAATTTCAAAAAATATTTTATAATAAAAGTAAGGTAGCAAACTTAACTGTGAATCAATAAAAACAATGTTTGTGAAAATTATTATGAATTTTTTTCTTTATATAAATATATATATATATATATATTTATATATAATATTGCATTGCCCGTTGATAAGTCATATAAAGAAGCTGATTGTACGATGTAGCTGACAGATGGTGGCGTGCTTCATGTGGTCCTCGATCAATTCTTGTCCCACATTCCAAATAATTAATTTTTTTTTTTTTTATTTAGCTGGAAATAGTCTGTTAAGCTATCAACATCAGCCGTCGCATTAATGTAGAAGCTCTCTTTTTTGTTTTTTGTTTTTCTTTTTTTCTTTTTTTCTTCTTTTAAGTTGAAATTTGGAATTCGTACAATCAGGGTTTCCCCATGCATGTCCGGAAAGTGGGATAGAAAAAAAATTTATTATAAAAACACATCACTCTTTACGTACAAAATATTTTTAACAGTAGATAATAAAATAATAATTTATAATAAGTTCATATAAGAACTAGTAAAAACCTACGAAGTTAATTGTTTAAGATTTATTGTGATTGCAATGTTATTCAAAATATTGAGGGGTACTTCAAGTTATGGTTCTGTTGCCAAGGTGCAAAGTCCATTATTGATGTTATATAATTTCATAATGGTAATTTGTGGTCCTTCCATTGACAGAGACTTAAACAAATTAACAATATATTATAGATAATATGTTGCTTGATATCATTTGCAGTAGATTCTTTATAGCGAAAAACAATGTTGGTACGTTCCTCGATCTTACATGTACAAAATAATTCAAAACTTGCATTATTGTCTGACATTATTAGTCAGTGTACAAAGTCTTTTTTCTTGGCTAAAGAAATGGAAACAAAAAGGTCTTTTTTTGCTTGTGATGCGTTTAGGTCTGAAATTCCTTTGGTTGCTTATAATTGTGAAAAGATGTAGATGGGTTGTTGCCGGGAAATTAAGGACTGCATGGAAGGCCTAGAGGAAACACCACTGGATTGAATTTTGTGAATTTGGGATTTCTTATGGTCAATAAGGCAACTAACGTGGTCTTTGTTAATAAACATGCTTCATAGTTCGTTCCTACTTATTCCTTGCTGGGCTTTTGTCGTTAATTGCATGACCATTGAGTCTACACCTGTATTTTCTTCCTTGGTGAGGCTTGAAGTGCTAGCATTGCATGTGGGTTCTAGAGATTAATTGGTAAAGTTTTTGTGGTTAAATAAGAGGTATGAAGTTCGATTATCGCTTATACCAAAATCAATTGGTGTCTTAGTTTGATAATAAAAAAAATCATCATTGGTGAATATTAATGTTGAAACTCTATAATAATAATAATAATAATAATAATAATAATAATAATAATAATAATAATAATAATAATAATAATAATAACAATAATAATAATGATAATAAGTAATAGCATTGCCAAGGGTTAGATTTCAACCACTGGAATTTCGAAATTTAGTAAACTGCACACGAGTTAATTAAAAAATAATAAGTAAATTCAAGGAAATATTTAACAAAAAAAATTGTAAAAAATAAAAATAAAAATGACAAAAAAAATTATATCACGAAAGCATATAGTCGATGACCAAGGGTGAGTTTGGTTTAGTTTTGTGTTTTTTGAAAAAGCAATTTTTATATTGGTACTCACTTGGTTCAATGTGAAAAACCAAAAAAAAAAAAAAAAAAAAAAATCATGTTATAGGACCCAGAAAAGATATTTGTAAATTTTATCAAATGCACTAAATCAAAATTATTTTTTGTACTGAGGAAGATGAATTAGACAACCATTTATTCTGGAATTGTTCCTTTGCTCAAGTTGTTTGGCTTCAAGCTTCATTCTAGAATTAATTCTGGTAGCTTTCAAGTATTGTCAAAGTATCCACTTCTTCAATGTCATTGCAAAATGTGTAATCTTGCTAAACTAGATGATTTCTTAGCACTCAGTTATGATCTCTTCTTTGAAAGTATCTTGGATTCTTCAGGATATTAAGCTAATATGTGAGAATTTTGTAAATATATCATTTGTTAGCATACCTTTGCAATGTAATCATGTCGCCTAACTCTTGCTAGTTGTTAGTGTTGCAAAGAGAATGAGGAGGTCATTGTTGAATTGTCTCTCTTCTCTTTTCCATTCCATTGTACAATATTATTCTGCATAAATAAACTCTACCATTATTTATGCTAAAAAAAAAAGAAAGTGATTGTCTGCCTAAAATATGGTAACCAAACGGAGACCAAGTATGCATAGAACTCCCATAATAACAATAGAAGGAGATGTTGGAGCATTCTAATATTAATTAATTAAAATGAATAAATATTACAACATAAATGAAAAGATGTGGGAGTAAATATAGAAGATGAGAAGTTAGTGAAAAATGTTTAATCCCACATTGAAAATGAGAAAAACTATTTATTCTTTTTAATTATAGTGATTAATGGACTAATATGAATTGAATCAGATATTGAGCTAGATACGTGCGCAAGGGAGAGGTGAAGGGTGGAAGTATATATCAATTAGTCCTGGTCTTGTCTAATTTTGAAAAATTCTTAGGTACTCCCGAAGTACGGACAAAGAAATGGCACTCGTTCCTCTCATATTCATGATGGACCTCATTATGAATTTAATGAGTAGACTCTACAATGAATATGAGAGAATGGAATGCCAATCTCTGTGTTTTGAGAATATCTAAGAATTACTTCTAATTTTGTTACTCCCAACCAAAATGCAATCCATGATGCATGAAGGACCACACTTGGCAATCAATCCTACAATAAACAATACTATCGAACTCACTAGTGCGATTCTAGCTAAATTCCTGAACATGCTTAGGTTAAAGAATATCTCTTTCAAGAATAAACTCAG
This sequence comes from Lithocarpus polystachyus, assembly GCA_033629205.1. Classification (NCBI taxonomy): domain Eukaryota; kingdom Viridiplantae; phylum Streptophyta; class Magnoliopsida; order Fagales; family Fagaceae; genus Lithocarpus; species Lithocarpus polystachyus. The sequence goes on from CM066163.1 coordinate 83,720,204, forward strand.
AATACCTAGGTATCTTTCTTTTTACCTCAATCACGGTGTGACACCTTTTTATATTGAATCTTAGAGGCAAGGTGGCAAACTTTTAGAGATCATTTCTTGATTTTAAGTTAATCTTGATAGTTGTGGGATTGGAATATCATTTGTATTTTAGGCAAAAATCTTAGGACTATCAATTATTTATTGCCTTTTCTTAACTATTTAAATTAAGGGAGTCAATTTCATATTGAAAGCTGTTTCACTTTAGTAAAGGGAATGAAATTCTTCAATAACGGTTAATGTTGATGTACCATTTTAGGATTACCGATGACAAAATAGATATATATATATATATATATATGTATGTATATATTTATTTATTTAGGTGTTTATAAAAATAATTTAAATCTATATATTTATAAGCCCAAATATTAGCCTAAGTGCATTAACTTAATGTATTAGCTCAAATAATAGGTTATATAACAATTTTTTTTTTAATTTTTTCAAATTTAATATTATTTTTTATTTTATCGGCTAAAACATAAATATAGACCAAACACTCGAAATATATCAGATATAGTTAGTATAGAACAATACAACTCCATATTTTATTTTGTATGTTTCAAAGAATCATCAATACTAATTTAATGGTCTAAACAGTCAATACCAGCATGATATTGACTCCCGTAGTTTGATTGACCAAATTAGGGTTGGTCAAGCTAATGTATCACGACCACCTATTTGCTTGGCAGATCTGATTTGAGCATTATACCTGAATTTCCTTGTTAGTCCTATTTGTATTAGTTACTAACATATAGTTTAGCCTTCTTGGAATAAGATTCTCTCACATTGTATCCTCCAATTCCCACTAAAATATATTTAAATGTAAGATATGTGCCATGTAAAAATCAAATAAATTTCATGTGTCACTCATTTGATTAAAAATGTGATTGGAGAATTCAATTAGTGGGGATCCCTTCCCACTTTGATAATCTATTGTAAGTGAATGGAAGATTTATAAGGCAAAAGTCAAAACAAGAAAATAAGTATGATGTTTCCTAAATTTATATTTTGCAGTGATTTGAAGTTTTGAGAGACTAATTCAAGCAATAAAAAACACATTCAAGACAAACAACATGACAAATTGAAGTCCTGAAACACCAAAAGAATATACAATTTAAGCGAAATCCTTAATCCTGATCCTCTTATAATCATGCTAGGAAAAATAAAATATTAATTATCGGAATAATTATACAAAAAAAAAAAAAAGAAAAAAAAAAAACCCTATCAGACTTAGGTTATATAAATATCTTTCGAGTCTCATATGACCTTGTGTTTGAATATATAGACACGTACAAATTATATACTCTCAAAAAAGATATCTTAAAAGAAACTTCTTATTCTTATTTTCATTTACACTAAAAAAGAGTTCACCTTAACTTTCTACATAATGATATTTCTTAAATAAAATTATATCTTCTAGAAAAGAAATCTATCCTTAGCATAAAATAAGAAAACAGAATATTAATTAATATATAAGAGGTGCAACATGCACTAATTACTTACTACTCCTTGTGTATATGAAATTCTTTTATTATCCTGTTATTTTTTGATAATTTATCTTCATGAAATTCTTTGGCTGCTTGCGAACTTAGAAAGTGGAGAATGAGCTTCTGTCTCTACGATATGTGGAACTTGATGTGTAAAGCATTAAGGGAGCAAATACATGCTTGAGTTGTTGTGAATACTTAAACTTTGTGAAGTCATTTCTTACCTAAGGAATACAATGTCTTTTTTTCTTGGAGAATTTGGAACAAAGCTGCTTATACTCTGCCTAGTCAATGATGGATCATTGTAATTAGCATGCTTCTAAGTTCCTTCCTGGATTAATCCATGAAATTTCCTGCAGGTTTTGGCATATTCTTGACAAATCATATATAATTTATAGGGGGACAATTAATTTGGAGGTATTTCAAGCTAATATATCAACATCACAAAGACACAGAATTCCCATTTATTAATATTGTTGCTGCTATTTTTGTTAAATATAAGTAAGATTCGATCTTCTTAGTTAAGTCCCTTGTTTGCTGTCATTTTCCTTCTTTTAAACATCATTCTCAAGTGTCATTCAATAACAAAAGCCTTTACTAATTGAATTAATTAGCTAATACTTATAAAGATGATTTTGTTAAAACTAATTTGAAAAAAAGAAAAGAAAAGAAAAAAAGGGGTATTGTTAAGCCGCCAGTCATGGATTGCTCCAGTCCAAAAAGGTTCCTGGGCCTGCTTTACCATTCAAACCCGTTAGACTATTATTTCTATTATGGCTTGGAATTCCTGTTATGAATGACCTTGACCCAAGTGTACCTAACCCTGATCGAGAGACAAGCTTGATCTCATACCATAAATTTTCTTTTAATTGAAATTGTGCAGTCTTATAAAAATAGTATTATCATAGAGGTATTATAGAGTTATTAATTATTTTTGGGAATAAATTTAAAGAAGATATCTCATCCAATGTACTGACCTTAAACCATACCATACCCAAAAAAAAAAAAAAAAAAAACTTTCAAGAACTGAATTGAATTATCATATTGTCTTAAAAGGTTCCGAAACCTAAGTCCCTAACAAATAACAATAACTAAATTCCGAGTTAATCGAATTTTTAAATAAGGATATTATTAAATTTAAAAGAGGATAGAGACCACAATAATAAGTTATCGTTGGGACCGGCTACAAGATCAACTAACATAGCTCACTCTAAAATACACCTATCAACATAAACCACTGAATATGATCATTGGTTAAGTTACAACATATATAAAAGAAATACCATATATATATATATATATATATTACTTTCATAAAACAAATATTCTTAGTGTAAGCTAACAAAATTACTTAGTTAATTTCTAACAATTTAAATGAATATATGATTGTCGAAAACAATTGTCATGTGAATGTGCTCCATTGAACAGAAAGTAAAAATGAAAGAAGAAAAATCTCAAATGGACAATCGAGCTCAAAATTTTGCCTATATTTTTCTCACCATTTTCCTTATGGATTATATAATCGTTTCAAGGCAAAGCCTTAAATTCACAGTTGAGTGTAAAGTTATAATCTATTAAAGTTATTGCTTTAAAATATTTAGACTTTAGAAGAGCAATTAGTAACAAAAAGTGAAATCCGGATGTTCAACATTAAATATCCGGATTCATATTGAAAAATTAATTGGTCAATTGCCCCACGACCAGTAATCCTGAAATAACTAAACATTTAAAAATATGAAATTTTAGTTTGAAAATTTAGAATGACTTCAAAAGTTGGCTTTAAGCCTAGAGTACCATGAAAACAACGTCTTTTCCCGGGAAGTTCGTCTTGGTCCAGTTCCAAAATTCCAAACCTTAAACCTAACCCCATGAACCTTCTGGAGGAGGACTAATCATTGTGGACCCTGGTAAAGTAGAAAATGTTAATTTCCTCAATAAAAAAAAAGTTATCTTTTTTCTCACCATATAAAAGTTAGAAAAAAAAAAATTAAAAAAAAAAACTAAAACTTATTGCTTACAAGTATAAGTATAAAATGTTGTTTTATATGCTAAATAATAAGAATTGCTTGGTTTTAAATCAATCAACGTAATGAGATATACTATATTAATTAAGTTGTAAATACTTTCACAAAAAATTAAGTTGTAAATATGCTTTCCTCAGCCCACAACCCCACCACCCACCCCCCCCCCCCCCCCCCCCCCCACACACACACACACACTCACACCAACAAAAAACAAAACAACCACAGTAATTCAATATACTTTTACACGTTTCAAGTTTTTGATCCAAAAATGGTAACAAACGTGCATACACATTTTACCTCATTTATTGCAATTTTTTACTTTTTTTAACTTCAAAGCCAATATGTGTCTGATCTTTTCTTTTCTTTTTTTGAGAAGAATATATGTGTCAGATCTAAATCAAACACTTCCCAATGTGAACTATGTTAGCAGCAATTTTCAAATGCGAAGTGGAAATATGTTCATACTTTGAAAGTGGAACATGCTTACGTTCCCTTCTGACGCAATCCTATCCCCGCCAAAATGTAACTTCATTGTATTTCATGGGTAACTTCGTTTTAATATTAAAATAGAAATCTATGACTTTGAGAAAGACCCTTATAAATATGGGTTATGAGGCAATAGTGGAAAGCACGGAGAAGAGGAAGTAAAGGAAAAGAAGTTGGGGGATTCCTGTCGCAGGAGAAATGACATTGGCTAGGTTATATGTATATAGAAAGTTCCAGCTAGTGTCATTCTCCTGTGACAGTAAACCCTACAACTTCTTGGCACAAATTTGTCTGAATGTATTTATGCATCAAAGGTATGAAAATTATAGCCTTTTCATATATGCTTGTCCCATTGTTTTTTCAAAGACTTATATTCCCCTTCAGTTCTCTTTGTCTAGAATTTTTTAGGAGAAATTAATGTTATTTTCCCTTGTTCCTTTAGTGTGCCATTGCTATCTTGTGATTAGCACTGCTGTCAAGTTCTTCAATTTATATATCTTGTGAGTAGGTTCTATATACAAGCTGGGATTTGGAGAGTCCTCTCTCTGCTAAAACATATATATAGCAAGAAGGCAATAAGTTTGATTGATTAAAATATGAACTCAATATTAACAATTTATTTCATGAGAAATTACCTCTATGTGTGGATGTAGAAAGACAGGTTTACAGATTATCTCATGGATAGGATAGAGGTCTTCTAAATCCTGTAAAGGTTCAAATCCTATGGGATTTATTTCCATATATTTTGTTATATTTCTACTAAAATAAGAATTTTGAATGACTTGAACATCACACCCATATACTAGATGTGTTTAAATTGACAAAACATATGAACTAATTATATAAATGTGTTGAAGTATGCAGTCAATGGAACTAATCAAGATTGTGGAGCTAATTCATTTAGTGGCCGATGGTGGTGGTGTACTATATATATATATGGCTAAATACTTTATATTGGTCAATATCCAGAGCCTGTCCCTAATGAAATTTTTCCAATTTTTTTTTTTTATATAACTTGGCTTTTGGAAGGAATACTTCTGGGATTTTAATTAAAACTAATACTATTAATAAGGAAGTATGTAGTTTTCTTTCATAGCCATATTTAAGGCTGCAACTGATACTTTCCCTAGCCATAATAGAAAAACTTCAATTCACCCCTTTTTTTACATTGATAAATGATAATATAATTTTAATCTCTTTTAAATTTAAAGCACATTCTAGAAAAATTAGCACCTCCTTACGCCTTTTTTTCAAACTTTTGGAGAGAAATTGACAGCACTTACTTACACTTGAAACTGATTAGTTAAAGTCTTAAATGCTTGTCCCAGCCAGTCATCATAGTCATAATTGCCACATCCTGTTAAAGCTTGTTGGGAAGGGGGAAAAATGATGACCAAACCATAGGCAAAAATCAAATTTCAATTAAACATTATTGTACGTGTGTATTTGTGTGACAAAAAGAAAGAACTTTCAACTCCCTGTTCATACAATTAGTCCTGAAAAAGAAATGATAAAATTGAAAGAAAAATATATGGCATCAAAGATATCCAAATCTTTTGACGAGTTCTGGATATGGAATCTAGGAGACACTAAAAGAACTAAAGACGGTTGCAAATCATTCAGAAATTAACTATAGGATGAGAGAATATGCTTTGGTTTGTTTAGGAAAGGGGATGCGTACCAAGCATCCTAAATTAAAATGTATTGTAAATTCAAGAATCTGAATTTTTAGCCGACCCATTAGAGTAAGTTTCTGAAATTTAACTAAATTCATCACTAGGTTAAGTAGTGACCCTTTTTCTTAAACTAAATTATATCCAACTCAAGAATTTGAATTTTAGCCTACCCCATTTAAGTGCCTTTTTTTTATACTCCATTTGAGTAACAAAGACAACAAATGCAAATTGTCATTTTAAATACAAGTACGCTTTGAACAGTAATTCTCCTGGCCATATGTGACTGTCTGCAGAAAGATTAGAAGGAATGATGCTTCCAAATTCCACATACTGATCTTATAGATTTATTAACATTTCAACACAGACTTTCTTCAAACTTCACAAACTGATCGGATATTAGAGCTTGTTCTTCCTCCACCATCATATTTAATCAAACGAATTGGAGTGGTTAAATTTCCCAAACTAAATTCTTTCTTTGCAACTTGTGGAATAAAGCATCTTCTCTATTGAGAAAGCTACAAACTACTATATGCTTTTTTACTCCCTAAGCACACAAATTTCATACTCGAAGACTTTCATTGCATTTTTCGTTGCAAATGGAAATAACACACGTATCAAAAGTGACCAGATAAATAAATGGCCAGATTCAAGCTTCCAATTGCGAGATAGGTTTTTGGCCTTAAAACTACGAGGTGACCTGCATTATTGATTGACTTTTCTGATTAATCAGGCTAGATGAGGTTAAAAGAAAAACCCTAATAACTTGAAAAGTTGGGCTAGTGAAATTTAGTAATATTTTTGGTCGGTTCAACTTGGCCCTTATTGGTGACCCTACATTGACTAAAAAAGGCCATAAAAACAAGTTATTTTGTTTCTATACATGTGTGAACATTCTGTGTCTTAAGCAATCTAACAAATGAAGTAGAAAAAGAAAAAATGTTACTGGTCAATCATGCATTAATCTTGTGAATATGCTTAATCTATTGGGTTCTCTTTGGTTTAAACAATATATTCGTGGGGCAGGTTCCACACCATATTCCAAATTCTAATGAATAATGATCCGACATGTCAGAGCCGCCATCATGTCCCACCGATTTCTTTTTAAGATTTCACTTTCATTTCTCTATATCACTCATACTTACGCATATAAATAAACGTGCATTCTTATAAGGATTTGTCTGTAAAGAAGTGATTCTAGTCAGCAGAGATATTGAGAAATGAGGTTAAAGCTAGGAGCTTCTGTCACAGTAGAGATGGCGCCTAGCTAGTGCATATGAAAATACAGCTATAGGTGCCATCTTTGCTTGACAGAAGTCCCCTTCAACCTCTACTCCACTTAGCATCGTTGTTCTGTCTACGTCTGATCTCTCTCTCTCTCTCTCTCTCACACACACACACACACACAAACATACAGTCACTTCAAAAGGTCACTTCTTTTGCGTATGTGTCCTTGTGTTTGTGCGGTTGTGGTGTTTTTGAGTTTGTGGTTGTGTGCATAAAATTTTTTATAAGAACCTACCGAACAGCATAGCCTCAGTCTCATCCTTGCCCTTTCTCTTTCTTGGACACATTCTATACGTTTCACTTGGTTCATGATTTGTTGTTGCAGGTTTACTATGTAAGCATATATATATATATATATATATATATATATATATATTTCAAGAAGTGGACCAATTGTTCAAGTCTAACCACAATGATTTTGAAAGTATGACAGACTTGAAGATGGTAATGCCTTTCCTCATCATGTGACAGGTTCATCTCTACTTTCTAGCATTGCGAGTGGTCCCAGTCAATGACTTGCATAGGCATAGCATCTAACTTGTTTTATATTTACAAATGCAAGAATTCATAATGAAAGGATTACAAAAGAGTAAGAGCTTGTGCAAGCTGTGATTAGTGATATTATAGATATAGATTTATTTTTTCTTTTTGATAAAAAGGTAGTGAATTCAATTAGGAATAAGTCCCTTTGTTGTTATATAAGTTGCTTTTGGTCAATGGTTTAATCAGGATTTGATTTCGGGCACTGGAGGTGGAATTTATATGCACATGCAAATGCATGTACACTTATATATATAGTGCTTAAGGCCAATATAAAATACAATTAAGTGATATTTTAAGAAAACCCAAAAATTAATAGCACATATGTTGTTTATCTATTAAGGATTTTTTTTTTTTTTTTTTTGGCATGAATAAGAGATTTTTCAATTTTTCTTTTTTGAAATCAAAAATCCACTTATGAATGAAAATGTTTTAAGGTCATGTCAAGTGTGATGTGTCCATGTATGTTAGCCAATTGTGTCCAAATATAATTGACTACATGTAATTCCTTAGTGTCTAGAAAAGTCTTTGAAGATATATGTTTGAAGAAACAAGAGACTGCTCAAGAACTATTGAATTTGCTATCTTGACTTCAATCGTTATTGCAGCTCGACTAATTGAGGCTCACTTAAGCTCGACACCAGACTTGATACCTTTCGACCAATTGGGAATTACAGATTCAGTTTTTGTTGTATTGTGTTTTGTTTTAACTCACTATAGAAGTGAGTTTTTGTAACCCCAATTAGGGAGCCTATATAAAGGCCCATTATGCATGAATTTTCATAAAGTTGTAGAGATAGAAACTCCAAGATATTCAAAGAGAAAACTCTAGCCTCTAATCATTCAACATGTAAGTTCATATATAGGAGAGATACAAAGAGATAGTGTTGCAACTTGTGTGCACCTAGGGTTTTCTATCGTGAGAATTTTTTGACACTATGTTAAAGAGTTTCTGCCATTCCAAGTGGAAGTTGTCGTATATGATTACTGCAATCAAGTTGTTCCTATGGTGAGTTAGTAACAGATCAAATATTGAAGCACTAAAGAGATTCGTAAGGGAAGAAGAGTTCAACCGAAGTTGAAGCTACATGTATGTGGTCACATCAATAAATGCTACTATAGGTAGCAGATACTAGGACCGGGTTAATTATATTACTATACTGTATACTTCCATTCTATTATAGTAAATTCTTTTGTTGAATGGTGATTAATGAACCCCAGAGACTTTTTCCCATCAAGTTTTTTCTTTCGTAACCATATCAATGTGTCTTTTATATTTTCGTTGCTATTTCTACTTGCAATATGGTGTGCACATGATTCACTAAAGTGGAACACATAGCATAATTGGTTAATTTAATCAAATTGTCTAAGCTTTCTTTTAGAAATTTTTTAATAGTTAGATAGACACCAAGAACAAATTATGTAAAATTATGTTATCATGTTATTACTTATTATCCCAAAATTTTATGGCTTATTAAACAAATTTTTATGGAGAATATACTATTTATTTACATAAATAACTTGAGGTCTGATTAACATTTTTATTAAATATCAATTTTGAAAGATAAAAACTTATGTTTTTTTTTTTTCTTTCTTTTTTTCTTTTTTTCTTTTGTTAGAGCTCTAACTTTATAATTTCCCTTTTTCTTTTTATCTTTTTTTTCCTTTTATAGGTTTTGACTTTTAAACCTTATAACACATTAATAAAATAATAAGAAGCAGTTTTTTCTTATTTTAATGATTTTCAAATATATGGAAATTAAAGATAATAGTGTATTGAATATTAGTATGATAAAAGAATAATATATCAACGAAAAGTTCATAGAATAAATTCACTCAAAAATTAGTAAAACAAAAAAAAAAATCGGGTTTTAATTGAGGAGGGCTTAAATAGTTGTAGGCTCACTATTAATTTATTCATTTAAAAACTTACCATTAATTTAATATATATATATATATATATATTAATTGAAAACTTAAAGAAAATTCAATTAGATTCTACAATTGAAGTCTAATTTTGCGCTATGTATTCTAAATTATTTATTTTTTAGAGAAAATTTTATTTATTAATTTTGGAGTCAAATATGGGTCTGCATCATAAATATCCATCCAAGTGAATTATTGCATACCAAACCAAAGAGTCTAAAATTAATGAACATAAAAAAATTTAAAAATGGACAATTTACATTTTCTACCTAATAATATTCTTACAAGACTTTTTAAAAAGTTAATATATATAAATGACTATCAATAATATCTAAATTATATATGTAAGAATTATACTATGTATCTAAATGTATATCTTTTAAGTATATCCATGCATATGTTTGGGATTACAAGGTAGTATATATTAATAATTAAAGCTTAGAGGAAATCTAATTAAATTTTAATTGGATTGTCAATTTTGTGCCATGTGTCTCGTTAAATTTTTAATTTTGTGTCAAGTGAATTATTAACAGTAAAAATCGAAAAGTCCGAATCCAACTAGATTCAATTGGAATCCAATTTTCCGCCACATATTCATCTAAGTTTTTAATTTTTGTAACAAGTGAATTACTGTTACTACATATTTTAGAAATGTATGATTTAAAAAAAGTGTAAACTAATACCATGTATAATTTGAAAATCTTCTAACAAAAATGTATAATTTGAACTGTATAATTATAATTATTTTTAATTGTACTCATGTATATATACTGGATTACACACTAGTAAAAATATTAAATAATAAAGCACCTAAACCAAATTAAGATGGTGTGACCTAAATAGAGAACATAGCAAATTCAAACGGAACCAAATAACAAACCAACTTGGGTTCACACCTTTGCAACTCAAGCTAAAAATTACAAAGATCTCAAAGACTTCATACATTGATTTAAGGTAATAATTAGATAGGGGTAAGGCACTATAAGGGTCAATATCACTGCTGACCGAGTATTCGGTCAGGTTGACTGGGCTGGGTTTGTAATGCCAAAGATGGGGTCTTACAGGAACCCGTACTAGTCTAGACTCTAAAGCCTATTCTAAAGGACAGAGTCAACTGAAATCTGTTATAAGCCATTTTTTGTTATTGTTTTTGTTTTTACCAAGATTTATTATTTGTATTTATTTTTCATGTTGGCTAGAGTTTGACATAAGATCTAACTCTACTAACACTCATTAACTTCCTCATAAAAGAAAAATAATAATAATAACACTCATTAACATCTTATCTAAATGTCTTTTTGAGAATAACTTACTTAAATTTTTATTAAAAGTACTATAAATAAAATGTAAAAGATAAATAAATAAGACCCACAAAAAAAAAAAAAAAAAAAAAAAAAACAACAACAACAACAAGCCGATTTATAATTAAGAACCAACTCACACTTAGACCTCCGAACAATGACACCTACTGAATTAAAATGCAAGGTGCCTCCATATTGGAGTTGTCCTAGAAAAACTATAAATCCTTTTTTTTTTTTAATGTATATATGTGTGTAGATTTCAGCCTAATAATTGGCCAGGCATTAGTGAATAAATCCAGCTCATATTTTATATAGGACTTTGTTAATAGGTGCCAGCCAGCACCTGTTAATGAACCAGCTGTAGTTCATTTATGATCTATCACAAATCCTACCTGCATTGAAAATTGACAAATTTGTACTTTGGTTTCTTTGATACTTCATTTAAACTGACAAATATTTAATACATATTCAGCTTTTTCATATCTCAAAAAAAATGTGAATAATTTATTTTAAATTTGATTACATTAACAGGTGCTTTACAGCACCCATTTATATATAAGACAAAATATTTTAGTCAATAAGATTTGGTAAGCAAGCCGTGCACCCAGATGTACTTATTTATTTTTCTTGAATCAATTTTGAAAGATAAAAACTTATGTTCTTTTCCTTTTCTTTCTTTTCATTTTTTTTTTTTTTCCTTTTGTTAGAGCTCTAACTTTATAATTTCCCTTTTTCTTTTTTTTTCTTTGTTTTCCTTTTATAGGTTTTGACTTTTAAACCTTATAATACATTAATAAAATAATAAGAAGCAGTTTTTTCTTATTTTAATGATTTTCAAATATATGGAAATTAAAGATAATAGTGTATTGATTATTAGTATGATAAAAGAATAATATATCAACGAAAAGTTCATAGAATAAATTCACTAAAAAATTAGTAAAACAAAAAATATCAGGTTTTAGATGAGAAGGGCTTAAATAGTTGTAGGCTCACTTATAATTTATTCATTTAAAAACTTACCATTAATTTATAATATATATATATATATATATATATATATATATTAATAGATAAAACTTAAAGAAAATCCAATTAGATTCTACAATTGAAGTCCAATTTTGCGCCATGTGTTTTAAATTATTTATTTTTAGAGAAAATTTTATTTATTAATTTCGGAGTTAAATATGGGACCGCATCATAAATATCCATTCAAGTGAATTATTGCATACCAAAACCAAAGAGTCTAAAATTAATGAACATAAAAAATTTATAATAAAAAAATTAAAAAAATGGACAATTTACATTTTCTACCTAATAATATTCTTACAAGACTTTTTAAAGAGTTAATATATATACATGTAAATGACTATCAATAATATTTAAATTATACTATGTATCTGAATGTATATCTTTTAAGTATATCCATGCATATGTTTAGGATTACAAGGTAGTCTATATATATAATAATAAGTGAAGTAAAGAGAAACTCAAATAGAATTTCAAATTAGAATTTCAACTTTGTGCCATGTGTCTAGATTTGAATTCTCAATTTTGCGCCACTTGTCCTAATCAAAACTCAAAAAAGAATCTAATTAGATTATAAATTGGACTCCAATTTTGTGTCATGTATCTTATCTAAATTTTTTAAATTTTGTACCCAAATAAATGATGCATTAACATTTAACACGGAAACCAAGAAAACCATAATGATAATGCTTATTGGCCTAAACAAGAACATCTCACCTGCACACTTTTATGGGTGAACATCTCACCTGCCCACTACCAGAACCAAGGAGTCTAACGAAAAAGACAATAAAAGTAAAGCATCATCTCCTCCTAATACCATATCATCATCCCATGTCTCCTCCTTCTCTCTCAACCTCCACCAACTAGATCCACACATTACCTTCTCCTCTTCCTTTCTGATTTATAAGAGCAAGGCCGGGTTTAAACACAATGTTCAATCCTACTCTTCCTTGCTTCACACTCTCATACATTACCGCTTCATTGACGCCTCCAAGAAGATTCCTAACTCAACGTGGAAACTGAATCTATCAGGATAAACATCTTATCATTACAATTGTTAATATTTTCGTATGTAAGCACAGACTACATACTAGTCTATATATATATATAATAATAGGTGAACCAGAGAGAAACTCAAATAGAATTTCAAATTAAAGTTTCAATTTTGTACCACGTGTCTAGATTTGGATTCTCAGTTTTGCGCTACTTATCCTAACCAAAACTCAAAAAAAAAAAAAAAAATCTAATTAGATTATAATTTAGACTCCAATTTTGTGTCATGTATCTTATCTAAATTTTTCAATTTTTGTGCCCAAATAAATGATGCATTAATATTTAACATGGAAGCCAAGAAAACCACAATGATAATGCTCATTGGCCTAAGCAAGAACATCTTACCTGCACACTTTTATGGGTGAACTCAATAGAGTTTGGAGCTCTTCTAATTCCACTACTAGAACCAAGGAGTCCAACAAGAAAGACTATAAAAATAAAACATCATCTCCTCCTAATACCATATCGTCATCCCATGTCTCCTTCTTATCTCTCAACCTCTACCAACTAGATCCACACACTATCCTCTCCTCCCCCTTTTGGATTTCTAAGAGTAAGGCCGGGTTCAAACACAATATTCAATCTCACTCATTCTTACTTCACACTCTCATACATTATCGCTTCATTGGCGCCTCCAAGAAGATTCCAAGCTCAATGATCAGTTCTTGTCGTTAATTTTATGTTATGTGTCCAATTTCTAATTGTAGTTTAATTTTGTGCTATATGTCCAATTTGATTTTTAAATGTTAGTGTTAAGCTACTTCTATTCATAATGCTCAATGTGAAAACTGAATATACCAAGATGAACATACCAAGATGAACATCTTATCATCGCAATTGTTAATATTTTCATACGTAAGTACAGACTATATGCTAGTATATATTAATAGCTAAAGCTTAGAGGAAATCCAATTAAATTTTAATTGGATTGTCAATTTTGTCCATGTGTCTCATTTAATTTTTAATTTTGTGCCAAGTGAATTATTGACTGTAAAAATCGAAAAGTCCGATTCCAATTAGATTCAATTGGAATCCAATTTTTTGCCATATTTTAAAAATGTATGATTTAAAAAAAAGTGTAAACTAATACTATGTATAATTTGAAAATTTTCTAACAAAAACGTATAATTTGAACTGTATAATTGTAATTATTTTTATTTGTACCCGTGTATATATACTGGACAACACACTAGTAATAATATTAAATAAATAAAGCATCTAAACCAAATTAAGATGGTGCGACCTAAATAGAAAACACAGCAAAATCAAACAAAACCAAATAACAAACCAACTTGGGTTTACACCTTTGCAACTTAAGCTAAAATTACAAATATCTCAAAGACTTCATACATTGATTATAGGTAATAATTAGATAAGGGTAAGGCACTATAAGGGTCAATATCACTGCTGACCGAGTATTCGGTCAGGTTGACTGGGCTGGGTTTGTAATGCCGAAGTTGGGCTCTTACTGGAACCCGTTAGTCTAGACTCTAAAGCCTATTCTGAAGGACAGAGTCAGCTGAAATCTGTTATAAGCCATTTTTTGTTATTGTTTTTGTTTTTACCAGGATTTATTATTTGTATTTATTTTTCATGTTGGCTAGAGTTTGACATAAGATCTAACTCTAATAACACTCATTAACTTCCTCATAAAAGAAAAATAATAATAATAACACTAATTAACATCTTATCTAAATGTTTTTTTGAGAATAACTTACTTAACTTTTTATTAAAAGTACAGTAAATAAAATGTAAAAGATAAATAAATGAAACCCACAAAAAAAAAAAAAAATACAATAAGCTGATTTATAATTAAGAACCAACTCACACTTAGAATCCACAATAGTTTAGAGTGAATAATCTAATAAAAAAAAGGTTTCTCTATCACAAGGAAGGTGGTTCTCCCCCTCTCTTAGATAGTAGAATTGTCATACCTTCCTGTAAGGTTTCTTCTCCCCTCTCGTGACAGAGTCACATGTAGGGCTTGTGGTTCTCTTTTTTCAAGATTTTGGGAAACAATGTTTCTTGTTTCTTCTTCTCTTCCTGATCTTGGTCGGTATCAGTTTTTTCCTTTTCTTTCCTTTCTATCTTTTTGGTGTGCTCTTATGGAAGATCTCACAAGGCATTGGAACTGTTTATCTCTGTTCGAAAGGGAAGGTGATGATTTATGTTTCAAGAAAGATAGGTGCTCCAAAGAATATATCATAGCAGCACAGTTTCACACCAAGCGGGCACTGAATATGGAGGCGGTAGCAAAGACTTTCAAGCCGCTTTAGAGGGCAGGTAATGGATTTACGGTGAGTAAGGAAGGATCACATAAAGTTCTATTTGTTTTTGATAATAAGGAGGATGTTGACCGTATACTCTCCGGCGAACCATGGAGTTTCGACAAAAACTTTGTGGTTCTCAAGAGGTATGAAAGACAAACTCCCCTAGATGATTTAAAATTTGATAAGGTGACCTTTTGGGTTCAAGTACATAGCATTCCAATTGGTTATAGAAGTAAATCAATCGCTGAAGACATCTGTGAGGCGATAGGTCGGGTGGATAAATCAATAAGGGCCTCAGACAATGAGGGAGGCAGTTATGTTAGAGCAAGGGTAACAATGGATGTCTATCAACCACTCTGTCGTGGGAGGGTAGTAACCTTTGAGGAAGGCGGAAAAACATGGGTTAGTTTCAGGTATGAACGCTTACCTAACATATGTTATTGGTGTGGTTGTTTTGATCATGGTGACAGGGACTGCAATATCGGGATCCAAAGCAAGGGCACTCTCAGAGCAGAAGACCAATAATTCGATTCTTGGATTAGAGCCATCCAGTCGGGCTCGGCAAGGACAAGTGTTGTCTGGGTATCTGGGATCTGTGAGGATAGGGTGGAAAATATGTCTACTCGGCGACGAAGGGAGTCAAAAGCTAGTCCGGCGGCAGAGACGATGCCAAAGTTAAGACCAGTTTTCCAACCCAATAAGGCAACGTCTGATATGAATGCGAATTTTGCGAATTTATAGATTTCAAAATCTCATAATCCCGCGTCCATGAATAGCAATAATTGCTCCGTTTCCCAGGATCACGGAAATAAGGGAGAATCTTTTACACAGCAATTGAGGGAGATAGACAAGGAGAACTCGGGATTTATGAGGATCCACCCACTTCTGGCTTCACCGAGATTGAAGCTCTTCAAAAGGAAAACGTCCAGACTTTTGACATGGAAAAGTTAAGGTTTGAGCTGGCACCCACTCAAAGCACATCACTGACCCCACTAAGAGTGAATCAACCACTCAAGTCTCATGCATCTGCTCTTCATGACGTGAAAAATCCTCCCTATGCTCCCACGCATAAAGAAAGTCTCAAGCTGGGAGGGAAGTTCTAATCAAATCAGTCATCCAGGCAATACCCACCTACATGATGAGTTGTTTCAAACTCCCCATCACTTTATGCGACGAAATTGAGTCCCTTGTAAGGAAATTTTGGTAGGGTCAAAGAGAAGATAGGAGGAAGGTACACTAGGTGAAGTGGGAGGACATGTGTCAACACAAAGACCAAGGGGGAATGAGTTTTAAAGACCTAACAATGTTTAATGAGGCGATGCTTGTTAAGTTAGCATGGAGATTGCTCCACGATGATAACTCTTTGTTTTACAGAGTTTTTAAGGCCAGATTTTTCCCTAAAGGCACTATCCTAGATGTAAAGGACTCATCCTCGGCTTCATATGCATGGAAGAGTATTCTAAAAGGTCGGGAAGTTATTTTAAAAGGGGCACTTTGGAGGGTGGGGAATGGGAAACAGATAAGGATTTGGGGTCATAGTTGGTTGCCTTCAAAATCATTAGCCAAAATATCAACCCCGGTTTTATTTGGACAGGAAAATTCGTCTGTGAGAGTATTAATAAATCCAGTGACTAGAAGTTGGAGGAATGATGTTATTAACCATGTGTTCACTGTTCAAGAAGCAGAGATTATCAAGAACATTCCACTGAGCTCCACAAACCAATCAGACAAACTAATCTAGCCGTTCACTCCCTCGGGCAATTACTCAGTAAAATCGGGTTATCGATTCTTACATGAGAGTTCGAAGCAATTTCAAAGCTCAACTCAAGATATAACCTTTTGGAAGAAAGTATGGGGCATGGAGGTCCCTAGCAAGATTAAAAATTTGGTATGGAGAGCTTACAAAGAAGCACTGCCTGTCAAAAAAAATTTGTGTCGGAGGAAGATTACACAAGATGGCCAATGTGAAACCTGCAAGGAAGGGGACAAAGACTGCTCACATGCCCTTTTCTTTTGTTCTAATGCGCAAGTTATGTGGAATATGAACCCTCAATGGAGATGGCTAGCGGAGATGGAAGGCGGCGGCGTCAAGGAGATTTTCAAGCGAGCCTTTATAGAGAAGTTAGACGTTGCTCTCTTGGCTTTCACGAGCTGGAGTTATTGGAACCGACGGAACAAGATTCGTTTCAAGGAAGCAGCTTGCCCGTTGGATCAGATTCATACTTTGTCAAAAGACTGAAAAACAGAGTTTCAACTACTTCATCTTGCTGTAGGAAAGCTACAGCATAGGAAACATACAAGATGGAAGCCAAAGGACCGTGGGATCTACAAAGTAAACTACAATGGGGCCACCTTTTCGCAACAAGATAAAGCTGGAATTGGCCTTGTTATTAGAGATGAAGAAGGAGCAGTTATGGTGTCACTGTCGCAGCAATTGCCACTCCCAACAACGATGGCTCAGGTCAAAGCGCTACTAGCAAGGAGAGCCATGGAATTTGCACTAGAAATCGGCATCACCAACGTCGTCATTGAGGGAGACTTGAAATCCATATGCAGGGAGCTCCAAGACCTAAGTCCTTCTCTGGCCTTACATGGCCACTTGCTATAGGATGTTAAACTTTTGTCCAACTCTCTCCAACATGTTAGTTTTTCTCATGTACGTCGTGAAGGGAATACTGTTGCTCATGCTTTGGCTAGATGGGCTATTAATAGGCTTAGTTTAACTGTCTAGATGGAAAATTTACCACCAGACATTCGCCACCTTATCCAGGCTGATTCAGCCTTAGTTGATTAATAAAATTAGTATGCTTCATTCTCAAAAAAAAAAAAAAAAAAAAAAAAAAAAACTCACACTTAGACCTCCGAACAATGACACCTACTGAATTAAAATGCAAGGTGCCTCCATATTGGAGTTGCCCTAGAAAAACTATAAATCCTTTTTTTCTTTTCTTTTAAATGAGTATATGTGTGTAGATTTCAGCCTAATAATTGGCCAGGCATTAGTGAATAAATCCAGCTCATATTATTTATATATAAGACAAAATATTTTAGTTAATAAGATTTGGTAAGCAAGCCATGCACCCAGATGTACTTATTTATTTTACTTCCTTGCTTAGGATATAAAGCCAAATAATTGATTGGGAGGATTTTAAATTGGACAAAACTTAAATACAGTACCTTAGGTGTTCTTCTTTAGGTTCTCCTCTTAAGATTTAGCCATGTGGCTACTTAACTGGAGTAAAAAATACACTTCCATCCCATAAGAAAAAATTCACATGGCAAAATCTTAAAAGGAGAACCTAAGGAAGAGCACCTAAGTACTATACCTAAGTCTTGCTCTTTTAAATTAATCTCCACATTTTTAATTTGATAACACAAAATCCTATCAATAAGATAGTAAGGTTTGGTCAGCAAGCACCCACATCCACATGTACTCTCTATGGTTGGGGAAGAGGACTCACCCCATTGTTTTGAAATTGAGAGGGTGCTATCATCTATGTCGGAAACCCCTCGTCCAGAAATTCCAAGGCCTTTTTTTGAACAGTAACTCAATTTTCTCAATTTTCCGGAGTCAAAAAAATTAATAGAGAGATGGGTCATCTGACTGTGTTTTATTTCCAACAATCACGTTTTCCATAAATTTTCTTGGTAGACCACTAATAATTAAAACAGCTGCCTTAGACACTTTAGAATGTTCTCACTTAAAATATTCTTTCTGAGTAGAACAAGAAACCACCAATGAATTTCGTTATTGAAAGAAATACCATTGTGGAGCCACACCTTTGTATCTATAAAATTATATGGGTAGTATGAGTTATGGAAGTCATGGGGAAGGTGCAAAATTCAAAGAAAGAGAGATAAAAGGGATTGTAGGAGTATTGTCACAGGAGGGATCGCTCTGCCTTTTGAAAATAGGTGCTTGCGGCTAGCGCGGCCCTTCTGTGACAACATACCTGCAATTTCTTAAAAGGTGTCCCTGTCCATTATTATTTGGACCCTCAAAGATTTGTTCTCCACATTCTTCTTTAGCAATCCCTTTTTTTTTTCTGCGCCCTAGTTGATAAATTTTCTGAAATCTAAAATGAGATTGAGGCTGTCCATGGTAGTTTGAATACATCAACTTTGAGTGTTTGTGTGTGTGTGTGTGTCTAGATATATAAATATATATATATATATATATATATTTATTTATTTATATTTTATTTATCTTTTTAGATAGATATAACTCCACGTTGCTTCTTAAGGATAGAAACATAGTATTAATGTTTTTATGCTGTTTTTTTTTTTTCACCATGACTAATCTGTGTATTCATCATTTTTCTGGAAAGGAAAATTTTCTTGACTTTGTCAAGCACATGCTTATTTATTTAGAGAAAATATATCTATCAATGTCAATTGAAAATTGAAATATCCTTTTCAAGATGATTTGATCATGAACATCAATTTAATTAAAACCTAATTGGAGCTAATGGTATGTTTTGAAGAAGATAAAAGAATTGATGATGTTATCTACTTGAATTTTAGTGTCACTACTTCATCATCAAGATTTCGTCAATGTATGAGATAAGAGCATTAGGAAACTGACATGATGAATAGAATAAAAAGGTTCTCTTGATCATCTCCAGCTGTAATTAGCGTTGACAACTTACATATGTATAATTGTATATGTATAAACAATTCATAGTTTCAGATAAGGCATGTATATAGGTTTAAGAAATTAAGATCCAGTGATCATATAATTGGTTAATATTTAGTACTGAATTCCATGCTTGCCCCATATGATCTTTTTATAATACAGCTCCCATTCGCCGGTGCCACCTACCTATAATCATATTTTAAGAGAGAGTTTTGAAGTTTATGCCTGGATCTTGGGATGAACATTAACATGGCTATTTTTTTTTCTTGAAGTGTCAATTATAAAAGTGCCAGGCTTTTATTGGGAACATCATATACATATTCATGCAACAATTAGACTAAAATAAGCGAAGGGTGAGATAAATAATTTAAGCATGCAGTAGAGGAACAATAGAAGACATGTTCATATATATATATGTGTGTGTGTGTGTGTGTGTGTGTGTGTGTGTGGATTCTTGTTTCAGGAGAGGGGTAGCCCAGGGAAAGAGAGGAGCATTAAAAGAGATGTATAGGAACTTCTGTCGTGGGAGAGATGACGCCTTGTGCAGCAGTAGAAGACAATTTGAGCAGTAGGCATCATCTCTCCTCAACAGAAGCTCCTTCAATTTCTTCAAAATGTACTTGATTTTAAGCCCATCTTCTACTTTTGAGAGGTAAGCACTTCCTTTCTTCGTTGTTTTTTCAAATAGTTTGTAGCTTTGGTTCTGATTGTTGGGAATGTGTGTGTGTGTGTGTGTGTGTGTGTGTTTTGAATTTCTTTGTTTCATTGTTCATATGATATGCTAATAAGAAATACAATAGAACATGTGTGTATGTTGAATTTTCTTTGTTTCATTGTTCATAAGATATAGTAAGCAATAAAATAGAACATGAAGAGAACTGACAATCTTTCAATTTCCAAGATTTAGAAGTATTCATTTCAAGTTAGGAATTAGGTGATTTGAGGTAAGTTTCTATATTATATGATATTGCTTTGAAAAGCCAAATATAAACTTTCAAGCTAATAGAGTTTTCAGAAAGAGTTGACGCTATGTGATTTTGTATCTTTTGATTTTGGGATCAGGTCAGTTTGGATTGTTTACTTTCTTGCAACACTGAATAAGCTTGACTGTGGAGAATTTACAGTGCTTGAGAAAAGCCTCCTTTTTATAAGGATGTTTCTTTTAAATGCTATACCATCCCCTTCTTTTAATGTAATTAAGACCTTAAATCAGGGATACGTCATTTGGTTTACCAAATTGCCATGGTTAAGGGTCCCTAAGATCTAGTGTTTAGATAAAAAAGGCTCAGTAGGCAAGCCCCTAAGTGGTTGAATTTGGTTCTTTTTCCTTCTTTATTTCCTTTTGTTTTCACCAATCACAAGTTGAAAGCTGGAAGCTTAGTAAGATGAAGCATGTTGAATTAGTTACAGTGTGTTGGCTGCGTACCTCAATTCTAACAACCTCTTCCAAAATTTTTTAGGTAGATTACTTAAAGCTTCTTTAGTGAAACAATCCAATCATATTGAACATGTGGGAGTTGACTCTTCAAATATATTTTAAACAGATGTCTCTGGTTGCATTCTAGGCAGCAGCCAGGTCTCCAAACATTTAAAGTCAGTTTCATATGAAAGAGCTAATATTTTGTGTAAAGAGAGAGAGGGACGCACACCTTTTTGTGTCTATAAATATAAAGGAATGGTACGAGGCATAGAAGCCAAGAAAATCATGGGGCTAAAAGAAACAAAGTTATTGAAGTTGGGGGACTCTTGTCGCAGGAGGGATGGCACTGGCTTTATTATGGCAAGCCACATGCGGCAAGTGCCATCATTCTGAGACAAGATACCCTTCAATTTCTTCTTCCTCCGTTCTTCATTTTTCTTGATTTCATTAACACAAGGTACGAATCTCCATTACTTCTTCACCCTTAAATGTCTCTCTTCTTTGTTTCTTGTTACTCTTCTTCTTCTTCTCCAGCCGTGCCACCATTTTTATCACATACAAGCAGCTTTGAGGCCATCCATGGTGATATGATTCTTTTTACCGCAGCATATTTTATTCATTTACTATTGTTGTTGTTGTTGCAGCTACAGCTACTGCTACTGCTACTGCTTTTGTTGTTGTTGCTGTTGATGATGGTCTTGTTACTGTTGTTGATGCTGTAATTGGCAAATATCACTTCTTAGTTGTTCCTTTACAGGTTTGTTTGTTTATTATTATTATTATTTTTTAACTATTTCCTCGAGATTATTTTATGTTCCGACCTTCTCTAAGACATGTTGATTTCAAGCACAGGAAATGTAGCTTATTAAATGAAAACGTACAATCCATTTAATTATCTAATCAATTACTTACAAGTAAAAAATGCTTAAATAATCCAGTCATATAACTGCTTAAAAAAGAATTTAATTTTCAAGTTGAAGATATATATATAAATATATATATATATATATATATATATTTATTTATATATGAATGTGGTAGTGATAATAAGGTTTATGGTTATTCATCCACTTGGATTTAACCTCAGCCAGGTATGGACAAGAGGATATGAAAAACGAAATAATACACAAATTAAGACGCTTTTAGATCATCTCCAGCTAAGTTATGCTGAAAACATGCATAAACAAGTCATAAATTCGTAAAAGGCATGTAGGGTAGGAATATATATAGTTTTCTTAATTATGAGAAAATGTAGTTTTTTATTTATTTGTCATGGTAGGGAAGAAATAGAGTGGGCTTCTATATTTGTATAATTTATTATGAACTTGTAAAAGTATTTATATAGCTTGTCCCTAATGAGCATTCCATTTTACCTAGTTCCCTCTTCCCCTGATACTACCTACCTGTAATGATTTTCTAAAAGATAATTTTAAAAGTATAGGCTTGGCTGTTTCAACTTTTAAATTATTAACTAGGACTATGTACAAATCTTTATACATATAGGGAAGAAGCTAGCTATGACATAATCAGGTGGTCCAATTATTTGAATGAAGATGTGCTTTTTATGCTGAGTAGTGGATCAAGCAGTAGCAGAGCTGCATCAGGAGTGATTCTCTACCAGCTTGGGGCCACATCTTTGATGACATTAAACTTATGCTGAAAAAGTAGCTGGTACTTGGGAAACTGATTGCTGCTTGCTTTTCAATGACTAATGAGGCTGCCAAAGCCTTGTCTTCTTGTACTCATACTCAGCTGGAAGAATGTCTTCCTTTTGTACAAACATTACTGTAGGTTTTGGCCTCATTTGTGTGTCATGCTCATGCATACCTCTTTTTTTAATAAAAATATAAAGCATCATCTCTCCTTGTTAGAAGCATACTCTTGATTCAAAGCCCTCTTACACCAAGCTCAAGGAAAGGTAAGCACTTATTTTATTGCTCTAATTGTTGGAGTTTAATATGCTTATTGATGGCTGATGCTAATATCAAAAGATGCATTTGTGGAGGTCTTGGAGTTACAGAAGAGGGGGGCACTCAGCAAAATGGTAAGAACTCAATGAGCTGATCACATGAACTGCACCTTGGTTTGATTTCTTGTAAACCATGCCCCCACCAGACTTCATCTCAGTTGTCAACACTTGGGCAAGTAATTATTCCGCTAACAGCCAATTCTTGGAATTTTCTTGTCTCACCAAAAAGTTTAGTCAAATCATTATTTTCCTTTATTGAAGTGAGCCTTTTTTTATTTCTTTTTTGGGTTTGGTTTTGCACTTTCCATTCAGTGGTGGGGAATTGAATCTGTATGGTGGTTTGGGCGGGAGGTATTCAATGAGGGGATTTGGATTTTAATTTTTAGTTTAAATGAATTGAATAAAATAAAATAAAATTTTATAATTTTTGTTTGTATTGATCAAATTTATGAATAGATTTGAGCTTATTCATATGTGAATTTGAAGTGATTAGGTATAAGATTTTTATTTCAGATCCATAACATCATGAATTTTTTTGTTTTATTCTATTAAAATCCAAGTCATAATGTGTTGCTAAGTTTATATCAAGTGATTCATAATAATATTAATTCTTCAAAGCCCTTTATGTTAAATTCTTAAATCCGAAGGCAACTATAAATAATTCAAAGTAAAAACTAATTTTAACTGGAATCACATCTCATGCTTATTAAATTCCACAAATTTGCTATAATTCTCTTCTTCATCTTTATTTTCTTCCTATGTGTGTGCGCGTGTGTGGGCAGAAGCAATTTGTCATGCCACTCAATTCTCTTCATTGAGTCATATCATTTTGCTGACTTTTTTTTTTTTTTTTGAGCAAATCATTTTGCTGACTTTAACATTCCAATGTAGGAAATTCATCTCTAACTATATCAAAAAATCTTAATCCCAAATGTAATCTTAATCCCAAACATTTGGGGTCAGTTATACATATTCAACAAACAAGTCAATAGTCACAATGAGTTATATGCATTTTTTCTACCATTATATTTCATCTGAAATTATATTTTTTGTTATTATATCTTAATTGACATAACTTTTTTTTACTATTTCTACTAATATTATTTTAAATCTTCATTTACCCTTTTTTTTAATCTTTCAACAACAAGAGTTACCCTTATGTTTAAGTGAATTTTCTCATTTCAAATCTTATCTTCTTGTATTTTCATAAATTCATTTTAATATTTTTAATTTAGTTACACCCATTTTATGAATATGTTATTTTTTTAACAATGCAACATTCAACACCTTAGAACATAACAACTTTTATAGCAATCTTAAAAAAAAATTTCTTCTACTTAATAGGTATTCTACGATCATATAAATAGTATCCTCCGTACTATTATCATATAATTCAATTCTTCTTCAATCTCTCAATGCCATTTAAATCCGCTGCCTGTTCTACATCAAATCTCATACCATTTAAATCCTCCAACTCTAACTAGATGTGAGACACATGGAATTTATTTGTTTTTTTGTGGTGTACAAGGGATTTTAAATAATAAAAATTGGATTTGTCATATGCCATGTGTCTTACATCTAGATTAAAATTAGGGGAAATTGGAGGATTTAAAGAAGAATGGATCATTTCTCATTGATTTAAGATATTGAAAACTATCACTCTTTTGCCCTTCATTTTTATTTCAACTTATACTAAACCGACATTCTATATACTATGTTTTAGTCCTACTTTTTTGAAAAATTTTATATTCTAAAACATCTCACCAAATTCTAACTTTACATTATTTTATGTGTGAGAGACTGTGCCACTCAAGAGACAGTGGAAAGAATCCTTTTGTTATTATTCTCTCTTTCAGATTAAAGGTTGTATAATGGAGTAGCCACTTATTTTAATAAAGAAAATAAGAAATTAAATTGAAAAATACACAGTACTCATTAATGAATTTAAAATTGTACATCTCTTTGATAATAACCAAAAATTTCATCGCTTTGGTCCTAAATACAATCTAAAATAAAAATACAACTATGGTTCCTAGTTATAATCTTTGAAAAAAACATTATAAGGGAAAACTTAATCTATTAACCCTTGATCTAAATTCGGATGCTTGATTAAAAGATTAGAAAAGTATTAGGCACCCAACCTGCTTGGTAAAACCAATCTTTTAGACTGTGATAGCCAATGATCATTTCACATCATTCAAGAGTTTATATCATCCAAAACATATACTACCTCCGTTCCACTTTTTTTGTCTTGTTTGAAAAGTCAAATTTTTTAAGGGAATATCATTTATTATCTTGTCTACCTTTTAAAAATGTATAAGTTTTCAAAACTACCCTTAAAAAAATTTATCAAAAAATTGAATTAATAAATTAATAGGGATATAATAGGAACATTAATAAATTAATGACTTTTATTTTTAAAAACAGGACAATATTTTGAGACATCTCAAAATGGAATAGAGGACAAAAAAAGTGGGATGAAGGGAGTAAATTGCAGAGATAAAACATCTAAGAACATGATGAAACTCTATTCTAGGCATGCATATTAGATATTGAAAGAGATGGTGAATATGTCTGATGTGTGATAAACCCTAGTTCTAAGAGCATGTGAATATGTTATTGAATTGAAAACCCTTAATTCTAAGAGCATGTGAGCATCTTATTAGATTGAAAACTCTAATCATGCAAAGACTAAGAACAACCTAGATCTATCATGCTAATCAAACAAGAACATATGAAAAACCTAGAAACTAAACATGCTTGAAATTAAAAGCATAAAATAAAAAGGAAATTAATTAAGAAACCTAACCTGCAGGCATAGCACTGCAAACCACTTCAAGCTAGGTAGTGTGCAGAGAGAGAGAGAGAGAGAGAGAGAGAGAGAGAGAGAGAGAGAGAGAGAGAGAGAGAGAGAGAGAGAGAGAGAGAGTTTGAACATTCTGAGGTTTCAAAAGGATTTGGTGTCTTTTTTTCAACTAAAAGTGAATGGGGGTATTTGTACTTAAATTGGGGGAGCTAGGGCAATATCTCTAGGCAATGTAAGACTCTGAATATTAGGTTTTCTGAGCAAAAATTATAAGAATCAAGGTCAACTTGTCTAGAGAGCAAGTCAAACCAAAAAGGCAAGAGAATCTAGAAGCTCTGACCTAAGTGTTGACCAGCACTTAGCTCTAGATCCTTCGGATCCATACTTTTTTCATTCTATTAATTTCCACTTTCGATATGGACCTAATTTCTTCCAAATTTTGATTTCATTTTTTCATTTTTTTTTTTTTTTTGGGTCCTCAAGGTTAGCAAATTAATTCCAAATATATCTGATTAATTCATTAATTAATCAATTAATACCTATTAAATCAAAAATTAATAAATGCTTTAACCTGGATTAAATTTGGTGCATGCAATCTTACCATAAATCCTACCATTAGCCAATATGATTATGACACATTATCTAATCTAAATTGGACTAAAAATAGACTAATTAAAATTAAGAGATCATAATCACCTATTGTGGGAATCTAATTCATGCAAGTGCATCTATCTTACCGTTAAAATATGTTTCTTTGATATCTTTCAATTTGGTGATCTGATTAATACTCATGAACTGTCATTTTGATCATTTTGACCTCAATATTTATTTTATAAAAAGTATTTGGAGATCAAACAACCAAATTACAGTCTTGCCTTGAAGATCTAACTTGACATTAACCATTGGTATAGTTTCATCCACTTAAAATCTATAGAAAGCATGCACTAATGGACTTTATCTTAAATAGATCTAGAGGACTCATCCATAACTAATGCAAAAGGATAGAGATTTAATATTGATTCTTGATGCAAATTTATAATGATAGGAAATTCAATTATGATGTGTATATCTACTTTTATATATAGAAAATGATGTGTTTACTTGTTTTCACACTATTTTTATTTCCCTAACGTGTCTATTATATCAACTTAATATATGTAAGAGGATATATTAAGAGGAAAGCCATTCTTTTCTAAAGCAATTCATCTCCCCTAGACAAATAAAGAAGCAATTTTTTTTTCTTGTTCCATTGTACTTGTCAGGAGACATATTAAGAGTCACTTTGTTAACATGGTTCTTTAGGAAAGGAAATGTAAAGAACACCTGAAATGGAGACGAAACCTAATGAAAAATATTGAGAACTCACTAGTTGATATGTCCTTTTTCTTTTTGTAGACCACCACGTGTGTCTGTACACAAAATAATAACATATATAATGGAGCACTACATTAATAGGCTCATTCTTTTCAATATTGAGGCCATACTAATTGTTGGCAAATCACCAAAGTATAGGAGACCCTTTTTTTTTTTATAATTTCTTTAAACTAATGGAAGCAAAATATGGTTCCCTGGGAGAAATCATTACTTTTCCATATGAAAGGATAAGACGAATATCTTTTATTCAAAATCATGCAGCACATTGGAATTTATAATATATACCATCAATAATTAAGGACAAATGAGATCCGAAGCCAGGTACTTTATTATTACCCCCTCAGTGGGGAGAAATTATATATAAACTTGTGCTTGCAGTGTCACTTCTCTTCTTTAATCTAAGTGTTGAATCATTATTTGTTCTTTTTCTTCTGTTGTTTTGTTTTCCTTTTTTCAATTCCTTAAATATTCTTCAAAAGTTGTCCTTCTATACTCAATAATTGACTATTCTGTTGGGAGTGAGTCATTGAAAGAGGGGCTATAAAATTTGTTGGGTCCGCAGGAGTCTGTACCCCTTTAACTTTTGTCTTTGCTGTTGACCTCTCATGTGATGGGTTTTGTGGATCAAAAAACACATGAAAAATGAGCTGTAACGCACACAGCTTTTGTACGGAAATATGAAAAGCATTAAGCTTTAGTCCCATTAATTTACTTACTCATGATGATGATTAATCAATTGGTTCATATGAAGTTTATGATTCACGAGACCAATTTACATACTAATTAATCTACGTACGTAGACCCACCCAACTCATGATTATACGGTTTTTTAACAAAATATTGCCCAAGCCCCAAAGAGTAAGGTGTGTCAAATATCTAAAATTTTCTCTTTCATTACTACTGGTTATGTATAATCATAGACCATCTTACATAAAAAACCCTAGTTTTCTCTAGGAAAAAGAAAATTATATATTTATGAACAAAATGACCCTATCTTGCTATGGGGGAACTCATTAATCTAATTCTCTTTGAATTTACAGACACCTTTCGTGACTAAAGGGCAACAAATTTCATACTGAATTTTGCTTTGAATGGAATTTATAAGGCTTCTTGTAGTAGAACATTTATAGCAGAATGTAAGAAATTGATTAGTAATGTGGACATGACAAACTGTATTCTAGCTAAGGTTCCTTTTTTAAAGCTTTCACTTGAATTAGTCACTATGATATATATATATATATATATATATATATATATATATCTCTCTCTCTCTCTCTCTCTCGCCCACCCTTGAATTATTAATTACTCTGACCTACTAAAATTTTAATAGAAAATTTTTTGGAACAATATGTAGAAAATAATATAGTTTTCAAAGGGATCAATGACTTTGAAAGTACTCGTAGAAGGAATTTAACAAAAAAAAATTAAAAACACTAACGTACTACTAGTTTGTTTTTATCATAAGAAACTTGTAACTTTTATTAAAACACTAAAGTACTTTTTTATTAGATGAAAAAACTAGTTTTTTTTTAATAACCAAGGCAACTAACCTTGTACGATACCTTATATTAACTATCATTAAAACTCTTTAATGATCCTGTTCAGGCCCACTACTTTAGAATGATAAAAATTAGAAAAGGAATTTTACATTTTAAAGGGAATCTTATTGTAATATTCGTTAAGTGATTAATAAATTCATAATCAACAAGCTTTTGATCTACTTATATTACAAGTTGTGAGGTCAGAGACTCAGAAAGCTCCCACGATATGAATGTTAATAGTTTTAGAAATTTACCCACCCATTACTACTTGATGGCTTATAACAAAATTGTCAATCATTACCTAAGCAAAGTATAATGGCACGAGTTTTATAGTTTAACCAGTACATTTTGGTGTCTCCAACAGAAACATTTAAAGTTTAATTCTTTCTACCCTCAACTATCAACGTATTTAAAAAAAAAAAAGAAAAAAAAAAAGAAAAAAAAAAAAAAGAAAAAAAAAGACAAAGTATAATTAAAAAATATAGCTTATATGAAGTACATATACTATAGCATAGCAAAAGAGGGAAAAAAAACATACACACACACACACACACATATATATATATATATATATATATGTAGGGGTAAAAGGCCCAATACTAGATAATGGGCCACGGCCCGTCCGAGGAGGCCATGGGCCCGTCCGAGGAGGCCATTATCCCGAGGGCACCCCGTCCTGAGGAAAGTACCTGACTTGACTCCTTTCTATCGTATTAGCTACGCGAAGGAGAAAAGGACTTGTCCGAGGAGAACCTACTGCTCGGATCATCAAAGGAACGGCCGAGATGAATGCTCCAGCACCGGTCCTGTTATTTCCGAGGAATCCCCTGACTTATATGGGCCAAAAGGGGATAGGTGGCAACCAGGAGATATTTCACAAAGGGCTGCTGACACCGCATTTATGTGGACAGGACCCCTGAACAGTGCTACCTCGGTTTCTGCAACACACAGAATACTAAAGAGGGTGGCTGATGGGATAGGCACTCAAGTATAAGCCTGGATGATCAACAAATGGAAGGTCCAGATTGTCTGAAATGGACTATATAATAGGAGAAATCCACCATGGGAAAGGGGGAGAACAATCTCAAGAACTCCTGTAACACTTCTGATTCAACACAATTACTAAAACAAAGCTCCTCGGACTGTGCCAAGGACGCTCTTTCACTCGGTTCATCTCCGTTTGATCCACTAAAGCCTAGCTCTTCGACCCACTCTCTTACAAATTCATTGCGAGGATACCTTTTACTCGTTGGGCCAGAGTCAATCTCTCCTGTAGGCCCAATCTGCAATTTGTGTCCTTACAATTGGCGCCGTCTGTGGGAAGAGCTTGTGTGATAGTGAGTGCAACGGTTAGGCCCCCATCAGCAAAAATCCTTGGGTAAACCATGTAAACAAGTCACTACATGAAGCCAAGGTCTATACTTCAAGGGGCTGGTCACATGGGGAGGATTGCTAAATGGGGCAAAGTTCTGGGGGCTTTTCACATCGAGTACATGCCTCCAGAACCTTTATTTTGGAGGGCATATGTCGATGGTGCAGCAAATCAAAGGGGCTCACGACGGGGTTAGTTTTATAACCAAAGCCTTAGCTACGCCGGGTCCTCAGACCTCCTGCCAAGCAACTTGTTAGCTACGCCGGTGCCATCAGGCCCTCTGCTAACCAAAGCCTTAGCTGCGCCGGGTCCTCGGACTCTCTGCTAAGTAAAGCCTTCGCTACGTCGGGTCCTCAGACCTTCTGCGAAGCAAAGCCTTGGCTATGTCGGGTCCCTCAGACCTCCTGCCAAGCAACTCGTTAGCTACGCCGGTGCCATCAGGCCCTCTGCTAACCAAAGCCTTAGCTGCGCCGGGTCCTCGGACTTTCTGCTAAGTAAAGCCTTCGCTACGTCGGGTCCTCAGACCTTCTGCGAAGCAAAGCCTTGGCTATGTCGGGTCCCTCAGACCTCCTGCCAAGCAACTCGTTAGCTACGCCGGTGCCATCAGGCCCTCTGCTAACCAAAGCCTTAGCTGCGCCGGGTCCTCGGACTCTCTGCTAAGCAAAACCTTCGCTACGTCGGGTCCTCAGACCTTCTACGAAGCAAAGCCTTGGCTATGTCGGGTCCCTCAGACCTCCTGCCAAGCAACTCGTTAGCTACGCCGGTGCCATCAGGCCCTCTGCTAACCAAAGCCTTAGCTGCGCCGGGTCCTCGGACTCTCTGCTAAGCAAAGCCTTCGCTATGTCGGGTCCTCAGACCTTCTGCGAAGCAAAGCCTTGGCTATGTCGGGTCCCTCAGACCTCCTGCCAAGCAACTCGTTAGCTACGCCGGTGCCATCAGGCCCTCTGCTAACCAAAGCCTTAGCTGCGCCGGGTCCTCGGACTCTCTGCTAAGCAAAACCTTCGCTACGTCGGGTCCTCAGACCTTCTGCGAAGCAAAGCCTTGGCTATGTCGGGTCCCTCAGACCTCCTACCAAGCAACTCGTTAGCTACGCCGGTGCCATCAGGCCCTCTGCTAACCAAAGCCTTAGCTGCGCCGGGTCCTCGGACTCTCTGCTAAGCAAAGCCTTCGCTATGTCGGGTCCTCAGACCTTCTGCGAAGCAAAGCCTTGGCTATGTCGGGTCCCTCAGACCTCCTGCCAAGCAACTCGTTAGCTACGCCGGTGCCATCAGGCCCTCTGCTAACCAAAGCCTTAGCTGCGCCGGGTCCTCAGACTCTCTGCTGAGCAAAACCTTCGCTACGTCGGGTCCTCAGACCTTCTGCGAAGCAAAGCCTTGGCTATGTCGGGTCCCTCAGACCTCCTGCCAAGCAACTCGTTAGCTACGCCGGTGCCATCAGGCCCTCTGCTAACCAAAGCCTTAGCTGCGCCGGGTCCTCGGACTCTCTGCTAAACAAAACCTTGGCTACGTCGGGTCCTTCAGACCTTCTACGAAGCAAAGCCTTGGCTACGTCGGGTCCCTCAGGCCCTCTGCTAAAGCAACTCTTTAGCTACGCCGGGTCCTCGGACTCTCTGCTAAACAAAGCCTTAGCTACGCCGGTGCCCTCAGGCCCTCTGCTAAGCAACTCTTCAGCTACGCCGGGTCCTCGGACTCTCTGCTAAACAAAGCCTTAGCTACGCCGGGTCCTTGGACTCTCTGCTAAGATGAGCCTTAGCCATGTCAGGTCCCTCAGACCTCTTGCTTAGTGTTAAACAACACCGTAGTCGTATCTGAGTCCTCGGACCGCATGTTTCGTGGAAATTAACACGCCATGGTACCTCTCAGGTACTAAACAGAACCTTGCTCAGATCTGGTCCCTCAGACGACCTACCTTGGGTGAATGGATCTTACCCCTGGAGAAATCAAAATCCCACCTCTCTCTTCGAATAAAGAGGGAGAGCCGGAATTTTGAGGGGCTATTGTAGGGGTAAAAGGCCCAATACTAGATAATGGGCCACGGCCCGTCCGAGGAGGCCATGGGCCCGTCCGAGGAGGCCATTATCCCGAGGGCACCCCGTCCTGAGGAAAGTACCTGACTTGACTCCTTTCTATCGTATTAGCTACGCGAAGGAGAAAAGGACTTGTCCGAGGAGAACCTACTGCTCGGATCATCAAAGGAACGGCCGAGATGAATGCTCCAGCACCGGTCCTGTTATTTCCGAGGAATCCCCTGACTTATATGGGCCAAAAGGGGACAGGTGGCAACCAGGAGATATTTCACAAAGGGCTGCTGACACCGCATTTATGTGGACAAGACCCCTGAACAGTGCTACCTCGGTTTCTGCAACACACAGAATACTAAAGAGGGTGGCTGATGGGATAGGCACTCAAGTATAAGCCTGGATGATCAACAAATGGAAGGTCCAGATTGTCTGAAAGGGACTATATAATAGGAGAAATCCACCATGGGAAAGGGGGAGAACAATCTCAAGAACTCCTGTAACACTTCTGATTCAACACAATTACTAAAACAAAGCTCCTCGGACTGTGCCGAGGACGCTCTTTCACTCGGTTCATCTCCGTTTGATCCACTAAAGCCTAGCTCTTCGACCCACTCTCTTACAAATTCATTGCGAGGATACCTTTTACTCGTTGGGCCAGAGTCAATCTCTCCTGTAGGCCCAATTTGCAATTTGTGTCCTTACAATATATAATATGTTTATATATAAAAGTAGGAACTTCAACCATAGTGGTCTAATTTAGGTTATGCTAATTAGCGATTCCATAAGATTAAAGAGAATTCTTCTTTTCAAAAAATAAAAAATAAAAGAAAATTATCTTCATTTATATTACTTGCAAGTTGTGAGCTTAGAAAAGCTCCCATGATATGAATGTTAACAGTTTTAGCAATTTTATGATGCCTTTACCCACCCATTAATTGATGGCTAATAATGAAATTGCTTCTCACTAACAAAGTAAAATATAATGGTGAGAGCTTTGTGGCTCAATTGATATTTTTTGGTATTTCTAATTGAGAAATTTAGAATTCAAATTTCTTCACCCCACTTATCGATGTATTAAAAAATTTTAAGCAAAGTATAACTTAAAAAAAAAAAATCCTCTTAGGATAGTTTTGTAGTAGCTCTACCATTTTGGTAGTGCTTCTATAGGTTGTGCCAATTAGTGCATTCCTTGTCTTTCTCCTTTGAGAGAGAAAGATCTCCATTTAGCCTTACACCTCATTAAAACTTTGCATTTATATCAATATATTAATTACTTGCCAGAGGCAAATGCATTTATTTGTTTTTAAGTATTAATTATATATAAAGCAAGATTTAGATACAATACTTAGTGTATTCCTTATCTTTCTCCTTTGAGAGAGAGAGAGAGAGAGAGAGAGAGAGAGAGAGATCTTCATTTAGCCTTACACCTCATTAAACTTTGCATTTATATCAATATATTAATTACTTGCCATAGGTAAATGCATTTATTTGTTTCTAAGTATTAATTATATATATATAGAGCAAGATTTAAGTACAGTACTTAGGTGTTGTTCCTTAAGTTCCATTTTTAATATTCTGCCATGTGGATATTTTCTCATTGGATGGAAGTGTATTTTTTAGTTAAGTAATCACATAATTGAATTTTAAAAGAGGAACTTAAAGAACAGCATTTAAGGTACTGTACCTAAGTTTTGTCCTTATATATACACACACACACATACACACACCGATGGCACACTACTAATTATTTATTTATATAAATTACATGGTTATTTTATAAAATTATATGTAATAAAAAATTTATTTGGAATACTTATTATCAAAAACGCACACAAAAAAAAAAAAGGAATTGGAATATGACACAATTCTTCATGTTTAGTTGCTTTGACAAAAATTAAAATAAAAACTTTTAAAAAGTAAAATCAAATTTAAGTTTACATGCAATGAAGATATCAAAAATAATTAAGTGCTTAAATTATTAGATTTAATTAAATATTTGTGACTACAATAACATAATATGTTCATATATTTTTAATTATATTAATTTAATAAATATATATTTCATAACTACTATTAGTGACACTAATATATATAAATATGTATCTGAAGTTATGAGCCAATTCTAAAGTAATCTAATTTGTGCAATGTAATCAAACAAAGTACTAATAGGACGAATGCATTTATTTTCATGCATATATATTTTGTATTTGATTATTATAAGTGATGCACTATTTATTTATGAAATTAATTTTCATGATATATTTCTAAGGTTTTTTTTTATACATTGATATTTTGGGTGGGGTGATTTGAACTTAAGATTTAAATATTTTCGTTGAAAATACTTAAAAGTGTCAACTAGTTGAGTTATAACGCTCTTAGTGATATTTTTCTAAGATTTATATAAGAAAAAAATAAATTGAAATATGACATGCTTGCTTAAATTAACTTCTCAGGCAATCATTTAAGTATGTTCTCAGAAAAGCTGTTTGGTTGCTAATAAATTGTGATTCCAATTTAAGTTTTATTTTATTTCCTCGAGAACTAAACAAAAAAAGAAATGAAATTTTTAAGAAAGAGGCATGGCACACACGCAACATCTCTTGAGAGAGAATAGTGACGCTCGTAAGTTTGCACTACGTGATAACAATTCTTTGGAACTCAGTGATTTGATTAAGGAAAAGCTCCCTCTATGAGTCCACGAACCTCTTGAAGGAATCGACGGAGGTCCCAATCCCTAGCTCCAAGAAATCGTCTTTCAATGCTTTTGTTATTGAACAAATCTCAAAATAATGCTTATTACCTACCCCATTATATGACCCTATTATGTGTTTTCTTGAATAGCGCTACGTGGCATTTGCTTTAGCATCCAATCAGCATAAACAGATTATTAATCTTCTCATTTGCCACCTCTTTTTTTTCTATCCACCACTTAACCAATATTTTGACACAATAATAAAATATTTATATTCAATTAAAATGGCAGATTTGAAAGGTTGCTATGAACTATTTTGAAACATGGGACAAAGATTGATGACCAGTATAGTAATTAATCCAAAATAATTAAATTGATGTAAAATGAGGGAAGAGAAAATTAACGAAAGAGAAGAGAATTAACATGATTTAGAGCATACCTTTATTACAAAAAAGAAATCAATTTACTAACATGTGCCCTTAAAGCATATATTAATGTAAATTATTTGAGAAAACATTTTTATGGAAAAACGAAAAAA
This sequence comes from Lithocarpus polystachyus, assembly GCA_033629205.1. Taxonomy (NCBI): domain Eukaryota; kingdom Viridiplantae; phylum Streptophyta; class Magnoliopsida; order Fagales; family Fagaceae; genus Lithocarpus; species Lithocarpus polystachyus. Next base: position 83,755,684 of record CM066163.1, read on the forward strand.
TAATTAACTATTTTAACAACTTTTTCAATTTTCTATAAAATCTTTCTCAAAATAAATATTTAATATATACTCTAAAGGCACACATTAACGAAACACTTAAAAAAAAACTAAAAAATCATGATTTACGTTAATATATTTAACAAGCATTATATTTTTTTTTTTCCAAGTCAAACAAGTATTATATTATATTATATTTTTCCCAAGTCAAGACTCAAGATGCCGCCAGGGATCTAGAATAGATTTTCACACTATAGTGTGTTACAGCCACATTTTTTTTCCCTTGAAAACATGAGCATGCAAGGAGCTTGACAAATATGACTATCAATTCACATGATCTTTTAGACCCATTCAAATTGATATTATGGTCACATGGATGCACAGTGATTATGTTCTATAACTTAATATTTCTTTTCAGATATTTCTCGTGGAGAATGTTTCTCTCTCTCTCCAGCCACATGTACGCGCAGGCACATCTAAATAGGCGTGTCAGAATGATTGGAATAAAGTTTTGTAAAGGATGACCAAAATTATGGGAGGAAGAAACAAAACGCCAACGGTGGGCTAATGTCCCGTCAGAGATGGCACCCAGCCACCCACATTACATACACATTGCATTTTTTAAGTCGGTGGTCGGTGCAATCTCCTCTCCAAGGTCGGCTCTAGACATTTTAGAGTTGAGAATTAAAATGAAATCTTTTTTATATTTATATATTAATTAAATTAATATTTATTTAATATTTTTATATTATAATATATTTTATTTAATTTTTTTTTTCTTTTGAGATGCAAATTAACTAATTAAATTTTTATATTCAAATTATTCTAACATCTCATTTTTAATTGATAATATAACTAATACACTTAATCTTTTTCGGGATATTGTCGATCTTAGATATGATTTTATTAATTTAATTTTGAAAAACTTCTTTCTGCAGAAGCTACTGTAACATGTATTATTAGTAAAATTCTATAAACAATGCATGTGTTTGGAAATGAATCTAATTTTTTTATATAATTTAGTATGTCAATTGGGGTATAATCTTTTATTTGTAAGATTTCTTTTAAAACCTTTAATTCTGAAAATAAATCTAAACCATCAATATTATAATAAACATCATGTGTTGAGACTCAATTAATTTTTCTTTTTTTTTTTTAATTTTTCATATTCAAAGGCATATTTCCTAGTAGCCATTTCTAATCAAACAATATATTTATAAAGACTAAAATAAAAAAATAACTTTCAAGTCTAGAGCAAATGAGAAATAGAACCTGATTTATATAAAGAGTATTATTGTAGTTTCACCAAATAATACTAAGTTTTTAGCAATCTCAACCTGCATAAATAAAGAATTATTCATTTTATTATCAATCACTAAAATATATATATATATATATATAAACACACGATTAAAATGAAAAAAAAAAAAATTAATCATAGCCATAGCAAAAGCAAGCCCAGCCCAGCCCAGCCAAGACACACCCACCACAAAAAACATAAAACAAATCCTAATATCCTATTACATTTACAACAACAACAAAAAAAGGCAGCACGGCCCAGCCCTCTTAATAAATATAAAGTAGAATAGAAAGCAAGCCTTATAAGCCTATTAGTTATACACTTATTCCTGAAGCAGTGAAGCTCAAAAGTCAAAACGACAAAACCCACTACCCAGCGTCCCAGCCACAATGAAAACGCAGCATGGCACTGACGGCAGCAGCGAAAAAAAGAAAAAGGCAGTCGACGGAGGAAAGGAAGCTTGAGCCAGCAACCAGGCAGTCCAATTATTTAAATTAGATCAGAGGAAAGGAAGCTTGAGCCAGGCAGCCCGGCCTAGCAACAGTGGAGAGAAAGAATGAGAGAGGCGGAGAGCAAGAGTTGAGAGAAAAAATGAGAAAGAGACGGTAGAAATGTTAGGGATTTGAGGTTTTTTATTTGGACTTCCCTTTCACTTGGGCCTTAGGCAATTGCCTAGCTTGCCTAGTGGAAGGGCCGGCCTGCTCCTCTCAACAAGTGTTACCATTGAAGACAATTGTTATGTTGAACCAAGTTGCGCAAGCCTAATCGACGCAAGTTGTGTGCAATTGTTTAATAAGGATCATGAAATATAATATTTTTCTCTTTAAAAAAGATGAAAAAAAATGGACACTAAAATAAGGCCAAATATACTTGGATTCGACAACATTCATATCAAAGGCAAAAGAGTGCAACAAGTCAAGCTAGTGCAGCAAGTCAAGATGCTACACTAGAGCAACTCAGATAGTCACACAGTGCAACAACAAGTGTAGGAGCAGATAGTGCAAAACTTGAAGGGTCTATTGGTGAAGGATTAACAACTAAGTCATCAAGGGATCAAGCCTCGAGCTACAGAGATAAAGGAGTTCAAGATGAATCCAAGTCTGTCTAAACAACAATGTAGTTTAACTGATATTTGTGCAGTAAACAATCTGTAGCTTTTGTAAATAGAGTTAGTTTAGTCAACCACGTGTAATAGTTCGTTAGATTTGTTAATTACTATTCACACGTGTATGAGTCTATTAAGTTAGTTATAGAGCTGAACATTTGCTTACCTCTTAGCTTGTATATATAGGGATTTTATTCAATGAATGAAGCTAAGCAAATCAGTTTTCACCAAATTAATTTTCTCATATGGTATCAGAGCAAAATCTCTAGAACATTTTGATATTCTAGGGTTCTTTCAATTTGGGATTTTCACTAATTTTCTCTTTTTCTTTCACTCCTTACTTCTTCAACGCCATTGTTGATTTCTTCAAAGCTTCTTCAGGTGTTGCTTCTTCGACGCCATTATTGATCTCAATAAAGCTTCTTCAATGGCTACTGAAACAATAACAGCAAATACTTCCTCAGAGACTTCTTCTTCAGCACAGGATTCATACAATCCAACAATCCACTAAACTTGCACCATGGAGAAAATCCCGATGCTGTGCTCACCTCTCAAGCCTTGATTAGAGGTGAAAACTACCTTGCTTGGGCAAGATCTGTCAGAAAGTCAATGATTGCCAAGAACACGCTTGGTTTTATAGATGGTTTTTTAACCATCTCTTCTCCATTGGTGGATTCTCCCTTAGCTATGCAAGCTTGGATTAGAGTACACAATATGGTTGGGAATTGGATAATCAATTCAGTCTCTCCCAAAATCCAAGCAAGCATCATATATAGAGATACAGCCTTAGAAATTTGGACTAGTCTTAAAGATACATTTTGTCAAGGGAATGGACCTAAAGTCTTCAATATCCAAAAGCAAAGCGGTGAGCTTCATCAAAGGGAACAATCAATTACTGATTACTTCACTCAGTTGAAGGTACTATGGGATCAACTACAAAATTTCAGTCCATTTCCTTTGTGCACATGTGGAAAGTGTGTTTGTGGCATTAATCAAAGGCTTGCAGATCTTCAAGCAAAGGAATCAGTAATGAAGTTCCTAATGGGGTTGAGTGAGTCCTTTTCTCAGGTGAAGACTCAAATCCTCTTAATATATCGATCCACTCCCTTCAATCGATAAGGCATACTCCTTGTTCATTCAAGAAGAGATGCAAAGGTCTGTAGGAAGCTCTCTCAAAGTTGAATCAACTACCCTAGCTACCAAATCATAGAATCTTGCTAATTCTGGTCACAATTCCAAAGAAAAGGAGAGACCTTTTGTGGTACACATTGTGGAAAGCTAGGTGTCACGACCCAAACCTATATTCCAGCGTTTAGAGTATGACCGGCACGTTAATATCAAGTTTACCTCAACACTAACACGAACCAACCTAAACTGAAAGTTCTTATCAAGAATTTGTTTCTTGAATTCCTGCTCATTCTCTTGCATAAAATCATAATATACAAAAATGATGAAACCTTGAATTTCATCTCATATAAACTTTGCAAGATTACCACTTGGCTGAAACCTTAGGTATTCTTGTAAATATTACATAGCTAAACGTTTAGCAAAACTCTTATTACAAACCTAACCCCAAAGGCATACAACTGGGGTTCAAAATAAACTAGGGTTCCGAATTATATCTGTACTCAAAGGATCAAGTACATCTTGATTCCTCCTATACATCAAAAGAAAAGCTAAACTACTATACAACAACAAAAACTATACAATCTATCAAACGAGAATTACAGAATCCTTGCCACCTCTAATACTCTCGCTGCTTCCAAGAAGAACCTATGTACTGAAATATAATAGGGTGAGCTGCGAAGCCCAGTAAGGTTTTAAGCTCCATGAGCCCTTAATAAGCATGCATGTAAAACAAATATTTTATGAATACGCCAGCTTGACAAAATAGCCTTCATACTATTTACGTTGTTCTTAAAATAACTTATGAACTTTCAGGTAAAAGTACTTCATTTTCCTTTCATATAATAGTAAAATAACATGACAAGGAACGTAAACATAATTCAGTAGCCTTATCTTTGAATAGACTATGAAATATTTTATCAAAACTTATCATCAGACTTATCTTATAATTCTCAAATAGCTTAATAGCTTATTTATAATATATATTAGTTAGTCCAATTGTAAGTCTGTCACAACTTTAGAAGGGTTCCAGCACAAAGTGCTAGGCATCCAGCATTCCCCACAATGCTAGGTAAACTCGGGATCATATCATAATACATAACTTCAACCATGGGGGTAAGTTGACATCCTCCACAAGTTGGCCGTTACCAACAAGGGCGGGTACAGCAGAGCCAGTCCCACTTTTAATAGCCAATCAAAATTTCCATGGAAATGTCAGTACTATAAACCCTACTGGCTGAGTTCAGATCATAACAATGGAATAACTGAAAACTATATTTTTCTGATAAATTTGCTTTTACATAATTGTTTCACAATAGTAACATATCCACTTCATTCTTAAAAATTATGTTTGTGATATAAATAATAACATCAATATGCTAAAATTATTGTGTATATAAGATTGAACAACTCACGAACATATATTTTACTTAAATCATGCTTATATGTAATATCTCCAATTAAAAGGTTTAATGCATAATAGTTTTCTAAACAATTTTATACTTATCAAACGCACATGTCACAAATCCCTTACCTGAAAACAGAAGACGCAAGAGATTGTACAAGAGGAGCTCAAGTGTCCGTATTCTCGTTCTCGTCACCTAAACGAAAGACCAAAACTCATTACTAACAAACTCTTCCTAAGTATATAAACTTATACATCCATCACAACCTAACTCTTAAACTCAAGAAAAATCATAATTCCCATCACATAAAGTTTCCCCAAAGCACATGATACAACCATCAAACACATTATGTATCCAAACCATAGAGAAACCAATGCATAATATTTATATATGATCCAAACATACCAAAAGATAAGCATATTAAATTATAACTTAAAACATACACCCTAACTTCAAAATTAAATCCACAAAATCAGGTGTGTCAAAAGCTGTTCACTGTTCATTACAGCAGCGTAAGCCCCATTTGTAAAATACAAATGGACTGTCCGTACACTTCCAATTGTCATGAAATTTTACAGAGTTACTCCCCTGTATGTGTAGTATATACCATAAAAATTTCGGAGTCAAAGCATAAAACCATGATTTATTAAAAATCATACAAGGCAATGTGCTCAAATCTGTCCTGACAGAAATTTATACAATTTAGAAATTAAACCATTATTTTTATACTCTTCCAAAAGCTGTGAGACCACTTCCATAACAACCATATGTGTCTTAGGATTCATAAAAACTATTCCTAGCATCCTAATTCACAGAAAATGATTTTATACATATTTTTCTTGTTGTAAACATCAAATCTGTCACAGTGACAGCTTTAGCATATAATCTTACTAAAATCATCAACAAATAGCAATTGGCCTTCCATTTACTTGGGTATTTTTATACCAATACCAGACATAATAAAAGACCTTAATAAGCATTCAAAAGACCAATATCATCAATATTTAAAATTACTAAAAACAGAATCACAAGTTTAGTTCCTACAATCAAAACAGAGAGCAAAGAAGAGGGAAATGAACAAAACCCTTGTACTATCAAAATACCCAAAATCAAAAGAGGTTTAAGTTACTTACCCACAACACTTTGAAGCTGAAACTTTAGTTCTACTCCTTTAATTTCTTCTTTAGAGAGAGGTTTGTGGTTTTGGTGGGAGAGTGAGGGAGAGATGTTGCCGTGTGAAAGAGCAAAGGAAGAAGAAAGAGAACAAGGAAACAAAGAAATGAACTAACCTTCAGGTGCAGCAAAAGAAGATAAGAAGAGTGGACTTTTAGGTAGGATACGTGTAAGGCTAAGGAGAGTAGAAACAATCCACTTTTATAACTTTTTGGCAATTACACTTTTCACCCCTTATGAGCATATATTCTTAGAAAGGCCCAAAGCATTATATAACTTTGCATATATATATATATATATATATATATATATATATATCCCTACCTTTTATAAATTTCTTCCTACAATATAAAAAGTATATGTTTTATAATATCACAATATCCAACTTTATGCACTTAAAAACAATTAAGATGATAACAAGCATATAAACTCATAAAATTAATTATGCAATTAGGTTGGGGTGTTATACTAGGTCATACAGTGGATAAGTGCTATAAATTGCATAGTTTCCCACCAAGTTTTAAGCTCAAAAGCAACAAGAATGCAATAGCCCATTAGGTTTCATCAAATCTTGATTTGCTTCAAGGCAATACATTTACTGGGATCACTGATTTCACCTCAGTTGTTACTACATCTCATGCTCCAGCTTTCACTCATGATCAATACCAACAGCTTCTGGCCTTAATTGGTTCTTGCTCTATTCAGTCACTCCCAAAGGTTAAGAAACACATATGGCCAATACTATGGCTCTTCCATCTAATACAGTTGCAGGTAATCCTATTAACTTTAAGCAGTCAGTGTTTTTTGCTAAAATGGTGGTAATTGATACATGTGCTAGTAATCATATAGTGTGTTCAATGCAATTTTAGACATCTTATACTGAAATCTCACATACTATGGTTAAATTGCCTAATGGGGAAGCTGTTGTTATTACACATATTGGAACCATACAACTTTCATCTCACATCACCCTTACCAATGTACTTTGTGTACCTTCCTTCACCTTTAATCTCTTATCAGTTAATGCTCTTACTAAATCACAACCCATATGCCTTGTTTTTCTGTCAAAATTCTATTTTATATAGAACCTTACATGTTGGAGCACGATTGGCATAGGCCAAATGCATGATGGTTTATACTTGTTACAAGATTCAAGCTTATCTCAAGCCACTGCCTCTCTCACTGATTTTCTTTCCAAGCAGAATTTCAAGACTTTCATTGTTGTTTGTTCTTCCTTGGTTTCTAGAAATTCATTCTCTTTTTAGCATTCAAGACTTGGGCACCCTTCAGATGTGAAGGTTCAGTCTTTAAGCCATATTTTACCTCTTCTTAAGCATTGTTGTAATAAATCTTGTATTATCTGTCCTTTGGCAAAGCAAAAGAGACTTCTCTTTCCTTTTAATAATAAGAAATGTTCTCATTCTTTTGATCTTGTACATATGGATGTTTGGGGTCCATTTTCTATTCTAACATCTGATGGACATAAATATTTCTTCACTATAGTTGATGATGCTTCTAGAGCAACTTCAATTTTTCCTTTGAAAGCTATATCTGAAGTTAGATCCTTAATTGTCTCTTTCTACAATATGGTTCTAACTAAATTTGGAACTAAAATTAAGTCCACTAGATTTGATAATGACTTAGAGTTTAGCATTCCTAATTTTTGCAACTTAAATGGAATTGTCCATCAATTAAGTTGTGTTTACACTGCACAACAAAACCCAGTTGTGAAGAGGAAACATCAACATATTCTTGCTATTGCTAGGGCATTACAGATACAATCTAATGTTCCTTTGTCTTTTGGGGGGGATTGTGTTCTCACTGCAGTTTAATTGATTAATAGACTGCCCTCTCCCCTTCTTGATAACAAGACACCTTTTAAGCTTCTTTTTAACAAAATTCCTTCCTACTCTCATCTTAGAACCTTTGGTTGTCTTTGTTATGCCACCAATCTCAATCCTCAAAAGCATAAGTTCACACCTAGAGCAAGAAAATGCATTTGTCTAGGATATCCTTTCAATGTCAAAGGATATAAGCTCTTCGATCTTGATTCTCATTCTGTTTTCATCTCCAGGGATGTAGTGTTTTATGAGACCATTTTTCCTTTTTCCTCAGGTACATCTCCTCAGTCCACTAATCTAATTCCTTTACCTGTTATTCCAACTGCCCTTTCCTCAAATTTTCTTGATTTTCCATTATCCACTCCTACTTCATCATCTTCAACTCTTGTTGATGATACTATTGTCCAAATTCATCATGATTTTGATGAAGATATTCAGGATTTTCCTGATGCTACTGATGTTCCTATTCCATTGCCTACATCTAATGCACCTAATTCTCTTTCTACTACATTTGATCAACCCTCTGCTGTCCCTAAGAGGTCCACAAGATTTTCTAAACCACCCTCATACCTTGAGTCCTATCATTGTAACCAGGTAACATCAGCTCCCATTCCAGTTCACTCAAATTCAACCTCTAGTACATCTCAACCCCTTCATGCTTATATCTCTTCTGATAACCTTTATCCTGCATACAAAACCTTTTGTTGTTCCATTTCCTTAATCGTAGAACCCACTTACTATCACCAAGCAATTGGCAATCCCAAATGGCAAGTAACCATGGATGCTGAGATCACAGCATTGGAAGCTAACAATACTTAGACACTCACTTCCCTCCCACCTGATAAGAAACCTATAGGTTGTAAATGGGTGTATAAAGTGACGTACAAGTCAGATGACTCAGTTCAGAGATATAAGGCCAGATTGATTGCTAAGGGTTTTAACCAAAAAGAGGGGTTGAATTATATTGATACTTTCTATCCTGTGGCCAAGATGGTTTCTGTCAAATGTGTGCTTGTTGTGGCTGCTATGAAAGGCTAGTTTCTCAGCCAACTTGAAGTCAATAATGCATTTTTCCATGGTGATTTGCATGAGGAAGTCTACATGTCTCTTTCACCAGGCTTTCACAGCAGTCAAAACAAGTGGTTTGCAAGCTCAACAAGTCACTCTATGGTCTTAAGCAGGCATCCAAATGTGGTTCTACAAATTTTATGCTACCTTAATTGGTTTTGGCTTTGTTCAGTCTAAGGTAGATTACTCCTTATTCACCAGAAAACAAGGTAAGGCTTTCATTGTGCTGTTAGTTTATGTTAATGATGTCTAAATTGCAAGTAATGACAAGAAGAAGGTTGAGGAATTTAAGGTCTTGTTAGATCAGAAATTTATGTTGAAGGATTTAGGGAAATTGCAATACTTTTTTGGTTTGGAGGTGGCTAGAACAGCGAAGGAAATTTCCTTGTGTCAAAGGAAATATGCTCTAGAGATATTAGAGGATGCTGGTTTACTTGGATGCAAGCCTGCTACAGTTTCTATGGATCATACCTTGAAACTCAACAAGTATGAGGGTGAATTGCTTGATGATCCAAGTCAATATAGAAGGCTTATAAGGAGATTGCTTTATTTGACAATCACCAGACATGACATCACTTTTGCAGTACACGGGTTGATCCAATTCATGGCAAAGCCAAGGAAGCCTCATTATACAGCTACTCTAAAGGTCTTGCATTACCTTAATAATGAACCAGGGAAAGGTGTTTTTTCTCTACAAGCTCAGAACTTCATGTCAAAGGGTTCAGTAATTTAGATTGGGCATCTTGTCCAGATACAAGGAGGTTAGTAACAGGGTATTGCATCTTTATTGGGGATTTTTTAGTCTCTTGGAAGTCAAAGAAGTAGTCCACTGTATCAAGATCTTCACCACCTGAGGCAGAATATAGGGCTATGGTTGTGTCAACTTGTGAAATTGTGTGGGTTCTTTACTTGTTGAGAGACTTGTAGGTTAGGCATGATAGAGAAGCATTGTTATTTTGTGACAGTTAATCAGCTCTGCATATAGGATCCAATCCAGTGTTTCATGAAATTACCAAGCATATAGGGATTGATTGCCATATTGTGAGAGATAAAGTTCTAGCTAAAGTGATCAAATTGAATCATGTGAGAACACACTTTTAATTAGCAGACTTGTTAACTAAAGCTTTGAGTTACAAACAGTTTTCGGAATTGATGTCCAAGATGGGACTGATCAATATATATCCTTCCTCAGTCCATCTTGAGGGGGAGTATCAAAGGCAAAAGAGTGCAGCAAGTCAAGTTGCTACACCAGAGCAGCTCAAACAGTCACACAGTGCAACAACTGGTGTAGGAGCAGATAGTGCAGAACTTGAAGGGTCTATTGGTGAAGGATTAACAACTAAGTCATAAAGGGATCAAGCCTCGAGCTACAAAGATAAAGGAGTTTAAGATGAATCCAAGTCTGTCTAAACGACAATGTAGTTTAGCTGATATTTGTGCAGTAAACGATCTGTAGCTTTTGTAAATAGAGTTAGTTAGTTTAGTTAAGCAAATGTACCAGTTTGTTAGATTTATTAATTACTATTCACACGTGTATAAGTCTGTTAAGTTAGTTACAAAGGTGAACATTTGCTTAACCTCTTAGCTTGAATATATAGGAATTTTATTCAACCTCAGGTACATCTTAGCTCCCATTCCAGTTCACTCTAATCTAACCTCAAGTACATCTCACCCCCTTCATGCTTATATCTCTTATGATAACCTTTCTCTTGCATACAAAACCTTTTGTTGTCCCATTTCCTCAATCACAGAACTCACTTACTATCACCAAGCAGTTGGCAATCCCAAATGGCAAGAAGCCATGGATGCTGAGATCATAGCATTGGAAGCTAACAATACTTGGACACTCACTTCCCTCCACTTGGTAAGAAACTTATAGGTTGTAAATGGGTGTATAAAGTGAAGTACAAGTTAGATAGATCAATTGAGAGATATAAGGCCAGATTGGTTGCTAAGGGCTTTACCCAGAAGTAGATATTGGATTATATTGATACTTTCTCTCCTGTGGCCTAAATGGTTTCTGTCAAATGTGTGCTTGATGTTGCTACTGTGAAAGGTTGGTTTCTCAACCAACTTAATGTCAATAATGCATTTCTCCATGGAGATTTGCATGAGGAAGTCTACATGTATCTTCCACCAGGCTTTCACAGCAAGGAAGAGTAGTCACAACAAGTGGTTTGCAAGCTCAACAAGTCACTTTATGGTCTTAAGTAGGCATCCAGAATTTGGTTCTACAAATTTTCTATTGCCTTAATTGGTTTTGGCTTTGTTCAGTCTAAGCAGATTACTCCTTATTCACCATACAACAAGGTGAGTCTTTCATTTTACTGTTAGTTTATGTTGATAATGTCCTAATTGCAAGCAATGACAAGAAGCAGGTTGAGGAATTTAAGGTCTTGTTAGATCATAAATTTAAGTTGAAAGATTTAGGGGAATTGAAATACTTTCTTGGTTTGGTAGTAGCTAGAATAGCAAAGGGAATTTCCTTATGTCAAAGGAAATATGCTCTAGAGATATTAGAGGATGCTGGTTTACTTGGATGCAAGCCTGCTAAAGTTCCTATGGATCATACCTTAAAACTTAGCAAGTATGAGGGTGAATTGTTTGCTGATCCAAGTCAGTATAGAAGGCTTGTAGGGAGATTGCTTTATTTGACCATCACCAGACCTGACATCACTTTTGCAGTGCACAAGTTGAGCCAATTCATGGCAAAGCCAAGGAAGCCTTATTATACAACTACTCTAAAGGTCTTGCATTACCTTAAGAATGAACCAGGGAAATGTGTTTTCTTCTCTGCAAGCTCAAAACTTCATGTCAAAGGGTTCAGTGATTCAGATTAGGCATCTTGTCCAGATACAAGGAGGTTAGTAACAGGGTATTGCATCTTTATTGGGGATTTTTTAGTCTCTTGGAAGTCAAAGAAACAGTCCACTGTATTAAGATCTTCACCTAAGGCAGAATATAGGGCAATGGTTGTGTCAACTTGTGAAATTGTGTGGGTTCTTTACTTGTTAAGAGACTTGTAGGTTAGGCATGATAGAGAAGCATTGTTATTTTGTGACAGCCAATCAGCTTTGCATATAGGATCCAATCCAGTGTTTTATGAAATTACCAAGCATATAGAGATTGATTGCCACATTGTGAGAGATAAAGTTCTAGCTAAAGTGATCAAATTGAATCATGTGAGAACACACTATCAATTGGCAGACTTGTTAACTAAAGCTTTGAGTTACAAACAATTTTTAGAATTGATGTCCAAGATGGGACTGATCAATATATATCCTTCCTCAAGCCATCTTGAGGGGGAGAGTCAAAGGCAAAAGAGTGTAGCAAGTCAAGCTGCTACACCAGAGTAGCTCAGACAGTCACACAGTGTAACAGCTAGTGCAGGAGCAGATAGTGCAGAACTTGAAGGGTCTATTGGTGAAGGATTAACAACTAAGTCATCAAGGGATCAAGCCTCGACCTACAGAGATAAAGGAGTTTAAGATGAATCCAAGTTTGCTTAAACGACAATGTAGTTTAGCTGATATTTGTGCAGTAACCGATCTGTAGCTTTTGTAAATAGAGTTAGTTAGTTTAGTCAAGGACGTGTAATAGTTTGTTAGATTTGTTAATTACTGTTGACACGTGTATGAGTCTGTTAAGTTAGTTACAGAACTAAACATTTGCTTAAGAACAAAGTTTTTCTCCAAACTAGTTTGGAGAGAAACTTTTCAAACTTCTCATATATCTCTTTTTTTTTTTTTTTGTGTAAATTTTGAAAATCTAATCATTAAATTTCATGTTCCTTATGTTCTTAACATGCATATCAAATTTCATTCAAATTGGATATTATTTACTATTCGATCAATAAAATTATTTTTTATACACAATTTTAGATCATAAAAATTTAAAATTTTAACATTTGTTTGATGAGATAGCAATTGATCTTTGATTTTCTTGAAATTTTACATGCATGAAGAATATAATAACAATATACAATCTAACGGTTAAATTTTCAAAATTGACACTCAATATAGAGATGTATGAAGAGTTTGTAGAGTTTCTCTCCAAACTAGTTTGGAGAGAAACTTTGTTCTTTGCTTAACCTCTTAGCTTGTATATATAGGGATTTTATTCAATGAATGAAGCTGAGCAAATTAGTTTTCACCAAATTAATTTTCTCATAATTCAGGGCATCCTTCTCTTAGATTTGGTCATGTTTGCTTAGATCTCCAATCAAATCCAAAAGATCTCCGCTCAAACCTAAAAGATCTACGCTTCTTCACTCAAATTGGCGAAGATCTGCTCTCTAATGCCCATTGTTGCTCCATCAGTTTTGATCGAACCAACAAATCAACCTTTTGAGCTCGATCTGACTCGACCTGTGGTGATTGGCAGTCGGCTGTGGGTCTCGTCTTCTTCCACCCAATCTTAGCAGAACAAGTTTAGATTGAGCCCAAAATCGACCCATTGATAACTCTCATTGAAAATTTTAAATAATGTGATATTGAATATAGTTTTAAATTTATAATATTTAATTTAAATTATTAAGTTAGCTTAATTTAAAATCGAAAATATCCTAATATGAAATTTTGACCTTTTGTAAATTATTAGTGACACATTAAATGCCTAATGTCAATAAAGGTGGGAAAAAAAAAACACAAAAACCCAACTATGTTAATGTCATTTTTTTTATAAACTTGAAGAAAAGATGTATTATTGAATGCTTAATTCCTAATTAAGAATCTTATAGTTTAATTAGTATCTTTCAATATTTTAAACTTTTAAGGTAATTTTTTAGGATGCAAATTCTATCTTCTCTCATTAAAACTTTTTTTTTAAGATAAAAAAAGATCAACTTGTGTTATTTTTGGTGAATAATGACAAAAGAAAAGTAAAAAATAGTAGCAATTACACCTCGAAAGCTAAAGTCCAAATAATTAAACAACAAAAGGATCAAGGACGTTGTAAGTTTGTAACAGAAAAGGGGGCTCCAAGAACATAGCAAAGTGTTCACACGGTCCCCAAATCAGCCACCGACACACGTGATTCCTAAATATATCATACAAGCTACAAAGTAGCTAGGGTTGGAAAGAAAGAGTACAGTGTATATATAATAATATGTTTTACCTTGTGTTACCACTTGTCAACAATATTCTCGATAACCTTTTTACTACCATTTACAAACACAAGCATGGAATAGCTGTTCACTATCCTCTAGCACTACAATTTTGTGAATGATGAAGAAAAAATAATAAGTATATATGTAAAAATAATAAGTAGTTACTCACATTATATCACATTAGAGATGTGCCAAAAGTCTTGACCTAAATAAGTTAGACATCATAACAAGGATTAGTAGATCCCCTCACAAAAAGCTTCCCAATCATTTAAGTATGCCCAACAATTTCTCTTATTAGTTCTTTCGAATTGGAATGTGTCAACGTGCTACATTGCTTTTTTTTTTTTTTTAATTTGATAATTAGAGAAAGAAAAATTTGAATTTGGATATTTCGTTAAAAACATCAAACGTGCGAGTTGAGTTGAGTTTAGAAGGCTCTTCACAATGTGCTATTTTAATTTATTTTCCCAAGTGTGCCATGCTACTCTTGGACTCCTAGTCCTTTTGAAGCCAAGGGCCAAGGCCCAAGAGTGATGGTGTAATCATTAGGCAATTGGGAGTTTGGTAAAATGCATGATCTATTATTATGGACTTGCACTGAGAATTTGGGCTCCTAGGCCTGGTTTTCCTTGGCCCAAATAGTATACAGTAAATCCCAGTCTAATTGGCCTATCTAAGGCTAATTTAGTCATTCTATTCCCATTAAAAATTTGACCTAACCCAACCTGCCTATACATATAAATGCCATGTTAGGTTCCTCCTCTACTTTTTGATTATTTGCGTTTTTAATTTCTCTTAAACAAGGAGCATTTTTATTTAACCAGCGTGAGTGATCTCTTGGCAATTAGGTACTTTTTTTTCTCTAATCTTCTTTCTTTTATGTTGATGTACATTAATCGATATTGAACTTTTATGATTGCTTTTAATTGATTATGAGGCAAAAAAACAAATTGAAATATTAGAATATAGGTTGTTTGGATTCGGATCTCGAGGGTCTTTTTTTAAAGCAAAATCTCTTAAATTCAAATCATATATACTGTCAAATTTACACCAAAAATTTTATATTAATGATTTAAAAAAAATTCAAATCCAAAAACAATATAAAATTTCTAAATGAATATTTTTCTCTCTATTTTCTCCTAGAAATCGGTACCAGGATCTCAACCGTGCTATTGAATTTTATTTTAACCCAGTTTTGCATCAACTTATAAATTAAATTATATCTTTTTTATTTAATATTTCATTTTGTAATTGTAATTTTTAAAATGTATTTAATTATTTTCTCAATCTTTTTTTTTTCAATGTTATTAAGAGTTTTGTAGCTCAACCGTATCCTAACGGTGCACACCTCTTCTTATTTTTCATTAGGACGGATTTAGCATTTGATTTTTCTGAAGGGTCAGTTTGGATATCGCTTTTGCTGAAAACTGAAAACTTATTGCTAAAAATATTGTAGCAAAATAATTTTTAAACTATGAATAGTGGAACCTAGTTTGGATGTTATATTTGCTTTATTAAAAAACTTACAGGTTTAGAGTACAGGACCTAGGTTTGGACACAAACGCCTGATGCGTTTGTTATCCAAACTCACACGCGGCCAACTCTTTGCCACGTTTTGTGAATTCCAACTTTATTGGATTGAAAATTTTCCCCCTTATCTCGCCAAAATTACTCTATTAAATAATAATAATAAAAAAGTTGGTTTTTTGAATTTGGGGAAAGAATCAGACTGACATAAGAGCTATTCAGTGAAACCCAACCGAATAATTCTCGGATTTTGAAAACCAGTAAGAGTTTTAAGGTGTACATGTTTTAGTAACCAAAAAATAGTAGAATAATGAAATTAGTTTTTGTATCAATTTCAAATGGCTGTATAAAGTTTTTGTTTTTGTTTTTTTAAATACAATAGCACTTGAACCTTTGATGAGTGTAGTAGTATAATGATTGCACTTTATTATCTAATTAAGATATTAATTGATTTCTCTTTTGTGTAATTTGGACTCCATTTCAAATATCTTATTGGAGAATAAAAGAATTTACCAATTATACTAAATAAAAATGAACGATACCATGATAGTGACTAATGATAATTCTTTTGTAACAATTTGTCTTGTTTACTTCTTTGATCAACATCTATGCAAAATGAACATTGACGTGAAGCATGCGATTGTGACGAAAGTTGTTGGTAGGACAGGATCAAGAGGGCAGGTTACTCAGGTGAGAGTGAGGTTTACGGACGATACAAACTACCAAATTATGAGGAATGTCAATGGACCAGTTAGAGAAGGTGATATTCTTACTCTTCTTCAGTCAGAAAGGGAAGCAAGAAGGTTGCGTTGAAGGGGGGGTTTTTTTTTTTTTTCTTTACCTATGGTTCAAATTTAGATATATGACTGAGTTTTAGTATCTATGAACATTTTGTGAAAATGGATACTTTGTTTGGGATGCTATGGGAGATTTTATTTTAGAATAAATGCTATGTAGTTGGTTTAAACAAGCATGTTTTGTTTTTTGCTGTAGTAAACCATTTATATCTGGATTTTGATTATATATTCTTATGCTGCTTTAGTTATGCAATTTCTTATATCTATGCTTCTCATGAATCATGAAGATGAATTAGCTTTGTTCTTTTGCTGACCTACGTGCAAAGTCAGTTTTTTGTGGATTTCATTTCTTCGCAACTTTTAAGGCTCATTATAAAGATCGAGGTCCTTATATTATGTAGCAAGTTCTTGAGGTTTATGTAGCAAGTTCTTAGAGCCCTTGATCTTAATAGTGTGTCATGGTGTGTGATTCATGCTAAACCCCGAGCTCTGAAATTGAAGTATTTTTTGGCTCTATAAAAAGTTTTATTTTATTTTATTTTTGGTTTGTGTTGTGACTAATAAGTAAAAGAAAAAACATGAACAAAAAGGAATGTTTTTAGATGAATATGTTTTATATATTGACCTACTAGGTTGATCCAACCAATGCTTCAAAGAGAATAAGTTTGGTCATTTTATATATTGACTTGCTAGGTTGATCCTACCAATATTTCAAAGAGAATGAGTTTGGTCAACCTTCACTTTGTAGAGAATCCATTAGAGAATGAGTTTGGTCAACCTTCACTTTATAGAGAATCCATTACTTGACTTTGTAGTGAAATGGAGAGGATCTGGATCCTTTTTGTGTCCCTGTGAAAATGTGGCACTACCCGTGTGCAAAGTGAAATTAGTAATCCAGTGATTTGGGGAATTACAAATTTGATAATATAAGTTACAAATTAATGTGTAACTTTCAATTTGACCAAAGTGAGCCAAATAGACCAAACTTGATCAAAGTGGACCGAATTGCATTGAAATGGACTGAATAGATTAAAGGGACCAAGATAGACCAAATTGGACGAAACTGACCAAATTAGACCAAAATGGTCCGTAATGCTACTTTTAGATATTATGTTGATATAGATTAAAAAAGATATAAATAAAAAGAGAGAAAATGTAAGGAATTAATGTGGTCCAGCCTTAGAGGCCAACATCCACGTTGGAAAGCCTTTGATGATAACTATGAGGTGTTGTGTATTACAATCAACCCATTAAAGTGTACTTATAAAAGGCTAAATCCTAGACTAACAATACTTGAACTATAAATAAGACTTGGATTGCTTTGCTTGACTACAAATAAGACTAGGATTACGCTATTGCAGAATTGTTTTGATATTTTCCCCTTCTATGGCCACAGGATGCAACTACTCCAAACAATTTTTGATAATTCAATTCATTTTCCAAAGCTCTATTTCTTGGGGTGAGGAGCAAATGATGATATTATAAAAATTTAAGCCCATGCTCAACCCCCCAACATTATTGATACCAAGCGGTAGGTGGATTTTCCTCCAGCTAGCTTAACAATCCACATAGAACAAACCATGGAGCTTCTTCAAGGTGCAGTACATCTATTTAGTTTGCTTTCGTAGCAGCTTGATTCTGGCCAACTGGATTATCATTGGTCTGCTTTTGAAGACAAATCCATTGACTATATTCTGCAACCAAAGGTTTGAATGGCATGATCATTACAACTTAAGCACAAAGGCGAGATTGTCATAAGAAAAAGAGAGATTTCCTTTAGTTGTAAGTATAACTGTACATACTACTCTCAATTAGTGAATGCTTCAAAACTTAGCCATTTTTACGACCCTAATGCATCAGTATCAACGACCCTCATGGTAAAATAAACTGTGAAAAAAAATTTTCTTCTTGGCGGTCCTAGATACAATACTTTAGATTGTGATATGAAATTTATTAATCGTTTTTTAAGTACAATTTGGAAGCTGCTGCTTCCAACCCGAATTGATGGCCAAACAAATTTTTTGAGTAAATCTCTTGGAAACATGTTGAGAAGTTTAGTAAAAGAGCATTTAAGGAAATGCGATTTGTCATTTATCGAGTTGAGTTTTCTTATAATAGCTCAATCAATCGATCAATGAAATAAAACCTCCATTTGAAGGTGTCTGGCCGAAATCCACAATTTCTGGATCTCTTATCTTTGTCAATTCAAGCAAGAGTGAGTATGGAAGTTGAAGAGTTTGGAGCACAAAAATAAAGGCAGTATATGAACAAGTTCAAGAACAATTGAAGCCATCTTAAAATTTACGAGTCCAAAGTTGAAAGTTGATGCTCATTGAAGAAGCTTGGGGTTCAAAGAAGGTGGTTTGATTATGGTTTATGTGTATAAAGAGTACTTATAACGTGTTCAAGCAATGAAAGTTTGGTCTTTGCCGAGTATTGAATAAGTTGAGACCAACTACATTTCGCATAGAGCTACCAAAAGATTTTCAGTAGTCCCAACTTTTAATGTGAGGAATCCCTTTCCTTATTGTGGAGACGAAGAGAAAATAACATCAAAGCCTGTAAACATTCAATGCCATCTTTCTAGTTCACCACAAGAGTCGACTGATGTACAATCTATCAGTTGTAAATCACTACTAGCTGTAGAACAAATACTTAAACATTTGGCGCACTATATTTTGAAAGGATTTGACCTCAAACTTGAAGTCAAGTTCTTTTCAATAGGGGATGAATGAAGCAGGAACAGAATGTCAACTTTTAAAGCGGCCATGTATCATTTAGTTTGTGTCCAGGTTTCTTTTGATGGTCAAGTTATTTACAAGGTATTGATGGTGGCTGTATCGGTTATGCATAGTATTGACTGTCTCATAAATTATTTTTGCGTTGAAGTTGAGTGATTCCTCCTATCAATTATGTGCTTGCTTATGGTATTATCACATTTGCATTTGTTTAGCGTTTAATTACTCAAGATAGGATCCTAGGCAGGCAATTATATCCATTGTAATGGCTAGAATGGATTCTGAACCCAGTTTCATAGCAGCATTCATTTCACAACTGAAGTATAGCAACTTGAAATTGGGAGGCATCTGCGAGTACCTAAGGAACCCAAATAGAATTTATGATGAATCATTTAGAATCAACATGATACTGCATTATAAGTTTATAGTGACTTCTTCGTGCCTGGAGAGCCTGTGTGAATGGTCTGCCAGCACGCCTAAACATGGAAAAAAGGGGAATTGAGGTTGATGCCAAATGCCCTCTCTGTGAGAAAGCTGTAGCAAGTACGAAGCAGGCACTACTCTATTGTGGAAAAATCTGTGATGTATGGTGGAATTGGCAGTCTTGCCCAATAAACCTGTTGGCTGAAACATATGACATAGTGGATGTTGCATTGCAAATTCTGGAATCTGGTATTAGCCATGACTTAGAAACTGTGTTTGTCACGGCTTGGTCGATCTGGTACAACCGAAACCAAGTGGTTCATGAGTCTCATGGCCTTCCATAAACTCAAATCTCGAATTTTGCTCAACGGATCCAAAGTGACTATATAGAGGCGGTAACTATTAATCCTTAGGCAGCAACCTCCCAAGGTTGGTTGGGCTGCACCACCTCCTGGGGTATATAAAATAAATGTTGATGGGGTCACTTTTGAAGATGGTAGACCCTCGGGTGTGGGGCTGGAGATCAGAGATTGCAGAGGTATGGTGGTGGCAGCAAGTGCCTAGTTGCTGTCTGCTACGTATGGAGTGGAGGTCACAGAAGCTTTGGCTGCTGAAGAAGGAATGCTCTTAGCCCACCAAATGATGCTCACACAGGTTATACTAGAATCTGACTCTTGGTTGTTCAAGCCATTTCATCCAATTCCATCCATGGAGACCTAAGGCCAATTATCCAAGGGATCCTTAATTTGCTCAGTTTTGCTGATTGCTGGAAGGTTAATGACATGAAAAGGGATTACAACAAAGTGGCACATGAATTAGCCAATCTGGCTAGAGATTCTGGGACAACTCAGTTCTGGAATAGGATAGAGCCCCAATGCTGCAACACCTCTTACTAGTTGATAGGTCATAGTGTTAGGGGGAACTTTGTAATCTGCATTTCCTTTCTCTGTTGTAATTCAATTTCCTTGTTATTTAATGAGATCATGGCATATTTCACCCTAAAAAAAATCATAGGATATAGCAAACAGGAAATGAGCAAGGACCCCAGTAACAAATTGTGCTATATGCACAAGCTAACATGCTCCAGAAAGCAGAGGCACATCAGATTGCATTACGTAAAATACATACCAATGCTTGATGGGCAAGTTCAGCTGATGGAAATGTCACAAAAGCTTGACCTCTTATTCTTCTTTCTTGAAATCCAATTACAAGCACGTTTAAGTTCAAATGGGCAACCAACAATAATGCTTCTTTATTGAAAATTTTAATCAATCCAGAAAGTAATACGAAATGTCATGTTTACAGACTCGCTTCCATCCAATGAAACATCCCTGGTAATAAGGCTTTACTTTATGCTTTCACAATCATATACAATAGATTCTTTTCAGTTAGTGTTTAAATTTTTGAGCCATGTTGCATGGAGAGATC
The DNA here is from genome assembly GCA_033629205.1 of Lithocarpus polystachyus. Taxonomy (NCBI): domain Eukaryota; kingdom Viridiplantae; phylum Streptophyta; class Magnoliopsida; order Fagales; family Fagaceae; genus Lithocarpus; species Lithocarpus polystachyus. Next base: position 83,776,719 of record CM066163.1, read on the forward strand.
CATTTGTTTAGGCAAGGAAAGATCAACTCGACATTGGAGACTTGCACAACAAATAAGAGTTCGAATTGATCTACACATTCAATCCCAGCTCAAGGTGTTGCCTTGCGATCTGGTTCAGCTCGTTGCAGGGGGAGGGGTGCTTGGAATTTTTTTTTCCCTGAGAAGAACTAGCCCCTCTCAAGGGGATAGTCCTTACAATCGAAACAAAAGAGAGTCAATAAAATCAAATAATAGAATGGATCATATGAGCCCATTCAAACAAAGTTCTTACAAAAGACAATTTTATATTACTATATGAAATGAATAACTGAAAGTCCCACATCTTGAAAGGTTTGTCGGTTCCTCTCTCTCTCTCTCTCTCTCTCCAAATTGTCCACATTAAGCAAAAGGGGATGAAATTCCAAACACTAGCTGGTCCATCACCAACAGAAAAATAATATGCAGGTGTTTACTAAAGAATTTAAGATAAAAGTTGTCATCAATTTCGTCACGTGAAAATATTATATTCTAAAGAATATGAGCTCAAATCAAACACAATTTCAGCTATATTTCGTAGTCTGTATACATGATACATGATATACTAAAAGGTCAATGCATAAATTTGCAATCAACTTGAATTGGCACAGTCAATTATTTGTGTGCAAATGAGCCAACTCATTTTTGACACAACGCATTTAACTCGTATAATTAAATACATGTTTGTTTTAGTTAGTTTAATTAGTAACGTCTTTTATAGTTAAATAAGAGACTTGTGTTTTAAACCTTACCTACACCAAAAATCAATTGGTGTGAGTTTAGATAACAATGAATGCGCAATTCAGTTGCGTTTGGCTTCTTTTGGGATCCCATGGCACTGTTCATGAGATCACCAAACTCAGCAAAATGAGAATACTCATGCATTTTTGGGTCCCATAGCACTATACACACCTTTAAAAATTATTTTGCTTCAGTGTTTTCAGCAATAAGTTTTCAGTTTTCAGTTTTCAACAAATAAACAATATTCAAACAGACAATCATAATAGGGCAACACAATAATTTCAAATTCTATCATATTTATCACAATATAATATAATATAGTATAATATATATATATATATATACACACACACACACATATATATATATATATATATTTAAAATAAAAATTCTCGATTAGTCAAATACCTTTTTCATCCTACTTGCATTTGAACTTTTTTCTTTTTCTTTTTTTTTTTAATTAGTAATTCAAAAATTTATAGGTTTTATAATTGAAAATTTGACAAACCCTAAAATCCTTAAGCTTCTATCCAAAAATATACATTCTCTCTCTCTCTCTCTCTCTCTCTCTAAAATTCATCAGTCTTAATTTCAAAATTTTAGATTTTAAATTAAACACCTCAAATGCTTCTTCATTTGTTTCGAAGTTAAATAATGCTATGTGCATAAAATTTTTAATCTTTTTTTCACAATATCTAACATTCCCCATTATAAATAGGATAACATTATTTTAATTTAGGCTTACTATTAAGGTCACTTCATCATAACCCAATTAAAATATCATACCAACATTTGAAAAAGCATGTCTATTAACATTGCACTCTTTACCTAAATGACAATCATATTTTTGAATCATCTTCATGAAAGATTTTCCAATAAAAGCACTAAGATACACTGAATCAAATAACAAATTTTCTTCAATGTTCCTCTATCCGTTCTCCCACCCCATGCTCAAGCCAAAACATGCTTCAGTGTTTGATATGAAATGGCTGGATATTTAAAATTGAATTAAAAAAAAAAAAAAAAAAAAAAAAGGGGGTAGAAGGAAAGGGAAAAGGGAATGCTACACAATCAGTTCAGCCGTGTAAACTGTGTCATTACAGCTAGCAGGTAGTAATCCCAGCTCTGTAATTCATATCATTTCACCAAATCCATGTAATTCACACCACTTCACCAAATCCATCTCCTTCATGCTACTCTATAATCCAGAGTTGTGTATACTTTCAGCCATTTTCTTTTTCTAATAACACATGCTAAGTCCCTGACTATACTGTCGTCCATGTCAAATATAGACCACCTCAATTGGCGCAAGAGGTGCTTACTAATGTAGTTTTGGATGCTTTATTTGCACTGCCTTGGCCGGAAATTCTCACTCGATAATAGAGAGCCGATCAAACTTTCCAACCTTTTGGCTCCAGAACTGGGCCTGAGGACTGTGGTATTGCCAATAACAGAGCATGGATCAGTCCCATTTTCCCTACTTCCTATGCACCAACCGCCTGGAACAATCATGCCTGGACCCCGAGACAAGAGTTCCGAATCAACTTTGTCAAGCACTGGATCATCTTGGCGAAATTTCCGTGCAAATGGAGCATTACTGTTAATCATCCTTTGCATGTCATCAACTTTGAGGTGGTGGGGATGTTGCTTGGGAGGATTATCCCATGATATGAAGTGGAGGTCACTGTTCACAGTTGTGTTCCTGAATTCTTGGGCATTACAGATTACAGTGTGGAAGTATCCTTCTGGGGAAGATATAAAGTTTGCATAGTACATGAGGACAACTCGAGGTAGGTTGTCCCATCCCCATATGCAGTAATCAATGAATTGCCTAGAAAGTACCATCCAAGCAGAACCTATAACAAAAATCAAATATTTGGTTAAACCTACTTTACTTTCATAATACTAATTTGCAAATTTTCTGATTCCAATGCTATAAGAATCAGTACTCCCATAACCAAGTAAATAGTTGCTCAGAACAAGACTTCTAATTGATATTTATCAATTACTTCAATCCATGAAAAAAAAAAAAAAAAGTACACCAGCACCTTATGAGAATTGAAACAAATTTCAAACAATTAACACTAATTGAGTTCACTACAAAACTCAGTGGTCAAGAATCACTTAATACAAATCATCAAGTCGCCTCTACTTCATGAGTTGTGGCCGCCAACCAATTGTGCTAGCCCTTGAATTTATTGACAGCATGGCTTTAGCACAATTATGGAATTTAAATTTCCAAAATAAATCAGGTATGAGGAACCAGAGAGAGAACCAAAAACTTTCAGAGCTTCAACTAAACCTACTTGCTGATTTCAAGCAGTACAAGCAGTATCAGATACCGCCATGCTTCTGATGCCCCTCATACAAACCTAAAGAAACTATTATGTCATAGCATGAACTATGAACATTAAATAGAGAAAGCAAGACTATGAATTAAGCTGTATCAGGCCAGGGGATGGATTTTCAAATCTGAGCTGCTCAGAATTATATAGAATCACAAACCTATTTTATATGCAGAGTTACGATACATGTACGGTGAATATCTTCCATGTTCTTTGAAACTAAGATTCCCATCGCATATAAAGAACAAAAGTATGAGCTGCTCAGAATTGAACAGTTTCAGAACCATTTTTAAAATATAGAGCGTTAGGAATAACATGTATAGTGAGCAATCTTCCATATTTTCGACCTGACATGAGGTTGGTGTTCCTTTACATGTTCCTTTACATCTGGAGTCTTGGAAAGAACATAGACCTTACTGCTTGAAGATAGGAGGTAGCCCGCTTCTCCTCCAAGAGCACACCAATTTCCTTCCCTACATCAGCTGTCCTCTGCTGGAATTGAACACTTACCCACAAGCTTGGAATAAGTCCAACTTGGGTTAGGTTCCCATGGCGCAGTGCAAGGTACACAGTTTAGCTGTAAGCATACCTTATTAAGCCAAACTCCCTTATTACTTCCCATCTCTTTTGCAGGTGATACTAGTGATTCACTTTGATAATTTGATAATTGAATACCCTCAGAGGTTTCTAAGGGCAAGTAAGCATGAAGCCTGCTAGCACCTAGCAAATTGGCAAAAGATGCAGTGACAGCCAACCAAGGAAACTAGCAATGATGGAAGTCTGAACATATAACTGTCATTTTGTTTGTGTACTTTGTAAAGGCATCTTCAAAAGTGGATTCATTTAAACAGACAAATAGATGAATATGCGATAAATAGATGTCTAGATATTTTACAGTACTTAATTCAATAGGAAGTGAAAAAATCTCGAGGAAACCCTTACTAAATGAAATGAGCTGCAGATGAGAAAAGACAAAAAATTTGAACAGAAAATACTCAGGCCACCATGGGAAAAAATAAATATAGATAATGAAACAAAGACCAGGTCAAAGGCATAAGAAAAAGAATCAAAACAGAAAATATTGCATAAAACTAATCAAGTAAAACAAAAATCATTATCATACTTAACACATACAAGATAAAAGAAAAGTGAATAAGAGATAAGAACAACCACATAATTACAACAATTACCATTTAATAAAACAACACAAGAGCTCTGTCATCAAATAATGTATATTAAATCCAGAAGAATATGCTGTCAAGAAGAAGTACATGGTTCTTCAATGAGTGTGTGCAAACTTTATGTACTATGCACTTTAAACCTTGACAAAAATGGTTCTCACACGAAAATAAAATAAATAAATAACTCCCACATCAACTTATTTTAACGCGACAGTATGTTAGTTATTCATAGCATTATTGGGACCAAATACACTATATATCGTAGTCAAGGTCAGATATGGAAACTAAGTACTTATTGTATATATCTTAAGAGTTCTTAGTCCTGGTATAGTTACCAAAGTCAGTCATGCTCTTATAGGCGGGGAAGTATAGAAAATATCTAGGCCCAATTTTCCCAAATCAAAACATTTCATTAATAGATCATAGCTTCTTTGAAAGTCCTCCTACTAAAAAATTCAATTTTAACTGCAGAATTTGGCTGGATTCTGTTTCCACACTACCAAGTTTTGCTACATATTTGTGCGAGATTGAATGCAATTCAACAACCGAAAAAATGATTGGATTCAGTTTGCCACAAAGATGCATATCACGTTTATCCCTATGATCTCTCAGCAGCAACTAAATGGTAAAAGATTGTGCATTGATCTATTTAGTGAGATCGATATTATATGATTCTCTCACCCAAGCTCATTCTATTCGAAATCCATAATTTGATTTCTAACCGTTCACTCATTTCTAATGCCATAATTCTCTCTCACACTAACAAACTGCACAATCATAATTTAATTTCTCTAACCCAAGCTCATTCCATTTGAAATCCATAATTTGGTTTCTAACCATTCACTCATTTCTAATGCCATAATTCTCTCTCTCACACTAACAAACTGCGCGATCAGAATTTTAAGAACCTAAAACTAATAAAACCAAAAATAGAAAAAAGAAACAAAATTTGTACCTGTAAATAGCTTGAATGCAGTTGGCACACTTCTACGTTGTGTAACCCAAAAAACATCTGCTTTCTTCGTCATATACAACCCCGGGTCTACTATTATCGGCTTTGCCCTCTGATACCTAATCATAACACATAATAAAATCATTAATTACATTCCGCTCATTTGAGCGTCATCAGGCTATGAATTCTCAACAGATTAGTCAGAGTCAAATCAACATACTCTTTCCACCCAATGTTACTCGTATGATCAATGAAATTGAGATCCCTTGGCAAGTACGAAAATGTGTGCAGCAGATCTAATCAAATCAATCAATCAATAAGTGCACCAATTCGAATATCATTCCAAAAATATCAAATAAATAAAAACGACGACGTATTGTATACCGTCTTGAGAGACCAGTGGATAATCAGAGGCGCTGAGATTGATGAACCAGTCCCAGTCCGGACCTTCTCGCAGCAAAATCGCGGCGGCGTGGAGCGTGTTCGCGACCATGGTGGGACCCCTATAGGTAACGAGGTTGGCCTTAGCGATCATCTTCACATTCCCGAACCGAGCGAAAACCGGGTGCTCCGAAACGAACCGGTTCAGATCGGATCGCTCTTGGACCGAGGCCTCGAGGTCGAGATGGACCACGTAGCGATTCCGAGGGTGGTAGAGAGCTAGCAGGGTCCGCTTCAGCATGTCGCCGTCGCCGTTGGAGCCGGAGATCAGGTAAGCGAGCCGAGGCGGCTCCGGCGGCGGAGGCAGAGAGATTGCAGCGGTGGGGATGACGTGGAGCTTGGACTCGACGAAGACGGAGCTCGACGCCGTGATCGAGCGGTAGAACGGGAGGAACGGCGAACCGTCGGGTGAGGTTAGCGTGGAGAGGAAGAGAAGGAAAAGCGAAACTATTGAGCCTATTGCCAAAGGGAAGATCCATTTCCTTTCCATCGTGTGCGGTTGTGAATGTCTCAAATTGATGTAATAGCTCTTCAGCCTCTTCATTTTTTTTTTTTAATAAATAATACTTGTTTAGTAAGTGATATGAGAGACAGTATTCTTTTCTTTCGTTTTGAGCTGCTGATGATGAAGAATATGTTATGGAAATGAAAATAGAACAGGATTTAGGGCCTTTTTGTAGTCGTGTGAATCTGAAGAGAAAAGAGGTGAGCTTGAAAACTTGGAGGGTATTGTCTAGTCTATTAGTCTCGCCGTGACTGAAGGGGTAAATAGGTTGTGGAGTTTGGGCAAAAGTCTGAGTTTGGGATCCAACGGCCGAGGATGAGAGAATGGGTTTTCAGAGTTTGGTGGGGGCCACGATTGTTGGAAAATTTTCGAATGTTTTCTTGACCATGATTTTGCGGTAATCTCTGTTGACTCTAGTTCTGGATTTAACAATTTGTGTTAAGACTTTTGTGTTGGTGTTTAAACTAAAAGTTAGATTAATAGGTTAGTTTGAGTTTGAGGTGACTTTTTTTTCTTTTTTTTTTTAAGTTTTTTGCCTGACAAAGTAGAAAACCCGCAAAGATTTAAAGCTAATGTTAGAACGGAACTTGGTTTGTGGTCTTTGCCTTGTTTTGTTTTAACCTTCTTTAGACAACAGGCTGACTAAAAAAGAAAAAAAAAACTCCTATTAGCCTTGAATAGGCTTTTACAACAAAAGTAAGTGAAACAAGAAAATATTAAAGGAGTTAAAGTAAGGAGAATGATCCATGTATTATGAAAAAAAAAATTAAAAAATAAGAATGAAATCTATGTTTTTGTTGGCATCCTATTTTAAAACCATATTTTTTAACTTACTATTTTTTTAAATCTCATTGCCATTTTAGGTATAGAATTTTAAATTTTTAATCAATTAATTTTATAAAGCTGAATAAAGAAACTGTGACAAACAAAGAAGTAGTAATTTCCTTCTTTTTTTAATTAATGCAAATGGCATGAATCCATCCTTACTTCATTTTTCTTCTTTTTAAGATAATGGTCAAAGTCATGAGATTAGATAAAAATTCCTGAAGTTAGGTTGTTGCCTAGATAAGGGTCAAGAAGAAGATATGAAATTTAAGTTTTAGGCATCTAGAGCTATCAAAATTGAAATCAGAAAAAACTTTGATGAATCACTTTTTTTTTTTAGAAGAATTTTGATGAATTACTTTGATATATTATTTATTTAAGAGTAATATTACAGTTACAAAATATTTTACAAACTGTTGATGTGACAAATTCTTACTAGTTATATATGTGGGTCAATTTGGAAAATATTAAAACCATATCAACAATTTATAAAAATGTTGTAAAATAATTTATGTCTATAATATTATTTTTTATTTAATGTTTAGTTTTATCTATCATTTATTGGTGATTGACTTTTCCTTTTTTCTTTTTTTTAGAAACTATTGGTGATTGACTCGAGAGTTGAGACGTAATAGGAAAATTCTTATATACTCGAATAGAAAAATGATAATATTCCTTTCATATTTATGGTGGACTTCACCATTTATTTAATGAGTGGACTTCACTAGGTTGTGTTTGTATTGCGTCGCGTTTTGCGTGTTTTTTTTTTTTTTTCTTCAGCTCCATGTATGGCACTGTTCATTGGCTATGAACAGTAAGAATAGACCAATAAACAGTATAGCACAGTATTTTGAACAGTAACAAAAAAATATTTTTTATTCTTTTCAGTTTTAGTTTTTAGTCAAATAAGCGTTATCCAAACGCATACTATGACTGTAAGAGAAAAAAATACTATTCTCTATGCTCCACAGGTACCTAAGAGATACTTACCCTATGATATGAGATTCACTGGAAAAAAAAAAAAAAAACAAATAATGAAATTATACATAACTCCTTTTTTTTTTTTTTTTTTTTTGAGAAAAAAATTATACATAACTCACAAGGCAACTTTGACCCCAAAAAAAAAAAAACCTTTATAAATGACCACAAGCAGAGTAGGACTGGACAGAAATTAATTCAAAGGATATCATGGATAACTTTTTCTTTTTTTCTTTTTTTGGGCTAATAAGTTGCCGTGATTAAGGATCTCCATGACCCTATCCAAAGGAAATGGAAGGAAAAGAAAAACAAAACAAAAAAGGTATGAAAATTATGTTATTTTATTATAAAAGCATAATGTAATACAAAAAGACCTTCATATTATATACAACATGAAATCTTCTCAAAAATAGCGACCTGTAATAATGATATTATTATTATTATTATTATTATCTTTGAGAATCATAGCGACCTGTAATTCTTATGCATGAATAGATTAGTGACCCGTGTTAAAACCTACTTCATTAAGAAACAAATTTTTTTAATTTCTTATTCATGAATTAATGTGACTCACTAACCAAATACAAAAGTAGATGGCCTTTTAACAAAAAAAGAAAAAGAAAAAAGAAGTAGATAGTCCTTTCAACTAATAATTAACAATTATTGAATTTAGAAGCGTTTAAAATGCTGATTGTGATAATAAATTTAAAAATAGACTTTCTTAAATCAGCAGCGCCAACTGTGGACCCCAAATTTATAACTCTTCACCCTACATGCCTACCTGTTAGTGTTAGGAGAATTGTTCCTTCATTATTTTTTATATTTTCTATTTGGGAAAGATCAAAGTCAGAAGTATTTTTTTATTTATTTACAGATCAATCATGTGAATTGGAATATTTGAATTTTGAATATTCCGTTAATAATACTAAGAAATGTTAATTAGTTGAACTAGAAGTTATAATAAAGTCAGTACAATGAAAAAATAAAAATAAAAATTTTATGTCACTAACTATGGAGAAGAGCTTTCACACCATGCTGATCCTAGAGAAAAGAGGTTTTCTTTTTTTTTTTTTTTTTTTTTTTTTTTTTTGAGTTCCATGTTTTCTAGAGGGATGCCGTAACCTGGTGGCCTAACTCATTTTTATAGTTTTAAATTCTTATCTACAAAAGAGAACAAAAATATATAAAGTAAAGTCGTCGAGTTCTTATTTGATGACTAGAATTTGATTATGTAATCCCCATAACAATCAACCAACAGTTTGAAATAGCTCAGCTGCTCGCCTAATTCATATAGGTTCCTTTTTCTTTTGGAGACTGATTCAGAGTCATTAACTCATAAATTCTATTATTTTTATCACCCTAAGGTTAACTGCCCTAGTTCAATAATTACATTACATTGGGGGTTGCCAAAAGCCAATATTTGAGTTACTGGATGTCAATGAAGCATTCTGAGGTGGTCACCCAATTAGAGCGTTTCAGTCCAATAAGGCACCAACTGATATATAAATTGATATAAGAATAAACTTATGGATCATGTTAATAGGTGCTTTTCGGGCAATGTTTTTTTTTTTTTTTTTTTTGAGATATAAAAAATTTGTCAAAAAGTTAATTACTTTTTTCTTTTTCTATAAATTTTTTTTTTTTTTAAATTATCCTACACCAATATCTTTAAAGCATCCGTTAACATTTCTCTAAAATTAGTTATTTGAGACTAATTATGTAAAACAATCTATAAGAGCAAGCAACCTGTATGGGAAACAATGGTAGAATGGACACAAGCTATTCGTTAATTTGGTCATTGACAAAGTACTTCATCTAGAGCTGCAAAGTAGGATTAGATGCAAAGGGATAAGGTAGGTTATGGGAATGGCAGTAACCACAAAAGGGGTAGATGGGTAACGTGACGGCATTAGTGTGATCTTGAAGGCTCAAACTCTAGGATAAAAGCATCATTTAAGATGTTAGGCATCAAAATGATACAAACCAAGGGGATAGATATGGACTTTTTAACTCTCTGGGTCTAATGAAGAATTAAGGTGCATATTTGACCATGAATAGTGAGGATTCAAAATGATGTAAATAATAAACAATCCAGGTTTAGACTACACACTCTAGTGTAAGAGGCATCATTTAAATGTTAGGCAGCAAAAATGAAGATATGGACTCATAAGTACTCTCTAAGCCTAGCATTGAATTGAGGTGCATGTTTGAACATGAACACCGGGAAGTCAAAATGACATTAAGACTTTGCAAACCTCTTAGTATGTTTTGTTTTCAACACATAGTATGCATTTGGCATCAGCTTATTTAGTTTTTTGCTAATTTTTTTTATTTATTGAAAGTGTGGTAAAGTATGCTTGTACTTTAAAAAATAAAGAAAAGAAATGTGATTTTAAAAAAGAAAGAAAAGAAATGTGATTTTAAAAAACTGTTTATTAAAGATAAAATGATGTAAATAATTAACAATCTAGGTTCAACTACACACTCTAGTCTAAGAGGCATCATTTAAATGTTAGGCAACAAAAATGAAGAAATGGACTCATAAGTTGTCACGCCTCAAACTCAATATCCAGATTTGTGACCACGACCATTAACCAACATGCTAATATCAAGCTTAAACCTGATATTAACAAGAACCAACTTAACTTTTACAAAAGCTTCCCTCTTTCTTTTACAAACTCAATATCCAGATTTGTGACCACGACCATTGACCGGCATGCTAATATCAAGTTTAAACCTGATATTAACAAGAATCAACTTAACTTTTACAAAACTTTTACAAAAGCTTCTCTCTTTCTTTTCATAAAATATTATTACTTTCATAATCATGAAACTTAACGTTTCATAAAGAAACAGATATCAGATAACTTTTTAACATAAACTTATACTTTCATCAGAAACTATCTTTATAGCACAATAGAATTTCAGAAACTTTTATTTTTACAAAACAGCTTTTCTTTTCATCAGAAACTCCTTTTTTCCATAAGAGCTTTTAACTTTTCACAATGCATTTAAACAAAATCATCCTCTCATGATTAATAACATAATATAGCTATTCATAGATAACATATTGGTTAGTTCATATCTGATAAGTTTGTACAAAGAAGGTCTCATCACATTTGGGTGCCCCCGTGTGTATGATATTGTCCTCCTTGGGAGACCTAATGGCACATCCCCTCAAGGTTTTGTTCCTCTTCGCCATCAGTACACATTGGGAAGAAGGTCTTGTTCAGATTAAAATTACGGGCAGCCCCATTTCCTCTATTTTCAATGGCTTAGAGTTAGGGGCAACCTCATTTCCTCTACTTTAAATGGCCAAACAGATAACATTTTCCATGGAAAGCCAGTAATTAACCCCTACTAGGCAAGTTCAAATCACCAGAGGACATAACCCGAAAACATTTCATATTTATACATTATTAGGTTCTAAAAGTTAGAATGATTGGCAAATCGTGAACATAAACTTGTCTAGATATATATCTTAGAGTCTATAGGTTTTATTAGACAATACTCAAGGTGATTCAAGCCAAGATTCAAGAACAAGTAAGCTGCAAAAAGAAGAATTCAAAAATTGTCTGGTTCGACTGATCGAGAAACAGGCTCAACAGATCGAGAATCGTATCTGCATAATTTTAATTAAGCCCAAACAGCAGTTCAAGCCCATTAAGGATTATGGTTTCAGATCTACTTCTCCCAGTATATAAAGGAAACACTAAGCACATTTTTATAAGGCTTTTTAGAGAGAGAGAAGAGTGTGCCTCTTTTGTATTTAGGATTTTGTTCCTGAAAAGCTCTCTCATAGCTTCTACCGGTGTTATTGCTTGAAAAATCTCAAGATCTGGTGTTGTTAAAATTGCTGCCTTCTTAAGTCATCAAAGGTGCTGATGATCTAAACCTTCAAAGGTGGTCTTGGAGTCACAAACAGGGGAGTTTGTGTTGCTAAACTTTTGAGTAGGATCTCAAAGTCACACACGTGGGTGTTTGTGTTTTGCAAAGGCCAAAGAAAGAAGTTGTCCGTGAACTCGGAGCTGTCACGTGATCGTGGTAGTAAGTTTTCTACTCGAGGTAGCAATAAGATGTTAGTGGTCTAAGTCGCTATTGTACAAACTTCAATTCTTTCTAGTGGATTTGTTGTTTTATCTTGAGGATAGGTAGGTTAAATCCTCCCCAGGTTTTTTACCGGTTTGGTTTTCTTAGGTCATCAGATCTTTGTGTTTTTTATTTTCCGTTGCTTTATTGTTTATGATTATTTGTGTTTAACCTAGATCTGAATAATAAACTTAAGTATTCACTTGGTTAATTAATTAGGTTAAACAATCTAGTTTTACAAGGGTCTAAATTCTTACAAGTGGTATCAGAGCGGGTAGCTTTCTGGTGTAGATCTTTTGATCTAAAAGTTGATCCTTGATCCCTGTTATCATGGATAATTTTAAGTGTGTTACTGTTTTTTATTGTGATGATTTGAATAAAAAGGACACTATTGTTTCTGTTGATCTTATTGATGCTTGTGAAACTCTCCGTAAAGAATTATTGAAATCTATGAAAATTGCTAAGAAATTCAAGGAAGAGTTAAAATTGGCTAATCTTGAAAAAGAAGAATTGGTTGTTAGATTAGATGAATCTAATAAAAAGAATGAATTTTTTAGAAATCAAATTTCCTCTCAAGATGAGAAGATGAAAAGCTTGGAACAAGAGTTAGTTGAATCTAAAGCTAAAATTGAAAATTTAACTAGTACCAAACCTGCTGCTGATAACAGAAGTGTTTCTGTTTCTCTTAAGCCTAAAACTGAGAAAGTTTATATCTCTCCTTTCAAAAGGAATAATAAAGAATATGCTTATTTTGCTAAGTTAGACAAAGGTAAAAGTTCTAATATAAACGCTGAAGTTTCTAAACCTATGTCTAAACCTACTATTAAAGAGCATAATAAATCTGTTTTTGTGCCTACTTGTCACTTTTGTGGTGTTGTTGGTCATATTAGACCAAATTGTTCTTTATTGAGGCAAAAACCAATATCTGAGACTAAATTTGCTGTTAGGAATACTGATGTTCCTAAATTTGTTCCTGTTTGTCACTTTTGTGGTGTCTCTGGTCACATTCGTCCTAATTGTCATAAATTGAAATTTAAAAATTCTGTATTTCAATCTAGGATATGTGATGATATTTCTCCTGCCATAAGTCTATATAAGTCGTTTCATATTCTTTTGAAAAATTTGAGCTTGTTGGCTTGTGAAAGAAATTTGCAGAATTTCAGTCTTTCTCAGAAGATTGGTGTAATCCCTCAAACATACTCTGTTTCACATGGATTTTCACCTACAAAGTCGAAGACTCGTGCTATATGGGTGAGAAAAAAATCTCTAAGGTGAGTGTTCTTGACTTGTCCCTAATTTAGTTCTTTCAATTGTTTGTGGGCATGTTTTGTTTTTGTTTTTGGTTGTTTTGTTTTTTTGGTTGTTTTTATTTAAAAAAAATCCAAAAACACTGAAAAATTTCAAAAAGACAAAAATATTTTTATTTTGTGTCTAGTTTTATTTTTCTTGAGGATTACATAAATTATAATATCTCTCTCTTGATTTAGAACAAGCTTAACATTGTGGAGAAACTTGAATAGTATGTGTTGCATAAGTGCTAAGCTATTTCTTTTTTTTTTTTTTTTGTGAGTATATACTAGTTTGTGCATGTACTCATGGGTTAATTAAGAAATTGATATTTCTTATTTGTGTACCCTCTATAACTTTGTTAAGCACTGTCATACATTGCATTTATATTTTTAATCATTTAGCATAATGTGTTCTTTTAGTTTTGGTCATAAAATTTTTTTTAAACCAAAAAGATTTTTATGTATTTTGTATTATATATCTTGGATTTATAATTAAGATTAGCCATATTATTTTTACATAACATGTTTATGTACCTTGTTTAGCTTGGATGAGCTTATTTTATTGCACTTTACTAGTTTGAGTTTGTAGTGCATGTTGTGTGGGAAAGATGTTTATAGTTTTTGATCACATGATCTTGATCTTAATCTTGACGTCACATGTCTTTGATTGTCGGACTTGGTCTTATTGAGAAAAGCATAAATAACCATCTCACCACTATTTATTAGCCAATCATGAACATCTTAGTGCATATCATAAGATTTTGTGCTCTAGAAAGTGTAGTACATGCACAAAAAGAACATAAGGTGTAGCCTCAGATTAAATGCTAAAATTGGTGTGTACATTATTGGGCTATAATGAATTCAAATTAAATAAAATTGGTGTGTACATTATGAGGCAAATCAAGAAACTTACATGATTGCAAACTTTTATTCTAGGTGATGTGAGAGTTTTATGATGTAACTCTTTAGGTGATAGTCTCTCTCAATGTATGTGATGAATTGTGTAAAAATTGTGATTGCTTACTATTTGCATATCACCTCACATATTTCTTAGGTTTTTGCTAGTTGCACACACTACACATGTTAGTCTTTGCTAAACTTTGTACATGTTATTGTGTGTGATTTTGTTGTGGTCATCCTTATATGTTCCTTAATTTTGATACAAAATGTGTTTAATATTTGAATTTTTGGAGTCAAATTGGTTGAAAAACTTGTTTTAGAGAGATCTGGGTTGAATTCATTTGTTTTTAAAAATCTTTTAATCTCATACTCATGCATTTCATTCATGAAATACTATGCTTTGAGGAGTTTCTACATAAAATTGCTTTATTTTTCAAAAATTTAATTTTTTCAAATTTTCTATCGATCGAATCTGTCTCTCGACCGATCGAAATTGCGATTAAAATTTTTGGTTTGAATCTGCCTGGCTCGATTGATATTCGATCGATACTCGATCGATCGAAACTGAAAAATTTTCAGTTTCTAAGTTTTTGATCAAAATTTTTTTTTTCATGCATCATTTATGTTTAGGATTCACACGAGTTGCATTATTTTTCTACATCCATCTTGCAGTTTTGCAGTCATATCTCTTATTGTTTTCTCACATAACATGCATACACTTCGCTAAATTGGGTACTCAACTTGAATTAAAAATTGATTGATTAATTTTTGAGTCCTTTGTACATTTTAGTATATGCTATTTTTCTTGATGTGTGAACTACAGAAAATATTTTTCTTCAGAGATATGATAATAATCAATATGTAAATATTTTCTCTACTCATGCAACTGTTTATGGGTCACATAGTGTCAAGTTTGCATTTATTGAAAGAGAGAATATTTTTCTTCGTGTGTATCCTCAATTTAGTTTTTTTAAAGTTAGGTTTGTGTATTTTTACTTTTCCTCACTTTCTAAATTTTCCCCAAAATTGTTTTTCCCAAAATTTGTTTTGTTTTTCCTATTGTTATAGGGGGGAAGCTTGTTTTTAACTTTTGTTGTTCATAGGGGGAGTTGTTGCTCTTCATAGGGGGAGTTCTCTCTATTTTCTATAAAGCTAAACTATTTTATGTTCCCTTAGTTCTCTTTTTTCTCTCATGTTTACTGTCACTCTACTCTTTGTTTGAGTTGTCTTTGTCAATACGTGACAAAAAGGAAGAGAAATAGATGAAATGTGGACCTCAATCTTGTTTATTTTGTTTAGGGGGAGTTGAAATTATTTTTAAAAGGGGGGAGAATATAAAAATTTTTTCGATGTATCTAACTTAGGAGGAGAGTTAGAAATTACTTTTGTTTTTATATTCTGTTTTATTATTGTTTATATGTCTTTCTTTCCACACATGCGGTGATGTGTTTGTTGAGTGTTTTAGGAAAGATAGGTACATTTTGATCAAGACCTTCTACCTCTTCTTGCAACTTCTAGGTTAGGAGTCTTAAATTGGGATTTGTGATGTATTTGGGCATTTTATTGTGTTGGGTTGTTCTTGTATTTGAGCATTTCATATTGTATGTAAGTTTTGTCACGAATTGCCAAAGGGGTAGATTGTTAGGTTCTAAAAGTTAGAACAATTGGCAAATCGTGAACATAAACTTGTCTAGATATAGATTTTAGAGTCTATAAGTTTTATTAGACAATGCTCAAGGTGATTCAAGTCAAGATTCAAGAATAAGTAAGCTGCAGAAAGAAGAATTCAGAAATTGCCTGGTTCGACTGATCGAGAAACAAGCTCGACCGATCGAGAATCATTTCTGCAGAATTTTAATTAAGCCCAAACAGCAGTTCAAGTCCATTAAAGATTAGAGTTTCAAATCTACTTCTCTCAGTATATAAAGGAAACCCTAAGCACGTTTTTATAAGGCTCTTTAGAGAGAGAGAGAGAGAGAGAAGAGTGTGCCTCTTTTGTATTTAGGGTTTTGTTCCTAAAAAGCTCTCTCATATCTTCTACCAGTGTTATTGCTTGAAAAATCTCAAGATCCGATGTTGTTGTAGTTGCTACCTTCTCTAGTCATCAAAGGTGCTGATGATCTAAACCTTCAAGGGTGGTCTTGAAGTCACAAATAGGAGAGTTTGTGTTGCTAAACCTTTGAGTGAGATCTCAAATTCACAAACGTAGGTGTTTGTGTTTTGCAAAAACCAAAGAAAGAAGTAGTCCGTGGACTCGGAGCTGTCACGTGGTCGTAGTAATAAGTTTTCTACTCAAGGTAGCTTTAGGATGTTAGTGGTCTAAGTCGCTATTGTACAAACTTCAATTCTTTCTAATGGATTTGCTATTTTACTTTGAGGATAGGTAGGTTAAATTCTCCCCAGGTTTTTTTACCGGTTTGGTTTTTCTGGGTCATCAGATCTTTGTGTTCTTTATTTTTCGTTGCTTTATTTTTTATGATTATTTGTGTTTAACCTAGATCTGAATAATAAACCTAAGTATTCACTTGGTTAATTAATTAGGTTAAATAATCTAGTTTTACAGGGGTCTAAATTCTTACATACTTCATACTGAAATTTCTTATTTTGCATAACATTTCATAATAATTGCATTTCCATTTTTTTGTTTAAACATCATGTTCGTGGAAATTAGTAATGACATTAATATGCTTAAATCATATACATAAGGTTTCGAAAGCTCACGAACATATCATTGTCTAAAACATGACTATATGTCATATCTCTAATAAAAAACCTTTTAATGCATAATACACTTTAAAATAACCTCCTAACTTACCAAATGTTCATATAACTTATCCCTTACCTGAAACCAGAGGAACCAAAAGCCTACAGTCGAAGGAGCTTAGACTTGGGTACTGGCAACACCCACAAACTTTGAAGCTGAAACTTTAGTGTTAATCTTTTAGTTTCTTCTTTAGAGAGAGATATGTGGTTTTGGTGAGAGAGTGAGGAGAGGTGTTGCCGTGTAAGAGCAAAGGAAGAAGAAAGAAACAAAAACAAAGAAAAAAAGAATAGAGAAAGAAGAGTTGAACTTTCTGGTACAGCCAAGAGGAGATAAGAGAGGAAAACTTTGTGGAGCACGTGTAATGCTAAGGGAAAAGGTTGGTAAGTCACCTTTAAAGCTTTTAATAATTTACTTTCCACCCCTTATAAGCTTATATTTTTAGAAAGGCCTAAACAATATAACTTTGCATATATATCCTTAATTTTATAAAACTTCTTTCTACAACATTAAAAGAGCATATATCTTTATAATATCACAATATGAAAGCTTTATGCACTTAAAGTAATTTAGATAATAACAAGCATATAAACCCTTACCTTAAACACTTAATTAAACGCCAATAATTAAATATCTAATAACTCAACCACTTAATATAATTTTGTACACACTTAGTACATATTCATAATACAATTAACCCTTCAATTTTTTTATAATCTTTACAATTCTTATTCAAAGGCATTATAAAAATAGTATGTGATGAGTCCATAAAACCTGTTAAGGTCGTCCATCTTAATGGACGATCATTGCATCATTAATAGGCCATCAAAGATAGATGAGTAACCACCAAACACATTCAATAACGACCATCAATGGTCTTAAACTCTCTCATCATGACAAAGAACATTACAATAAGAGTAATAATCACCCTCATTTATGTTCAATGGCTACCTAAGTCACCTATAAAAGGGACAATCTGTCCATTTGCTAAGGTACGTCAAAAAACTACTACAAAACACTATTTATATACAAAATATATGGGTTGGTACTAATTTAAGCATCGGAGGCTCCCCCACCGAGCACAACCCGATGGTCTCTTCGATTAACTCTTTTTATCTTGCAAGTTCTATAAGATCGTCTAATGCTCCGGATTGAACAAGTGACCCAACTGACGATTTTGGCATTATCAGTTAGGCGCCGTCTGTGGGAAAGATTAGTCATCTAGCTCTTCTTGCAACAAATGGGTCGCTTAGTCCAAAATTTGCAAGATCTCCTCCATGAAACCCCTTTCATCATTGTCTCTTTCAAGGGGATTGTCATTCTTCCCTTATGTGGGAAGAAATCAAGAATACAGAGTACGAAGGAGCCGAGAAAGGTCTAGGAAAACTACTATTTCAAGCGGCAGTGGCTGAAGTCAGAGAAAAGCGGTGACCAATAATGTCTTCGACGCAAGGCAAACCCAAGCATGACCATAGTTGCAATATTTGGTGAAACCAATCGGCGACAATAAGGATCACCCGAAAGCCTCTCAAGATCGAGTGACTACAGGCCATCTCCCTGGTTGTTGACATGAAATATAGAATTTTCATCTCCAAATTTCTAGAAGCAACCTGGACAAATCACAACAGCGTGACCCAATTCTTGGGTCTTCAGGTTAGACAATATTTTCATCTCATTATTTGCAGATAGAATTTATGTTTATTTCATGCTACACTACTCTCAAAAGACACCTATGGGTGAAGGAGTTAAAAGAATTAACGAAAGCAATTACTAGACACTTTTCTTTCCTTGAAAGGAAAAGGCTAGACAACTTTGTAACTACTAAGCTCCACGTTTAAGTGTTAAAAAAAAAAAAAAAAAAAAAAATCTTTGGTAGTCAATAGAATAGCGTGAATTAGAATTAATCAATTTGGGGAAAAATAAAAATATAAAGTCTAGAAATATTTCAATCAAGGAAAAATATACTAGCTTTAAAATTGCCTTAATTGATGAATTTAAGATTCCAATTTTGGGTGTTAAAGTTTGATTTAAACAGTTGTACAACTGTGAAGATTTATAGCTACAGCCTATATATGTTCAAAGAATACAACGTATCTATTTAAATATATTATATATGGCAAGGAAAAAGAATGTAAAGAGATCAGACACTAAAGAATCTCATCATTGATTTCTCTTTAATATCCCCCACCATTAAAGCCCAAATATAAGTCAAACATTATGACCTTGATATCTTTGTTGTGGTCTATAAAAAGTTTTGTTTCCTACTATAACTAAAACAAACCGTTTGTGCCCTTTTAATGGTGTCAAATTAATGGTACACTAAAGAAGGAAAATAAATGGTACACAGCACGCTAATAATATCTTGGTTGATATTCACGGGTAGCAAAGCTGTATCATAAGGCCATACCCCGAATTTATATTTGTATTTATTGATGACAACAGTAAAAGATAAATATAGAAATAGAAAAAGTATACGCTCTATAGTTATGCACTAGTTATTAGTTCGTCAATTGACTAATGACATATTGTTTTTCAAAGAACAATATGAAAAGATTTATAATAAAATGAACATTAGGAATAAAATGCAAAAATGGCCTATTCGGCCTTGCACACAGAATAGTTTTCAAAGTGAATGCAAGGTGGGATTAGGGTTGAAAGACCCAAAGAATTACAAACTTCAGTCCTTATAGAAATACAGCAATAGTCAAGCATAAATCATTTTCAAAATATTATGACATTTTGTATCTTGAAATGTTCCCCAATAGAACAAACAAAATTTATTGTTCAAACTTTTCCATGTATAAATATATGTTACTTTGACTTTGAGAATGGAGAAATTAAACGGTTCCATCTATACCCGACCATGCCTTTGAGCATTCAAAGGAAAAAAAAATGTGGGACTCTCACAGTGTTACAATCCACATGACTGATTCAATAGAAGCGGCCATACAGGTACGAAGTTTTTATTTTATGCTTGCACTAGTGACATTACCAGAGTAAGTACTTACTCACATATATGATATACGAGCAGAGCTTACTGTCTCTAAATACTAAATAGTATCAAATTATTTCCACGTGATTTTATTAAATGGAAATTAGTTAAGGACCCTGTGAATGCTTCTTAAAGCAGTCGACCAAATGTATATTTTGACCCAAATGACGTGAACTCTATATTAAGCTCATCATTTGAGAATAATTGAGGTTATTAATTTGTTAGTATTTTTTGGAGCAAAATAAGCCTAGTAAAGCTTGACAGAATGGATCAACAAAAGGCTCGGCAGAAGAAAAATTATCTAGCTGAAAAAGGTCATGGAGTAGCCACAACTGTTGAGAATGTCGAAGAGGTTTTCTTGCCAGGAATGAAATATAGCAATGATGCAGCCCAATTCTTGGTCCTCAAAGGTCAGATTTAAACATTTCTTTTCTCTTTTAATTCTCAAAGTATTTGCAACAACGATTGAAGCTAAGTGTTAGGCATAATGACAAATATCACTATGGCCAAATAAAAACCTAGCTGTTTAAAAATTTTAAATTGTTTACCACGATAAATATAATGACTGTCTATCATAATGGTAAATATCATTAAACACACCGAATTCCAACACTCTTTAAACACTTTGCCAAGTTTTATTTAGTTGCACAAGAATAGGGTACTAGTTATGAAAATGATTGTTGGAAAGGCAAATTGCTAAATTACAAGATTAGTACAAACATGCACAATTGACACAAAAGGCTAGATAATCTCTTGCTAAAGTTAAAAGGCTTGACTAGTAATATCTGCTCTAGCTAGTGTGACCTATTTTAAACTTTTGATCTCTAGCCAATCAAATGACCTTAAGTTCGTCCATTTCTTATGCTATCGTCAAAACAAAGAAAAAAGAGGAAATGGCTGAATTGCCTATAGAACATGTGCTTCATACATAAAATAAGAAAATTCGGTTTGATCGCATGGCATTAAGTGTGGCTTTAATCCTCACTAAGTTTTCATACTCTTACATGAAACGATATTGTTTGGACGTAAGCTATATCAATTCATCCAAAATTTCGTATAATATGTAAACCCATAAGAGGTTTGCTAGATTACTAGCTTCAGATATGCCAAAAACAAATGTTCCAAATTTTCTATGGGAATGTCATAATTTGACGAAGAAAATAGAGATATAGCTAAAAGTTGTGAAAATTCCATCTACATCACAAAATGCCAAGTTTAACTCCTGTAAATCATGGGTTGTACAAATCCAACAACGAAAAGCTTTATAAGTAAGAGTTCAATGACGAAGAGTTCGTCAAGAAGACTACAACAATGAAAAGACTGAGGTATGTACAAAATAGTATTGAGATTTAAGGTCTTCTATTGAGATAACTCATTTCTTTCTTTCTTTTTTATCCATGAGATCATTTTATTGAAACTAAATAAATATCAAGCTTGCATGATTATTACAAATGTGTATGTAGAACATGTTGAAAAAATTGCTATAAAATTGTTACAGTTATCACAATCAATATGACTATATTGTTAGTTGCGTATGTTTCATCATCATGAATTTGAGAAGTTCTATTAAGTTTCCTAAACTCAAAATGCTAGATGATCGTATTCACAATATGCTCATGAATTTAAGTCTCAATAAATTTCCTCTATCACCTTCAACTCACCAAAATCTTCTTAAATTGCTTTGAAAATCATATACGGTGCAAGCACCTAACAAAAAACAGTTTAAAGAATCATATAGTCAAATAGCTTCAATTTTTATACTTCTCTATGATTCATATAGAATGCACTTCGTTTTGTATAGCATGCAATTGCACATTTGTACATTGTCATGCAGCTAGCACTATTAAAGTGACTTAAGCGTACAATTAAAGAAGAAGGAAGAGGAAATTGCTATTACATGTTGAAAAAATTGCTATAAAATTGTTACAGTTATCACAATCAATATGACTATATTGTTAGTTGCGTATGTTTCATCATCATGAATTTGAGAAGTTCTATTAAGTTTCCTAAACTCAAAATGCTAGATGATCGTATTCACAATATGCTCATGAATTTAAGTCTCAATAAATTTCCTCTATCACCTTCAACTCACCAAAATCTTCTTAAATTGCTTTGAAAATCATATACGGTGCAAGCACCTAACAAAAAACAGTTTAAAAAATCATATAGTCAAATAGCTTCAATTTTTATACTTCTCTATGATTCATATAGAATGCACTTCGTTTTGTATAGCATGCAATTGCACATTTGTACATTGTCATGCAGCTAGCACTATTAAAGTGACTTAAGCGTACAATTAAAGAAGAAGGAAGAGGAAATTGCTATTACAAACGGAAATGACCATAGTCATCAAAGCATGCCAAAAAAAAAAAAAAAAAGTTCCAATCATTCCTCTAGTCATCAACAAACGAGAATTGTACTTTTCACATTTGAACGGGGGCAAAAACGTGGCCTAGTTTTTATACCTTCAAAAAATTGAAGCAAAAGAAGTCTTAGACATGAAGTATCATATAGAGATTTAAAAAAAAAAAATCTGGAAAAGAGAAGAGCTCGTCATCTTAAAAAGGAAGAGCTTGTCAAGAAGATCCCAGCAATAAAAAGATCGTGGTATGTGACAAAATAATATCGTCATTTAAGGTAACACATTTATCTCTGTCTATTTTATATTCGTCTATAAAAATTTACACCTAGTAAGGTTTCATGCAAAAATGTATGCATTACTAGACAGATCACAAAAGAGGTAAAACTCTAGGATTACAAGGAAATAAGAAAAAGGTCCACCTAGGCTATTGGTAACTTATTATTTATATATAAATTATTCTAAAATTCTTGTTTAACCAAGTCTTGGCAAGTGCATGTGCAACTTAATGCAGATATCAACATGGCCTCAAAAAGGTCCAAAACGACATAGCGTCAAGGAATCTTTCCAGCAACAAGTGACAAGATTCCTTAAATGGATGTAAGTCACCAAAAAATGGCTAAGTGATAAGATTCCGCTAAGACGGATGTAAATCACTGACAAAGCCTAAGTGACAAGATTCTATAAATGGATACAAGTCACCAAAAAAATGGCTAAGTGATAAGATTCTGCCAAGATAGATATAAATCACTAACGAAACCTAAGTGACAAGATTCCTTAAATGGATGTAAGTCACCAAAAAATGGCCAAGTGATAAGATTCTGCCAAAACGGATGTAAATCACTAACGAAGCCTAAGCAACAAGCTTCCTTAAATGGATGCAAGTTACCAAAAAAATGGCTAAGTGATTAGATTCCGTCAAGGCAGATATAAATCACTGACGAAGCCCAAGTGACAAGATTCCTTAAATGAATGTAAGTCATCAAAAAATGGCTAAGTGATGAGATTCCGCCAAGACGGATGTAAATCACTGATGAAGCCTAAGTGACAAGATTCCTTAAAAATGAATGTAAGTCACCAAAAAGAAAAAAAAAAAGGGACAAGATTCCGCTAGACCAATGTAAATCGTTGACGAAGTCTAAATGACGAAGCTCCATAACTGGATGTAAGCCACCTAAAAGTGGCTAAGTGACTAAATACCCTCAGACAAGTATAAGTAGACAGGGATTCTCACGCAAACGCAAGTCACATGTAAATCAAGAATATCAAACGTGACGACCAGAAAATGAATGAAAGAAAAAGCATTAAATTGATAAAAAATGGTCATCCAAAGAAATCACCTCGCTCTTCAGCAATGATAAAAAATGGTTGTCCAAAGAAATTAGCTTGCTGCTCAACAATGATAAAAAATGATCATCCAAGGAAATTAGCTCACTTTCAAGATCAAGCTATGATCCCTCGAACGTCCAAAAAGATCTTCAAAAGGCAGATACTAAGAAGTTGTCACAAAAATACTACCATTCTTGAAGAAGAAAGTAGTTGAAGATAAAGAAGTCTGAATCTAAACAAGTCAAGAATATTCCCAAAGCTTGACTAGCATAAAGCAAAATCAGACTTGGGAATGGGGGGGCAATTGATGAGTCCATAAAAACCGTTAAGGTCGTCCATCTTAATGGACGATCATTGCATCATTAATAGGCCATCAAAGATAGATGAGTAACCACCAAACACATTCAATAATGACCATCAAAGGTCTTAAACTCTCTCATCATGACAAAGAACGTTACAATAAGAGTAATAATCACCCTCATTTATGTCCAACGGCTACCTAAGTCACCTATAAAAGGGACAATCTGTCCATTTGCTAAGGTACGTCAAAAAACTACTACAAAACACTATCTATATACAAAATATATGGGTTGGTACTAATTTAAGCATCGGAGGCTCCCCCACCGAGCACAACCCGATGGTCTCTTCGATCAACTCTTTTTATCTTGCAAGTCCTATAAGATCGTCTAATGCTCCGGATTGAACAAGTGACCCAACTGACGATTTTGGCATCATCAGTATGGTTATTAAATACTCTGCTATTAATTATAAAAAAAGAAGTGGCTTAAAAATAATAATCAACCACTCAAACACATAGTTTAACTATAAAGTTGGGTCGGGGTGTTACATAAGTGCTCTCTAAGCCTAGCATTGAATTGAGGTGCATGTTTGAACATGAACACTGGGAAGTCAAAATGATATTAAGACTTTGCAAGCCTCTATTAGTATGTTTTGTTTTCAACACATAGTATGCGTTTGGCATCAGTTTATTTAGTTTTTTGTTAATTATTATTATTTAATTGAAAACATGTTAAAGTATACTTGTACTTTAAAAAAGAAAGAAAAGAAATGTTATTTTAAAAAACTGTACGTAAAAGATAAAATGATGTAAATAATTAACAATCCAGGTTCAGACTACACACTCTAGTCTAAGAGGCATCATTTAAATGTTAGGCAGCAAAAATGAAGACATGGACTCATAAGTGCTCTCTAAGCCTAGCATTGAATTGTGGTGCATGTTTGAACATGAACACTAGGAAGTCAAAATGATATTAAGACTTTGCAAACCTCTATTAGTATGTTTTGTTTTCAACACATAGTATGCGTTTGGCATCAGTTTATTTAGTTTTTTGCTAATTATTTTATTTTATTAAAAGCGTGTTAAAGTATGGTTGTACTTTAAAAAAGAAAGAAAAGAAATATGACATTAAAAAACTGTACATAAAAGATAAAATGATGTAAATAATTAACAATCCAGGTTTAGACTACACACCCTAGTCTAAGACGCATCATTTAAATGTTAGGCAGCAAAAATGAAGATATGGACTCATAAGTGCTCTCTAAGCCTAGCATTGAATTGAGGTGCATGTTTGAACATGAACATTGGGAAGTCAAAATGATATTAAGACTTTGCAAACCTCTATTAGTATGTTTTGTTTTCAACACATAGTATGCGTTTAGCATCAGTTTATTTAGTTTTTTGCTAATTGTTTTTATTTCTTATTTTTTATTGAAAGCGTGTTAAAGTATGCTTGTACTTTAAAAAAATAAATAAAAGAAATGTGATTTTAAAAGACTGTACATAAAAGATAAAAGATAAAAGCTAAAAGCTAGACCCAATCAGACCATTGTCTCATGAAATTTACATGAATTTATATATGCTAGTATTGGTGGCACTTGCTTGCTTTGTTTGAGAATTTTATTCTACCATTGCTCACCACTAAGTATAAGCAAGTAACACTACAATCAATCACATTTTCCCAACCAAAATGCAAAACATTCATATGATTATAGCGCATTTTTTTTAAACCTATAGTTTTAGCACATGTAACACTACATGATCAAACCATTAAGATTCAAAATCTTTACATACAGGTAGACAAAGAAGATTTAGATGAATAAGAAAATAAACACATTTTTTGCTTTCAATGCATACTCTAGATTTCATTAAAAATGATAGGGTGTCCACCTCTCATCCCCGATGCACAAAATTAAATTTGTGAATAGTGGTAGAGACCACTAAATCAGGTCATCCTGCAATTAGTGCAACTTTTCACTGAGAACATTGCCAAAGAATGCTTCTTGTACAAGTGATGGATCAATATTGCTCTTAAGAGCAACTGAAAGGGACACAAAAAAATAGTTCAAGAAAATGTCAAAAGAAACGTTTCCAATAATAGAGGTTACCCATTCATGAAGCAGAAATAAAGGCTTTGCGATGACCTCTAATAGCTATATATCCAAGCTTGGTAGGATATATAGATGAAAGAGAACCTAAAAACCCACCCCATTGGTGAGCGTGCAATACCAACAGTGCAATCGTGCTGCACAAAATAAACCAACAAGCATCTGCTTTTCAAGGTTTTTTATTTTTATTTTTATTTATTTATTTATTTTTACCCCGATAGTTACAACAATGAGAGAAGGGAGATTCGAACCCTAGCTTTTCTAGTTAAAAAAAGCAGATTATTTAAAAAATAAAAAATAAAAAAGCAGATTATGCGATTGAGCTACAAGCCTATTAAGTCCAAAAGTTTAATAACCATATCATGTCTTAATTCTTCCATGTCAACCTCAACTCAAAAAGAAGTTTATATTACATAAAAAAGAAAAGAAAAAAAAGTAAATAATCACAAAGACATAAAGCACAAAAAACACTGACTGTTTAGTATTAAGTAAGTTTAGCATGATTGCAATAGCTTTACAATGTTGGTGGTCATCAATGATTAATGTTACAAACATGAGCAGAAATCTATAGTTCCTACAACATATAATAGAGAGCATATACAAGACCTCTAAGCTTAAATGAATCGGAAGATTCTGCCACCACTGCGGGAACCATATATATATATATATATATATATCCATGGAGATCCTTTCTATGATCTCAATCTGCTTCTCACCGATGTATGAACAGTCCTTCATGCATGCAAACTTTTGTTTGAATTCCACACAGGAGCTTTTGGGACAACAACACCAGTTAATCCTCCTTTCCCATTTTCCGCATTCAGCAGAGGATCAGATTCATATTCCACTACCTGGCATGATTCAGAGAATTTTTAAAAATACACAGAGAGAGAGAGAGAGAGCTCCCAAAGCATGTTGGGTTTTTTTTTTTTTATATATATATATTTTTTTACCAATAAAGGAAGAGAGTACAATGGTTACAAAATAGTTAGATGAACCCAGCTGTGGTGGACTGGTATTCTAGTTGCTAAATCAGCTATGCAAAAAACTGATTTCAGAATGGTCCTGGGAACAAAAAGGGCTTTACAAACAAGACCATACTGCTGTAAATCTAGTACATCAGCAACCACAGTCTTCCTGCCAACTAGGAAAACTTTCCAAGTTAAAGACCTGAACTATTCTTTCACTACTGCACAGAAACAAAATCCTGAAAAACCCAAGGCTCTTAGCTTTTATGGCTGCCTCCACAAGAGCTTCCTGAACTGCTTCAAAAATTGTTGCTGCTGCACAACTGACACCACCCAAGAACATGGTCATCCCCTGAAGATTGATGGCTTCATAAGCAAGGGCATTTCTTCTTGTTTTCTTTCTTAGCCCCAGAAACTTTGATGATTAGCTCCCAAGGTCCTCCAATTTTCTGGTTTGCTGTATGGTGAGTCACAGATTGTCTGCTAGGTTTCTTGACATGTTGAAAGCTTCCTTGAACCTGCAAGATAAGTTTTGAGCAGTTAGGATAACTTCCATAGGATTAGGAGTCTTGCCTTCATGAGTCACAAGATTTTTGTGGTTCCAGATAGTCTAGAGATAGGTGAAAATGGCTTGAAGATAATCCATCATATCTTGATCCATCTGCTTATATTTAATCAAGATGTTACTTATCCAGAGCTGCACAGAAGAGTTCCTTAAATCAGAGGTGCGTATTGCTAATGCAGATCCATGCCAACAGGCTCTAGCAAAAGGTGCAATAGAGGAATAAGTGTGAAGTAGATTCATCCTCTACCTTACACAGAGGGCAAGAGCTGGTAGTTGGGATTCCTCTATTTCTTAGTGTGAGATAGGTGTAAACTGTCATGCATCAGCTTCCACACAAAGAGGCCAACTCTATGGGGGACATTCACCTTCCAAATGAGATTCCACACCTCTGGTGGGAAATGGGTCGGCCTGTGGTGATGATGGGAGGTTTGAGTAGAGTCCTTAAGCAAAAGATTATAGGCATTTTTGACTTTGTACTCCCCTGAGCTCGAGTGTTTCCATAACAGTTTATCCAAGACACCACCTGTCTTAGATATGGGAATGCTCAAAATTTCAGAACATTGGGGGAACGGATAAACAGCTCTAACTAGGTCAGCTTTCCAAACACCAGTATTATGGTCTATAAGGTCAGCAACAGTGCCAATGAGTAGGTTTGGGTTCTGCAGGTTTTGAGTAGGACACTGGAACCAATCAGGGTGGTTGAGAGGAATGTCCAAACCTTTTCCAACCCACCATCTGCCTTCCCTTAGCTTTGTGTTATCCTGTTTGATGATATTTCTCCAAAACCAAGAGTGATGGGGTTTAGATGGACAGTCATGTATGGAGCATCTAGGAAAATACTTGGCTTTGAAGGTCTTTGCTAAAAGAGACTCATGGTTATGGCTTATCCTCCAAAATTGCTTTGCAAGCATAGATTGGTTTATAATGCTGA
The DNA here is from genome assembly GCA_033629205.1 of Lithocarpus polystachyus. Classification (NCBI taxonomy): domain Eukaryota; kingdom Viridiplantae; phylum Streptophyta; class Magnoliopsida; order Fagales; family Fagaceae; genus Lithocarpus; species Lithocarpus polystachyus. Next base: position 83,805,291 of record CM066163.1, read on the forward strand.
ATTTTTTAAGACCAATACCTCCTTCCCTTCTATTCAGGCAGATTTTATCCCAATGAAGCATATGCATCTTTCTAACCCCTTGGTTATGACCCCATCAAAAGTCTCTGACAATAGAGTCTAATTTCTTACAAATGGTTTCAAGAACTCTGAAACAAGAGAGAGTATAAAGTGGCATAGTTTGAAGTACAGTGGCTTAAAAATTAAAATACAGTGGATTAAATTCTAGGAAGTAAAAGCATGCAATAATAATAATAATAATAATAATAATAATAATAATAATAATAATAATAATAATAATAAAAAGTGGCCAAAACCTGAAATGATTGTGTTGCTGCTTAATGAGCCTTTTGCTGACACGCATGAGTGCAAAAGTAAAAATGTGGAACCCTCCCAATTAGTACAATTAAAATCCCTAAAATATTCCTCCAGCTAAATGGGTCATGAAGTAAGACAAACAAATGGCAATACCAAGCAAGTCTTCAGATGTCCAAGCACCTGATAGGTGACTGCCTGACCGGAGATGTCTTTCAAATTACAAGAAATGTGCTAAAATTTATTGAGACAAATAATATGTAGGATAAGATGATGAATGCCTGTAATAGAGAAAGTTAATAATATTGAGAATAATTTCAAAGATAAGAAGGGAAAGTGATTTTATTTTTTTATTTTTTAAATCGTATTCAAAGCATTGACTAAGTTTTGTGTTTGTGTCAGAATTTTCTCAAAAAACAAACAGAAAAAGTGCAGGAAATGCAGATTTAGTCCAATTACACACGTGCATAAAAATTTATTGGGTTCTACATTCTTGTTTTCCTAAGTTTGAGGTTTAAATTTAACTTCCAAAAGTAGTCCAAATTCATTACAATACCAGTACAACACATCATCAGTATGTAAAAAAAATATTTTGACTGCTTACCACTCCGGAAAAAAAAAAGGGCATATATCCTGCAAATTCAAAGATCCTTTAGTTTAGTTCGTTCACTTGAGGTAGGTGTATATTCCTAATTCCATATTTGTTCATCTCTGCAAATATTAAATTGCCATAACAGTTGATTTAATAAACTATATACTACTTCTTTCCATTCCAATACTTCCAAATATTCAATGTATAATGCATATTTTATTTCCAGGAAAAACTGTAAGTTCAACATCGGGAGATGGGAGATGGGAGACCTCACTGTTTCTTACTTGTCTATATCAAATTATCAAGTAGAATAGACACAAAGTTTTGATTTGAGAAATATAGACGAAGAAGAACTACACCTTCACACTGTATTAAACCTTACCTGCTGAAAGGGAATCATCAGGCAGTTGAAGCAATTTAGCAAGCCAATCCAGGACATTTATATCAAGCTCTGTTTCTGCAGGAGAAGTTATCAAACTGAAAGCCACCATTTTAAGACCAGCACTGAGCATTTCTCTTACAAATATCATGATGCTGCTATCGGAGGGATAACATGCAAAATAATTGAGGTTCTACTAATGGGTTACTCCAGCCTCCAGGTAATATCTTTGCCTGAACATCTAGAAGCCACAAAAAGACATGACACATGTTTTTACCAAAACAAAGGGGGGGGGGGGGGGGGGGGGGGTGGGGGAGGAGAGGGGGGTTAAAAATAGAATTGTAGATCAGACAATATAGCAAGACTCAATTTCTATGATAGGATCATTTAGAAAAGCCAAAGTCATTCTTACTTTGTTAGTAATTACTAATTAGGTGCTTCATACACCATTTTAGGATGATTTGGAAAAGCCAAAGTAAGGTTAGTTCTTATGCACATTAAAATATGGCAGCAAATATCAAAATAGGCCTGAAATAAAGATTGGAAGAAGTAAGATTCTTAAAGTGTTCTTGTCTATTCAACCATATGTCATCTTCCCTGCCTTGTGCTACAATGATCATTAGTGAGCTGAACAACTCAATGTGATGAACGTGTTGGAGATATGAGAGGTTCAAATACAAGATTTACAAAATTATCAGCAGAAAAGAATACATTTTACAATGGTTTTGTAAAATTTACAAGACACAAAGGCAGATGTGGACTTCTAAAAATGGTCATGTCCAAGTTCTTCTTTCATTTATTCTGTTCATAATTCTGGATGCATCATTAAGCCTATTTGCCCTTTCATAGATGCTCGCAACCACAAGATGCAATTCCTTCTTGTTGATATTGGGATCAGAGTCCAGCCTCTCAAACAGTGACTCTACCATCTTAAAATCCTTCCTAGCACCATAGAGACTGAGCATCTGGAAGTGAACTTCATCTGGGAAAACACACCCCTCTTCCTGCATTTCTATATATATAGCATCTGCCTTCTCAAATTCCCGCAACTTCCCATAAGCATTCAGAACCAGAGCAATGACATTTGAATCAGGAAAATATCCTGCTATTCTCATCTTCTCAAACACCTCAATGACATTTGTATGCTTCCTGTTCCTTGAGAAAAGATCAATCATGCACCCAAACACACATATATCCTTCACCTCCCCAGCATCAAAAGCTTGGCGAAAAACCCACATAGCCTCTTCAATCCGACCTGCTCTAGCAAGAATTGTAATTGCAGTCTCCCTAGGGATATTGTCTGGGCGCTTGAGTTCATGAAGCAAACGCTTAGCATGGGCAACCAAACCTGCCCTTTCATAAGCCACAATCATCGTCTGATAAAGAATCTGATCAATCTCAACCCCCGAACTCCTTAGCTTCTGAAACAACATTGCCGCTCGATCCAATTTCCCTGCCTTATCCCATATCGATATTATTGTTGAGTACGTAATGGCATTTGGTTCGATCCCTCTATTCTGCATCTCTTGCACAAGATTCGTAGCTTTTTCATGCTCAAGAGTCATCCCATAAATCTTGATCATGGTGTTGTAGGTTACAACATTCTGCTCAATATCCTTCCTCTGCATCAACCGGAAAAGATGGATGGCTTCCCCAAAAAGCTCAGCCACACCATAAACCCTCAAAAGGGTATTGTAACTAACGACATTGGGTTCAATTCCCATCTTCCTCATGCTCCAAAACAGCCGGTCAGCCTCCTTTGCCATATCTAGCTGCCCATAAACATCAATCATTATATTGCACGTAGTAAGGTCAAGTGGGCACTTCACCCCAGTCATCTCAGAGTACACAGATAATGCCTCAACAAACTTCTGGTTCTCAACATACATTGTCAAAAGTGTCGAATAGCTCACTGTATCTGGCAAAACACTCACCTCCCTCATCTCTTTTATAAGAAGCCGCGCCTCTCGAAATAGCCTAGCTTTGCCAAAAACATTAATCATTGAGTTATAAGCCACCAGGTCAGGCACAATACCTGATCCTTTCAATCTCGAAAAGATTGAAATAGCCTTGGAATAATCACATAACTTCCGTGAAAGCTCAATCAAATTACTATACAACACAAGGTCCCCAGAAACGCGGTCTTGCTCCATTTGCTGCAGCCACCCCAACGCAGAATCAAACATACCCTCCTTCCCAAAATAAGTAATAAGCGTCGAGTAAGTATACCTATCGGGCGCGAGCGCTCTTTGGCGCATTTCATCAAACAGTCCACGCGCAATCTCCCACTGCTTCGCGCGAAGCACATTTCTCATCACCACGTTGTACGCGAACACCGAAGGCGAATACGAAGCCTCCTCGTTGATCCAATCAAGAAGCGCGAGCGACCTTTGCCAATCGGGCTCGCGCGAGAGCAACGAGACCATGAAACGAATCGAGAGCTGTCTACCTTTGTAAGGTGACATTAGCGCATACAGTTCATGCTCGTTCTGGGTTTGACCCATTGAGGCCAAGAGCCCGTCCATGTCCACACTGTGATCCAAGTGCACTTGCTCTTGTCTCTTTCTAGAGTATCGTTGGTGCTGATGAGAAGGCGAGGACGGCGCCGTTTTGTGAAATGGAGTTCTTCGCCACACATCTTTGGCTGTTGAAGAAGCTGTAACTTTGAGTAACAGCAATCGGGTTCTGGGTTTTCTTTTGGATTTCTTCTTGAAGGGTATGGTGGCGTAATTATTGGTTCTGATGAGGGGCAATGATGGGACGGAGAAAGAAGAAGATGGAAATGAATCTAATAATTGCATGGAAGTAGCAGGAGAGAACGAGACTGTACTCATTTGTTTTGTTAACACAAATACTAGAGTTTAGAGATTTGAGTTAAGAAGAGTTTAGGACTAGAGACCAGGGCAGTGATGTTCATGCGCTGTTTACTAGTTAATGTCCGCGCCAAAAATGGAGGTTCAAAGCCAAGAACCCAGGATGGTCGGTTATAGATTTAAGTAGGGGTAGACCCAACGACACAAAATGAGTTGATGTTTAATAGGTTCAAAGTTGACGTAATTGACCTATTTAATAAATGAGTTGGATTAGTGTTCAAACTATAGAACTTGTTTGACCCTTTTAATTAAATATAATTTTATCAATATATTCTACAAACTCTAGATATATAAACTTATTAGTTACTGTGATTTATTTTCTTTGACATATTATGATTGATTATTTGTGATATTGAGAGGTACTTTAGTTTTAAATGATTATTTGTGATGTAGTTACTTATTAGTTTTGAATGTTACATTAAAAATATTTATTTGTTTGTTTTTTCATAATTTTTTTTCATTTTAATAAAATTTGATAAACAGATCAACACGATTGACTTATTTAATAAATGGATCGTGTAGGTTGATGAATCTTGACCTGTTTAATAAATATGTGGAGTTAATGTTGACTTATATGGTTAGATACTCATGAATTGACACAATATGAACTCGATACGATAATACAAATTGCCACTCTAAGATTTAAGTGTCTATTACACACTTGTCACATAGTGCGTACACTTTTGCAAAAAAAAGAAAAAAAAGAAAAAAAAAAAGGGAAATAATTGGGAGTGTAGTTCATAAATTGGATCGGATGAAAAACCGTAATTTTAATTCATACTACTAATTGATAACTTTAACAAGATATTATTATTATTATTATTATTGTTTTTATTTTTTAAATTTTGTTACTAATTATAAAATTGGGTAAACTACACATTTGGTCTATATCATTTACACCATATTTTAATTTAGTCCATAACCTTTCAATGGTATCAATTTGGTCCATAGTTTTTCAGTGCTATGTCAATTGTATCAATTTGGTTTTTATCATTCTGAATCTTGGAGAAGATTCAGAATGAACCATATTTTAAATGGCCAAATAATATGGGAGGAGACCCTATGAAGTGCAATCAAAGCCTTCACTACCAATACCACCAGGAACGGGAGCATACTACCGAAGATTGCAGAACTTTAAGGAATCACTTAGAACAACTGGTCAGAGAAGGAAGGTTACAACAGTTTGTATATCGACCCAATGGCCAGGGAGACCATACAATGCCTGGGGCTCCAGGGAGTGCTTCTTTAAGACCCTCATTGGGCACAATCAATGTCATTTTTGTAACACCTAGGAGGACTGGATCTTGTCCTTCCAAGGTGATGTTCATTGCTCGCCTGACTGCTGGTGATACGAATTATGAGTCAAAAAGGGTCAGGGTAGAGGTCCGACCAGCATTAAGTTTTTAGGACGAGAATAAAAGAGGGACCATCCAACCACATGATGACGCTCTGGGAGTCACCCTTAGAATAGGCGGGTACGATGTGAAGAGGGTGATGGTCGATTAGGGAAGAGGGGCTGAAATCATGTATTTGGATCTATACAGAGGTTTGGGCTTAAGACTTGAGGATCTGACAACATATGATTCACCTTTAGTAAGTTTTGATGGGAAAGTTGTCATCCCGAGGGGTCAAATCAAGTTGCCCGTACAAACAGGGTCAGAAGTGGTCGAAGTAGACTTCATCGTAGTAGATGCATACTCTCCCTACACGGCCATTGTAGCCAGACCTTGGCTTCATGCCCTAAGGGCCGTTTCTTCGACTTCGCACTTGAAGGTGAAATATCCATCAAGGGATCGGGTTGAAGAGCTTGTAAGAAGCCAATCTGTGGCTAGGCAGTGCCTTATAGCTGCCATTATGCATCAGCCTGCGGTCGAGTCTACAACTTCTGTAGATGGAGGCCAATAGCAATCAAGGGTGTCGATTCTACCTAATATTGTGGGGTCAGAAGAGGTAAAGTGCTAGATGCTGGAGAAAGTTGCCATTGATGGGGATCCGGAAAGGTTTTTCCAGATCGGAGCTCAATTGCCTCCTCAGGATAGGGAGAGCTGTTAGCACTCCTTAGAAGAAATATTGATGTGTTTGCTTGGAATGCCTTTGAGGCCCTAGGAGATCCAGGGTTTATCTGCCATCATTTGAATGTTAATCCAGCCGTCTTTCCCAGGAAGCAGCCACTTCGGCATTCATCCAAAGAGCATTTTGATGCTGTCAAGGAAGAGGTGAATAAGCTTAAGCAGACAGGGGCTATTAAAGAGGTTTTTTTTTACCCTTAATTGCTGGCTAATACAGTGGTGGTAAAGAAGAAAAATGGGAAATGGCGAGTGTGTGTGGATTTCATAGATTTAAACAAAACCTATCCAAAGGATCCTTTTCCCATGCCTCGGATTGATCAGCTAGTAGACGCGATTGTAGGCCATCCATGAATGAGCTTTTTGGCCGCCTTCCAAGGGTATCAATAGATCCCCTTAGCTTTGGATGATCAAGCAAAAATAGCCTTTGTTACCCCTGTCGGGAATTATCACTACAAGGTGATGCCTTTTGGTCTGAAAAATACAGGCTCCACTTATCAGAGAATGATGACAAAAATGTTTGAACCATAATTGGGAAAATGCATTGAGATTTATATAGATGACATGGTGGTCAAAAGTAAGTTGGAATCCGAACATGTCAGTGACCTTAAAAACATCTTTGAGATCTTAAAAAAACACAAGTTACGACTCAATGCTTCTAAGTGCTTTTTTGGTGTCGGATTAGGAAAATTTTTGGGCTTTATGATTACCCACCGTGGGATTGAAGTCAATCCAAACCAGATACAAGCAATCAATAACTTGCAACCACCTCGGAATCCTAAAGAAGTTCAAAAGTTGACTGGGATGACTACTGCTCTAAATCGATTCATCTCTCAGTCAACAGATAGGTGCAGGCCTTTTTTCCAACTGCTAAACAAGTGGAAATGGTTTGAATGGAATGAAGAATGCGTCTTGGCCTTCCAACAGTTGAAAGAGTATTTATCTCGGCCACCCATTATGTCCAGTCCTATGATGGACGAGGTTCTGTTTGCTTATATCGTTGTGGCCGCCCATGCAGTGAGCTTGGTACTTATATGAGTTGATAATGGCGTACAAAGACTTGTTTACTATGTAAGTAAGTCTCTTCATGAGACTGAGGTCCGTTATTTACCACTAGAAATAGCTATCTTTGCAGCGGTACATGCTACTCGCAAGCTCCCTCACTACTTCCAGTCACACACGATCGTAGTCCTCACCCAACTCTCGCTCAGATCTCTACTTTGGAATGCAAATTATATAGGAAGAATTGCAAAGTGGGGTACAATCCTAGGGGCTTTTGATATAAAGTACATGCCTCGCACATTTGTTAAGGGACAAATCCTAGCTGACTTAGTAGTCAAATTCACTGAACCTTTGCTAGAGGAGAATGTCAAGAGGCCATGCATGGATGAAATTCAGTTGGCCTAATCTTCGTGCAAGAACCTTTATCTTGGAAGGTGAATGTGGATGGTGCGGCCAATCAAAGAGGATCTAGAGTGGGGCTAGTTTTGATATCTCCTAAGAAGATCATTATTGAAAAATCCCTGAGGTTGGGCTTCTCGGCCACAAACAATGAGGTTGAGTGCGAGACCCTGTTGGTCGAAATGGCCATGGTTTAAAAAACGGGGGGACACTTAGTGGAAGTATTCTCGGATTCAGCATTGGTCGTCACCCAAGTTAGAGGAGAGTTGGAAGCGAGGGACGAGAGAATCCAGAAGTATTTGGGTTATGTTAGGCAGATGCAGTCGCAGTTTGAATCCTTCAGCCTGCTGTATATCCCTCAGAGTGGGAATACACATGCAGACTCTTTGGCCACTCTTGCAACCTGCTCGGTGCAAGGTTTATCTTGGCTTATTCTTGTTGAAGATCTGCATAAACTTACGGAAGTACGGGAAGTGCCTCACATCCATCAAATTAGGGTGGAACCCAGTTGGATGGACCCTATAGTGGAGTTCCTCAAGGAAGATATCTTACCTGAGGACAAGACTGAAGCTGACAAGATACGGAGGAAGGCTCCTCGGTTTTGGTTGTCAGAGGACAAGAAATTATACAAGCGTTCCTTCTCTGGGCCGTACTTGTTGTGCATACACCCTGAGACTTCAGAGCTACTCCTTGAAGAACTACACGAAGGAATTTGTGGGAGCCACACACGAGGCAGATCTTTAGCTCACAGGGCCTTAACTCAAGGATATTGGTGGCCAAATATGCAAAGGGAATCACAGGAATATGTGAGGAAATGTGATAAATGTCAGAGGTTTGCACCGAATATTCACCAACTAGGGGGAGTCCTTAATCCTCTATTCAGCCTGTGGCCCTTCGCTCAGTGGGGCTTGGACATTGAAGTCCTTTTCCTAAGGTAGCTGAGAATAAGAGATATTTGATGGTCGGCACAGATTACTTCACCAAGTAGGTCGAAGCTGAACCATTGGCAAACATCAGGGACGTAGACGTCAAGAAATTTATATGGAAAAATATTGTCACCCGGTTTGGAGTACCTCGCACACTCATCTCAGACAATGGTCTTCAATTTGATAGTAAGGCCTTCAGGAGATACTGTTGCAAGTTAGGCATCACGAATAGATACTTCACCCCAGCATACCCACAAGGGAATAGTTAAGCCGAAGCCGTTAACAAAGTCATAGTGAACGGTTTGAAGAAGAGGTTGAATGATGCCAAAGGAAGATGGGTAGAGCCAAAGAAATTTATATGGAAAAATATTGTCACCCAGTTTGAAGTACCTCACACACTCATCTCGGACAATGGTCTTCAATTTAATAGTAAGGCCTTCAGGAGATACTGTTGCAAGTTAGGCATCACGAACAAATACTCCACCCCAACATACCCACAAGGGAATAGTTAAGCCGAAGCCGTTAACAAAGTCATAGTGAACGGTTTGAAGAAGAGGTTGAATGATGCAAAAGGAAGATGGGTAGAAGAGTTACCGCATGTCCTTTGGACTTATCAGACAACTCCTCGTAAATCCATAGGGGAGACACCCTTTTTAATGACTTATAGGGCTGAGGCTATTATTCTACTAGAGACAGGATTCCCAACATTGAGAACGAGTTCTTTCACCCCGATTGACAATGACAGACTGATGGAGAGGAGCTTGGATCTGATTGATGAGTAGAGGGAAAATGCCATAGTCCAATTGGCTTATTATCAACATAAGCTTATACAGGGGTATGACACCAACGTCAAGTTGAGACCACTCATACCTGGAGATTTGATTTTGAGAAAGGTAATGGGTACTGCAAAAAACCTAGCCTGGGGAAAACTTGGACCCAATTGGAAAGGGTCATATCACATTCTTTTACTAGTTGGAATAGAAGCGTTCTATTTGGAGGATTTAGAAGAAAGGACTATACCCTATCCCTGGAATGTAAATAATCTAAGAAGGTATTATTATTAATAAAAATTTTGATTGTTGTACTTAAGTTTATTACATGACTTAATACTCTAGTTCAATTTCACTAAGTGTTAAACAGAACCTCGGTCATGTCTGGTCTCTCGAACCACATACCTTGGGTAAATTAATACTCTAGTTCAATTTCACTAAGTGTTAAACAGAACCTCGGTTATGTTTGGTCTCTCGGACTACATACCTTGGGTAAATTAATACTCTAGTTCAATTTCACTAGGTGTTAAACAGAATCTCGGTCATGTCTGGTCTCTCGGACCACATAACTTAGATAAATTAATACTCTAGTTCAATTTCACTAGATGTTAAACAGAACCTCGATCATGTCTGGTCTCTCGGACCACATATCTTTGGTAAATTAATACTCTAGTTCAATTTCACTAAGTGTTAAACAGAACCTCGGTTATGTCTGGTCTCTCAGACCACATACCTTAGGTGAATTAGTACTCCAGTTCAATTTTAGCGATTCAGAGGGTTAACCTCACTTATTTCCATTGTTGCTTTAGCTTGTTTTATTCGATGGGTTTAAACCTCCGATGGGTTTAAAAATTAAAACGTTGTAAGAAAAACAATTGGGCATGTATGAGGAAAAATTCGAATATTTTCATTAATTGAAATAGAAAGTACATTATGCTTAAGCTTCGAATGCCATTACAAAACAAGAGAAACCTAAAGTCCTAGCACTAAGTCTCAGCCATTGGAGGTGGGAGGTTGTTGTGTTTTCTCAACTCAGCCTCCTTGGATCCAGTTTCAGTCACTGAAGTTGCAGCTTCATTGGCTTTGGCAGCATCCTCGGCCCTAGAAGAGTTGGCTGCCTCTTTATCCTTATCCCCGTTTTTTACCACTTCTTCCTCCTGATCCTTGTTGTCAGCCTCAGATGGAAGAAGGGACTGGTCGGATGTTTCTAGGACATGAGATGACAGAGGCAGAAGAACAGCTGGGACTTCACGAATATCGGGATGAAAGAAAACATTCCCAAGCTGCCTTAACTCTGAGTCGGCAGGGACTCCTGCAAGGTCAAGGGCTTCCACCCATGTAGCCTTACAGTAGTCTCTGAACACCTCGGCCAACTCCTCAGCTAGCCTTATCTCGGTTTCTTCGATCCCATGGAGGTAAGATGCATTCTTCTCAGCCTCGGCCGCCTTCTCATCATTTCGAGCAGATTCCTTAGCTTTCTCTAAGTTTGCCTTGAGCTCTAGGACTAGCTGCTTTTGAATTGCCAGCTCTATCTCAGTAATATGCAGTTTCTTCCGCTGGTCCTTGGCTTGGTCTTGGGTGCTCTTCAGCCCAGCCTCGACACTCCTCCTCTGCCTTTCCTCAATGACCAACTTCTTGGCCAGTTCTTGTTTCTCATGCCTGATGATCCCTAGTGCCTTCTTAGCCTTTGTACGAGATTGGGCCTTAGCCTTGGCCTGGCTACGAGCTTCCTTAACCCAATCTTCGGCCACATAAATCTGTTGAGTGACCTGCACAGGAAAAATAAGAGAATTTCATTAAAATAGATTGAAGTAAAATAGAATTTTTAGTGAATTAACTTCAATTTAGAAGAGTTAATCAGAAGCTTACCATGGTAAGGTCTTTTTTCAGAGACATGAAAAGGTCCGTCTACCTCTATGACCTGACAGACTCCATGTCACGGGGCAGAAGTAGAGGCTGCTCCAAGGCTTTGACAATGTAAGCCGAGCGCCCAACTCCCTAATGGAAGAGTTCCAAGGAATAGGAGCGTCGTCTAACTCCAACTGGGGAACCTAGGTGCGCGGTTGGCAGATGTCAAGAGTGTTAGGGTCTTCCCTGCTGTCGGTTGGGGAAGCCCATTTGTCCTTAGTGTTCTTTTTTTGTTTGGCCCCTTTTTGCAGAGGCACCTCGTCCTCCTCCAAGTCTACTATTTTTCTTTTCCTCTTTAAATCAGGATTAGGAAGCAGGCCGACTGTGGTTGTGGGAGGAGGAGGAGGGGGAGGATTTTCAGAAGCTTGGGACTTAGGTGCATCCTTAGAAGGTGCACCCTTACTCCTTCTTGCTAGAATGTCCCTTAGGCCTTTCCTCGGGTTCAGAGACATTTCTTCTTCTTCTTCTATGCTCTCGGAGTCTAGGATATTAAGGGGTTTGTCTGGCATCTTCTCTTCTTCTTCAAAATGAAATTGATCTATCTCAGTTTCAAGAGACAGATGAAAAGAGGCAGTTTCCTCCCTTTGAATTGCCAGTTAGGGGAGAGCTTGCTGAAGGGGCCATTCAACTGGGGGAAGATCTTTTTTGGCTAGAAACCCCGGCCGAGACACGTCGATCTTGTGGATTCTTGGGTCACCTGCTCGGATTGCATTTCTGACCTCTTGGAAATTGTTCGACAAAGGAACAAAATCCAGTACCAAATGAACAGCACACAGTTAACCGTCTTCGCTCACAAAGATCTCGGATCTAAGCAGCTTGTTAAGGCCCACAGCGTTCACGAGGCTAATTTTAGGAGCAACGTGTTTTCTATTTGTAGAGACAGTTGAGAAACACAAGTGCGATTAGATCAGTAGATCATATTAGAGGAAAGAAGTGAAACAGCAAAGCAAATCAAAACCTAGAATCTAAAATCTACGTTAGTGTAACCTAATCCTAAAGCATCCCACCTAACTCTCCCTCTTTTGTCAGACAATGGTAGCCGTTATGCCACTCCTTGGAAGCAATGACGTAATCGTCCTTCATGCCTTTATTGGACTTGGGAAGACACGACACGAGTTTGACGATAGGGGGACTTGGATTTTAGATAATATCCCCCGTCAGCGAGAGAGTGACATTCGTTCATGTGTACGACGTCATGCCAGGTGAGTTACAGGTCCATCATTCGGTTGAGGGCGTCTACACAACCTAAAACCCTAAATAGGTTGGGTGTGCATTGATGTGGGCATAACTTATGATTCCGAAGATACTCTCGAGTCACTTTGCCCATGGGAATGGTCATTCCCCCTTCTATAAAGGCGATCACAGGAATGACCACCTCACCCGTTTTCCTATCAGTTAATATCTTTTCATGCAGACAGTATTGTAAGTTTACTTCCTCGGGTATATGATATTTCACTTTAAAAGCTTTTATGGTAGCAGGAGACTCAACCAGATACTTAAATCTACCCATCTAGGTATGTAAGGGAATGAAAGGTAAAGTTCCTAGTAGGTGGAGAGATAGAATGTTATAGGCCAAGGAGCTCGGTCGAGAAGAAAGTAAATTAGAAGTTAAAAACTTACAAGAGTAAATGCCGATTCTATCCCAGTTACTTCTTAAAAATCTAACGTTTTTAGGAAAAAGATTTAGAGATTTCTGAAATGAGAGATGCTTTGAAGACTTGGGCGCTCAGGATCTTTTGGTAACTTGAGAATATGTGAAGTAAGTAAAAGTAATCCCTCGACGGCATTTTATATAAGAAGAGAGAGTGAGTGGGAGTTATCTTGCTCAAAATTCAAGGGGAAATACCGACCGCATGATCTACATCTCACCGTTGATTAAGGGGACAAGGTGCCGCCTGGAGCAATAAATGACGTATTGTGATTTCTGTAGTGTCAGTAATAATTGTGGGACACATTAGGCAATGTTCCTACATGTGTAAACTGAAGAAATTTGTGGACTTAACACTTTAGGAAATCAAAATCCCACTTTTCTCCTAGGATAGGAGGAGAAAATCAGAATTTTAAGGGGTTATTGTAGGGACCAGAGGCCCAAATATAAATTTTGGGCCGTAGGCTTGTCCAAGGAGATACAACTATCCAAGGATAGAAAATAACGAAGAAAATGCATAACTGCGAGCCTTACAAGTATTTGGCAAGTGTGTAAATTGAGAGGAGTTGTCTGAGGTGGATTACATCCTCGGATAGTCAAAGAGAAAGCCAGGATATGCATTCTGGTGTTTATTATGATATTTTAGGGGACTCTTCTGGTAAAGGAGCATCTTGTAAGCACATAGGATAGGTGGAAGCAGAAGGATATTATAGAGAAAGTTGTTACACCGCATTAATTGCGCTGCAGCTAACCCTCTGGCCGCATTAATGAGGAAAAGACGTCTCAACAGTGATTTTCAACCTTTACAGCTGCTATCTGAAGACTTCAAGGCGAGGTTGATAGGACAAGTATCAAGAGGGAATCATCTGACTGGCACGTGGGAGAAAAGAGAGTATAAAGAGAGAAGGAGGCAATGAGAAAGGGGATCGAAGGATCTTGGGAGAAAAACAGTAGTCACAGAGAGAGAAAAAGAGATACAAAGTTTTATGCATATAAGAAATTATAACTATCCTCCTCGAACTGAGCTGAGGACGGTTTTCTATAACACCACTACTCTATTTCTGTCTTTTTGTTTATTAAATACACTTGGATAATTCTTGAACTCACTTAAACCCCAGTCTTTCCAATCCATACTCTATAAATTCATTGTTAGGACTTTTTGGGCTTGAGTCCATCCAGCTCGTGGGCCTAGCCTTCAAAATTGTGTCCTTACAATCTGTTTTCCAATCACTTTCCACAATAATAAGTTTCTTGTTAGCAACTAACAACATAAGTATATTCATTCTTTGTTGAATGAAGTATGAAATTGCCCCCGCCCCAAAAAAAAAATATTATTTATTACAATTAGCTAACACAATCTAAAATAAAATTTTACACTGTTAATTTTTTTTTCTTTGGTGAAATTTTCATGTTAATATAACTAACTGCTACATGTCAAATTCATTAAAATAATATATATATATATATATATATATATACACACATACATATTTCAATATATATTACAATTCAAAACCTATAATTAAAAGAAAAATAATATTAGCTAGCAAGAAAGATAATAGGATCTCATTCATCTTTTAATAATTTATTCTCTTTGATAAAAAAATTGGTGCATATATAATAAATTACGGAGATAATTACATATTAACTGTAGAGTAATTATATAAGTTATGGAGTATGATATCATTTTCAAGTTAAACTTGGAAGTTTCATCTAAGTTTTCATAGTATAGTTTTAAATTATAACAATTTTAACATTTTGGATTGTATAGTAACCAAAATAACAAAAATTTACATAATTAATTAGTTAATACTTTGCAAGTACTTATTTAATTAACTACTAAAAAATCTTTCCATTGATATTTGGTAAGTAGAATTTTGAATTTGAAAAACATAGGGTTTATATGATGAATATAATACCTTTATACCTTTATGGGTTTTCATGCATTATAATTTAACATAGTTTTCAAATGAATAGCTTTTTACTTTTGAAATCTGTCACATACATTCGGATGCAATTATTAACATGCATGTGTGTTAATAGTGTGTCATACATAAATTTTGCCCCTAAATTGAAACTCTGACAGTCACTTATACATTCTATTAAAGCAATTTGAGGTTCATAGGAATGTCTATGATGGTTGACCAACGGGTAATGTTGTGTTAGTGAGTTCCAGTTAACTCAACTGGTAATGTCTCTGATGGTTGAATAAGAAATATGGAGTTCAATCCTCGTCTACACCAAAAATTGATTGGTATCTTAGTCTGATAATAAAAAACTATCATTTAGAGCGGACGTCATAGGTTGAAACTATCTCAAAAAAAAAAAAAAAATTAAGCCTTTCTTTCTTCTTATCAAAAATTTAAAAAAAGAAAAGAAAAAAAAAAAGCATCTTTTTCTTGCTCACAATAGACATGTTACGGTTCAACCCCACCAATACCAACAACCAATTAGAGTTTCAATATGATGATAAAAAACTAATTATTATAAAGTGGAAATTATAGATTGAAATACTAATCTATATGAGAAGAAAGACATGCGAAATGTCCATAGGAAGCAATGCACAGTTGAGGTTGGAGGGGAGATTCCGTCCAAGGAGGTGGTGCCTGTTGCTGTATTTCGAGCACTATGTACCACCTCTCTTGAAACAGGAAGCTCCACTGTGACCTCATTTCTCTTTCCCAGCTCAATTGAATCATCATCTTTCATTCTTTTGTGTCACACCTAGAAGCAATTGAAGGGCTTCATGTCACAGAAGGATGGCTCTAGCTGAGACTATGCATACATAATGTAACCCAGCCACTGTCATCTCTCCTATGACCAGAATCTCTCAATCCTTTGAAAGGATTCCTTTCACTGTCTTCCTTACAGCTTTCTCTTTTCCTTGCCTCTCATACTTAAAGGCCAAAATTAAGCTGAGGCTCTTTCTCTGTATCTTCATGGAATAACACAATGAAATTACTCATACAATACAATGAAGTTGCTAACATTTTTTAGGGGATTTTTCCGTCAAATAGTTCGATAGGGAACGGTCATATAAACATGGTCAATGTTCTAAGTTTTAAAATACCTTCTTCGAATATGAAAGATGAAACTTGCTGGTAATTAAGTTTGCATTGGAGAGTAGTTGTTAGGAAAAGACAGGACAACTTTTTGACCCTTTCATCAGTTTTGCCGTAAGCTTCTCTTTAATCAGGATGACTCTGCTAGTCTCCTTAGTCCTTACCAATAACCTTCTCAGTTCTCACAACTAAATAGTCTTTCTATTTTTTTGAAATTTAGTTCTTTCATGATCATTGGGTGGAGACGTTTACTTTTTCTCAATTTTTTTTTTTTAATGAATACTTTTTCTCTTTTAATGATAACAAATATAGGAAAATTTAGCTGATGCCCTAAGCCCCTAAGTACATTTGTAAGTAAACCATTTTAAGAAAGATTTTATAGAAATTGAAAAAAAAAATATTTTGACAGTTTTTTTTTTCCCAAGAAAATAGTTCATTAACAAATGTCTTAAGAGTAACTATTAACATGACCCAACAAATATTTATTCGTGAAAGTCAATCAAAAAAGAAATATAAGCTATAGGTTAGTAGGACTACTAGGAAATATATTTTTTCAAACTTATTGACCAAGTGTTATAAGATGTTTTTTTTTTTTTAGAATATAATTTCTAAGAACTTATTAATACATTTTGTAAATAAATAAAAACAAAAAAAACAAAAAAAAAGTACATGCTTTCATGGAGTCTTAATTTTTAATATAAATTAATGATTTGATTAACTCTGAATTCATTTATTGCAATTAGAATATTTTTTTGATGAATTAGATAATTTTTCAATACACTTTGTGTGAGTTTGGATAGCACGTTTTGCGCGTTTTATAGTGCGGCTGCATTTTTTGTGTGGGTCCTATGTACTGTTCATGGGATCCACAAGTATGGATTTCAGCAAATTTTTCTTTAAAATTAGGTCTTACAGCACTATTCACATATTTAAAAATTATTTTGCTACAGTATTTTCAGTTTTCAGTTTTCAGCAATAAGCGGTATTCAAACAGTATCGATGATTTAAGATTAGATAAAGTGAGATTCAAATAATAACCCAATAGTAATTATATATTTTGTGATGCTTCATATTTGTGGTTTGAATATATCCAACCTTCCCTCTTCCACTATCTGCTTATCTCAAAAGAGCGGACCAAGTTAATTTGATCATTTTTTTTTTTTAATTTTTTGTTTTCATGCATTTTGGATTTAGCTGTCACAATTTTTAATGGTTTAGTATGTATTAAATTGGAGCAAAAAAATATTTACCTTATCAACGTATTAGAGAATTAACATGCAGCATACAATATACGTTGGTATATGATATGAATTACAGTATATCAAATTGGTATATTAAAATATGTATAGGCCCACACATATACGAGGGAATTTATTTTAGGCCTGCGAAAATTTATTAGATTTAGTCAAAAAGAACTTATCAACCCCTAAAAATATATACCTTATTAGTTGTTTTCATGAGAGGATAGGCTTACAATGTCCACTTAAAAAAAGAAAAAAAAGAAAAAAAAAAAAAAAAGAACTCTTTATCTTCTTTCTATCCACATGAATCATAAGACCACAATATGACGACAAAAACATCATTTATTTTTTATATATAGACAGAAACATCACTTTTTTGGTAGCCAATTTGAATGAAAACGTTATAATTATATTCTTAAGTCTTAACCGAATAATTATTTAGAATTACTTAATTATATTTGTTAAATATTATTACATAACTGATGATAAAAAAAAATATTAATTGAATATATTTTAAATTTGTAACAAATATTTTTTTAATATATACATATTTATAATTTTTAATAAGTTTTATAGAATATTCATATATCAATACATGATATATATAATGCACGATTAAAAAAAAAAAAAACTAAATTGACATGAAAATGATATGTTTGGAAACCACTTAAATAATATAATAAATGAATGTTTAATTATTTATTTATTTTTATTGGTGATACGATAATTTGTAAAGTTTATATAGTAAAATATGTAGTATTCTTAACATTACTGTAATGGTACATGCTTTGCATGGAATCCTAATTTTTAATTTATAATAATAATAATTTGACTGACTCTCTATTCTTTTATATATTATTGCAATTAGATTGTTTTGAATAATTAGATAATTTTTCAATTCACTTTATTACCATTTATGAGTAGGTAAAGTGAGGTTCAAGTAATATTTAGTGGTAATGACATATTTTACGAAGCCCATATTTGTGATTTGAACCCAGTCTGCCCCTCCCCTCACTACCCAATATCTACTTATCTCAAAAAAGAATTTGATTTTTTGTTTTATTTATTTTGGGTTTAGCTGTCACAATAATATTTATAATTGTTCAACTTGCACCACATGAAAAGGAATGTTGTTGTTAGGGGTGGTGGCATGTTGAGGCCAGGGTGGTCCTAGGACCACTTTGACCTTAAAAAATAATTTTATACATAATAATTTAAAATTTTATACTTGTCTACCCTTAAAAAAAATATTTGTGACCTCCTTGAGTTTTTTATTTTTATTTTTTTTATGGTCAATAGAATTAAACTTTGGTTCATAATTTGGTCCACTTAATAATATATTAGGTGGGAATTATGTAAGGATTGTGTGTAAAAGAGTGTGAAGAAAACTCAAGATGTGTGCATTCAAAGGAGTTTCACGATTGGATCTCACGACTAACTCGCAACTAGCAAGTCGCTAAAGTGGCACACGTGTGAAGCATGCAGGGAGCTGAAGGGTCACGACAGCTGGAGCACTATAGGACCAAAAATACAGTTTGGCCTGAAAGTTATCTCACGACTCAAACTCGCAACTCGTTCCAGTCGCGAGGCCAAGTCATCAGAATGTCTTGTTTGAATGAAAACTGACTTTTCACATTCCTCACATAACCTACTATAAATACCCTTATACCTACGAAATGTATAGGATTTCTAGAGAGAATTTTGAGAGAGAAACCCTAGAGAAAATCAAGATTGACTCATCCACAATTTTAGACATTTGATTATCTAAATTCCTCTATTCTCACCCTCTCCATTGACATATCCTTGAGAGGTACATTTCTCAAATCCTTATCTCACCATATCCATATCCATATCAGTAAGGAGGTATTTTGATGTTTGGGAAGCAGTTCGAAGATGATCAATTCACTCGGTTAATGCAATGGGCTTATTGCGGGATCTGGGAAGCTAAAGAAGACATGGTTAGGCTTAACTTTGTTGGAGCAAGAACCTTAGAGGGCTTAGGTACATTGGGTAGATTAGGCTTGGAGGATCTATTGCTATTCGTGTATCCCAACTTTATTTTTTAGTGGATCATTTGACTGCTTGGACGGCGGCAGAAAGGTTTTTTGTCGAGTTTTTCGGTTTCCTTTTTGATAACACATGCCGATGTTATCTTTGTGTTTGCATCTTTCTAACACTTGCTCTCTACCTCTAATTGCTGATGAGTTGTGATTAGTTATGGTGTAGAGTTGTTTGTTTGCTTGGATTTTTTCTTGTACCTATTATTCTGCACATATAATGTTTGGGTATAAGTGTGTGTTGGTTTAAATTGAAATTGAAAGTATAAACATTTATTAGTGTTTTACACACTAATCAAACTTTCAATCTGTAATTTTTTTATTTTATTTTTTATAATAATAGCAAGCCCAAATGCCCAATAAAGACCTTAGGGAAAAAAGCCCAAGATCAAGCCTCCCTTACTCACTACTCAATCGAATTTTTTAAATGAACAAAAAAAATAATAATAATTAAATTTTTATAAACTAAATACCCATCAATTCGCACCGCTGATTGAATCAAATTTTAAACCAAAATAATTCCTAACCTAAAGGGAAATAAGAACCTCAGTACTCAGCAGTCACTAGCCTCAACGTGCTGCTCGCTGCCGCCCCTGATCCTAGAGCACATCGGCGACAGCGACAATGAGATCCGTTGGCCCAGAGCAGCGCTGAAGGTAACCCAACCAGCCTATCCAGTTCTAAGTTCTCAACGTGCAGTGGTGCAGCTTATCAAGGAATTTCAGTTCTCTCTCTTTTTCTCTATGTCATCTCTGCTTTGAGAGCGGCGCTCTTTCTCTCTCTCATTGAAACTAAAAAAATCTGGTTCTCTGAATCTCTTTGGAATTGATTCAATTGAATAGCTTTGTCTAATTGCCTTTATTTGACTTTATTAGATTGTGAGTTTGTCGTTTTGTGTATGTTTTATATTTCTTTAATGTTTCACCCAAAAAAAAAAAAATATTTCTTTAATGTTTTGTGTAAGTGTGACTGTATAGTCTATATGTACTGTAATTGTTAAATTGTGTTGATTGGCTGGCGCTAGCTCTTGTCTCTTGAGTGGGGTGGATGGGACCAGCCGTGGCAGTGGATAGTTGAATTGGGGTAGTGGAGGCATTAAAAGTTAGTGGGCAAGACATTATAAAAGAAAAAAAAAAAAATTTAAATTATGTTAGGCAAAGAAAAAAAATAAAACTACTAAACAACTAATTAATAATTATAGAATTTTATGTATTTGCTTGTATTTTTGTTGTGGTTTTTATTGTCAATATATGAATTTCTTTTGTTATTAAATTGTGTAATTTATGCTTCTTAAGGACTACTTTGAAAAAAATTATTGGAGCCGCCACTAATTGTTGTGGATTTAAACCGAAGTAGAAAGATGTTTTTCTTATGTGTACGGTACTATGTATTAGAAATTTTTCATGCAGTACGTGTATAATATAAATCATATATTGAATTGTTTTATTAATATTTATAGGCCCATATGTATGAATTTATTTTAGGCCTGTGCAAATTTATTTGATTTGACCAAAGGAATTAACAACTGAAAAAAGGAGAAAAGCTAAGAGCATTGGCATCCAGGGATGCATAAAAAAAAAAAAAAAACTTATTTTACATCTTCAAACATTACTTTATTTATTTTACCAACTCATTTTACAACTTACCTTACATCTCAATTTTTATTTTTATATACAATTCAAGAAAATAATATAAAATAACTAATAAAATAATAAAAAGTATTTCTCTCTCTCTCTCACTCATACACAACCTCTAGATTAAATATTTTTTTTATTACAACCTATGAATAGTAAGGTTGTATATATGCAACCTTACTATTCATAGTTTGCAAATTTTTTTAATTATACAAACATGGATAGAGTGGGTTTTTGCTGTCTTGGGTTGTAAAATAGCAAATGGGAGTGTTTACACCCTCCAATGCTAGTGCTCTAACGAGTTGGAGAATTGATTTAGGAAGTTTTTTTAAAATTTTTTATAAGAAAATAAAAAAAGTAAGTAATTTTTTTGATAAATTTTTATATTTTCTATAAAAATAGTGCCAAAATTTTGTTAAAATAATTAATTAACAAATACCCTATATATATAGGGTATTTGTTATATATATATAAAAAGCCAATATAGGCTTACCAAGCATGTTCACCTTCTTCTTTTACCAAAAAGTTGGCGAAGGGAAACCATGTTTAATTCCGCTTTTCAGTAAAAGTTTTTATTTCAATAAAATAATAATAATAATAAAAAGTAAAGGGGTGGCCAAGGCAAAGGCAATCCTCTTTATGCGACAACCAGTTTTTGAATCTTTTGAAACAAAGCATTGTGGCCCCTCTATTCAACCACTCTGAACTACAGATTACAAGAACCAAACAAATTAACCAGCAAATGAGAACTCAGAGCAACAACTCTCTCTCTCTCTCTCTCTCTCTCTCTCTCTAGAGAGAGAGAGAGAGAGAGAGACAACTCTGAACCACTCTGAATCTTTTGAAACAAAGCATTGTGGCCCCTCTCTATTCAACCACTCTAAACTACAGATTACAAGAACCAAACAAACTAGCAAATAAGAACTCAGAGCAACAACTCTCTCTCTCTCTCTCTCTCTCTCTAGAGAGAGAGAGAGAGAGAACTCTGAACCACTCCTTTGAATCTTTTGAAACAAAGCATTGTGGCCCCTCTCTATTCAACCACTCTAGAACAGATTACAAGAACCAAACAAACTAGCAAATAAGAACTCAGAGCAACAACTCTCTCTCTCTCTCTCTCTCTCTCTCTCTCTCTATATATATATATATGGGATTTAAAAAGTTGAAAAAAAGAATTGTTCAAAAAAAATTAAAAAAATACTATGGTACTTAAAAAGTTGAAAATTTGACATAAAAGTGAATAAAAACAAAAATTATTGTCAGAAAAAAATGTAAAAATATGGGATTTGTGAATTTTGATACATGCCCTACTAATTAGAAGTTGAAGAGATTTGTGTCGAGGAGGAGATGACCCAAGCCGATCCTTTGCATTGCATATGTAACCCAGCTTGGGCCATCTCCCCTGCGACACAAATCCCTCAACTCCTTTTCCTTCCTCTGCTTCCTCTTTTCCATGCCTCACATTATGCCTCAAAAACTTCATTTTATAGACCAAAATTTGGGATCTTTTTTTGTCCCTTCATGTAATAATACAATGAAATTACTCAGACAGTGCAATGAAGTTGCTTACATTTTGGTCATTGGTCAAAGTTCAATGTCTTAATATTTTTCTACTTCACATATGAAACTTATTTCTTTTAGCTTTCTCTTTTCCATGACTCTCCTACCTTAAACTCCACGAAATCTACAGACCAAAATTAAGCCGCGGACTCTTTCTCTCTATCTTCATGGAATATTACTAATGCAATAAAATGATGAAGTTGCTAACGTTTCGGAGGGGCTATTGCCGTCAATGAATTGAGTGGGAACATTCAAACGCATGGTCAATGTTCAAAGTTACAATATTTCTACTTCAAAGTTCAAATACGAAACTTGCAGGTAATTAAGTTCGCTTGCGGAGTAAGTTGGCATTGGAAAGTTGTTGATTAGGAAGAGACAACAGAAACCTCGTTTCTCCATTGGTGACTGCTGAGTAATTAGGAACGGTCATAAGCATGGTCAATTCGTCGTTATATATGCCGCTTTTAAAGTCATCCTGATATATCTTTCTACCTTTTTTTTTTTTTTTTTTTTGGAGATAAAATATTTAATTCTTTCAAGTTCATTTGGTGCAAACCGCGCGTGTTTTTTTTTTTTTTTTTTGGATAGATACAAATGCTTAATTGTTGATATCAACTTTTTTCCCTCTTCATTGCTATATGAATTTTCTATAATTTTTATTTTGTCAATACACATTTTTTTTATAAATTTTAATTTAAGTGTTAATTTATCTACTTTTAAAATTTTCAATCCACACACTTTAAAAAGTTTAAGTTTTACAAATTTCAGTTTTTTTTTTCATGTGAGTTAAGATTTTTAGTTTAGTATTTATTTTACTTTTTAATGACACTCTTACGAGTTTGTTTGTCAATTTAGTTACAAAGCATTTGAAGATCTCATATATAATAATCTCAAGCAACTTTACTCCACACATAAGATTAACACTTAGGCATGTTTGGATTGAGGGGGAAGAGAGGGAGAGTAGAGTAGAGTTTGTTAAAAATAGGCTAATTTTACTCTACTCTACTCTACTCTACTCCTCCCTCTCCTTCCATCCAAACGGACTCTTTCTTTGTTTACATTATGCATTAGGAAAGTCAAAATAATGCTCATAAGCCTCAAATGCCATGTTTTATCTCCTCAAAATGCCCATTCCTTTTCAATTTTTTCCTTTCAAAATTTAAGTGTTCTGGTAATATATTATACTACTAAATGCATATAGATAGTTAATTGTCATTACTTATTAATATAGTGACAATAGATAGTTAATGTAGATCAAATTCTTTTACCAATAATTTACTAAAAATAACAATCTATTTTCTAAACTAGAAGAAATTAAAAATTCTACTTCATCTAAAATTCTATTAGCAAAAGTTTCAAGTATAGAATTTAAAATATATTTAATATTAATTTTGATTGTATATCATTATTTTATGTTTTAATATGTAAAATTTATATATTACACACCATGCTCATAAAAAGTGACTCAAATGTAGACATGGCAAAACTGGTCAGAATTTTCTGATCCGACCCGACCCGACCCAAAAAATACTCGACCTGAACCCTACTTTTTTGACCCGAAGCAAAAACAGGATAACCCGTGACCTGACCCATGTTTTTTGCGAGTCAACCCGACCCGACCCGCGACCCGACCCGAACTATTTTTTTAAAACCTTTTTTTTTTGGGTAAAAAAAAAAAAAGTAAAAAAGTAAAATTAAGACAATATTGGTTTAAATGTTTATTGTGAACTTCAAGGAAATAATTGATACATTTACATAACTGCATGCAAATTAATTGAAAGATAAATGGTTGAGCATTCTGTAATGAGTAAATAATTTTAGATATCAAATAGCAAAGTACATGCTAAGATAATCTGGTTACAGTAGAGTTTCAAACATAGATTTAAAATTGTAGACATGTGTGAGAAACATTCACAAGTGTGAAAATAGTGAAGTTAAAATATCAAATTAGCATTAATTATGAATGCTTAGACCTATTTTTTAATAATTTATGTCTAAAATAAACGGTTTTTCAAAATAAATTATAATATTTCCTAGAGTGTGTGTTTCTTAACAATGATATGATATTCATAAAAGAGACCATGCATAAATAAGTAAGTAATCAAACTTGATTGTATTTCAAATTGAAATAGAGTGACAACCACAATTGATATATTATAAAATTAATTTTAAAGATTGTAAATTTCTTATATGTTTTTATTCTATATTAAATGAGTTATTCATTAAGTCATTTGTAATTTTGTTATATATTTTGGAATGTTGATATTGTGTAGAAATAAA
Organism: Lithocarpus polystachyus; assembly: GCA_033629205.1. Classification (NCBI taxonomy): domain Eukaryota; kingdom Viridiplantae; phylum Streptophyta; class Magnoliopsida; order Fagales; family Fagaceae; genus Lithocarpus; species Lithocarpus polystachyus. The sequence continues at coordinate 83,830,000 of CM066163.1, forward strand.
ACTTGTGTATTTTTTTTACTTATCTTTGTGTTATTTTGTTTTAAATAGCAATGTTATGATTTGTATAATTTTAAAATTATTGAATAAATATTAATAAGTTTAATTGAGTTCATTCTTGATATAAGTGGTTAATTCAAAATAATGCATTTTACATCAAGTAATTTGTTGCATAACTTTCCAAATGGCAAATACATGTTGTTATCTTTATAAAAATAAAAAAGAAAAAAGAAAAAAAAATTCATGTGAAAAATACGGGTCAACCCGACCCGACCCGACTCAACCCGCAACCTGATTGACCCGAACTCATTTTTAACCCGCTTAAAATGACCCGTTTTTAACCCGTGACCTTTTTGACCCGCAACCCGATTGATTCGACTTGAACCCGATCCGACCCGCCCGTTTTGCCATGTTTACTCAAATGTATGTATTAATTTATGTCGTAACATTAATATGTTTTATAATATGACTAACTAATTATTAATTTAGTTTTGAATCTTTTAATTTATTTACATATATCTTTTTAAGTAAACTGTGCATAACGGGCTTTTAACTTGTACATATATATTTTATTATTTTTTCTAACTTATTCATGAAGTGTCACATATATAATTTCTAGGAATGTATGTAGTAGATTTTCATGCATGTTTCAAACACGTCGTCATTCCATGACAATTTGTTGGCTATATTAATTTTTTATAATAATTTGATTAATACTAATTTTTTTATATTATATATCGTGATTAGATAATTTTTCAGTATCTTTGGATACACTAGCATGGTAGATTCAATAGACTTTAAAGACGTGCCATATATAAGTTTAGAAGTCCTAAATTTCATCTAGCACACAACTAATTAATTCATTTAGTTTCCTCTTTACCATGACTTCTCTTTCTTGTAAACCCAACAATATTTGTAAAGTATAATTAATTAGTTGGACTCTTTCTCTCCATCTTCATGGGATTCTACAAATTACAAATTTAAAATGTTCTTCAAGAAATGACTTCAAGCGTCTAGGCAGTAACGAATGACTTGTCATTGTTGGCTATCAAGACATCGCTTACATAAAACAAACAAGGCCACAAATGATGAACCTTGAGTACAAGTAAATAATGGGTAATCATAATGAGACTGAGAAAAGCCATGTTGCTTTTGGGAAATTTTAGACTCCGGTTGATAGAATTAACAAGTTTTAAACTCACGTTGTTAATTAGATTTATTATGAATAAAACTTGTTAAAACAAACAAATATCAATATCATGTCAAAATCATGCAGTGGAAAAGTAAATAAGACAAGATATGATTATCTAGGAAAACCAATGAAACAAACTAGTCTCATAGTAATAAACTTGGGGGAAACCTTCCCGAAAAGCAATTTACTATAGTATAGAGAAGTTTCAGATCTAGTACAAAACCTTTGTCCCTAGACTCTACAATCTCCGAAGATGAACTTACAACAGAAACCTTTTACCGCTTCAGAACCTCTGAATTCTTCAATATATGAATGCTACTCTTTTGCACGGATCCCAGTACATGACTAACCAAATAAGCACGGCTCTTAGTACGTGACTAACTCACTAACTTGAAGAAAGATGCTGGCTGCAAAGTTCTTCACTTCATCAACAATGAAGATAAAAAAGCACTTGGTTACAAAACCCTAAAACGCAAAAATGCAGTAGCTTCTTTTAGAGAGAATAAGGCACCGGTCACCTTTTGCATGTACTCTCCTTGTATTCTCTTATGTGACAGCCTTAAAAATAAGCATTATATATGTCTAAAATTGTGAGAAATGAAACCCTACACAAATTCATAAGCATGGGCCGAAAATCAGATCTGTAAATTTGAATTTCGTAATTCTCGATAGATACCTCGACAGATAGTATCTGTCGAGCCTCGATAGATAACTATCTATTGAGCAGTTATTGAGTTTTAATAAATCAGCACCACTTCACTTGTTTTTTGGACAGATTTGCATGGCTTCAATACTAGACTTGAACTATTGTCATTTGAAGTATTAAACACATCCTAGATTTACCCAATTACAAGTAAAGTGTGTTTTGTCAAAGGATTAGTCAATTACACAAAATATGTCCTTAACATTTGCAATCACGTTGTAGGAAATTTTGATAAACACAGGTGTGATGCTTACTTGAGTCCATAAAAGGACTTGTGCAATTTTGCAAATTAGAGGCTAAGATTGAGATTGACACTCCCCATGACCATGGAACCTAGGAGGAAGAGACATGTACACTTCTTAAAACAATTCGCCATGTAAAAAGGCAGTTTTCACATCGAATTGAACAAGATGCCATCTCTGAATGGCAACAATAGCAAAAAAAAGTTAAGCACAATAACAAATTTGGCCATTGGAGAAAAAGTCTTGAAATAATCAAAATATTGGATTATTGAGTGTAGCCCTTTGCCACGACTCTTGCATTGTAACGTTCAATGCTATCTTAGGATAGGATATCTTTCTCCGAAGAAGGATATATTAAAGAGATGCTTAAGAAATTTGAGATGTCAAATTACAAGCCAACAAACCGCCTCGTAGAATGTTTGAGTTAAATTGTTAAATCATGACGATGGTAAGAAGGTAAATCTAATATTTTTTAAGGGTCCGTTTGGTTAGAGGAATAGAAAAGTGAGATGATGGAAAATTGTGGGAGGATGGAAAATATTTAGTTTTCCCTCTTGTATGTTCGGTTGGAGGGGTGGAAAAGTGGGAGAGTGGAAAACTCATTTGTTTGGTTGGAGAGAAAAAGGGAAGGATGGACAATGTAATTTATAGAAATTGACTATTATACCTTTGTTACATAATATGTAACAAATAGATTTATTTGTACTCATTGTATAATATAAAATTTATCACATCATATATATAAATTTATATTATTATTTTTATTATTATAATGTAAAAATTAGATCAGGTCACATTAAAAAAAAAGAGAGAGAGAGAGAAAGAAGAGAGAAGAGAAGGTTTAGGTCACATTGAAAAAAAAAAACGTTTAGGTCTGAAGAAAGAAAAGAAAAAGAAAAATAAAAAGAACAATGTTCAACAGGTCACGTTGAAAAAAAAAAAAAAAAAACAAACGTTCAGGTCTAAAGAAAGAAAAGAAAAGAAAAGAAAAAAAGAACAACGTTCAAGTTTGAAGAAAGAAAAGAAAAGAAAAGAAAAAAAAAACAACATTCATCGTCACGTTGTAAAAAAATAAAAAAGAGAAGAAAACGTTGAAAAAAAAAAAGGTAGGAATAGGGCATTTTTGTTAAAGTGCTGTTATAGCACTTTTCTCTCTAGATTTTCCTTTCGATTTGGAAAAAAAAAAAAATGTGGGCTCGGAGAGAAAACTTTCTCCTGGGTTTTCTCTCCTTCCTATTTTCCTTCCCCAAACGAATAGTGAAAAACAGTATTTTCCATCCTATTTTCTTCCCTTTGTTTTCCATCTTCCCTGTTTTCACTCCAAACGAATGGAGCCTAAGAGTTTAGGTGGAAGTCTGAGGTACTTAATATGCACAAGACCAAATACTTTCTTTTGCATTGGACTCGTTTGTCGCTACATGGAAGTACCAATCATGACCCATTTGAAAATTGCTAAGATAATTCCTTACTTAATTTGTGAAAGGTACACTTGATTTTGAGTTCTTTTTCACATTCTTTACACGTTATGTTGACAATCATATTTTAATAGAAAGCATTGTCGTTCCTCTTTACACCAACTCTTAGCTATAGATTACAAGAACCAAACTCAAAGCAATAGCTCTATTAAAGGATTAGTCAACAATACCCCTACAATAAATTGAATTGAAACGAGATGGAACAAATGTATGTTGTTGCAGTAACTTTGACAAACAACTTTATATGCCCCATTATTGCTATGATGATACAATTCTTTCCGGCAATCCTCACCAAAAAAGAGAATATGTACACTCCATAGGAGGAGAGAGCTTCTTGCTTCAACACTGCATTGGATAGGAAAGTCTTGAGCACTACTAGCAGGAATTTCAGCGCTATTGAAGTTACCAACGCATCTCTCTTGGGCCTTTTGTACGTACCCACATAGCACCATAATACAATCTTCGTAAAGGTACCTGTACGCCCATGACATTGATAATGGCAAAATACATTGGCATCAAATGTGATTTTGGATTTGCTTTCAGCTGATACTTTGAAAGTGGGTAACACTAGTTGAGTTGTATTTTTCTAAAAGTGAAGCTTTAAAACAAAATGCTTAAACTACTGTCATCTTTACTATAAAATGCTTACAAATTAAGATTTTGGTAAAAGCTAGTAGATTCCTTACATGCACCATTTTTACATCAATGGTTGCATCCCAGGAGCTAATAGGCTTATCCCAGGAGAAGTTTGGGGTTTGAAAAGAATTGGACCCTCGTAAGAATACCATCCATAGTTGCCACAGAAATATATCTATCTCTTATTATATGACTCCAACTATTGCATAATCTAAACATTATTTAAACCTCAAGGCCCTCTAGGGACGAAGCCAGAGCCAAGGGAGGCGGCTTTACGGTTGGCTGTGTGCAGTGATTTCAACCTTTGACTCTGCTACCTATTTAGCTGCTGAGGTTTTTTTTTGGTAAAAACAAAATTATTTTTGTTTAGAATTTTTTAAATAACAGGGTTTTTTTTATTTTAAATAAAATTAGTTAATTGAGCTTAATTTTATTTATTTTTTTAAGTTTTACTATTAGTAATTTTTTTTGTTGAGCTATTTTTTTAGGGCTTGTATATTTTGTTTTAGATTTTAGATCTATAAATTTTTTTATAATCACTAAGATGAGAAAAATATTAGCGCTACAAACTTTTTTTTTTATTATAAATTATTAATGTAATAAGTGGTTATTAGTAAGTAAAAAAAATGATGTGAGTCGTGGGTCCATGTGCAAACCAATAAGAATTTGCTATCAAAACAATTTGTAAAAAAGTTGTAAAAAAGTTTGTGAGTATAACATTTCTCTTAAAAGAATCAATAATATCATTTAAGGAAAAAAAATGTAATTTTATAGAACAAAATTGCTAAAATTAGTACACACACATATGTCCCTGAGTCCCTCAGTCCAAAGCTAGCTATGTCCCCCAGTCCAAAGCTAGCTATGTCCCTAAGTCCCTCAACCTTAAGATATAAAAACCATGTATCTCTCACTCTGTGTATATGAGAGAGAGAGAGAGAGAGAGATCAGACATAAACAAAATAATAGTGTTTATTATACACACTTCAGAGCAATTTTTGTGAGTGTCTAAATGTGTGTGCAACAATGTGTATGAAACAAGAATTTCCCAAAACATCCACTCCAATCAGCATGGCATAGTAGAGGTTAAAGTGGGGCATTTGGTCGAGGAGAAATGGTGCCTATTGCTGTAGTAATTCAAGCACTAGGTGCCACCTCTCCTGCGACAGGAGCTCCACTACTGCAACCTCATATCTCTTTCCCAGCTCACTTGATCATCATCTTAATTTGCGTATACGTGTACTTACTAGAAGTTGAAGGGATTCATGTCACAGAAGGATGGCCCTAGCTGAGCTTTTGCTTGTATGACCTAGCATGGGCCATCTCTCCTGCGACAGGAATCCCTAAACCTAGCATGGGCCATCTCTACATGCCTCTCATCATACCTTATAACATTCATTTTATAGACCAAAATCTGGGCTCTTTATCTGTCCCTTCATGTAATAATATATACAATGAAATTACTCCTATATTGCAATGAAGTTGCTTACATTTTGGACAAAGTTCAAAGTCCTAGAATTTTTCTACAATGAAACTTGCTGATAATTCCTTTAGCTTCCTCTTTACGATAACTCTCCTAATACCTTGTAAACCCCACGAAATCTATAGACCAAAACTATCTATTTTCATGAAATATTACAATGAAATTACTAGTGCAATGCAATGAAGATTACAGGGGCTTTTGCTGTCAATGAATTGGGTGGGAACGGTCATAAATCATGGTCAATATTCATTGTTATACAATTTCTACTTCAAATACGAATTTTACTAGTAATTAAGTTTGATTTACTGAGTAAGTTGGCGTTGGAGACTAGTTGTTTTGGAAGAGACCGTGGAACTCGATGCTTTCAGTTTGGCCGTAACGTTCTCTTCTTCTTCTTCTTCTTCTTCTTTTTTATTTTATTTATTTGTTGGTGACTTGTTGAGTGATCAGGAACGGTCATAACTTAAGCGTGTTCAATTCCTCGTTATGCCTACTTATTTTGAAGTCATTCTAATCTTGTTACCTGAAATTTCTATTTCTAAAAAAAAAAAAAAAAAAACATATTTAGCTCTTTCATGTCCATTGGGTGCGTATTATTATACTTCCACTTCTTTTTTCTCGTTTATTAATGTTAATGATGTATTAATTCCTGGGATGACTAAGAAAAATATAGCTAATTATAATTAGCTTGGTAGGACCATTAGGAAATATATATATATATATATATATATTAATATGTTGTATATGATTTTTTTTTATAGGACACGTCGTATACGATTATGTGTGTATCATAGAAATTATATCAAATTGTGGTATCAATATGTATCAACCAACAATTCATAGACGTACCAATTCATAAACGTGTGAATTTATTTAACGCCTATGAAAATTTATAAGATTTTTCCAGATCTTGTTGGGCTTAACAATTTAAAAGGAGCCACACCTAGTTTTTTCTCCTCGAGGTAGGAGCCTTTCCCTCTCACCCTGGGTGAGTATTTTCTTCCACTGAGCAGAGCCGAGTGGACCCTCACCCCATATTCTAATATATTCTTCTCTGTTACCTACTACCTACAATCCTCTGATACCTACAACCCTCACTTTTTTATTATTCTTTCTTCTTTTTTACCTACGACCCTAAACACACCTATTGCATTTCCCTAAGAGTGGGACTTGTTTCTTTCGTCTCTTTTTCTCCTAGGCCTTATCCTACGGGAATTGAGAGCTGGTGCCGAGAGCCTTGTCCTTGCCAAGGGTGAAGCGTAATGGAATCTGAACTGCTAGATTGTATTCAGAGAATGCAGCTAACGGCGGAAGAAGATGAAGCTATTACAGTACGTCCAATTAGGAGAAAGGAGATTCTGGAAGAGTACTCTCTAAGTTTAATTGGTAAGTTTCTTACAACCAGACCAATTAACATTAGAGCTGCTAAAAATTTACTGAGATCAATGTGGAAACTGGGAGACGATTTGAAGGTGGTGGAAGTGGGTGATGGTGTACTACAATTTAAATTCTCAATGGAGAGCCAATTAAACTGGGTGTGGAATAACAGTCCTTGGTGTTTCGACAACCAAATCCTTGCCTTACGGAGATGGGAAAAAGGCATGACTGCCAGAACTGTGACTTTCACCCACTTACCTTTTTGGGTTCAAGTTTGGGGGCTGCCTTTTGATTTAATGACTGAAGAAGCAGGTCAGGATATTGGACGAGGGATGGGTAAGGTCATTGAAGTGGATTGTAAAGCTATCAAAACAGACCAAGCCCGGTTTCTTCGAGTCAGGGTGGAGGTGCCATTGGACAAGCCACTGAGACGGGGAGGTCCAGTTGTCAGTCCCGAGGGCGATGAAGCAAGAGTCATTTTCCGTTATGAGCGGCTGGTTGGTTGGTGTTTTGCATGTGGCCGACTAGGACATGAACTGAAGGAGTTCAAAACGGCGAGTGAGGAAGACAAGAGTGGAAGACCGTTTGGGGAGTGGTTGAAGGCCGGCAGTCGGGTCAGACCAGAACCGCTGAGAAGACACCAGAAAAGCCCGGAACGGCAATGGAGTAAGTCCAACGCTGAGACGGCGTCAACACCGGTGACAGCTAGCCCTACAGTCACATTCAATGCGGATAAGGAAAAGCCAAAAAATCTGGACACTGTCTTGCCTGTCCCGACACACCAGTTACAGCAATTAAAGTCCACAATTAATCCAATATCTTCTCCAAATACGTTACCCTCTGTTCCACTATCCTCTCCAAATACGTTACCTACGTTACCCTCTGACCAAATATCCTCTCCAAGTATGTTAACCTCTGACCCAATAATTACGGACATGCAGGTTACGTCCACCCAAACTGCCATTAACTCGGTTCTCGAAAATAAAGAAGGGGTACTTTACTGCGTGCCTATCAGTTATGGGAGGAATAAAGACATGGACACGATCCTACCCAAACTCCCATGTGCACAAGCAGACGACCCACATGTAAAGCACCAACCCACGTGGAAAAAAATTACTAGACCCAACCATAACACTACCACCTCAGTTGTCTTACCTAAGGGCATGAATTCAGTGGAAAAGAAGAGACACTCCACTCATGCAGCCCTTAATGATGAACAGAGTGACAAGGCAAGGTCTAAACGGCTCAAGGATATGGCCAGCTCAACACAACCTACTTTCCAAACGGCGGAGGCTGCGTCGCAGCCTTGCCGAGCACAATGATCATCATCAGTTGGAACTGCCGGGGGCTTGGGAATCGCCGGGCAGTTGAAGTTCTTGCCGACTTGGTGAGAAGTAAAGCTCCCACTATATTGTTTCTCACGGAAACAAAACTGACAGTACGAGAGATGGAACCAATAAAAGTTGAGTTGGGATTTCAATCAATGTTAGCAGTGTCTAGTGATGGAAGAAGAGGCGGTTTGGCAATATTTTGGAAAGCCGAGGTGGTTCTTAATACGAAAACCTTCTCCCCACACCACATTGATGCTTAGGTCCTTCCTCCCTCGGGCCAACTGTGGAGATTGACGGGTGTCTACGGCTATTCTGAAGAACAACTCAAACCTGAGACTTGGAGACTGCTTCGCCACCTACACAGTTGCTCTACGCTACCGTGGATGTGTATCGGAGACTACAATGAGATTTTGAACTCTGATGAGAAAAACAGTGGACTACCAAAACCACTGCCTCCCATGTTGGAATTCCAAAGTGCCTTGCTCTATTGTGGACTGATTGACCTTGGCTACAGTGGGTATAAGTTTACATGGTGGAATGGACGAGCTGAGGAAGCGTTTGTGGAGGAGAGGTTGGATAGAGCATGTGCATCGATTGAATGGTCGGAGATGCATCCAAGGGCGAAGGTGATCCACTTGACAGCATCCTACTCAGATCATGACCCGATACTTTTGGACACGAACCCGGTCTCTACTCCTACTCCTCGACGTAGACACAAGCTGCACAGGTTTGAAGAGAGGTGGGCGACTCATCCGGAGTGTGAGCAAGTAATCCGAGACTCATGGACTCAGTCAATTCCTTTGGGTAGTCCCATGAACCGACTTTTTGAGAAAATCAAAAAATGCCGATCAGACCTGGTAGCATGGAGTCGGGCGGTTTTTGGCAACACACAAATTCGGCTTAATGCAAAAAAGTAGGAACTTGAGGAATTGGTGGAGAATGGGTATGGGTAGAACCTACGTCGGATCACCGAACTGAAAAGTGAGATTAATACTTTGAGGCATCATGAAGAAATATACTGGAGGCAGCGCTCTAGGTCCTTATGGCTCAAGGCAGGGGATAAAAACACTCATTATTTCCATCATAAGGCAAGTCAGAGACACATGAAGAATAAAGTTGAAGGACTGATGGATAGGGAAGGGACATTGCAGTCAGATATGACCAGGGTTAGTAATATTGCCGAGGAATATTACAAGGAACTATTTACTACAACTCGCCCTAGTAATATGGAGAGGGTCTTAGAGGTAGTAGACAAGGTGGTCACTGAGGATATGGCCCACTCATTGACTCAACCATACACCAAGGATGAAGTAAGGGTGGCTCTCTTTAGTATGCACCCATCAAAATCACCGGGTCCAGATGGTATGTCTCCCTTCTTTTTTCAGAAATTTTGGCATATTGTTGGGCATGATGTAACCCTCGCAGTATTATCTGTCCTGCACTCTGGTAGATACTTGAAAAAAAATGAATTTTACACATATTGTTCTCATTCCCAAAAAGAATGACCCACAATATATAACAGAGTTTCGTCCCATAAGTTTGAGCAATGTTGTATCACGACTTATATCCAAAGTTCTTGCTAACCGGATTAAGTCCATTTTACCCAATGTTATTTCTGACGCCCAAAGTGCTTTTATTCCTGATAGACTCATTACAGATAATACAACAGTTGCATTTGAAATGCTCCATCATATGCGGAATAGGAGGAAAGGAAAGATTGGTCACATGGCAGTGAAGCTGGATATAAGCAAGGCTTATGATAGAGTGGAATGGGAATTCCTTCAACGGATTATGTTGAAGATTGGGCTGCCTAAACAATGGGTGAACTTGGCTATGGAAACGGTACGAACAGCCTCATACTCGGTTCTCATTAATGGGGAACCAAAGGGTTTCATCACACCAACCCGAGGTATCAAACAAGGTGACCCTTTATCTCCATATCTCTTCCTATTGTGCGCTGAGGGCTTGTCCTCACTGATCCAGAAAGCAACAGATTCAAATAGACTGAAGGGCATTTATTCTTGTCGGGGCGGAGTGCGTATCTTTCATCTCTTATTTGCAGACGACAACCTACTATTTTGTGAAGCAAAGATTGGAGAATGCCACAAATTACTGGACTTACTTACACAATATGAGGAGGCCTCGGGTCAAGCCATAAATAGATCGAAGACCACTCTCTTTTTCAGCCAAAATACTAGCCGAAGGGACAAAGAGGAGATACGGAGGTTAATGGGGGCACAAATCATGAAAAATTGTGAAAAGTACCTCGGACTGCCTATGGTTGGGGGTAAATCAAAGGTGGGCACGTTTAAGGAGCTTCAGGAGAGGATATCAAAAAAGGTGATGGGGTGGAAGGAAAAAACCATATCGAAGGCAGGTAGGGAGACTTTGATCAAGTCGGTGGCCCAAGCAATACCCACATACTCTATGGGCATTTTCAAGTTACCAAGAAGCGTGTGTGAGGGTATCAACTCAGTCTTAGCAAAATATTGGTGGGGACAAACACGGAATGAAAAGAAAATCCATTGGATTAATTGGAATAGGCTTTGTACACCAAAAAGTAAGGGGGGTATGGGTTTTAGGGACATTCATGCTTTTAATCTTGCTATGTTAGCAAAGCAAGCTTGGCGTCTTGTCATTGGCTCACACTCCCTCTTCTTTCGGGTGTACAAGGCTAGATATTTCCCTCGTTGCTCTTTCATGGACGCTGAGTTAGGCCATAACCCATCTTTCGTGTGGAGTAGCCTCCTTGCTGCAAGGGAATTAATTCGGGAAGGGTCCCTATGGAAGATAGGTAATGGGCAGAGTGTTCAAGTTAACTGTAACAAGTGGCTACCACATCCCCCTCTATTTAAGCCAAGAGCTAATACCAATATGAAAGTGGCGGACCTCATCCATTACTAAACCATGCAGTGGAACCGTCCGTTGCTACAAGCTACCTTCATGCAATCCACGCAAGAGGATATATTGCGCATCCCACTCAGTAATACACTTGCTCGGGATAGGCTCTACTGGAAAGAGAATAAAGCCCAGCAATTCACAGTTAAAACAGCCTATCGGGTAGCTCTTCGAATGCAAGGTGAGTTCGGGGCTGAGCACTCGTCGGCAAAGGATGAGAGGGGGGTTTTGATGCAGGATATGGAAGTTGAAGATTCCACCAAAGGTCTGTAACTTTATTTGGAGAGCATGCATTGATATACTCCCTACACGTGCAAACCTATACTGCAAGAAAGTACTAATAGACCCGTTGTGCTTGATATGTGGGCAGGCAGACGAAACTGTTGGACATGTGCTCTGGGAGTGTCCTCTGGCCAGAAATGTGTGGGCAGTGGCTCAAGGGAGATTGCAGAAGTGTGGGGTGGCGGTGCAGAATGTTTTCCTTTTGGTCCGACAACTAGAGGAAAAGTTCACTGTTAAGGAAATGGAAAACTGGGCGATAGTGGCCTGGGCCATTTGGAACGCAAGAAACAGGTTTTGTTTTGAAGAGATACAGTCCCAACCAAGGGACATCCTGCATGGAGCTACAACGTTTCTGCATGATTACCAGCGGCTGAATGGGCACGTGGTAGGACCTGGATAAGCACCTACATGTTTTACTATATTAGCTGGGTCACCTGCATGTTTTTCGTGTTTTCTTGTATGATATCTGTAAGCCTAATGAGCTGAAGCTATAGGCTACTATTTTACTGTATACTTTTAGTGGGGAAGTTATAAACCCAGTTTTGTCTTTTCAATAAAAAATTTCTATCTTCGTAGTAAAAAAAAAAAAACAATTTAAAGGTATAACCTTTTAGTTGATATCTTGAGAGAATAGGCTTACAAAGCAGGTCCACTTTTTTTAATCAGAAATTTCGGTCTTTTTGGCTCCTTTCTCTCCGTTCATCTGTTTGGATTCACGTTTGCTGATCCACGTTTGCATTTTTTTTTTTTAGCCGCAGTTGTTGATCAATTCTCTCGTGAATAGTGTACGGGTGCACTATTCATGAGACCCACAAACTTCACTTTTCATCAACTTTTTCATTAAAAATGAGTCTCATGGCACTATTCACACATTTAAAATTTATTTTGCTACAGTGTTTTCAGTTTTCAATTTTTAGTTTCAACAAAATAAGTTCTATCCAAACATACAACTGTGATAATTTTTTAATGCATATGTTATAATATATATATATATATATATATATATATATTGTAAGGCCACGAGTTCGGCGTGCCGGCCCAAAAGAGAATGGACCAGCCCAAGATGCCTAACAATAATGAATTTATAGAGAGATGGGAAGTGAAAACTGGGTTAGAATGGGTTAAACAATCGACTGGATAGACCTTTGGGCCTAAAAAAGTATAGAAAGCGGGATGTAATACAACAAACTGTCCTCGGTTATGGTCCGAGGAGATTAGGCTCAATTTAATTATCTTTGGTTCTTACACAAGCCTTTTTCTTTTTTTTTTTATGTCCTCCGCACTAAGAAGGATTTCTTAACATTATATATCTTGTTCTAAATCATCTACACCCTCCACTTGTCGATTGTTCAAATCTCCACTTGAGTAACTGTCCCATCATGTATCTTCTTTGGTTTTCTAGGGCTGCGGTGGCCAAGATTACACTGTTCTGGGGTCTTCTCCCCATAAATGCGGTCAGGAGAGCAGGTGCAGCACATTTAATGCGGTGGTGGCAGCTTTTTCCTTAGATATTTTAGGGAGTTCTACTCATCAGGGGTTAGGTCTACTCCTCGGCCGTCCTTATTTGTTCCAGAATGCACTAACGCGTTCTGGGAGTTCGTGCATTTGTTTTTCGTCTCCTCGAATCTGGCTCCATCCTCGGACATGATTGGGCCAAATGGGCATCTTTGAGCCTTTACCCTTGCAAGGCCCAACGTGTGATCTAGGGATTCCAAGTGTTGCGTAATCCAGTACATGATCTTGGCCTCCTATGCCCACATATATATATATATATATATATTCTTAATCGACTTATTTTTTCATATTATTAAATATTATTATATAATCAAAATTACTTGCTTTGTAGGTATGCCACAAGACTCGCGACATACTTGCCTTGTGGACAACGCTCTTTAGAAATAGGGGTAATAGTTGGTACACAACCTCATTCGAGTTGAAGAAAATGATTTGTAGTCAACTGTAATCACTCTTCCAATTCATTTGGTGAAATTTCCAGATTTTGTTTCTTAAACTTATTGTCTTGCATTAGAGGAAGAGACTCCCTTGAACCTTACAATCTTGGAATCCTAACTAGTCAAAAATTATATATTGTCCAAGCTTGCAAAATTTTAAGGTAATAAAAAATTAATAGTCATGTCATTAATCAATTGTTTAAATTCAAGTTTTTGTAATCTATATATATAATAATAGGTAAAGTAGAGAGAAAATCCAATTAAATTTTCAATTGGAATTTAATTAGTGTCTAATTTTACGCCACGTGTCTCATCTAATCTAAATTTCAAAATTTTGTGCCAAGTGAGTTAATTTAGGTAAAAATTGAATTTCAATTAGAGTTTAATTTTATGCCACGTGTCTCATCTAATCTAAATTTTTAAATTTTTGTGTCAAATTAATTAATTTAATATAGAAAACGAGGAGTCCAATATAATAAACCATAATAAACATAATCATATATGTAATATGTAATTGTGATTGTTTTTAAATGTATCCATGCATATGCACGGGGTTACATACTAATTTAAAATAATGCATAAAAGATGAGTTTATGGATCGAATGGTAAATGACATGCAATTGACATGAAAATTGGCATGAATGTTAAGAACATATAGAATATGTAATTCAATAGTAGGATTTTCAAAATATGACTTCTATAACAAGTTATTGGGTGGTGTAACATTGTTTTGAGTTACATAAAGTTATATAAGGTTGGGTTCAAGTTACTTAACTTTAAGTAATGTTACACCACCCAATAACTTGTTATAGAATTCATACTTTTCAAATTATACTATTGAATTATATGTTTTATATATTCTTAACATTCATGCAAAATTCTTACAAAAAAAAAAAAAATAAATAAATAAAACATTCATGCAAATTTTCATGTCAATTGGATGTTTACCATTCAATCCATAAACTCATCTATTATGCATTATTTTAAACTATAAAAACTTGAATTTAAACAATTGATTGATGATATAACTATTAATCCTTAATTACGTTGAAATTTTACAAGCATAGAGAATATATGAAGATAATGTAATCTAACGGTGGATTTGTCAAAATTCGCATCCAATTAAAAAATATTGAGTGGTGTAATATTACTTAAAGTTATATCAGATATAACTTGAAACCAGCCCTTGAGAGAGAGAGAGAGAGAGAGAGAGAGAGAGAGGGGCAAAGCATTGTCGTCACTTTATACAGTTAACTATAGATTATAAAAGCAACTCTTTAACTTTACAAAGAACCCCAAAAAAAAAAAAAAAAGTAGGAAAGGGGAACTTAGAACAATAGTGATCTATTAAAGGATCGTAGTCACAAGGATTGAACAAATATAGTCGTAGTGACCAGGATGAACAAATCTATATACCCCATTGTTGCCTAGGATGAAGCTATCCCTCCAATTATCCTCACAAAAAGGTGTACTCCATTGGGGCAGAGGGCTTCTCACTTAAGCACTGCACTGGATAGGAAAGTCTTGAGCACAACAACTAGCAGGAATCTAAATGCTAATGAAGTTCCCAAATTCTCTTGAGCTTTTTGTACTTGCCCACATAGCACCGCCACCATATAATACAAATCTTCATAAAGGTGCATGTACTTATCACATTGATAATTACAAAATACATTTGCATAAAATGTGCGCTTAAATTGGTTTTTGGCTAATCGATTTGTTGTTGTTGTTGTTTTTTTTATTTAAAGAAAAGTTCAGAAAGCAAATAAAAGTATAGTTTTTTTTTTCTTTTTTTAAAAAGAGTGGTTTTAAAGAAAATATTAAAGTTACTACAAAATTTACTATAAAAGACTTACAAATTGAAGTGAAAATAAATATAATTGGTGCTATTTCAACAATATATATATATATATATATACACTAAATAAATACATTATTTGATTTTTTTTTGTGTGATTTTGGTGACACATGTGAAATTATAGCATCATTAATATCACTCACCTTTAATTGCGGAGCTCTTCTAAACATGTTACATATGAAGAAGAAGAAGAAGAAGAAGTAGGTACTTGTATAAATGACATTGACAATAGTAGAATAAATTAGCTTCAAATGTACATTTCAGTTAGGTTTTTTATCCTAATTTGCTTAAAATGAGTATATTAAGTTTATCAATTAAATACAATCCATAATTTCATTGAATATAATTATTCTTGTAAAAAAAAAATAAAGTATATATTTCATTATTCAATGCAACCATGTGTTTAAATATAATTGAAAACCCTAATATATAACACATAATGAACTATGCTTAAGTTTTTCCAATGTTATGTATCGTTTAAATTAATCCAAAAAAATATGAATTACTTAGAAAACATGTATATGTTTTTTAAAAAATTATATTAAAAAAAAAAAAGAAAAAGAAGAAGGGGTGAGGAGGATGGGGAGATAAGTTATGGTAAGATAGTCATTATCACAATTACAATGTTACTTGACAAATAATGGACAAAAACATCAAAATTAAATAACATCATCACTACTTGAAACTCCAATGATCAATTAACAAAAGAATCTTCTAATTAGATTCAATTAACAAAAGACTCATTGATCATAAGATTTGACAAAAGTTAATTGCCTTGCATGTATGCATGAATCAATAATTGGATTTTGGTAAAAGTGACTTCATGTGATTGTTGGAGATCTTATATGCAACTTTGTTTCATTGCTGGTCATAATATATTAGAACCATGCAAAAGAGAGAGATATCTTTTATTAACAAAACATTCACGTATGCTAAACTAGTGTAGCATTTCCATTGTTTTTTGAGCTATGATTAAAACCGTATAAAATAGTTTGTAAGCAACAAGTATTTCCTTACAGTGATTAAAGTGAGAGCCCCTATCCAGAAGAGACAGTGACTATTATTGTATTTCAAGCGCTAAGTACTATCCCTCCTATGACAAGAGTTTCATTGTAACCTCATTTCACTTGAATTATCATCATCTTTGTGCTTTGTGGTACTCATACTTATAAGAAGTTGAAGGGATTCTTGTCATAGAAGGATGGCTCTAGCTGAGCCTTTGCATTGAATATGTTCAGTTTGGGCCATCTCTCCTACGACAGGAATCCCTCAACTTCTCTTTCCTTAATTCTTCCTTTACTTCCTATCTTCCACGCTTCTCATATTGTAAACCTCTAATAATTTATAGAACAAAATTAAGCTGGACTCTTTCTGTGTCTCTTCATGGAATGATACAATGAAATTACTCTTACAATAAAATGAAGTTGCTTACATTTCTTTACTTTGAATGAATTATGGTCAATGTTGAATGACTCAATGTTCTACTTTCACAAACGAAACTTACTTCTAATTCACATTGGTCAATCAATCCTTCCTTCTAAACCAAGGAAATTGGACTAAGAAATTTTTAGTTAAAGGACCATGTGATACGATGTACGTGATGACTAATCAGTCATACTAATTTATTTTTATTAATTGGTTTAGTGAAGAACCCGGCATCATATTCGCCATAAAAGTGAAGTTGTCATTAGGCCAAAAGACTGTTGGCTATTTACTATAGGACAACTTAAATAACATTTAGACTGTTAATCATTTATAATTAAACAATGCTATTTATTATAACAATGTGTTCTTGTAAATGCTGACTTCAAAGATCCTCACTAGTTGAACCCGTCGATGTGTGATTTATTAAGTAAACCGAAAGCTAAGTTAAATTTCAAGGTATCATGCCAGGAAAGAACTTTGAAGTTGGCTAATTGAATTGATACCTAATTTGCTTGGCAGATCGAATATAAAGTATAGACACAATTTTTTTTTTTAATGCCTCTTCAATTTCCGTCAATCAATAAGTTGACGCAAAAGGATTGAGTTAGTGGGGGTATCAACCCATTTTTCTTTTTAGGCCAAAAGATAGGCCCACCCAATCACCCACTTATTTTTAACAAAAATTTATTATTGATATGTTTGCTTCTTTATTATTTTTACTTTCTTTTTTTTTCTTTTTAACTTCTGCTTTCTCCCTCCCACTCTCTCTTTTTTTTTTTTCCCTTCACTATCTCAAATTAAGAAACTGATTTGAGATACAATTGAAGATGAGTGTTTAAATAGAAATGTGTCATTCAAGAAAATGGCAGATGGCATAAAATCAAAATTAAAAAAAAAAGGGAGAATCTTAACAATATGAATTTATTGTTGCATGTTGCAATTGTTTTTTACCCTCGATACAAATGATATGTTGTAAGGGAATCTATAATATTTTGGAGGTGGATGAGAAGACAAGTGAATTGAGCTTTGGTTTGAATATATGACGCATATGTTAAAAATGAGATGGGAAGGGGAGCACAAAATAATATGTCTACTAAGTTATCAGAAAGGTTAAGTAGTAGTAGTAGTGGACCTATGGGTGTAAGACCATCTTTGAGGATGGCTCAATTTGTGAGAGAAATTGAGGAGGATTCTTTGGAAAAGATTGAGGTGGAAAGGTACTTAGCTAAGGGTATTGTAAAACTTTATGGGCAATATGATATATATTGAAGAGGGTAAAGTTTGATGTGACATATGGATCTTAGTTGAGATGATGGGTCGAAATGTATATATCTGATGTGGACGGATTCAGAGTGTACGGGCATAGTGTGGACGGGTTCGAAGTACACATGTCATCACTTTATAAATGGAAATAACTTACGTTTCATGCATAGTTAGGGTATGTAGAATCCTAATGGAAATAGAATCCAAATGTAAAGAGGATTCCGCGATATTCACCTAATTAATGACAATCCTACAAGGAAAAGATTTCTTACACAAGGAAAGAAGGTCGGTTCTACACTACTATAAAAACCCCAAAGGCTCTCACAAGTAAAGGTACACATAATTCCCCCAACTCTAGCACTCTAGGGTTGCAAGCATTATTTAACTTAACTTTTGGAGGGTCTTTGGCCGGTATCACATCGGTACCCTTTGAGTTGTTTCTTGTTTCGTGTTGTGTAGGTTGCTTCGAGTACGCGAAAGAACCTTGAAGCTTACTGGCAATATTTTGAGCATCATCAATTGGCGCCGTCTGTGGGAAAGCGCAAGGAAAAGCCATTCTTTGAGATATTCAAACAAAAAGTTGCATGGTACTCACGCGCTTGATGGTAACCATGATGAACGATAAGCCGAACCACACACCACGGCTCTCGAGAGGTAGGTTCAAACTCTCACAGCAGCGGTAGAACACCTCACGAAGCGTAACCACGACCTAAAGGAGCAATTGCGCCAGAAGGATGCAATGCTCCACACCCAGGAAGAAGAGCAGGAGGCCAGCAGTGCCAAAAAGAGAAACTATGAGGGGCCGGAAGGGAGCAATGCCCAAAGCAGACCCGAACGGCAGGACACGAATCGACCATCAACTACAAACCAAGTCCCGTCCTATGTAGTTGCGGAGATGTAGATGATGAAGGAGCACATGGACTTTATATGAACGCTTTCAAAGGACGAGTGTCCAACGACCTTGATGACCTGGTTCACCAGACGGACTCACCATTCACGGTGTCCTTCAATTCGTACCCCTTTCCTCCGAAATTCCGTATGCCATAGATCGAAAGCTACGATGGATCTAAGGACCCGTTGGATTATCTGGAGACCTTCAAGACGCTGATGCACCGATAAAGAGTAATGGACGAAATAATGTGTAGGGCCTTCCCTACAACATTAAGGGGTTCCGCAAGGGTCTGGTCTAATAGATTGACACTAGGCTTCATCAGTACCTTTAAGGAGTTGAGTGCTCAGTTTGCTTCGCATTTCATTGAGGGGCACAGGTACAAGAAATCCATCGCATGCCTGATGAACATTAAACAACGGGAGGATGAGATGCTGAGGTCCTACATTTCCCGTTTTAACAAGGAGGCACTGCCAATTGATGAAGCTAACGATAAAATACCGGTAGCTGCGTTCACGAACGGACTACGGAAGGGTAAGTTTTTATTTTCCTTGCACAAGAATAACCCAAAAACCATGTCCGATGTGCTTTACAGGGCGACCAAATACATGAATGCGAAGGAGGCACTCTTGGCCCGAAAAGAAAAGCCCTCCAAGAAGAGGGAAAGGTAGGAAGACATGCATCAATACAGGGGGTGAAAGATCGCTAGGACGGGAGATAAGAGAGAGGATAAACGCCCTAAACCCCCTGCCGGGAGATTCACAAGCTTCACCTCGCTTATAGCCCCAATAGACCAAGTCTTAATGCAGATCAAAGATGAAGGAGCTCTTACTTTTCCAGGTAAACTGAAAGGAGACCTTAATAAAAGGTCTCGGGATAAGTTCTGCCATTTTCACAGAGACCACGGTTATGTCATGGCCGACTGCTAAGACTTGAAGCAGCAGATAGAAGCTTTCATTAGACAAGGAAAGTTGCAAAGGTTCGTCAGCAAAGAAAGAGTGGACCCACCGCAGGAGCAGATTCCCTGACGAGAGAACAAATGCCTAAGGCCGCCAATAGGGGATATAAGGATGATTGTGGGAGGCACAGTGACTTCCGCTTTGTCTAAAAAGGCTAGAAAAACTTATCTCAGAACAGTTCAAAACGTCCAAATGACGGGCTTTGTTCCAAAGATGGCACAGGTTGAAACCCCCGTCATCGGATTCTCGGAGGACGACGCTAGACGCCTCTACCACCCGCATGACGATGCACTTGTCGTTAGCATACGGGTAGGAGATTACAACATGCACCGGATCCTGGTCGACAATGGAAGCTCCGCTGACATCCTTTACTACTCGGCATTCTAGCAGATGAGGATTAATAGAGAACGGTTGACCCCAACCAACGCCCTCTTCGTTGGGTTCACAGGAACAAAGGTATACCCCCTCGGCGCAATTACTCTAGCCGTCACGATTGGTGATTATCCTCAACAAGTCACTAAAGACATTACGTTCCTTGTGGTTGATTGCTCATCTGCATATAATGTCATAATCGAACGACCAACTCTTAATTCGTGGAAGGCCGTAACTTCGACCTATCACCTAATGATCAAGTTTCCTACTGAATGTGAAATAGGGGAACTACGCGGAGACCAGGTTGCTGCGCGAGAGTGTTATGTAGCGATGATGGAGATAGAGGACCAAATGCAGAAAATGAGCATCGAAGAACAACGGACGATGGCAGAACCCGTTGAAAAGCTTAGAGAGATACTCCTAGATGACTCCTTGCCGAAACGAACAATACAAATTGGCACCCTCGCCAGCCCGACGACCCTGCAAGCCCTCGTGACATTTCTTAGATCAAACCAAGACGTCTTTGCATGGAGCCATGAAGACATGCCCGGAATTGACCCTTCGGTCATGGTCCATAGGTTGAATGTATCCGTCGCCTTTCCACTAGTGCTCCAAAAGAAGCAAGTATTCGCGCATAAAAGAGATCAAGCTATAGCAGAGGAAGTCCGCAAGTTACAAGAAGCAAACTTCATCAGGGAGGTCTACTACCCCGATTGGCTGGCAAACATAGTAATGGTCAGGAAAGCAAACGGGAAATGGAGGATATGCGTAGACTTCACAAACCTGAATAAAGCATGTCCCAAGGATAGCTACCCCCTCCCGAGGATTGACGTCCTAGTAGACTCTACAGCCCAACACCAATTGCTAAGCTTCATGGATGCCTTTTTAGGCTATAACCAGATCAAGATGGACGAAGCAGATCAGGAGAAAACCTCGTTCGTTACAAGCCAAAGCCTATTTTCTTACAAAGTGATGCAGTTTGGCCTCAAGAATGCAGGCGCGACGTATTAGAGGCTTATGAACAAGATGTTTGCGAAACAGATTGGAAGAAACGTCCAGGTGTACGTAGATGATATGCTGGTGAAAAGCCGGAGGGAGGACTGCCATTTGGACGATCTTAAGGAAGCTTTCGACACCCTTCGCTCATACAACATGAAGCTCAATCCAGGCAAATGTGCATTTTAGGTGACAGCAGGAAAATTCCTGGGGTTTATGCTGTCCCAAAGGGGTATTGAAGCCAACCCAGATAAAATCCGCGTCGTGTTGGAGATGACGCCCCCAAAAAACGTAAAAGAAGTGTAAAGCCTCAACGGAAAGGTTGCTGCACTGAATAGATTCGAAGCAAGAGCGATGGATAAGTGCCTGCCTTTCTTCCGCACATTGAAGAAATCCTTTGAGTGGACGGCTGAATGTCAGCGGGCGTTTGATGACTTAAAGGCCTATCTTTCTTTCCCACTGCTGCTGAGCCCCACAAAAGAAGGAGAAGAACTATTTCTATACTTGGCCGTGTCACTAGCTGCGGTCAGCGCAGCCTTGATTTGGGAAGAAGACAAGGTTCAGAAGCCCGTGTATTATACTAGCCAGGTGTTTCGTGGTGCAGAAGAAAGATACCTACCGATGGAAAAGCTCGCCTTCGCCTTGATCATAGCGGCTCACAAACTAAAGCCCTACTTCCAAGCCCACACAATAGTCGTCTTGACAGAAAAGCCCATAAAGTGAGCATTGAGCAATCCTGAAGCTGCCGGATGAATAACACTGTGGGCGATAGAGTTAAGCGAATTCGACATACAGTACTGCCCGCGTATGGCCATAAAGGGATAAGCGGTCACCGATTTCATTATGGAGTTTACTAGTTTAAAAGACCAGGGGGCAGACGAGCATCCTCCATGGAATATCTACATGGACGGTTCATCCAATAAACAAGCAGGCGGAGCGGGCATCGTACTGCGATCTCTAGAAGGCGACTAGGTGGAATGTATGGTTCGCCTCAATTTCCCTACGACCAATAATGAGGCAGAGTATGAAGTTTTGGTCGCAGGTTTGGACCTCGCAAGAGCAGCAGGTGCCACCAATGCGATTATCTACTGTGATTCTCAGATCGTCACTAATCAGGTGAATGGCGAGTACGAGTGTAAGGGCACAAGGATGAGGAAGTACATGGAACAAGCAAAAAGGAAAATGAACGACTTGTAAGCTAAGATTGTGTAGATCCCAAGAGGAGAAAATGAGCAAGCCAATCGCCTTGCAAAGGCCGCATCAGCAGATCACATGATCATTCCCAATAAGGTATTTTCCTTTGTTCAACCTTCACCTACTATTGATATCGTTGACATGCAGGAGATAGATTTTGAAAGTAACTGGACCACACCAATAGTCGCCTACTTGAAGGATGGCATGCTACCCGACACCAAAGAAGTTGCAAGAAAGCTGAAGGTTCAAGCGGCGCGATTCGTTTTGATTAAGGATATCCTATACAAAAGAGGACTCTCGCGCTCGTATTTAAGGTGCCTAAGCCCCGAGGAAGCAGATTACATCATGAGAGAAGTGCATGAAGGGGTTTGTGGGAATCATTCAGGGTCACGGTCGTTAGTTCACAAGCTAATCCGAGCTGGATATTATTGGCCTACTATGCAAAAGGATGCCCAAGTATACGTCAGAGATTTAGTAATTCCATAAGGCAACCAACAGAGGAACTCACATTGATGACGGCCCCATGGCCATTCATTCAATGGGGTTTGGATATAATGGGCCCCTTCCCAATTGCATCAAAACAGTTGAAGTTCCTGGTAGTCGGCATTGACTACTTCACCAAATGGGTAGAAGCAGAAGCCCTGGCTACCATCACAGAAAAGAATGTGCGCAACTTTGTGTGGAAGAATATTATTTGCAGGTACGGTATACCAAGAGTTTTGGTCTCAGACAACGGGAAGCAGTTCGACAACGACTCTTTTAGGAACTTTTGTTCAGAACTTAGGATCAAGAACCATTACTCATTTCCCGCACACCCTTAGGCCAACGGACAGGTTGAAGTCACGAACCGATCCTTGCTAAAGATTATCAAAACTCAGCTCGAAGGGGTAAAGGATATATGGCCGGAGGAACTTCCAAGCGTACTATAGGCATACAAGACGACAGCAAGAACACCTATAGGAGAGACACCGTTCCGATTAGCATATGGAAGTGAATCAGTCATTTCAGCTGAGATCGGACTTACTAGTTACAGGGTGAACAACCACGATAAAGGGAGAAATGATGAGGCCATGCGTCTACAGTTCGATCTAATAGACAAAGTCAGGGCAATGGTTGAACAGAGGCTTGCATGGTACCAGGATCTCATGGCCAAGCATTACAACTCCAGGGTCAAACACAGAGACTTCAAGATCGGAGACCTTGTTTTAAGAAAGGTGATGGGTAGTACTAGAGATCCCGCTTAGGGTAAGTTTGGTCCCAATTGGGAAGGCCCCTAAAGAGTCACCTCATGGGTGAGAAAGAGCACCTACCACCTAGAGACCTTGGATGGACGAAGGTTGCGCCTCTCATGGAACACTGAGCACCTCAAGAAATACTACCAGTAGAGAGGGCAGCAGATAAAGCAATGCTCCTTCGCTTACTTTTTCCTAATTTTAAATTAAACATTCATTTAAGGTTTATTAAATTTTTTGCTACAATACTTTTTTAAGCCCAAGAGGAAATTATTCTACTTATGCATGAGGAGTTTATTCAGATATTACTTATGTATTTTTCTACTTCGATTACAAAGTCTATAAAAGTGGACGAATACATCCCACGAGAGTGTGAAAATTATTAAATCCATACAAGTGGACAGATACATCCCACGAGGGTGTGAAAATTATAAAGTCCATAAAAGTGGACGGATACATCCCACGAGGGTGTGAAAATTACCAAGTCCATACAAGTAGACGGATCAATCATATGAGGATGTAAAAATTATAGTTCGTGAAGTTGGACAAATCCGTCCTATAAGGGTGAAACTTACAAAAATCCAAAATTGAACATACAAGTGGACAGATGCACCCAACGATATGAACGCTTGGACGGATAGTGAAAGTAGACAGGTACATCCACAAAAAAAAAAAAAAAAAGTGTGTTTGACCGATGCAAAAACGTCAATAAAAAGAACGGACTTTGACACCGTCTAGAACTATTCTCGTTCAAATATAAGAATGGGTTCAAAATGTGTTCAGTTAACACAATATAATTAAAAATGCACATAGTAGACGGATTCAAGTAAACGGATACATTGTTAAACTTCAATGAAAGTTTAAAAGTAAACAATTGAAGTACTTAAATAAAAAATGCCACAAGGGGCAAATTGTTCATGACGGTACAAGGATAATTTTTAACAAATTTTGTACAAAAAAAGAACTAAACTATGGGACGGGGGGATCATTGGTCTTCTCGACTTGAACGTTCTAATTTTGACGGGCAGACTCGCCGTCACCTTTGCCAACGAGGGCTCCGTCATCGAGCATCCTGGGCCTTAGCAAATAAGTGTTCTATGCTCTCTGAGGCGACGGGAAGAACTGAGGTTTGAGCTTGAGCCTCATCGATAGTGACATGAGATAAGTCTAATTCTGGGTGAGAAGCTTTCACCTGACGGAGGGTGTCATCGAACTCATCAGCAAAAGAGCCTCCAAGTTCTGCCAGGAGCGCGTCGGAGTCTCCGTATTCACGGATTGCCTCCTCATTCGCAAGACGGAGCCTGTCCCTAGTGTCCAGTATTTCTTTCTCCTTGTCCTCTAGGAATGTCTTCAACAACTCTGTCTGTTTTTCTAGCTCCTTCCTGGCCTCCTCCGACATGGCGAGCTTCTTCTCCTAAATGGCTTTTCTGGCTTTCAACTCATTCAGTTCTTCCTCCGTCGAGCTTGCCTTCGCCTTGATACGGTCTAATGACGTCTCATGGTTTAGGCAGCGTCCCAGTAGCCCCTTCATCATCACCATGGCCTACAAAAGAGGGGTTAAAATACAAGTAAAGATGAAGGGAAAGGAATGAAAAAGTGACGGACATAAAGTTACTTGAGCAATGCTGAAGAGGCCAGTCTCCCCCATGGCCTCAGTAGCGTGGTTGCTCAGGTCCTTGTAATCGTCTGGGGTAATAATGGACGAGAGTTATTCCAACGCATACTTTGAATCCTCGTGGAGGAGGACGGGTGGCTTCTGTGTGATGGATGGGCCTTTCATCATCCCTTTAGCCTTTCCTTGTCCAAGAGAAGGGACCGCTTTCTTGGTCGCTGCTCCAAGGCCCAAGACGGATTTAGGGATGGTCTTGGGCTTCTTTGGATGGCGGTCGAACTTCTCTGGTTGTTTTCTCTTCAATGACGGATGAGAAGATTCCGTCACCTTGGATACTTGACCCCTTTCTTTCTTCCTCGTAGCAGCTTGCTGCTTAATGAAGGCTCTTCTTTGGGCCTCATCCATCTCTGCAAAAGTAGACGGATGCATATAGTCAAAAAAAAGAAAAAGAAAAAAAAAAGAAGGTAGACGGAAGGGTTGTGTTGACGAGCGTATGTTGGCGCACTTGGAGTTCGTATCGACGGGCAACTTAGGTGGGTTCTGGACTGTCACAATGCTAGTAAATGGTGTCAAGGTTTGCTAGATTGACCCACGTCCTCTCCTCTAACTTGGTTTTCTTGGAAATTTTCTCCAAAAAGCTCTACTGTTCAAGAGAAACTTGTGGACGGTCCCAAACTGTTGAACAAAAATAATAGAGACAGTTAGAAAAATACAGATGCAATCTCAAGGCTAAAGCTTAATGACAGATACCTACCAGACGGGGGCATTATGCCCTATGTTGTGTTAACGGTATATATTCAATATCCCCTGGACGACACATCCATGCGTCACCCTCCATGAAAAAGTATCGATTCTTCCTTAGAATCAGGGGTGTCGTACACTAGCCTCAACAACGGGCTCCTGGCCATGAAGCTATACATCCCTTTTGATTAAGTAATCTCTGTTGGACGGTAACAGTGGAAGAACTCTTCCACCGTCAGCCATTGGGCTTCATCAGACATAGCCCCGTACAAGACTTTCGCTCTTAAGAAAACTCTCCATGCGTTGGGGGAGATCTGGGTGACAGACAGACCTAGGTATTGGAGGAGGCGACGATGGAGGGAACTCAATGGGAATCTAAGCCTTGCTTTTAACATTTGCTCATAGATTCCAACACCTTCCACCCCCTCATAGTAACACTTCTTCGACTTGTATGGTAGACGGATGGGAATGTTGTCTGGAATTTGATACTTAGACCTAAGTGTCTTGAAGTGTGTATCTTTGATGGTGCACCTAAAATCATTAACCGTCCAAATTGGTAGCATTATGAATTCTTGTAGACCATCCGGTCCAATGACGGATTGGATTGGGGATTTGCCTCCGTCCAAACCGTCACTAAGGCCACTCTCTTGTCTATCCGTCTCCAAGCTCTCACCCCTAGAGGAAGGAGAGGTGGATGACAAGTCCCTATCTTCACTTGAGACGTCAGGGTCTTTTTGACCAAATGGGTATATTTTATCGTAGCCTGCTCCTTCGCGGACAAACGACTAGTTACTCGATGCATTAGACATCTGTCACCTACACGTGACATTCAACCCTAAGACACTGACGGATCTAAAATATTTGACAGAAGTATAAAAGTAAATTGTAGTTAAATAAATTGCAAAAGTGCTTACGAGTCGAAGATATGCAGCAACAGGGCACAGATGACGGATGAATCAACTTGACAGTATAAGGATCAGCAAGGGTGACAGTAGTGCTCTGATCATATAGTTTCTACGGAAAGTGAGAAATGAGAATGAAAAGGCAAGCTTATATAAGAGGAACGACATAAAAGACAAAGGGACACTTCGTTCCTAGCAAACAGTCATTAAATAGGTGACACGTGCCCTACAGCATTAATAACCCAATATTAATTATCACATGCTAGTATATCAGACTAGGTCTATTTCTCAAAGGGCAAATCAAACCGTCACCCCATGGGTCTGTCCACTAAGAGGTCACGGACCCAAGGAGTGAAGGGGTAGCTGAAGAGGGCAAAGTTTGATGTGACATATAGATCTTAGTTGAGATGACGGGTCGAAATGTATATATCTGATGTGGACGGATCTAGAGTGTACGGGCATAGTGTGGACGGGTTCGAGGTACACATGTCATCACTTTATAAATGGAAATAACTTGCGTCTTACGCATAGTTAGGGTATGTAGAATCCCAATGGAAATAGAATCCAAATGTAAAGAGGATTCCACGATATTTGCCTAATTAATGACAATCCTACAAGGAAAAGACTTCTTACACAAGGAAAGAAGGTCAATTCTACGCTACTATAAAAACCCCAAAGGCTCTCACAAGTAATGGTACGCATAATTCCCCCAACTCTAGCACTCTAGGGTTGCACGCACTATTTAACTTAACCTTCGGAGGGTCTTTGGCCGGTATCACACCAGTACCCTTTTGAGGTGTTTTTTGTTTCGTGTTATGCAGGTTGCTTCGAGTACGCGAAAGAACCTTGTAACTTACTGACGATATTTTGAGCATCATCATATATATATATATATATATATATATATTGTATTGATTGAAGGTATATATTGTATTGATAGAAGGTTAATTTCTATAGATTTCTTGTGCTTTCCTTAGTTGCTCGTCATGTTTTAACAATTCCGTATCAACTGTAGTCTCTAAATCTGTATTTAGCATGATAGATCATGTGCTTGATTTTTTTCATAGCTCATTGTCTTCTAGGATGGTAGAGGGCCTCATTTGCGTACAAGTTTATTTTCGTTCTTCTTCTACTCCAATAAGCATTGTAAATGCAATGGAAGATGTTGAGGAATTTGAAAAGCTTGAAGTAGGTATATATTGAATTTTTTTTCTTTTATTTTGTATAAGTGATTTCTTTTTTTTAGAGCTTATTTGAATTATTATGCTAAACAATTTTGTTCATGTATTCGTTGGAAACTACGACTATGGAAGATGATGATGTTTGATTTGGGTTGCCTCGGCTAGTTAGATTACACATCTATTGACATGAATGAATTTTGATTTTGGACGTTAATTGATTTTGGACTTTATGGTATTTTGCATGCATGGAAATTGATTTTGGACTTTGATTATATTATGAAATTCACCTGAATTTTTGTAAATGTGGACAACCACATGATTATGAGTTTAAGACAAGACTTTTGTAAAAGGAATGAAGAGCGTTTGTAATGACTATGACAGGACCATGTTGAATTATTATTATTATTATTATTATCTATATATATATATATATATATATAAAACCGAAGCCTTTGAAGCTCCCACAATTTTCCACGTCAGCACAATTTAAAAAAAAAAACAAAAAACGTAATAAAACTTTTTCTAAAACCCGATGCTCTGCCAGCCAAACCCAATATAACTTTCTCCTTCCTCTAAAACGCAGATTCACAGTCAAACCCAATATAGCTCTCTGCCGTTCCCCCACCACTCATCTGTCCCAATCGACCTTTCTGCTTCCTTTCATTCCCGTCTCCCTCTATATCACAAGCCCAATACAAACTAAGACCACCCACATCTTCTAAGGGGAAAAAAAGTCTGAAATTTCAGCATTTAAAAAGCTGGCCGTATTTGCTGTTTTGCTCGATTCCGTGTACTTGATCTCAGTTGATCATGGGGAATGAGTAGGTCTAATTGTTATGAGGTACTCAACACTATTGTGATTTGGCGAGAAGGTTAGAGTTCTGGCTAAAGACTCTAAATTAAAGGAAGGTGAAAAAAGATGAGGAGAGAGAGAGTTTGAAAAGGTTCTGTGATAATGAAAAAGTAAAAAAAAGAAAGGAAGAAGGGTAGTGGTTAAGGAGATATGGAGCGGCGAGTCATGTGCTTGGGAATGATGAATTTTTGAAAAGTTTTCAGGAAAGTTGCATGTTTTACAAATACGCTTTTATGCTTGCTTATTTACAATAATAGCATATTTAATTTTGAACGTTCCTTCATTAGAATTTTATATATAATCATTTAAAAAAAAAATTTTGAAGAAATCAATTTAAAAACTTTAGCTTAATAATAATAAATAATAGTAATTTTATTATATATATTTAAATATATACCTGGTGCGTAATCTTAAAACGGCGCACCGGCACACACTGATGCCAAAATATTCCGTTCCAGTAGCTAATTCGGAATAGCCTCTAAAACAGAATTTAAAACTTTGGTGGAAATAGTGTGACTTTATAATATAATCGAAGCCTTTGACTATTTGTTGACTATTATTATTGAGAAAAGACTATGTTGTATCATTAGTAGGTGATTTATGACAGGATCTTTGAGATAGTTTCCCACAAGTTTGTGTTATATTCAGCACACACACACACGGAAAAAAAAGAAGTTGAGTTGTTATATAATGCACAGTGATAATGCACAGTGAATGACTAAATACTTTTTTTTTTTTTTTTTTGTCTGTGCGTGTGCGCATTGAGAATGCAATGGAAAATAAGCCTAAAAATTGAACTTGGGCCTTTTGAATTAGAAAAAGTTAACATAATATTTGTTGAAAGCCCTGTAGTGTGGCCCCAACGTTGAAATTCAGACCAGATTGACAAGGATCAGTTGAGACTGGTGGCCTCTTCGTTTAGGTTGGGTCCAACGTTTTAACAGGCCGGATCGAATTGTTTCACCCCTAGATAGCACGTGTTTTTTTTAATCTTTATTTAGAAATCTGTAAGTAAGTAAATAATCTAATAAGTTAAAAGAAAAAGGAAAATCCAAACACACATGCAACCACTTGCAACAGTGTTAAATAATTAAGGGGGAAAAAAGCTTTATTTTATTTGTATTGTCAAAAGTGAAATAAATAGTGCCAATGGGTAATACTTGTGCGTAAAACTGTGCAACAATTTAGGCGTTATAAACATAACTCTAAATTGTTGTGTTACTTATTCTACTATTGTGCTACTTAAAACGTAACTATAGTTCATTAGGTGCAGTATATCAAGTTCTTCAGTTAAATTCAAACAAATAACATTATTGAATTTATAAATTGTCCTTAGAAAAGATAACTAAGTCTATGTTTTATTAGTTGTTGCAATTATGTGTTTGAATTTAATTGAAAAACTTAATATATAACACCTAAACCATTATATCTATGTTTTCCCATATTTAAATATGATCAGTCACTTTATTGTATTTTTTTTTTTTAATCCAAGCCAATAGCTATTTATTTATGATAAATCTGAGTATACAATGGGAAGAAGAATTTCTGGCATTCCTGGCATTCCCCAATCAATGTGGTCCTATATATACTTTGCAATGGCTGCTAGAGAGCTTGCACAGTTTTATACTTATTCTAATTATATATAGAATGGAAATAAATACAATGAAAGACATTACATATATATGTTTCTGATGGAGTCCATAATTTCCTCAATTTCTAGCAAACTTCACTCCTTTGCATTTAACAGAGCCATTAGTCGTGAATTCAAGCTTTCGGCCATCACATCATGAATGCCCATTTCTTTTGTATAGACGAATGCTACTCCTAACCCCAATGCATTGTGTTATTTAATGACACTCAGGGCCAAGTTCATTTTTATCATCTGTGGGGGAGGTGTCTGCCATTTGTTGCGCAGTATGGTACGTGGTGGTTCATCTTTTCTAATATTCTCCAAAAAAATTTGGGCTTAAAACTAGGGGTGGCAATTCGTGTTCGCGTGTCGGGTTCGTGTCGTGTCAACTCATACGTATCCGACTATATGGGTCAACACTAACCCGACCTGTTTATTAAACGGGTCAAGATTCCTCAACTCTAACACGACCCATTTATTAAACGGGTCAGTCGTGTCGACCTGTTTATCTAATTTTATCAAAATAAAGAAAAACATTTATGAAAAAACAAACAAATAAATATTTTAAATATAAAATTCAAAATTAATGAGTAACTGCATCACAAATAATCATTCAAAATTAAAGCATATCTCAATATCATAAATAATCAATCACAATATGTCAAAGAAAATAAACTACAACAACTAATAAGTTTATATATCTAGGGTTTGAATGGTATATTGGTAAAATTTTATTTAATTAAACGGGTCAGATGGGTTAAACGGGTTCCATTGGTTGAACCCTAACCCAACCCGTTTATCAAACGGGTCCGTCGTGTCAACCCGAATATGACACGAACCCATTAAGCCTCAACCCATAACCTGCTAATTTTGTGTCGTGTCGTGTCGGGTTCGCGGGTCGTGTCCAATTTTGCCACCCCTACTTAAAACTGCTATAAATTACTTAAAAAGCATATGTTAAGTAAAAAAAAAATTTTAAAAAAAAGATGAAATAGCATTATGGTAAGATAGTAATCAGCGCAATTGCAATGACATTCGTTAAGTACCCGTTTGGGTACTGATGAAAAGGACACGTCTGCGCGTCTGCATTTCCTCTTTTTTTTTTTAGAAGCGCGTGGTGGCTTTTCTAGTGAGTCCGTGCATTGTTTATGGGACTCATAAATCTCTTTTTTTAACAAAACATTCATTAAAAATGGATTCCATGACAGGGGCGGCTCTACAGCCAGCCCAGGGGGTTCAAATGAACCCCATGGCTTTGCCCCAAAAAAAAAAAAAAATTTATATTTAAAATTTTTAATATTTTTTTGTTTTGACCCTTAAATAAAATTTTGAACACCCTAATCCTAAATTTTGTTTAAACCCAATTGAAATAAGCTTCAAATATGATCATATTATTGCTAATTTCACAATATTTTTACAATAAAGGTTAAATGACAAGTTGTAATTTTCCTTTTTTTTTTTTTTGAAGCGCGTGGTGGCTTTTCCAATGAGTCCGTGCATTGTTCACGGGACTCATAAACCTCTTTTTTTAACAAAAAATTCATTAAAAATGGATTCCATGACAGGGGCGGCTCTACAGCCAGCCCAGGGGGTTCAAATGAACCCCCTGGCTTTGCCCAAAAAAAAAATTATATTTAAAATTTTTAAAATTTTTTTGTTTTGACCCTTAAATAAAATTTTGAACACCCTAATCCTAAATTTTGTTTAAATCCAATTGAAATAAACTTCAAATATGATCATATTATTGCTAATTTCACAATATTTTTACAATAAAGGTTAAATGACAAGTTGTAATTGACTCTTTATCTAAACCCATAACTGACATCATTTTTTTACATACCTTTAACAACTTACCATCTAGATTTTCTTGCGTAAATGTTTTGTACTATTAAAATTGCTCATTTATTAAAAAATAAATTAACTTTCTCTCTAGATTCTGACTTACTTTATAGTTGATGGTAGAACGAAATTGTTTTTTTTTTTTTTTTCCTACACTTTGCTTCTTCATCAACAAAAAAATTACACCACTTGTACTACCAACTGATCTGTATTTACACTATGATTCTTTTCTCATTCTCTCTTTCTCCCTTCTATATTTTCTATTTAATCAAATAGTTTGATAAGTATTCTACAGTTTTTCAAGTCCAAAAAGTCTTTTAGTGCTTACTCCAATTCCAAGAGAATGATCACATGTGTGGTTAAAAATCCATACACTTCAAAAGCAAAATCTTATATAAGTTACTATTTATTTTCCTTAATTTAACGTTTACTCTCAAACCTACTCTTAGGTGTGTTACTATTCTTCTTTATCATATATTTTTATTTAATTGATATTATATATGATTATAATAAATTATTATTAATTTGACAAAAATTATGATTAGTTATTTATTTATATGCATTTTATTGTTATTTTCTTACATATCTTTAAACTATTAATAATGGTTTTAGACTATTTTACAATATAGTTGTATTGTATACTATTTGAAATTGTATTGTATACAATTGTATTGTATGTAATATGACAATTGTATATACAAAAAAAAAAATAATCATTTTATTTTTTACTCCCCTCAAGACATTGTTGACCCCTCTAAAAGAAAATCCTGGAGCCGCCACTGTTCCATGACACTATTCACACATTTAAAAATTATTTTACTATAGTTTTTTCAATTTTTAGTTTTCAGCAAAAATATAACGAAGATGAAATAACATTATTTAACACTATTTGAAACTCCATTATTGATCCATTAACAAAAGAATCTCCAGAATTGGAAGGACTTGCTAGTCATAAGATCAGACAAAAATTAATTACCTTTCCATGCATGCATGAATCAATAATGAGATTTTCGTAAAAGTAACTTCCTGTGATTGATGGAGATCTTACATGCACCTTCGTTTCATCTCTGGTCATAATATATCTGAACCATGCATAAGAGAGAGAGAGAGAAAAGAGATATCAGCCATTAACAAAACATTCACGTATGCAAAGTTGGTCGGCATGGCATGGCATATAAAGATTAGAGTTGGAGATCCTATCGCAGAGAGAAGGTGCCTATTACTATATTTCAAGCACTATAGGTGCCATCTCTTCTACGACAGGAACTCCACTTTTAACCTTAGTTCATATGAATTATCATCATCTTTGTGGCACTAACGCTTACAAGAGGGTAAAGGGATTCTTGTCACAGAAGGGATGGTTCTAGCTTTTGCTTGTATAACTCAGCTTGGGCCATCTCTCCTGCGACAGGAATCCCTTAACTTCTTTTCCTTAATCTCTTCCTTTACTTCCTGTCTTCTACGCTTTTCTCATATTGTACACTCCACGTAATTTATAGAACAAAAATTAAGCTGGACTTTTTCTAGGTCTCTTCATAGAATGATACAATGAAATTAATTACTCCTACAATATAATTTACTTGCTTACTTTTTGGCGGGTTATTCTTTGCTTTGAATGAATTATGGTCAATGTTCAATAGTCACTAATTCTCATTGGGAAGTAGTTGATTAAGAAAATACACGACCGCTTCCTTTCAATGTACCCGTAACCTTCACTGTAAATCCATATATTAATTTGTGACTAATCAATCCTTCATTCCAAACTAAGGAATTGAATAGAGAACTTTTTAGTTGAATGAGGACTGTGTGATATGTCACTACAAAAAAAAGGACTTTAGGCCGCGTTTTTAAAACGCGGCCTAAGGTCCGAAAAACGCGGCTATAGGACCAATAGGGCTATAGCCGCGGTTTTTTAAACCGCGTTTTTAAATGTGGCCTAAACCCCGCGACTATAGGCCTCTGGGGTCTATGGCCGCACTTTTAGAAACGCGGCCTAAAACCAAGGTCTATGGCCACGTTTAAAACGCGGCCTAAGACCAAGGTCTATTAAAAAAAATAATTCTGAAAATATTCAAAAATATTCAAAAAAAAAATTAATTCTGAAAAAGCAATAAATATAAATGCAATTTAAATTAAACACAAACTCAGTAAATATAAACAAGAACACAAATATTTGAACACAAACCCAACAAAAAATTAAACACAAACCCAGCAAATATAAACAAGAACACAACTATTTGAACACAAACCCACAAACCCAGCAAAAAATTAAACACAAACCCAGCAAATATAAACAAGAACAGCAAATATAAACAAGAGCACAACTATTTGAACACAAACCCAGCAAAAAATTAAACACAAACCCAGCAAATATAAACAAGAACACAAATATTTGAACACAAACCCAGCAAAAAACCCGGTCGCCGTCAACGCCGCCACCGGCTCTGGCAAAACTCTCGGATTGAGGCTCGGAGATGGAGCTCTCCAAGCCTGGATCTCCGATCGGATCGGAGATCGAGGCTTGGAGATCCAAGCTTCCATCTTCGATGTGTGTGGGAGACTCGGAGATGGAGATGCAGCTCTGGACATGATGAGGCTAGGGTTGAGCAAAAATTTTGCTCAACCTGGTCAAAAGTATTATATATACAAAGGCAAAATTGAGGCTGCGTTTTATTAAACGCGGCCCCATTCCAAACTGAAGCTGCGTTTTATTAACGCGGCTTCAGAAAAACGCTTGAGGCCGCGTCTAAAAACGCGGCCTGAAGCTAAAATTTTGGGCCGCGTTTGCAAAACGCGGCCCATTTTAAAGGACTGAAGCCGCGTTTTTGCAAACGCGGCCCAAAAAAACGGGGCCTAAAGGCCCCGTTTTTTGTAGTGCGTGAAGACTAGTCAGTCATAGTAATTTATGTGTATTCTTCATTTTTTTTTATGGGTTCAAATTAAATTGTAGGAGTTTGTTTGTTTGCTTTTTATTTATTTGATTCAGTGATGAAGAAGCCGGCATCATGATCTGGATATATATTCACCATAAAAGTGAAGTTGTCGTTAGGCAAAAAGGCTGTTGGCTATTTACTAATTACTAACACAACTTAAATAATAATTTAGCATGCTAATAATAATTTATGTTTAAGCAACGCTATTTATTGTAACTTGTATGTGTTTTCTTGTAAATGCTGATTATTGACTTCAAAGATCAGTTGAATCCATCAATATGTGTCTCATAAAGTATGCCGTAAGGAAAGAACTTTGAAACACACTAAAGAGGCATTTGATTCGCTGTAATATGTCCTGATATGATGCGCATCACAATGATATGACATTAAAATTTTTGGTTTATTTTATTTTTTCTAACATTACCACAATATAAAATTACAAAATATATTATATCACCTTATTCTTATCACCTTTCTAAATAATATAATATTGTATTTTTGTATTGAGATTACATTAATATAATATTACGGTATAATGTAATATCACGATGAACTATACGCTCTTTAAAGCAATGATACTTCATTTACTTGGCAGCGTATAGATCATAGACCAATTTTTTTTTTTTTGAAATTTACCTTCAAAAATAAAAACATGCACTACATGCAAGAAAATGCCTCTTTCACGTCAACTTATGAGCACCAATTTCCATCAACTAATAAGTTGATGCAAAAGAATTGGGTCAGTGGGGCATCAACCCATTAAAGACATATGGGAATGTTTTCTTTCTGGGCCAAAAGATTTTTTTTTTTTTTTTAACCTCCTCTTTTTCCCTCCCATTCTCTTTTTTTGCCCTTCACTTTTCTTTCTCTCTAAAGGCCGAGCGATCTAGAAAAAGAGAGAACCAAAGTACAATGCTTTTATCAATAACTCACTCATTATCCTTGAAGCAAAAATTCAAAACTGAATTCACGAAAGAGATCTTGCTTTTTGCTCAATACATTACATGTAAATTTTTTTTTATTTAATGAATTTTAGGTTATCTCTTCTTGTGGATTCAAGGAAAAATGGACCTTCATGGATTCAAGACTCTCTCTCAAAAGTAAAAGTATTTTGCTTTTTGCAGTTTTCCACCTACTTCATTAAGGGCCTCATTTTTGCAAAAAAAAAAAAAAAAAAAAAGGCTTCATTCTTGTTCTACTCCAATAAGCATTTAAAATGCAATGGAAGATGTTGAGGAATTTTAAAAACTTGAAGTAGGTATGCATTGATTTTTTCTTTTATTTTGTATAGTTGATTTCTTTAGAGTTTATTTGAGTTATTATGTTTGTTGGAAAATTTAGACCCCGATTGATAGAATTAACAAGTTTTAAATCCAAGTTGTTAATTAAATTTATTATGAATAAAACTTGTTAAAACAAATAAACATCAATATCATGTCAAAATTATGCAGCGAAAAAATAAATAAGACAAAATATGATGACCCAAAAAAACTAATGAAACAAACTAGTTTCACAATAAAAAAACCTAGGGGGAAACTTTCTCGAAAAGCAATCCACTATAGTGAAGAGACGTTTCAAATCTAGTACAAAACATTTGTCCCTAGATTCTACAATCCCCGTAGATTAACTTAGAGTAGAAACCTTCTACCGCTTCAGAACCTCTGAACTCTTCAATATATGAACACCACCTTTTTTGATGCACGAATCCCAGTACATGACTAATCAATTGCGCGGATCCCAGTATGCGAAGTTCATCACACGATGAAGATCCAAAAGATGCTTGGTCACAAAACTCTATTGTGCACATACACAGCAACTTCTTCACAAGAGATGAACTAGGGCAAAATTTTGTTTTCGGTCACAATTTGCTTGAACAGAGTTTGCTTAATGCTTGTGCAACTTGCAAACACATTGACGGCCCTTAGAATAATCCTTTTATATGTCTGGGATTATAAAAAAAGAAAGCCCAAAGACACATTCACGGATCTTAAGAAAACAGAACAAAAAATCTATTTTTTTTTAAAACTCGATAGATAGCATCTGTCGAGAAGCTGTCGAGCAGCTATTGAGCCACGGGGTTGGAAAAGCTTCTTGAGCTCGATAGATGCTAGCTGTCGAGCTAACTGTCGAGCTAGCTGTTGAGCTTTAATGACGGACACTTTCTTGACTTGAATCTTGGACAAATTTGCATGACTTTAACACTTGATCTTGAAACAAGATTTCTTGAAGTATCAAACACATCCTAAATCTACACAATTACAAGTAAAGCGTTTTGTCAAAGGATTAGCCAATTACATAAATATTGACATGTGTTCTTAACATGAATCACATATGTCCTAACAATTTCCTCCTTTGGCAATCCGTAACAAAACCACAACAAACAAATGAACATATGAGAGGAATCATAAATCACTCAAGTCATACTCATTTGTTGAATACAATAAAATCTATCCTAATACAAACTCTTGAGAAACTTTGCAAGAAGAAAGTTTATGGCAAGTAGACTTTGACAACCTGTATTTCTGAAACACTTAAACAAAAATCATCAAGGCATCTTAGTGTGAAATAGAAATAATAGATTGCATACACGTAATAAAAAGCATGTGCATAAAGAGAGAAAAGAAACAACACATGTAGAGGTAGGTGAAGAAGACATACATCATATATATATATATATATATCAAAGATAAGCACAATGTATGCAAACATGGTCACAAGACCGGTGTACAAGAAGAAGAAGCTGAAAGAAGCTCCTACAACAACAAGGAGGTAACTACTCCCCCTAACAAGATGAAACACATCTCCCTCTTACAAAGACATATATTTCTCCCCCTAACATGTATAATCTTAAAAAGAAACTATAAATTCTCCACAATTTCTCCCCCTCTTTGTCATGATTGACAAAGAGTACCAGAAGCTAGAAAGGTTCACCCGGGAAACATAAAGATGATCAAGGATGATTAAGGGGGTACAAAGAATCCATAAAAATGCATGAATATAATGAAACAAGATGCTATGGATGATAAGATAATAAAAAGAGGCAAAACATATGAAAAACAATGCATGTAGAGGATCTCGACAGATCAAGAGGTGTCGAAATGCTATCGAGCCAACCTCAATGAATCGAGAAGGTGTCGAGGATCTATTGAGGAGACAGAAAGTTTCTCGATCAATCCATCAGGTGTCGAGACAAGTGTCGAGATTGCGATAAGAAACAGCTTAAGAGCTTGACAGATATCCAGGTGTCGAGAATTTGTCGAGGAGCTGTCGAGATTGCTTAAAAACGGTTTTTCAAGAAGGAAAAAACACAGATATGAATGCAATCAAGTATCCAACTCAACCAAGGATCCAAACAACATTTTAAGCTTTCAAAAACATTTCTCAACAAGAAAAATGTAAAGCATTTAGATCCAAAACACACACACACACACACACACACACACACACACACATACACACACATACACATACACACACACACACACTAAAAAAGTCTAACCAATTTTATATTTCAAAAACAAGTTAAGACAGTTTAGTAAGCATATATTTACACAAGTATTCCTTGTGAAGGCCAAATCACATTATACCTGCACATGTATCAAGAGTAGCAAAGATCATTGCGTGTTGTGTGTGAAAAACATCGCAAGATTGCATAAGTGTATACAAGCTATGTTGATTTGAGATTTGAGAAAATCACTTTAACTCACACACAATCATAACTATTTGATGGGGACTATCACCTTTGAGGTATATTCTATAACTCCCCATCTCCTAGAAAACACGCTTGCAATCATTTTTAAAAGCATTTTTGATCTTGTTGCTTTTTAATTTTTCTTTGCATATTTTTCTTTTAAACAAACCTTGCATGGGCATATATAAGAGAGAAAAGAAATATCCAATGATGTTAAGCTTTTGACATTGCACTTTTACTATGCCAAAGCATACAGATGTCATTGGCATTGCACTTTTGCTATGCCAAAGCATATAGATGTCATTTCATGATTGACAAGTAACAGTGGTAAGATGGTTATTTATGCCTTTCTCTTAGGATTTTCTAGTCCTACCTGTCAAAAAGAGTGATATGAGTGTTAAGTATAAGAGATTACTTAATCTTACTCATCAAAAGCATGAGCCACAAAGCTCACTTGCTTAGTTGTGCATAGAGATGCTCATATAAGCTACAAATGATACAAAGCTTAAAAAACTTTGTTTTAATGGCCGTCTAAGGTACACAAGTACCAATGTACACAAAACACACACTGTTTTTGTATTTTTCTAATTTTTCCTTTCTATTTTTATTTTGAAAACAAAACAAAACAAAACAAAAACTAAACAACCAAACAAAAAAGAAACAACATAAAAGCATGAAAGAAAGATGCATATGCATGAAGGTATGATAGAAAGATGCAGATATATGAAAACATGATTCCAAAAGCAGATAAGAAATCAAGCAAAGAGAGTCCTACTTTAGATAGAAAGAATTAAAGCAGAGGATAAACAGAAAAGACAATTAAGTCTTAAGCTCCTTTCTCACCCACACAGCATGAGTCTTTGGTCATGAAGATGAAAAGACATGTGTTCTAGTATGTCTACTAAAGGACATAGAAGAATTAAAATTCTCCTAAAATTGAGTTAAAAAGCTCAAAGCTTTTAATAACTCTCCAAACAAAGGTGTAGGTCCTTGAGAGGAAACCTGTGACCGTTTGGACAATTGCTTATGAGGATACAACTTAAAACAATTAGAACGAATATGTCTAAGAACACTACAAT
Organism: Lithocarpus polystachyus; assembly: GCA_033629205.1. Taxonomy (NCBI): domain Eukaryota; kingdom Viridiplantae; phylum Streptophyta; class Magnoliopsida; order Fagales; family Fagaceae; genus Lithocarpus; species Lithocarpus polystachyus. The sequence goes on from CM066163.1 coordinate 83,870,214, forward strand.
GGTGACAAACATGAGGTCTAACAAAGGATTTAGAATTAGCCAAATCAGTTTTGGATTTCATACCTTTATAATCTTTTTTAGACTGGGGCACAAAGATAGTCCTTGATCCAGAAGCCGTGAAAGAGGAAGGGTTGGAGGAAACAGCATATCCTAAACTAGTCTTATTAGAACTAGGCTTTTGAACACTCAATACCTCATAAAGCTTTGCACTAGACATCCTCTCTATTTGAGTTCTTGCTTGACTAAACTCTACCACAAGATTCTTGACCTTCTCTTCTAATGAGGCGTTCTCCACAACAAGAGTCTCAACTAACCTTGTTGTCTCATCTAGTTTAAGCAAGAGATCAGCTTTTATTAGTTTTTACTTCATTGAGCTCTTTTCTACAAAGATGAGAAGTCTTTTCAGATTTTATGAATTCAGTGCATAGCTTATCATAAGCTTTCTGAAGAGTCAACTTCTTGGGTAGTTCATCATCAGAAGAATCCTCACTGTCGTTAGCACTCTCCACAATCGCCTTATCAGTTGAGGCAACAAAGGCCATAACGTGACTACATTTATCCACATACTCATTAGAAGAGTCATTCTCAGTATCACTCTAGGTAGCAACCAACCCTTTATCTTTTGACTTCTCATTCTTTTCCTTCATAAGGTAGTTTGGGCACTTTATCCTCATATGACCAAAACCTTTGCACTCATGGCATTTGATGGGAGGTTTCTCATTCTTACCATTCCTTGAGGATTTAGATTTCCTAGGAGGTTTGCCCTTATCCTTTTTCCTATATTGAAGAAGCTTGATAATCTCATCAGTTAAGAAGGTTAGATCCTCATCCTCATCTTCACTTTCATTTTCATCTTCAGAGTTCTCAATTTCTTCCTTTATACCCTTAAGAGCCAAGTTTCTACTCTTTCTACCTTTTCCCATTAAACCTAATCCCATCTCATAGGTTTGAAAGTTTCCTACAAGCTTAGTTAAAGGAATTTGATCAATGTCCTTTGCTTTTTCAATGTCAGTGATCTTGGCATGGAATCTTTCAGGTAAGGACCTAAAGATTTTCCTAACAATTTTGGATTCTATTATAGATTCTCTAAGGTTGAAAGCAGAATTCACAATATCCTTGAGTTTAGCATAGAACTCATCAAAGGTCTCATCCTCATCCATCCTTATTTCTTCAAAACTACTAGTGAGTCGTTGAAGCTTCACAGTCTTTACTGCCTTGATACCTTCATAGGCGGTCTCAAGAATGGTCCATGCTTCCTTGGCAATTTTCGTGGATGATATTTCTTGAATTCGTCATTGGTCATCCCATAAAACAAAGCATTCAAGGCCCTACTATTGAAATTTGACGTTTTGATTGTTTCTTCATCCCAATCCATCGGCGCTTCCTTTGGCTTAATTCAACCAACTTCAATAGCTTGCCATACTTGTTTACCTAGAGCCTGCAAAAAGACTTTCATACGAATTTTTTAGTACGTATAATTAGTGCCATCAAATAAAGGAGGAATCAAAAGAGATTGTCCATGATCCATGACAACAGGGGTCAAGGATCACACTCAGGAAATTAATCCAATCAGAGTGTACCCGTTCTGATACCACTTGTTGGGAAATTTAGACCCCGGTTGATAGAATTAACAAGTTTTAAATCCAAGTTGTTAATTAGATTTATTATAAATAAAACTTGTTAAAAAAAAAAAACATCAATATCATGTCAAAATCATGCAATGGAAAAATAAATATGACAAGATATGAGACCTAGGATAATGGTTATAGCTGGACTATGTGGTATCGATACATGATTTATGACAAGATCTATGAGTTATTTTTTAGTTGATATGTGACTTTTATTTTTCCATAGGTGTGTTATATTCAGCACCAAAAAAAAAAAAAAAAAGAGTTGTTATGTAATGCACAGTGAAAGGCTAAAGGCATTGGGCTCTTTTTGAAAAAATATTGCGCCACCATATACTCAATGAATTACATTAGTAATGGAAGCTTTTCCATGAGCAAGCAAGACAAGGTCGCTCTCCTTCGTATACATATGGCAAAAGCCCAAAAATTGGAAGCCCAAGATTGAAATCCAAACTAGACTGACCAGGACCGACTAAGATTGGTGGCTAGTCCGATTAGGTTTGATCCAGGGTTTTAAGTTACCGGTCTAATCTTAAAAATCGCAATAGACCAACTGGATTGGACCATTTCCACCCGTAGTAAACTTACATAATTTTTTTTTTCAACTTTAAAAATCAGTATATAGTTAAATAATCTGATAAGTTAAAAGAAAAATGAAAATTCAATCAAATAACCACTTACAAAAGTGTTAAATAATTAAGGGGGGGGGGGGGGGACCTTTACTTTATACTTATTACTTAAAACTTAGATATAGTTCATTAGGTGCAGTGTGTTACATTTCTCAATTAAATTCAAACATGTAGTAGTATTGAATTTATAAGTTTTACTAAGAAAAGATAAATAGTTTATATATGTTTCATTGGCTAATGCAATCACCAGTCATGTGTTTCAATTTAATTGAAAAACTTAATGTATAACACCTTAAGAATTAAATATGATCACTTTATTATAATTATTTTAAAATCCAAAGGGATAGCTATTCATTTATGATAAATATGAGTTTACAATGGGTAGAGGAATATCAAGTCATTCCCTAATCCATGTGAAGGAGCATATATCTACTTTGCAATGGCTGCTACTAGATTTTGTGCAGCTTTATTACATATTCTAGTTATAGAATGGAAAGAAATACAATGAAAACATTACATATGTTTCCATGACGTCCAGAATATCCTCAATTTTCATCAAACTTCTCTCCTTTGCATTTAACAAAACCATCAGTCTTGAATTTAAGCTTTTGACCATCACATCTTGAATGTTCATTTCTTTTGTATAGAGCAGGTCGAACTTTGGATCTCTTATTCTAATACCATCAAAAACTCACGTGCTGAGCCTCATGTATTAAAAGTGCATTTGAGCTCACATGTAAGGAGAAATGTTAGAATTATGTGATTAAATGATTAAATTTACCACATAATTCTAACATGTTCTAGTATATCAATATCTCATTATTATAATTAATTAGCTTTTAACCCCATGCATATGCATGACTAAATTTAAAGATATATAATTAAATAGAATTTTTTTTTTCATTTAATAATTTAGTTCCTACCTAAGTTAAATACTATTGATGGTCAATACTATTATATTTTGTTAACTCTTAAAAAAATACCTTGTAAGAATACTTTTAATATAAAATGAAAAAGCTCCATGATTATTGCAATGAGTAGTAAATTTTATGCCAATATAAAGAAATTGGTATAGAATTCTTATATTTAAAAAAGAAATAATTCTTCTTAAATGTGGTGCTCCATATAATATAACAAAGTTCTAGATTTTTTAAATTAGTATTAAATATCTTCACCAAAATTATGAAATTGAATCGACATATGTCACAAATTAGAGCTCAATTGAAATCCAATTTAGAAGTCTAATTGGATTTTCTCTCAATTTTGGCTATATATATATATATATATATATTGTGCGCGCCCTGTTCCCGGCTAATGGGCCAGTCTTAAGATTTGGGCTCACAATTTACCTATTTTTGTGGGTTTATGGATATCCTACAATGAGAAATTCCTTAGAATGAAGACTAAGACCCACTAGTACTGCTAGTCAAGCTGACCAAGCACCTTTGCTCGTGTTTTCTCACTCGTTCCCTCTCTATTCTCTAGTCCCTTACTACCTAATGTCAAACCCCCCCTTTCTTCTATTTGCTTGCTATTTATAGTCTTTCCTGGGTGGGTTAGCAATGATTTCCTTTAACATTTTTCATGCAGGTGGGGCCCATTAGAATTATTCTTGACGAGAGGGGCCCCACTTTAGAAATAGGAACTCAATCATGGGGACTAACAATAAACACCGGGAAGTGCTCGGCTGCGATATTGCTCAAGGCATTACCAACCCATATCTGAATGGATTCGGCAAGGCTAGTCCCAAAGAATACTCAGTCCACGGTTCAATCTATCGAACAACATAAGTTGGGCCTACCATAAAGTTATTACCCAATCACCCCATGGATGGACCTTCTGATGATGGGCCCACGACCGTACGTACACACACGCACACACAAAAACATGTAACCCATGCATATACATTAATACATTTAAAAATAAACAAATGTTTTTAATCATAAAAATATACATAATTGATTAAGTTAATAATAAATATAAACATAATTAGATTGATATAAAAATTCCTGCTTAAGTTTAATACTACTTATGATCATTTTTATTCTAATTTTCTAATAAGATAGAAAGTGTGGTGATTTTTTTAATAGATATTTGATTGGTTTTTTATTTTTTATTTTAATATTTCATTAGTATTAGACTCTTACTATTTTTAACTCATTAATTCACTTGGCACAAAGATTAAAAAACTTTAATGGACACATGGCACAAAATTGATCCATAATTAAAATCTAATTTGGGATCAATTTAATTGAATTTTCTCTCAGTTTTGGCTTTTAATAGATATAAATATAATATGATTAAAACAACTGTAATTTACTTAGAAAGCATATGTTAAGAGAGAGAGAGAGAGAGAGAGAGAGAGAGAGATGAAATAACAATATGGTAAGATGGTCATCAGCGCAATCACAATGTTATTTTCTTAAATAATGGACAAAAACAAGAAGAAGATGAAATAACAATATATAACACTATTTGAAACTCCATTGATCAATTAATTAACAAAAGTCTTCCAATTTAATTAACAAAATACTCATAGGTAAGATCAAACAAAAGTCAATGAGTAGTTTTTATTACACAAATTCGTTTACACAGTTTTATAGACACCTCAAAAAACAACTGAAGCTGTGGCTTAAATAAATTTCCTTGCATAGGAGAACCCAAAGTCAATTACCTTGCATAGTTGCATGCATGCATGAAACAATAATGGGATTTTGATAAAAGTAATAACTTCCTGCCATTGATGGAGATCTTACATGCATGGTGTAACTTTGTTTCATCATTGGTCATAATATATCAGAACCATGCATGAGAGAGAGAGAGAGAGAGAGAGAGAGAGAGAGAGAGAATCAGATCAAGCATTGATGTATGCTAATTAAGCTGGCATAGCATGGTATATAGAGATTGGAGTGGGACGTACTGTCAAGCAGAGACAGTGCCTATTGCTGTCTTTGAAGCACTAGGTGCTCTCTCTCCCAAGACAGTGCTCCACTGTAACCTCAGTTCATTTGGATTATGAATTATCATTGTCTTTGTGGTACTTATAAATAAGAAGTTGAAGGGAATCCTGTCACAGAAGGATGGTTCTAGCTAAGCCTTTGCATTGAATATATTCAGCTTGGGCCATCTCTCCTGCGACAGGAATCCCTCAACCTCTTTTTCTTTCTTCCTTTGCTTCCTATTTTCCATGCCTCTCATACTTTGTAAATTGGCATCTCGTAATTTATAGAACAAAATTAAGCTGGACTCTTTCTGTGTCTCTTCATGGAATGATACAATGAAATTACTCTTACAATGAAATGAAATTGTTTACATTTTGGCGGGGTCTTTGCTTTGAATGAATTATGGTCAAAATTCTGTCTTAATATTCTCCTTCACACACAAAACTTAAAGATAATTTACATTCTAAAGTAGTTGATTAAGAAGATACAGGACAGCTTCCTTTCAATTTACTCGTAACCTTCACTTTAGTTCCATAGAAGACTAATCAATCCTTCATTTTTAACCAAGGAAATTGAACCAAGAACTTTTTAGTTGAAGGACCATGTGAAATGATACGTGATGACTAATCAGTTATAGTAATTTATTTTTATTAATTGATTTATAGTAAAGAACCCGGCATTAAACCAGGATGTATATTCACCATAGTAGTCAAGCTGACATTGGGCCAAAAGATTGTTGGCTATTTACTATAAGACAACTTAAATAATTTTTAGACTGTTAATAATTTATAGTTAAACAGTGCTATCTATTATAACAATGTGTTTTCTTGTAAATGCTGATTTAACAGTGCTATTTATTATAACAATGTGTTTTCTTGTAAATGCTGATTTATTGACTTGAAAGATCCTCATGGCTAGTTGAACCCGTCAATGTGTGATTTATTAAGTAAACCGCAAGCTAAGTTAAATTTCAAGTATCATGTCAGGAAAGAACTTTGAAGCACGCTAATTGAATTGATACTTCATTTACTTGGCAGAATATAGAGTATAGACCACGTACAATTTGTTTCAAATTTATCCCCAAAAATGAAAACACCGCCTTTCAATTAATTACGTGAGAAATTACTTCAAAAAGTTGGAGCTTACTCATGAATTTGCCCTTGAGGCCTTCTTTTATTTGAGCTTCTTGAAGGGTATGGTGTACGTTGTAATTATTATTTTGATAATTAAGGAACAATAAGGGGAGAGAGAAGGAAGAGAGAATATAATAATAAATCTACTTGCATAGAAGTAAAAGGAGAGAATGAGATGTACGCATCTTTGTAACACAATTATTACAAATTTAAATTAAAACGGGTCAACTCGAACCCAACCCACTAAAACAGAGGTTTGGAACAGGATCAGGTTGGCTTGCAGACTCGGATACCCCTAGTTGAATCAAGCTAAGAGCTTGGGCATCTTAATTTCTTCCTATGCTACTTTAATTGTTGTTTTTGAGCATTGGACGAAATTGCCACATTCTTCAGTTCTTCATACCCATCTTCTACGTACTCCCAAATCCCAAGTAAAATTCTCATCTTCACAAACCAGAAATCATGGTTTTCCCATACAAAGTTGGAGATGAATGTAGTTGGGTTCCTATATGTTGGTTGATTGAAATCGCTACTGGCAATGCTTTTATTGGGGCTTGTTTTCTCGCCATAAATCCTCACCTCCAGCTTGTTTTTCACTCTAACCAAACTCTGATTCCGTTAGCTTTGGAATCAAGGAGTAGTACAACAATTTTGATGAGTGTTTATCAAGTTTTGCTTTTAAAGAATAAGTTTTTTTAATGAGATAACTACTTTTTTAAACAAGGAAAAGATAAACGGGCTATAATTTCCTTTTTACTTGTCATTCAATTGATTTTAGACTTCTTCAGGTATATGAACATACTTTTCAAACATAAATAACAGACCTTACACTTGTCCAGCATACACATTACTAGATGCATGCGAATAAATTACTAAAAATGAGACCTGTGCTGTCAGCAACCAGAATCTGCAAGTCACTTGCTGTGGGAGTGCCCTTTCGCAAGAAACGTATGGGCCTTATGTCCGGGGAAAATCCAAAAATGCCGAATACCAAAATCTCACAAACGCACAAAGGAACAATGGATAAGCTATCAGGTTTTAGTGCCAAAGATGAAATGGAGTACCCAAGCAGCGACACTCCTTCCTTCAGCCATGTACTTTGTTTTAGCTGTTTCGTTAGGCTTGTATTTGATACTGTATTAGAGGTCTAACTCTTCCCCTGTTTCTGATGTGCCTGAACAGGGCTTATACGTTTTTACTTGTATTTCGTTTTTCTAATCAATAATATTTCTATCTTTTACCTCAAAAAAAAAAAAAAAAATTAAAAAAAAAAATGCATGACCAATGGGAAATACACCACATGCATAGAAAACTACAAAAGCATCAACTTTTAACGAACGTAACCTACTCTATATGACTATATGTATGGTATTGTAGTGCCATTGGCATTAATTCTTCTGAATCTGCGTTCGGTAAAGTGGGTAATCATATACTAAACCAGTATGTGAAATCTCAAGATTTGTATTATGCAAACAAAGGAGTTTGTCCGTAACGTACGTGAACCATTATTATTTCAGGCTATGCTCAATGCTCATGCTCGAATTGGGGCACCTTGAATGTTGTTGGACCTTTACAGAGATGCAAAGTGAGGGGTTTTTTCCATTAATTTACATTTTCAAGTGTTTAAAAGTGTTTTTTCACTATATATAAGTGATCTTCAAACAAGTTCATTTGTGGATATTAAGAAATGGGATTAATTTAGATGTTGTACTGGATCTAAGAATACCACGACCTCTATCAGTCTTGTTGGTGGTGGGCCTTGGTCAAGAACAAGTGATTTACTGAGTTGGTCTTTTAATTGCTGAGAAGGCTTTGTTAGTACTAAGTGTTTTTTTTTTTTTTTTTTTTTTTTTTTTTTTTTTTTTTTTTTTTTTTTTTTTTTTTTTTTTAATGTGGCCTTCGATTATTGACTCATGGCAATAGGTTCATAGTTCATACATATAAGGGGATATACTCTCGGCCCAAGTTTAGTAGTGAAGGCCCATATGCCATGGCAAGCCCAAACATATTCTATTTATGAAAACTTTTTTTTTTTTTTTTGGGTGGGGGGTTGTCATCAACAGATGGAGGTATAAGACTCACACACACTGCAAACACTTTGTTTTCTTCCTATCTTTGTACTTGTAGTAAACAAAGTTGACGATTCTGGTAAGTGTTTAAGAATTATTGTACTTGAGGACACTTATATATGTTCCAAGTGATTTTTTTTTTTTTTTTTTTAATTTTTTGATGGAATCCAAGTGATTCCTTTAAATCTGTTTTCTTATACTCCATTCTCTTTTATATATATAAACTAGTCGCTAACCCGTGCGATGCACGGGATAGTTAAATAAAAATTAAAAGTACTTATTTTACTTAAAGGTATATGACTTAAATTTTAAAAATCTATAATTTGAAAATGAATGAAAATAACTAATTTCTTCAATATAATGATTTAGAAAAATTCTTTTTCTTTCATATCGTTGGTTTCATCACATAACACATTTCGACGTGGGCTATTCTATGGTGATAACTTTACATAATATTCAACTGCAATTGTATCTACTATCTACTACCAATCTAATCTATGTTATCTTGATAGTAGATCTACAAATTGCATTCTCGTATTCTTAGAGCTTGCCACATTATTGTTCTATATATAATATAAAACTGAAAATTTTAATTTTTTGAAAGACTTACATTAGAATTAGGAATAAAAAATAATTTTTTTTTTAAATTAGACCTCACGTTAGTTTTTTTTTTTTTTTTTAAGGCTCACTTTAGGTTAAAAAAAAAGACTCATGTGAAAAAAAAAAAAAAAAAAAAAGAGACTCCTATTAGGATTAAGGAAAAAAGAGAGAGACTCCTATTAGGACTCTCTCATTATTTAGTTTAACAAATTAAAATTTTTTATAAATTAAAATGATGAGGAAAAAAGAGGGAGAGAGACTCCTGTTAGGACTCTCTCACTATTTAGTTTTAAAAAGTAAAAAAAAAATTATAAATTAAAATGATGATGTGGAAAATTGTGGGAGCTTCAGAAGTTTCGGTTTTATATATATATATATATATATAGATAAGCATTCTTCCGAAAAAACAATGAATAATAGAAGTTTTTTCATATTTCTCTATAATCTTCTTGTTATATTTGTTCACATTCTCTTTTCCAAGATTCTATTAGAATTTTTTTCAAAACGTTTTTTGCCATAACTACTGTTACTAATTTGATTTTTTTACTTGTATTTTGGCTTTAACAAGTAAACATTATTAAGTAATTAGCTTTAAAACATAATTTATCCTAAATCCAAAATTTATCTAACTTATCTAATTTCTTTAGAAATTTTGGATAACCTTTTCTACTCATTTAAGTCCACATTCTTATTTTGTTTTCTTCCTATCTTTGTATGTAGCAAACAAAGTAGATAAGTCTTTAAGAATTATTGTACTTTAGGACACTTAGGCATGTTCTCACGTATTTTTCTATAGTCTTGTTCGGCTAAATTTTTCCGTCTATTTTACACTAACAACTTACTTTTTCTATTTTACAAGACCACTTTGACAAAATACCCACATCAGAATATCTATTATACTCTCTAACTTATTTAAATAATAATAATAACAATAATATTATTATTATTATTATTATTATTATTATTATTATTATTATTATTTTATTAATAAATATCTCTTCATTAATATTTTTTTTCCCACTCCACAAGTCTCAACCATGGCTTTCTCTATCAATTGTCCTCTACCTCTACTTTCTAGTTCTCCCTAAACTCTATTCCTCACTCAAATCTCAAACCCAGATCGGCGGTAGTCAACAAACCTTGTGGTGGCAGATCAATAGCAACCTGGAGGAGCAGATCGGCAACAGATCAGTGGCAGATCAGGGCAGATCCAACGGGTTTTCCGGTGGATTTTTCATGTGGGTTTCTATTGGATTTTTCATATGGGTTTTTCATTGGGTTTGATTTAGTTTTAATTGATTTCAGTTTGGGTTTGGGATGAGTTTTCCTTCAGGTTTGGGTTGATTATGGTTGGCGGTGCTGGGTTGTAGTGGTGGTGTTTGGCGATGTTGAGTTGTGGTGATGTGGGTGGTGGGTTTGTGTGGTTGGCGTTGTGCTGAGTTGTGGTGATTGAGTTGAAGAGAGAGAGAGAGTCAAGGGAAAAGAGAAATTGTATTAGAATAATATATAGAAGAGCTACAGTAATCATGCATATATGCACGGTTATTGTAACTCTTGTGCATTTGTGCACAATTTTACACCCACTGATGTGGGTGTTTTTTTTTTATCAAAATATGTAAAATCACTAACTTTTTGTATTTTGCAAGATTATGCAACCACTAATGTGGTTGCTCTAACAAGTAGCAACATACCAACTTCTAATCAAGTCTTGTTAAATATATTATAACTTAAAAGAAATCAATATTTTATAAGCAAAAAAAAAAAAAAAAAAAAAAAAAATTCCACCATTACAAGCCAAGTTAGGAGGGAAATTTCAACCTTAGTTAACATAGTTTTCAATTGAACAACTTTTTAACATAGATTTCAAATGAATAGCTTTTTATTATTCAAATTGATAGGCCAAGAAAGTATTGACCCCTTATGATGAATTAACCAATTAATTAGCCAAGTTGATTAATTAATCAAATTAAATTACAATATGCGTGGTAGCACAAAGAAATCACCAAGTTAATATGCAACGGAAAATAAATTGACACAGTGATTTGTTTACAAATGGGGAAAACCTACATGGCAAAAATCTCATCGAGTGATTTTAAGGTCACCACTCCCGAGAATCCATTATTATCACAACAAGCGGTTTCAAGTAAAGGAATCCCAGTATCTTATACCAACCTACAGTTGAACCCTTACCCTAAATACCCAATTGGACTTGTTCTGTAGTGACAATCTCTCCTTTTAATGCACAACTCGCAGTACGTGACTAATGAATAGATGCGCGGATCCCAGTATGTAACTTAATCACCAATTTAAGAAAGAATGTTGGTTGCAAAGTTTTTCAGTTCATCACACGATGAAGATCATGAAACTCCTTGGTTACAAAACCCTATGGTGTACATAGAAACATGAACTAGGGCATATGTCTTTGGTTCACAATATGCTTGTGAAAAACTTTTGCATTTTGTTGCATTAGTTGCGACGGCCTTTAAAACAATCATTATATATGTTTAGGATTGTGAGAAAAGAAAGCTCAAACATTTATTCACGGATTGGAGTGAAATCAGATCTAGAAAATTGATTTTCATAAATCTCGATAGATACTCTATCTATCCAGCAGTTGTCGAGCCTTGGGTTGAAACATCTTTTTAAGCCTCAATAGATACTAGCTGTCAGGCTTTAAAATCCAGCACTTCTTCACTTGATTCTTGGACAGACTTACATGGCTTTAATACTTGAACTTGAATCCTTGTTCCTTGAAGCATTAAACACATCCTCGATCTATCCAATTACAAGTAAAGTGCATTTTGTCAAAGGATTGTCCAATTCTATATTGACATATGTTCTTAGCGTGATTTACATATGTCCTAACAATCTCCCTCTTTGGCAATCCGTGACAAAATCACAACAAACAAATGAACATATGAGAGAAGTCATAAATCACTCAACTCATACTCACTTGTTGAATACAATAAAATCTATCCTAACACAAACTCTTGAAAAAACTATACAAGAAGAGAGTTCATGGCATGAAGACTTTGACAACCTGTATTTTTGAAATACTTTAAACAAAACTCATCGAGGCATCTTAGTGCGAAATAAAAATAAAAGATTGCATACAAGATATAAGAAGCATGTGCATAAATAGAGAAAAGAAACAACACATGTAAAGATAGGTGAATAACATACATCAACATATATATATATATATATATATATCCAAAGATAAGTACAATGTATGTCAAATGGTCACAAGACCAATATACAAAAGGTAAATGTAAAAGAAAGAAAAAAAAATACATAAAAACCTCACTACATCCCTCAAAATATAGACACTCCCCCTAACAAAAATCTCCTACGCTAACTCTCCCCCTATGTATATGACAACTCTTATATCCAAAACTACTTCCCTTTTTTGTCATAAGTGACAAAGGGTAAGCAAATCAAATAGACATCTCATCATCACTAGGCGAGCCAGCACCATCGTCCTTATCAGCATCATCATTGCTGGAGCCATCATCACTCTCATCCTCTGAAGCCAATAGAGATGGAGAAGAGTAAGCAGCGAAACCACCCATGGCAACTTGTCGTTGTGCAATACGACCAACACGGGTGTTCACCTGACACAACTCATCATTGAGAGTGCCAAGGCGAGTATCTATGCGCACAAGCTGTGCCATGATGGCCTCAAGAGTCACCCTACCCGCAGCGAAGGTGAGCATCACTCCGTTTAACGGTAGCAGCGTCAATGGCACCCATGATGAAAAAGTGATCAGACGTGGGAAAGGAGACAGAAAAATGGCGAAGGATCCTTATGACAGTCGTAGGAAAAATAAACTTATCACGGGTTGCTGTATCCCTATAGACATTTATAAGGGATAGGATGAAGTGAGAAGGAAAGTCAATAGAAATGTCCTCTAAGAGGGATAACCAAAATCGAACATGAGGCTCTGTGATAGAGTTATAGTAAGACAGGAGATGGAGAACGAATGTCATCACCATGTTAAGGAATCTCGGACTTTTAGCAAAGGTCGAGTATCGGGTGTTTTGACGATCACCCTAAGAAGATGGTGTCTCACAAAACAGAAACAAGAGTTCGTCTTTGGACACAGTCCTTAGACGATTGTAACCAAGGTAGTCAGGATGCGCTACCCTAGGAACGTGTAGCACCTCGGATATAAGATCCGGAGTGACTACGATGTGCATACCCTGAACGTGAGTGACAAATTGGGTATAGAGTAATCAAATCCGTGCATATTGGAGTAAAACTCTTGTATGACCACGGAAGAGCACGTGACCAGAATGCCACACAATGACTCCCAACCCTGATTGTAAATGACAGTGGGAAGGTCAGTATCAGAAAAATCAGATAGGATGACTTTGCGTTTCGAATGAATGCCTCGTCGAGAAAAGTTCTCCGAAAAGTCCTTTTGGGCTTTATCATCATGGAACTGTACATAAGATGGACTGGTGACAGAAGAAGCAGATGCCCCAAAACGAAGAGGGTTCCGGGATGGAGTGGATTTGCGTTTAGGTGCCATAGAGCAAACTAACACAAGAAATAAAGAGGGAGAGAGAGAGAGAGACAAACAAAAAAGCACCAAACAAATCAATATATAAGAATATAAAAAATTGAAGGAATGTATGCATGAAAATGCATGAGCATGTGACATGCAAACTTAAAAACATCATAGGCTTAGCTCAATCCAAACCTACCAGCACACAACATTGCAATACAGTAAAACACACATCTAAAATGCATGAAACATTGTTATAATGCATATGTGATGCAATGCATGATGATACAAGATCATTTAAATAAAGTCCATCCCAAAACTTTTTCAAAAACCTCAATAATGTTGAAAAATCTCAAAATATTTTCAAATACCCCAAAAGTTAGGTCAAAAGATATGAAATGCATGATTAATGAGTGAGAAAGCATCATACCAGATGAAGAAAAGGATCTTGAGACCGAAGATTATGCGGGGAAGAGGTTTAGAGTGATTTAGATGTGTTTGGGAAGGTGAGAAAACAAAAGGAGTCGAGAGAGATCGAGAGAAGTGAGAAAGAATTTGCACTGACCCTTTATATAGAAAACCATAATTCTCGACAGATCGAAAGGTGTCGAGATTTAAAGTTCGCTAGATATAGCTATCGAGAAGCTATCCAGAGGTATCCATAGCAAAAAGGGCTTGATGGATCAAGAAGCTATCGAGCATCCAAAAACTTCCTCGATGGATCAAGAATATATCAAGAAGCTATCGAGAATGCGATAAAAAGAAGCTGAAGAGCTTGATAGCTTAGCCTAGTTGTCGAGAGGTGTCCAGCAGCTGTCGAGAGGTGTCCAGCAACTATCGAGATTGCTTAAAAACAGTTTTTCAAGAAGAGAAAAATACAGATATAAATGCAATCAAGCATGCTACTCAACCAAGGATCCAAAAAACATTTTAATCCTTTCAAAATCATTTCTCAACAAGAAAAATGTCAAGGATTTAGATCCAAAACACACACACAAACACACACACAAAACAAGTCTAACCAATTTTATATTTCAAAAATAAGTTAAGATAGTTTAGTGGGCATACATTAATACATGTATTCCTTGTGATGGCCAAATCACATTGTACCTGCACATGTATCAAGAGTAACAAAGAGTATTGCATGTTGTGTGTGAAAAACATCGCAAGATTGCATGAGTGTCAACATGTTATGACGATTTGAGAAAATTATTTTAACTCACACACAATTATAACTGTTTGATGGGAACTAGCACCTTCGAGGTACATCCTATAACTCTCACATCTCCTAGAAGACACGCTTGCAATCATATATATATAGAATTTTGATAATTTTTGCTTTAATTTCTTTGCATATTTTTCTTTTGAGCAAACCATGCATGGGTATATAAGAGAGAGAAAAAAGATACCCAATTATGTTAAGCTTTTGACATTGCACTTTTGATATACCAAAGCATATAGATGTCATTTCATGATTGGCGGGCAACAATGGTGAGATGGTTGTTTAAGCATTTCTCTTAGGATTTTCTAGTCCTTTCCGTCAAAAAGAGTGATACGAATGTTAAGTACACGAGATTATTTAATCTTACTCATCACAAACATGAGCCACAAAGCTCACTTACTTAGTTGTGTATAGAACTGCTCATCTAAGCTACAAATGATACAAAGTTTAGAAAACTTTGTTTTAATAGCCATCCAAGGTACACAAGTACTAATGTACACAAACACACACTGTTTTTGTATTTTTCTGATTTTGTATTTTTTTTATTTTTATGAAAAAAATAAATCAAAACTGAAAATAAACGAATAATAACATGTTAAACAAAGCAATGTATAAGACTATATTGACTCAAAAACAGAAAAGAACAAAAACCCACAAGTAATGCATACCCAAAAACAAGAAGGAGAGAAAGAGAGGGAGAAAGGGAGAGATAGTGACTAAATCACTTGGAGCCTTTTTCCTTCCACACCTTGGAGGAACCTTTCCTTTGTGCGAACCCTTGAACCGGCGGTGAGGGGGAAAAGTTGAAACTGTTCAAGTTCGAAAGGAATATGAGGGCTTTGAGTAGATCTCCAAGAGGAGCAAAGGAGGTTGGAAACTGATTTTGGTTTCCCGACGAGATCATACTGTTGCTCTGCTGAGTGGCTAACCACTTGTAGCAATTAGGTCAAGTATGTTCAGTTGCTTCACAGTGATGACAAAGATGCTTCTTCTTCTGTTTAAGCTTTTAAGTGTTTCGTTTCTTAGCCTTAGGGTTTTTAGTCTCTTTCCTATCTAGCTTATGGGGTGTTCCTAAGATAGATTTACCCTTGTCTATGTTCTCACTAGCTAAAACAGTTTTGACATCAGTGTTCTCAGATTCAACATTATTAGTATGAGAAACAAAAATAGGAGTGCTAGAAGAAGCAATATTAGGAGAAGAGAAATCATACCCTAAGCCAGTTCTGTCGGAAGCAGATTTTTGAAGACTGAGTATCTCATCAAGCTTTGCACTTGAAGTTCTCTCTAGCTGAGCTCTGACTTGAAACAGCTCTGCTTCAAGCTTCTTAGTCCTCTCAGCCAAGAAATTATTCTCAAACTTTGTGATTGACTTCATCAAACTTTGTGGAGATTTCTTCTCATTCAAGCTCCACATCACTGAGCTTCTTGGTGGCCAACCTATACAACTTCTCATGCTTTTCCGAGACCTTGTATAACTTTGCATAGACTATGTGAATGCCATCTTGCTCATCCATCTTTTCAAATTTAGACTCTACCAAGTACTTTTCTTCATCCACATGTTCAACAATCCTCTCAGTAGGATTTACAGTGGCAGTGAAGGCATTAAGGATTCCATTTTCCTCATTGTCGGAATCGTCCTCAGGCTCGGTGTCGCTTAAAGTAGCGGCAGGTGTCTTGCTTTTCCCAATGGTCTTCAGATATGTAGGGCACTCTTGTTTCATGTGACCAAAGCTTTGAAATCCAAAGCACTTTGGTCCTGAGACAACAGTGTACTGACTGCCATTCCTAACATCCTTCTTCCCTTTTTCTTGCCTACGGTCCTTGTCGAAGTCCTTTCCATTGGCATTCTTCATGAACTTCTTGAATTGCCTTGTGATGTAAGACTTCATTTTAGAATCTTCATCGTCTAAAGACTCATCCATGTCACTGGTCTTGGCCTTCAGTGTCATGATTTTGCTTTTGCTCGATTTCCCGATCCTAGACAAACCCAACTCATAGGTTTGCAGATTGCCAGCCAGTTCTGTCAAAGGAATTTTGTCAATATCCTTTGATTCCTCAATTGCGATGATCTTGGCATGAAATCTCTCGGGTAGAGATCTAAGCACCTTTCTAATAATTGTGGGTTCTGGAATGGTTTCCCCAAGATTAAAAGCTGAGTTTACTATGTCCTTGAGCTTGGCATATAACTCATCAAATGACTCATCCTCCTCCATCTTGATTTTTTCGAAGATTGTAGTGAGCCTCTGAAGTTTTGAATCCTTGATAGCCTTGGTTCCCTCATAGGTTGTTATAGCCTAGCCCAATAGAAAAAAAAAAAAAAAAAATGAGATCAGTTTTTTATGGAGACCCACGTGACCCCACCTACCCCATTATTTCCCCACCACTCATTTCTCTCAAATTATCTCACTATTCCATTCTTCTTGGCCAGCCATCTCTCCTCACTTTTTTCTTTCTCTTACTTTTTCTTTTTCTCTCAACACAACACAAACTCTCCTCTCTTCACTCCCTCACACTCTCCTATGGTACATACTCCACAACACCATCTTCACCATCTTTTTCCGGCGAGATCACTAGAAAATTCTTAGGAACCTCTAAGCATCTTCACATCTTTTATTTGAGGTAAAGATTTCTAATCTTTTATGGGTTTTATACTTTTGCTTGAGGTTATTTCTATCTAAGCTTTAATAATGATACCCATGTGATTTATGAGCATTAGAAGTGATATATATGTGTTTTTATGTATGAGTTTTGTCTTGGTGGATTTATTTGACGAGTGGGTTTATAGTTTTAATAATGGTGGCTATTTAAGTGGTGAAAATTTGGGAGTTTTGGCTTTTTAATGTGAAATAAATGGTGAATATAATTTTTGTTGATTATTTGGAGCTAGTTAAATATTCAAATACTTTTTCTTGGAGGATATTATGATTTTTGGTATCATGGGTCCCTTGTTGATGTGGTGTAAACCTTGTGGGAAGTACTTGGAAGGTGTTAAGGTTTTGATGTTGGAGATGATATTGAATGGGTTAATTTTATGAATTGGAGCCTATGTCTTGTGAGTTAATTTGTTGAGAAACTTTGAAAGTGAAATATATTATTTGTGAGGTTAATTACTAGGCTTGCCTAATTAATTGCTTAGTTAGCAATCTCTAATTCATATCTAAATGCAATGTCAAGCTTATGCATATTGTGATAAGTTTGCTTGGTATTGTTTAGGTTCTAGCTAGTCTCCTTTGGAGCTTGGAGAGTTAAGCTTTTTGCAGGTTGCAAGGTAAGTAGCTTTTTAATGGGATTTTTGGAAAATAACATGTTTCATACATGTTGTTTTGGGTCAAACACATTTTGCAAAATTATATATGGATATATGTTTCCTTAAAAAGTATTGTGTTGTGACCCTGTTATATATGATTATATATGAAAAGCGCATCATGTTTAATATTGCATATAGGAAAATGCATGATTTTGTTAGATTGGAAATGATAAGCATCTCTTATAAAATTCTTGGGAATGGATTTCATGGATTTATTGCATTATTTGTAAATTCTAAAGATGCTTTATCTTGACTTGTGATATTTGGAAAATTGATAGAAAATCTTATTGACAAGAAACAATTTTGGAAAATTTGAGAACCTTGTGAATATATTCGTAAGAATTTAGACCCCTGTAAAGCTAGATTGTTTAACCCAATTAATTAGCCAAGTGAATACTTAGGTTTATTATTCAGATCTAGGTTAAAACAATATCAATCATATCAAGTAAAGCAGCGGAAAAATAAAGAACACAAAGATATGATGATCCAGGAAAACCAAACCGGTAAAAAATCTAGAGAGGATTTAACCTAGCTATCCTCAAGGTAAAATAGCGAATCCACTAGAAAGAATTGAAGTTTACACAATAGCGACTTAGACCACTAACATCCTATTGCTACCTGCTTGTAGGAAACTTACTACCACGACCACGTGACAGCTCCGAGACCACGGACTCCTTCTTTCTTTAATCTTTACAAAACTCAAACACCCACGCTTGTGACTTTGAGATCCCACTCAAAGGTTTAGCAAACACAAACTCTCCTATTTGTGACTCCAAGACCACCCTTGAAGGTTTAGATCATCAGCACCTTTGATGACTAGAGAAGACAGCAACTTCAGCAATACCGGATCTTGAGATTCTTCAAGGAACAACATCGGTAGAAGTTATAAGAGAGGTTTTAGGAACAAAACCCTAAATACAAAAGAGGCACACTCTTCTCTTTCTAAAAAGCCTTGTAAAAAACGTGCTTAGGATTTCTTTTATATAGTGAGAGAAGTAGATCTGAAACCCTAATCCTTAATGGGCTTGAACTGCTGTTTGGGCCAACTTAAAATTCTGTAGATACGACTTTCGATCGATCGAGCCTGTTTTTTGATTGGTCGAATCAGGAAAATTTTGAAATCTTCTTTCTGCAGCTTGTATGTTCTTGTGTGCTCACGATTTGCCAATTGTTCTAAACTCTTAGAACCTAACAATCTCCCCCTTTGGCAATTCGTGACAAAACTTTCATACAAAATGAAATGTTAAAATACAAGAACAACCCAATACAATAAAATGCCCAATTACATCACAAATCCCAATCTAAGACTCATAACCTAGAAGTTTCCAAGAAGAGGTAGAAGGTTTTGATCAGAATCTACCTGTCTTTCCTGAAACACTCAACAAACACATCACTGCATGTGTGGAAAGAAAGACATATAAACAATAATATGAAACAGAATATAAAAACAAAAATAAATTCTAACTCTCCTCCTAAGTTAGATACACTAAAAAGTTTTTATATTCTCCCCCTGAACAAGACAAACAGGATTAAGTCCCACATTTCATTTATTTCTCCCCCTTTTTGTCACTGTGAGTTCGTTTAGACCTATGTAAACTAGATTGTTTAACCTAATTAATTAATCAAGTGAATACTTAGGTTTATTATTCAGATCTAGGTTAAAACAATAACAATCATATCAAGTAAAGCAGCGGAAAAATAAAGAACACAGAGATATGATGTCCCAGGAAAACCAAACCGGTAAAAAACCTGGAGAGGATTTAACCTAGCTATCCTCAAGGTAAAATAGCAAGTCCACTAGAAAGAATTGAAGTTTACACAATAGCGACTTAGACCACTAACATCCTATTGCTACCCAAGTGTAGGAAACTTACTACCATGACCCCATGATAGCTCCGAGATCCACGGACTCCTTCTTTCTTGAATTCTTCAGCAAATCACAAGCGCACCTGCTTGTATATCTTTATGCTCTTTTGATTCTGCAACTGTATTGATTTACATAACTCTTGACATGAATCTCAAGTTTGTAAACCGTAAGTGTATGTGAAGGTAAACACCTCTAGATCTCACAATGAGATTCACAAACACAGCATTCAGAACTTTAAAAACGTGGCTAGGGTTTTCCCTTATATACTTAGGGCAAAACATAAAACCCTATACATTAAATGGACTAGGGCTGAGTTGGAATTTTCTGCAGAAAAATAATCTGCCTGATTTTCGATCGATCGAGCCTAATTCTCGATCGATCGAGTTAGACAGAAAGTGAACAGTTACTTCTGCAGTAAACTCGATTCCAACTTTACATAAAATCCCATACTTTGGGCAAAGTCTAACACAAGACTAAATATTGTTTTGATCATGGTTTGCCAACATACAAATTGAAGTTCTAATACATTAGTTCCTAATTCTTAGAACCTAACAAACTCCCCCTTTGGCAATCCGTGATAAAACACAGACTTAACAAAAAGCTCAAAGTTTACAAATTGAAATAGCCCATTACAAAATAAATAGCCACTTAAACAATTCAACCTAAACTACTATCTAACAGTTGCAAAGTAGACAGCAGCTCGACTGAAAACAACCTGTATATTCCTGTAACACTTAACAAACACATAAACGCATGTGTGGAAGAAAAAAAAAACAAGGAATATGAAACAGAAATATAAAAACAAAAATAAATTCTAACTCTCCCCCTAAGTTAGATACATCAAAAAGTTTTTAAGTTCTCCCCCTAAACAAAACAAACAGGATTCCCACATTTCATCTATTTCTCCCCCTTTTTGTCACGTATTGACAAATACAACTCAAACAAAGAGTAAACATGAGAGGAAAAAGAGAACCAAGGGAACATAAAACAGATTAGCTCTATAGAAAATAGAGAGAACTCCCCTTATGAAAAGCAACAACTCCCCCTATGAACAACGAAGGTTAAAAAACTTTTCTCCCCCTATAAAAATAGGAAAAACAAAACAAGTTTTGGGAAAAACAGTTTTGGGAAAAATTTAGGAGGTGGGGATAAATAAAAACACACAAACCAAAAAAAAAAAGAAAGAGTTGAGGATACACATAAAAAATTATTCTCTCTTTCAATAAATGCAAACTTGACACTATGTGACCCATAAATAGTTGCATGAGTAGAGAAAATATTTGCACATTATTATCCATCATATCTCTTAAGAAAAATATTTTCTGCAATTCACACATTAAGAAAAATAGCATATACTAAAATGTACAAAGGACTCAAAAATTAATCAATCAATTTTTTAATTCACGTTGAGTACCCAATTTAGCAACGTGTATGCATGGTATGTGTGAAAACAATGAGAGATATGACCGCAAAACTGCAAGATGGATACAAAAAACAATGCAACTCATGTGAATTCTAACCATAAATGATGCATGAAAAAATTTGGTCAAAAACTCTAAAAACTGAAAATTTTTCAGTTTCGATCGATCGAGCATCGATTGAATACCAATCTAGTCAGACAGAATCAAACCAAAAATTTTTATCGCAATTTCGATCGGTCGAAAAACACCCTCGATCGATCGAAATTCTGGAAAACTCAAATTTTTGAAAAACAGAGCAATTTAATGCAGAAATTCCTCAAAGCATAGTATTTCATGAATGAAATGCATGAGTATGAGACTGAAAGTTTTTCAAAAACACTTGAATTCAACCCAGATCTTTCAAAAACAAGTTTTTTTAATCAATATGACCTTAAAACTCAAATTTTGCATTAAAATCAAGGAACACATAATCTTGGATGGCCACAACAAAATCACACACAATAACATGTACAAAGTTTAGCAAAGAGTAACTTTGTGTAGTGTGTGCAACTAGCAAACACTTGAGAGACATGTGAGGTGATATGTGAATAGTAATCGATCACAAAGTTTACAAAATTCATCACATAAATTTGAAAGAGACTATCACCTAAAGAGTTACATCATATAACTCTCACATCTCCTAGAATAAAAGCTTGCAATCATGTAAGTTTCTTGATTTGCCTCATAATATACACACCAATTTTAATTAATTTGAATTCATTATAGCCCAATAATGTACACACCAATTTAGTATTTAAACCGAGGTTACACCTTATGTTCTTTTTGTGCATGTGCTACACTTTCTCGAGCACAAAATCTTACGATATGCACTAAGGTGTTCATGATTGGCTAATAAACAGTGGTGAGATGGTTATTTATGCCTTTCTCAAAAAGTTCAAGTCCGACAATCAAAGGCATGTGATTTCAAGATCAAGATCATGTGATCAATAACTATAAACATCTTCCCACACAACATGAACTACAAAGCTCAAACTAGTAAAGTGCAATAAAATAAGCTCATCCAAGCTAAACAAAGTACATAAACATGTTATGTAAAGATAATATGGCCAACCTTAATTATAAATCCAAGATATATAATACAAAACACATAAAAATATTTTTGGTTTAAAAAAATTTTATGACCAAAAACAAAAAGCACACATTATGTTAAATGAACAAAAATGCAAATGCAATGCATGATAGTGCTTAACTAAGCTATAGAGGGTACACAAACAAGAAATATCAATTTCTTAATTAACCCATGAGTACATGTACAAACTAGTACATACTCACACAAAATCAAAAAATAGCTCAGCACTTATATAACACATGCTATTCAAGTTTCTCCACAATGTCAATCATGTTCTAAATCAAGAGAGAGATATCATAATCCATGTAATCCTCAAGAAAAATAAAACTAGACATAAAATAAAATATTTTTGTCTTTTTGAAAATTTTCAATGTTTTTGGATTTTTAAAAAAAAAAAAAAAAAAAAAAACTAAAAAACAAAACAACCAAAAACAGAAACAAAATATGTCCACAAATAATTGAAAGAATTAAATTAGGGACAAGTCAGCAACATTCACCTTAGAGAATCTTTTCTCACCCATATAGCACGAGTCTTCGACTTTGTAGGTGAAAATCCATGTGAAGCAGAGTGTGTTTGAGGGATTATACCAATCTTCTGAGAAAGACTAAAATCCTGCAATTTCCTTTCACAAGCCAACAAGCTTAAATTTTTCAAAAGCATATGAAATAATTTATTTTGACTTATGGCAGGAGAAATATCATCACATATCCTAGATTGAAATGCAGAATGCTTAAATTTCAATTTATGACAATTAGGACGAATGTGACCAGAGACACTACAAAAGTGACAAACAGAAACAAATTTAGGAACATCAGTATTCCTAACAGCAAATCTAGTCTCAGATTTTGGTTTTTGTCTCAACAAAGCACAATTTGGTCTAATATGACCAACAACACCACAAAGGTGACAAGTATGCACAAAAACAGATTTATTATGCTCTCTAACAGTAGGTTTAGACTTAGGTTTAGAAACTTCAGCATCTACATCAGAACTTTTACCTTTGTCTAACCTAGCAAAATAAGCCTTTTCTTTATTATTCCTCTTGAAAGGAGGGATATAAACTTTTTCAGCTTTAGGCTTAAGAGAAACAGAAACACTTCTGTTAACAGCAGCAAGCTTGGTACTAGTCAAATTTTCAATTTTAGCTTTAGATTCAGCTAACTCTTGTTCCAAGCTTTTCATCTTCTCATCTTGAGAGGAAATTTGATTTCTCAAAAATTCATTCTTTTTATTAGATTCATCTAATCTAACAATCAATTCCTCTTTTTCAAGATTAGCCAATTTTAACTCTTCCTTGAATTTTTTAGCAATTCTCATAGTTTTCAATAATTCCTTACGAAGAGTTTCACAGGCATCAAAAAGATCAACAGAAACAAAAGTGTCCTTTTTATTCAAATCATCACAAACATGAGCAGAAAGCCACTTCAAATTATCCATGATAACAGGGATCAAGGATCAACTCTTAGATCAAAGGATCTACAATAGAAGAGCTACCCGCTCTGATACCACTTGTGAGTTCGTTTAGACCCCTGTAAACTAGATTGTTTAACCTAATTAATTAACCAAGTGAATACTTAGGTTTATTATTCAGATATAGGTTAAAATAATAACAATCATATCAAGTAAAGCAGCGGAAAAATAAAGAACACAAAGATATGATGTTCCAGGAAAACCAAACCGGTAAAAAATCTGGAGAGGATTTAAACTAGCTATCCTCAAGGTAAAATAGCAAATCCACTATAAAGAATTGAAGTTTACACAATAGCGACTTAGACCACTAACATCCTATTGCTACCCAAGTGTAGGAAACTTACTACCATGACCCCATGATAGCTCCGAGATCCACGGACTCCTTCTTTCTTGAATTCTTCAGCAAATCACAAGCGCACCTGCTTGTATATCTTTATGCTCTTTTGATTCTGCAACTGTATTGATTTACACAACTCTTGACATGAATCTCAAGTTTGTAAACCCTAAGTGTATGTGAAGGTAAACACCTCTAGATCTCACAATGAGATTTACAAACACAGCATTCAGAACTCTAAAAACGTGGCTAGGGTTTTCCCTTATATACTTAGGGCAAAACATAAAACCCTATACATTAAATGGACTAGGGCTGAGTTGGAATTTTTTGCAGAAAAACAATCTGCCCGATTTTCGATCGATCGAGTCTAATTCTCGATCGATCGAGTTAGACAGAAAGTGAACAGTTACTTCTGCAGTAAACTCGATTCCAACTTTACATAAAATCCCATACTTTGAGCAAAGTCTAACACAAGACTAAATATTGTTTTGATCATGGTTTGCCAACATACAAATTGAAGTTCTAATACATTAGTTCCTAATTTTTAGAACCTAACAGTCACGTATTGACAAAGACAACTCAAACAGAGAGTAGAGTGACAGTAAACATGAGAGAAAGAAGAGAACCAAGGGAGCAGATAACAGATTAGCTCTATAGAAAATAGAGAGAACTCCCCCTATGAAGAGCAACAACTCCCCTTATGAACAACAAAGGCTTAAAAAAAACTTTTCTCCTCCTATAAAAATAGGAAAAACAAAACAAGTTTTGGGGAAAATTTAGGAGGTGGGGATAAATAAAAACACACAAACCAAAAAAAATGAGTTGAGGATACACATGAAAAAAATATTCTCTCTTTCAATAAACGCAAACTTGACACTATGTGACCCATAAACAGTTGCATGAGTAAAGAAAATATTTGCACATTGATTATCCATCATATCTCTTAAGAAAAATATTTTCTGCAATTCACACATCAAGAAAAATAGCATATACTAAAATGTACAAAGGACTCAAAAATTAATCAATCAATTTTTAATTCAAGTTGAGTACCCAATTTAGCAAAGTGTATGCATGTTATGTGTGAAAACAATGAGAGATATGATTGCAAAACTGCAAGATGGATACAAAAACAATGCAACTCATGTGAATCCTAACAATAAATGATGCATGAAAAAAAATTTTGGTCAAAACTCTAAAAACTGAAAATTTTTCAGTTTCAATCGATCGAGTATCGATCGAATACCAATCGAGTCAGACAAAATCAAACCAAAAATTTTAATCGCAATTTCGATTGGTCAAAAAACACCCTCGATCGATTGAAAATCTGGAAAACTTAAATTTTTGAAAAACAGAGCAATTTTATACAGAAACTCCTCAAAGCACAATATTTCATGAATGAAATGCATGAGTATGAGACTAAAAGTTTTTCAAAAACACATGAATACAACCCAGATCTTCCAAATGTTTATCAACCAATTTGTCCTCAAAACTCAAATTTTGCATGAAAATCAAGGAATATATAATCTTGGATGGCCACAACAAAATCACACACAATAACATGTACAAAGTTTAGCAAAGAGTAACTTGTGTAGTGTGTGCAACTAGCAAAAGCTTGAGATACATGTGAGGTGATATGTGAATAGAAATCAAACACAAAGTCTACAAAATTCATCACATAGAATTTGAAAGAAACTATCACCTAAAAAGTTACATCATATAACTCTCACATCTCCTAGAATAAAAGCTTGCAATCATGTAAGTTTCTTGATTTGCCTCATAATGTACACACCAATTTTATTTAATTTGAATTCATTATAGCCCAATAATGTACACACCAATTTTAGAATTTAATCTGAGGCTACACCTTATTTTCTTTTTGTGTATGTGCTACACTTTCTCGAGCACAAAATCTTACGATATGCACTAAGGTGTTCATGATTGGCTAATAAACAGTGGTGAGATGGTTATTTATGCCTTTCTCAAAAAGTTCAAGTCCGACAATCAAAGGCATGTGATTTCAAAATCAAGATCATGTGATCAATAACTATAAACATCTTCCCACGCAACATGCACTACAAAGTTTAAACTAGTAAAGTGCAATAAATAAGCTCATCCAAGCTAAACAGAGTACATAAAAATGTTATGTAAAGATAATATGGCCAACCTTGATTATAAATCCAAGATATATAATACAAAACACAAAAACAAATCGTTTTGGTTAAAAAAAACATTTTATGACCAAAACTAAAAGCATACATTATGCTAAATGATTAAAATTGTAAATGCAGTGCATGACAGTGCTTAACCAAGCTATAGAGGGTACACAAACAAGAAATATCAATTTCTTAATTAACCCTTGAGTACATGTACAAACTAGTGCATACTCAAACAGAATAAAAAAATAGCTTAGCACTTATATAACACATACTATTCAAGTTTCTCCACAATGTCAAGCATGTTCTAAATCAAGAGAGAGATATCAAAATTCATGTAATCCTCAAAACAAATAAAACAAGACACAAAATAAAATATTTTTGTCTTTTTGAAAATTTTCAATGTTTTTGGATTTTTATTTTAAAACAGAAAAACAACTAAAAACAGAAACAAAACATGTCGACAAATAATTGAAAAAATTAAATTAGGGACAAGTCAGTGACACTCACCTTAGAGAATCTTTTCTCACCCATATAGCACGAGTCTTCGGCTTTATAGGTGAAAATCCATGATGAAGCAGAGTGTATTTGAGGGATTACACCAATCTTCTGAGAAAGACTAAAATCCTGCAATTTCCTTTCACAAGCCAACAAGCTTAAATTTTTCAAAACCACATGAAATAATTTATTTGGACTTATGGCACGAGAAATATCATCACATATCCTAGATTAAAAAACAAAATGTTTAAATTTCAATTTATGACAATTAGGACGAATGTGACCAGAAATACCACAAAAGTGACAAACGAGAACAAATTTAGGAACATTAGTATTCCTAACAGCAAATCTAGTCTCAGATTTTGGTTTTTGCCTCAACAAAGAACAATTTGGTCTAATATGACCAACAACACTACAAAGGTGACAAGTAGGCACAAAAACAAATTTCTTATGCTCTCTAACAGTAGGTTTAGACTTGGGTGTAGAAACTTCAGCATCTATATCAGAACTTTTACCTTTGTCTAACCTAGCAAAATAAGCATTTTCTTTATTATTCCTCTTGAAATGAGGGATATAAACTTTTTCAGCTTTAGGCTTAAGAGAAACAGAAATACTTTTGTTAACAACAGCAGGCTTGGTATTAGTCAAATTTTCAATTTTTGCTTTAGATTCAGCTAATTCTTATTCCAAGCTTTTCATCTTCTCATCTTGAGAGGAAATTTGATTTCTCAAAAATTCATTCTTTTTATTAGATTCATCTAATCTAACAATCAATTCCTCTTTTTCAAGATTAGCCAATTTTAATTCTTCCTTGAATTTCTTAGCAATTTTCATAGATTTCAATAAATCTTTACGAAGAGTTTCACAGGCATCAATATAATCAACAGAAACAATAGTGTCCTTTTTATTCAAATCATCACAATTAAAAACAGTAAGACACTTAAAATTATCCATAATAACAGGGATCAAGGATCAGCTCTTAGATCAAAAGATCTAAAACAAAAGAGCTACCCGCTCTGATACCACTTGTAAGAATTTAGACCCCTGTAAAACTAGATTGTTTAACCTAATTAATTAACTAAGTGAATACTTAGGTTTATTATTCAGATCTAGGTTAAAACAATATCAATCATATCAAGTAAAGCAGCGAAAAAATAAAGAACACAAAGATATGATGACCCAGGAAAACCAAACCGGTAAAAAACCTGGGGAGGATTTAACCTAGCTATCCTCAAGGTAAAATAGCAAATCCACTAGAAAGAATTGAAGTTTACACAATAGCGACTTAGACCACTAACATCCTATTGCTACCTGCTTGTAGGAAACTTACTACCACGACCACGTGACAGCTCCGAGACCACGGACTCCTTCTTTCTTTAATCTTTGCAATACATAAACACCCACGCTTATGACTTTGAGATCCCACTCAAAGGTTTAGCAACACAAACTCTCCTATCTGTGACTCCAAGACCACCCTTGAAGGTTTAAATCATCAGCACCTTTGATGACTAGAGAAGACAGCAACTTCAGCAATATCGGATCTTGAGATTCTTCAAGGAACAACACCGGTAAAAGTTATAAGAGAGGTTATAGGAACAAAACCCTAAATACAAAAGAGGCATACTCTTCTCTTTCTAAAAAGCCTTGTAAAAAACGTGCTTAGGGTTTCCTTTATATAGTGGGAGAAGTAGATCTGAAACCCTAATCCTTAATGGGCTTGAATTGCTGTTTGGGCGAACTTAAAATTTTGCAGACACGACTTTCGATCGATTGAGCCTGTTTTTCGATCAGTCGAATCAGGCAAATTCTGAAATCTTCTTTCAGCAGCTTGTATGTTCTTGTGTGCTCACGATTTGCCAATTTTTCTAAGCTCTTAGAACCTAACAATATTGGATATTTCAAAGGTTTTTGTGAAACTACTTGGAAATGAACTGTGTTTTGAATTCTTATAAACTTTGAGCTCTTCATGTTTTTACCCTTGGGCTGTGACATGTGATTACTTGGTGATTACCTAGCTAGATATTATAGTCTGTGTGTCCTTAGTATCTTAGAACCCATCTTTGTGATGGTTATTAGTTCCGGCTTTGTGTCGGCAGATTAGTTCTGGCTTTGTGTCGGCGATTGTCATATGGCCTTGGGTTAAATTTTCGGGTTGGAATGGTGTTGTTATTGCTCACAGTGTATAGTATGTAGTTTCATGTTGAGATATTTTGAGGAATATATAGTATGTAATTTCATGAGAGCATTTTGGTAAGCTTTGTGTTGTGTCAATTTATTCATTCTTGTCATATTATTTTTGGAAATGGTTTCATAGAATTTTCTTGGAAATTCCCAAATTCTAACATGCTTTGTAAACTATTCATTGTTATGAAACTTGCATTTCCCCTATCCCCCATTAATTATGCTACTTACTAGGCTCTGTCTCATTTCATTATTTTATAAACTTTTTCAGAGTAGGCAACTATCATTTTGAGATAGCTTTTTGGTGGCTAGCAGTAGTTAGACTAACTACTGATGGAGGCTAACTTTTGTGATAGAGATAATTGATAATGTATAACTTAGAGTAGGCTTGACCCAATTCTTTTGTATCTAATAGTGGCTATGCCTTTATTTCCACTAATGGGACAAGTTGATGATACATAGTTATTTATTCAAGCCTCTATTCTTTTGTGACCAATGGTCATTGTATTTATTGCATAAAGCTCTAACTTACTTTGGGAGTATAATTAATGGAATTATTATGATAATTCTTGATTTTGGTACTTAATATGATTTTATTTGGATTGAATTTTCAAAAAGAACAAAATCTACAGGTACCTTTAAGATGTTTTTCTCATGCTTTGGACCCTTTCGGGTTTGGGGCATGACATGGGTTCTCTGGGGAATGGTCCATGCTTCCTTCGCAGTTTCAGTGAAGGATATCTTCTTGAACTCCTCATTTGTGACCGCACTGAATAGAGCATTCAATGCCCTGCTGTTGAAGTTTGCCGCCTTGATCTTAGCATCATCCCAATCGGCCGGTGCTTCCTTTGGCTTAGTCCAACCAATCTCTATAGCTTGCCACACCTTCTCATCTAAAGACAGCAAGAAAGCTCTCATGCGTACTTTCCAGTATGCATAGTTAGTGCCATCAAATAAAGGAGGTATAATAAGAGACTGTCCTCTATCCATGACAAATAGGGGTCAATGGATCACATAACAAAGATTAAAACCTAATCAGAGTGTGCTTGCTCTGATACCACTTGATAGGCCAAGAAAATATTGAGTCATTGTGATGAATTAACTAATTAATTATCCAAGTTAATTAATTAATTAGATTAACTTACAATATGCGTGGCAGCACAAACAAATCACCAACTAAGTTAATATGCAGCTGAAAATAAATTGACACGGTGATTTGTTTACGAATGGAGAAAACCTACATGGCAAAAACTCCACGGCTGATTTTAAGGTCACCACTTTCGAGAATCCATTATTATCACAACAAGCGGTTACAAGTAAAGGAATCCCACTACATTAATACCAATCTACAGTTGAACCCTTACCCCAATACCTAATTGGGCTTGTTCTGTAGTGACAGTCTCTCATTTTAATGCACGACTCCTAGTACGTGACTAACCAATAGATGCGCGGATCCCAGTACGCGACTTAATCACCAACTTGAGAAAGAATGTTGGTTGCAAAGTCCTTCAGTTCAACACACGATGAAGATCATGAAGCTCCTCGGTTACAAAACCCTACGGTGTATAAACACAGCAGCTTCTTGAATAGAAAAATGAACTAAGGCATATGTCTCTGGTTCAAAATATGCTTGTGAAAAACTTTTGCATTTTGTTGCATCAATTGTGAAGGCCCTCAAAACAATCCTTATATATGTTTAGGGATGTGAGAAAAGAAAGCCCAAACATCTATTCAAGGATTGGAGTGAAATCAGATCTGGAAAATTGATTTTTGTAAACCTCGACAAATACCCTATCTATTGAGCAACTGTCAAGCCTCGAGCAAAAGCAGCTTTTTAAGCCTCAATAGATACTATCTATTGAGCTAGCTGTCAAGCTTTAAAATCCAGCACTTCTTCACTTGATTCTTGGACAGACTTGCATGACTTTAACACTTGAACTTGAAACCTTGTCCTTAAAGCATTAAACACATCCTAGATCTATCCAATTACAAGTAAAGTGCGTTTTGTCAAAAGATTAGCCAATTCTATATTGACATATGTTCCTAACATGATTCACATATGTCCTAACACAAATCAGTCACATACATTCGGATACACGTGTTTAAATGCATGAATGTTAATAATGGGTCATACATAAACTTTGCACTGTTAAAGTGAAATATTGACAGCCCCTTACACAATTTATTTAAGCATATCATTCTTGTACATAATATAATAAGAGATTTGAGATTTGAACTCAGCCTACATTAACAACTAGTTAGTGTTTTGGCCAAATAAATAAAGAGTAATTATCTTTGAGTAAGTGCTATAAGTTAAAATACTATCTTATTTAATATTTATCAATAAATAAACATGCGAAATGTCCATACTAAGGAAGGCACAGTCACTTCCTCAAAAAAAAGAAAAAAAAAAGAAAAAAAAAAAAGCAAGGCAAAGTCAACGGTTGGAATGGAACTTCCGTTGTAAGGAGGTGGAGCCTGTTGCGGTATTTCAAGCACTAGGCACCACCTCTCTTGCGACAGGAAGTTCCACTGTGACCTCATTTCTCTTTCCCGGATCAATTGAATTATCATCTTTCATTCTTTGTGACACACTTAGAAGAAATTGAAGGGTTTCATGTCACAGAAGGATGGCTCTAGCTAAGACTTTGCATACATAATATATAACCCAGCCAGTGTCATCACTTCAATGACAGGAATCTCTTCCTTAGCTTCCTCTTTTTCTTGCCTTTCATACTTATAGGCCAAAATTTAGCTGGGCTCTTTCTCTATATCTTCATGGAAGAACACAATGAAATTACTCACACAATACAATGAAGTCGCTCACAATTTTTAGGGTCTTTTTCCATCAATAAATTGAACGGGGAACGGTCATATAAACATGGTCAATGTTCAAAGTTTTAATATTCTTACTTCAAATATGAAACTTACTGGTAATTAAGTTTGCATTGGAGAGTAGTTGATTAGGAAAAGACAAGTGAACTTCGATTCTTTTAGTTTAACCGTTACCTTCGTTATGCTAGCATTTGAGTCATCCTAATTAATCTTTCTATTTTATGAATTTATTTCTTTCATGATCATTGGGTGCAGATTAGTTTACTTTTTTCTTTTCTTTTTTAATGATCAAAAACAAATATTAATCCTTGGTGCCAATCAAGAAAGAAATATAACATAGCTTATCGTGGTAGGACTACTAGAAAAATATATGTTTTCTAACTTTTTGATGAAGTATCATATCATTAATTTCTAACTTCTAAGAACTTAATACTTTATTAAGAGTACATTTTCTCAAATATATAAGTACATGCCTCGCATGGAGTCTTAATTTTTAATATAAAATAATAATTTGATTAAGTCTGAGTTTGTGATGGTTATCAACATATTTTGTAATGCATCATGTTTGTGGTTTGAACTTTGAACCCAACTTCTCTTCTTCTGCCATATAAACACTTATCTTAAACATTAATTTGATCATTTTTATATTTTGTTTTCATTTTGGATTTAGCTGTCACAATTATAATGGTTTAATACGTATTAAATTGGAGCAAAAAGATATTTATCTTATTAACATATTAGAGAATTATCATGCAGCATATGATGTACGTGTGTTTATCATATGAATCATATCAGCTTGTTATAAGTAGTATAGATGTATATTGTATAGCAGTATAGGCCCATACATATATAGACTTATGAATTTAATTTAGGCCTGCGCAAATTTATTAGATTTAGCCAAAGATACCTTAACTTATTAGTTAGTTTCTTGAGAGTATAAGCTTACAAATTACAATGTCCACTTTTTTTCAATGAACTCTAGGCTTCTTTCAATCCATTCCTTCTATTCAATTCTCTTATCTCTTTTGATTTTAACAGTACATATGAATCATAAGACCACAATATGACAACAAAAATATCATTTTTTTTTAAAGACAAAAACATCACTTGTAAGGTAGCCCAATTTGAATGAAGACATTATAAATAATTCATAAATGAATATTTAGTTAGATTTGATAAATATTATTACATAGTTGGTGATAATAAAAAAAAAAAAACATTAATCGATGCATGATACAAAAATTACAAAATAAATGAATGTTAAATTTATTTTTATTTAATTGATGATATGCCATTTTGTACGGTTTATGTAGTAAAATATGTAGTAATATTAATGGTACATGCATTGCATGGAATCCTAATTTTTAATATAAAATAATAATTTGACTAACTCTATATTCTTTTATATATCATTAAAATTATATTTTTTTTATTTGAATAATTAGATAATACTTCAATTTATTTGATCATTTAAGAGTAGGTAAAGTGAGGTTGAAGCAATATTATTTAATGGTAATAACACCTTTTATGATGCTGTATATTTGTGATTTGAAGTTTTGAACAGAATCTCGCCCTCCCTCACTATCTAGTATCTACTATTTCGAAAAGCGGACAAAGTTATAATTTGATTTTTTTTTTGTTTTGGATTTAGCTGTCACAATTATAATTGTTCAATGTGCACCATATAAGAGGGATTGCTGTTGTGGATAAGGTTGTTAGGTAGAGTACGTATTAAATCAGAGCAAAAAGATGTACTTCTTATGTGTACATATTAGAAAATTACCAAGCAACGCGTACGATATATGTACATGCATGTAATATATGAATCATATATCAAATTAGTAAATCAATATGTATAGGCCCATACATATACGTATGAATTTATTTTAGGCCTGTGCATATTTATTTGATTTGGCCAAAGAACTTAACAACTAACTATTAGTTGATTTCTTGAGGGGATATGCTTGCCAGGCATCGCTACAAGAAAAACGGGCTATTGCTGCGGGCCAAAAATGCGGCTAAAGCCCAAAAAAGCATTGTTAAAGGTACATCTGAGCTTTAGCAGCGGGTGCTACTGTGGCGCTTCCTCCCGTCACTGTTGCAGTGCCGTTGTAGCTCTATTGCGGTGGTAACAAAAAATGCCACTATATATGCACCATTTAGTGGCAGTTTTGGTTTATTGCGGCGGGCAAAAAACCGCCGCCATATAAGGTTAGAATTCATGTCAATTGACTTTTAGCAGCGGCTTATGTACATCGCTGTTGGTGTCCACTTTTAGCGGTAGGCACACAGCGCCGCTATAGGGAATCAATTAAAACAGACTAATTGCACTTTAGCGGCGGGGAGAAACGACTCTATATGTGTGAACCTTTAGCGGCGGGTAATAAGCGCCGCTATAGGGCTTCATTTAAATCATAACATGTGCACCTTTAGCGGCGTTTTTTGACCGCCACTATAGGTTCATTTGTTTTTTTCAATGGGTTTTAAAACCACTATTTGTTGATAATTTGTTCACAAACCTGTTACAAAGAACCTGTAATAGTTTTAGCTCTACTAACACAATATCACAAATGTAACTAATTAACAACACCACAAATATCTCTAAACTAACGTAATATTAACATAGAAATATATTATCAAATACAAAACATTGTCTATAACAATTATCATAAGATTAACAAAAAAAGAAGTGGTCCTTTGAATGAAACAACTGCTCAAATTAAGCTAATACTATAATCAAAGTTCCAAAGTGTTTAAAAATACCCTTCAACTCTTGTAAAAAATGCGATTTTTCTTCCGTAGTTCTTTGACACAAAAAAGTCCTTGAACACCAAGATAAAACTTATAAGCTACTTGGTTGATGGGATGCTGCTGATGATTTTTGGAGAGCTGGGGATCGTTGGACCGGAGGAACATCCTATATACAAATTATGATTACTCAATAAGTGCGTGTAAATGGAATAGAATGACAAGAAAATATAACCAAAAAAAAAAAAAAATGGGAACAAGTTAAATGAAGACATGTCTCTTTTGTTTTAAACCTCTACAATGTAGTTTTATAGTTCTGTGATTCCAATTTTTAAGCCCATTTGTTTGATTACTTTTAATACTATACATGCCACCTAACAGAAAATTAACCAATGTAGGCAAGACGACTGCAATATACATGGATATTTTGTGTGGTCCTTGCATGACAACTGCAAATGGAACATGGGCTAATCAGTAATTTATTGTAATATACATGGATATTTTGGAGGACCTTGGTGACTGCCTAAGCAGTAACTAAAGCTGTAAAAAGGGATACATACTACCTCTCTCTCTCTCTCTCTCTACAATACATCTAATGTCAATTCTATAATTTTTTTAGGGATGTAATTTTTTTTGGCATAGATTAATTGTCATCTATAGATATTGTGTTTAGAACTTGCAGAGACAACTAAACTATTTCCAGTAAGTTATAGTAGAATACGAATCATATACAGGATAGGAATTGACAATCTTTGATAAATTTTTTTTTTATCAAAAAGGTATTTCTTGAATTTCAAACAGACACCTCACATCTTCCTTCTAGTTCATATGCATATGAGGGGCACACAATCTCCTTCAATAATTGGAAGGGAGGGATTTAGGATGTCAAGGATCACCTTCATTTTATAACTTACAATTACCATTTAATAAAAAAAAAACATAAGACCATTACACTAGCATGAATTTCTACAACCTCAAATGATGGTTTAAATTACTAATCGGCTACCCTGGACTTTTATGTGCATAATGTTTATGTGAAAGAATACTGTAAGGTTGAATTTATTCAATTATTTTGTTGGCTTTATTCCATGCCAAATTTACTTGTAATTTAGTATTTAGAAACCTTGTATTTATGTGGGAATCATGTAAGGGTAGTGTGTGAGAGAGTGTGAAGAAAAGCTCAAGAGTGAGTACTCAAGAGGAGCCTCGTGACTGGATCACTTGACTGTCTTGCGACTGGCGAGTCGCCAAAAGGTGGCACACATGTGAAGCGTGCAGGGGAGCCGAATGGTCACGCCAGCTGTTACAGTACAGGACAAAACTTCCAGTTTGGCAGGCAGTTAGCTCGCAACTTAAACTCGCGACTTGTTCCAGTCGTGAGCTCGAGTTGCCAGAATGTCCTGTTTGGTTGTAACTGACTCTTCGCATTCCTCATACACCCTACTATAAATACCTTTTATACTCACGAAATGTAGAGAGCTTTCAGAGAGAATTTTGAGAAAGAAACCCTAGAAAAAAATAAGATTGACTCATTATAATCTTCATTCATGATTCTCTAAATTCCTCTACTCTCACCTCTCCATTGACATATCCTTGAGAGGTACATTTAGCTAAATCCTTATCTTACCATACCCATATTTGTGAGAAGGTATTTTGGTGCTTGGAAAGCAGTTTAGAAGGGATCAATTCATTTTGGTTGATGCAATGGGCGATTGTGGTATTCAGTAAGCTAGAGAAGATAAGGTTCAACGTAACCCTATTAGAGCAAGAAGTTTAGAGGGCTTAAGTGCACTGGGTAGATTAGGCTTGGAGGGTCTTTTGCTATTCATGTATCCCAACTCTATTCTCTAGTGGAATATTGACCGCTTAGAGGGCGGCGGAGAGGTTTTTCACCGAGTGCTTCGGTTTCCTTTTCGATAACACATCGTCGTGCTGTGATTGTGATTAAGTATGGTTTAGAGTGTTTTACCAATTTGGATTTAGCTTATTTTCATATTCCGCACATATATTGTTTGATTATAAGCTTGTGTTGGTAATTTGTAAATTGGGGTCTAAATGTTCATAGGTGTTTCACACCCTATTTGAACTTTAATTTGGTATCAGAGTAGCCGCACTTGCTGTGGTTTAATTACCTTAGTGCGATCCTTGACCCCATTGAGATGGATCGATCTCTATCTCTTAATGCTCCACCATATTTTAATGGAAGCAACTATGCATTTTGGAAAGTTCGTATGAGAGCGTTCCTATGCTTTATTGATGAGAGTGTTTAGGATGCTGTAGATATAGGGTGGACTAGGCCGGAGGCTGCCAAATCCACATGGGATAAAGCAGCCCTCGCGACAGCTAATGCAAATAGCAAGACACTAAATGCTATTTTTTCTGTGGTGTTTCTCCTGATGAGTTTCACAAGATTTCTCACGTTACAATTGCCAAGGAGGCATGGCAAATCTTGGAGACAACTTATGAATGTACCAAGAAGGTGAAGGACACCAAGTTACAGATGCTTATCACATGCTTCGAAGAGCTGAAGATGAGTGAAGATGAGTCATTTGACTCATTTAATGGCAAGCTGAATGAGGTGGTTATTGGTAAGTTCAACTTGGGTGAAAAGACGAAAGACTTAAGGATAGTGAGAAAGATCCTTCGATCATTGCTAGAGAGCTTTCGTTCAATGGTTACTACAATTGAAGAGAGCAAGGACCTTGATGATATCAAAGTTCAAGAACTAATTGGTTCACTTCAAACATATGAGTTGTCTCTACATTCATAAAGGAAGTGCAAATCCCTTGCTTTGAAGACAATCAATGAGAGAATAGAAGCTCATAACTCATCGGATAAGGATGGGGTCGAGAAAGATGTGGTGTATCTTGTGACGAACTTTCGAAAGTTCTTGAAGTTCAAAAAGAATGGAAAGTTTGCTATGAAAGGAAAATTCCCAAATTCCTGGAAGGAGCAAAAGGATTTCAAGAAGAAAGATGGGAAGGATTCCCAGGTTGTTTTCAAGATAGAGGTTAGGAAAAGCTTCTTAGTGATCTCTCTGCGGTGTGTGAACCCTTGATTCGAGAGTTCCATGCCAATGCCATTTTGAGAGAGAATCAAATCAACTGTTGGATTAAGGGCCATAAGTTCACCATTGACGTTGAGGATATTGATGAGGTTCTTGGTTTTTAGGATCTAGAGCATGATTTCACATACTTCAAAGACACAATGCTCTCAACTAAAATGGGTCAATCCCATATTGGTGGTGTTCGAGAAGGCAAATGTCTCAATGCAACAGCTTTTCCAACAGATCTTCGATGTCTTACATACATCATGATGCTTAACTTGTACCTAGTGAAGAAGATGACCACTATCAATAATGCCAGAGCCATTTTTCTCATAGAGCTTAAGAAGAATACCTATATCGACATTAGTGCTCATGCCTACTCCATTATTGCTAATGAAACAAGGACAACTTCAAAGGCAAAACTGATTTTCCCTAGTCTACTCATGAGACTTTTTCGAGCAAAAGGTGTGGAAATTCCCCAAGACATCAGTCTCACGTCTACTCGTCTAGCTATCAATGCTCTAACAATTGCACGGATCAAAGCTCGTCTTCTGGGTGATGAAGAAGAGGGTGATCAAGAAAAAGGAGAGCCTATGGAAACTGGGACAAAAGCTGAAGCACAACCCTTAAGCTCAAGAGGCTATGGCAAAAGGAGCCGAGCTTCATCATTCTTTGCAATACCTCCAGATGCAGTTCAAATCATTCTTGAAAGAATTGACAGGCTTCAAGATGTCTAGAATGAGCAATCTAACAGGCTGGCTACTATTCAAGAGCAGATAAATCTTCTTTCAGCAAAGTTTGATAGCTTCACTATCCAGCAGTAGCCTTTTGGCCATTTCGGTCAAAAAGAGGGAGAAGTAGCTCTTGAGAGGGAGCACCATTTTGAGGGGGAGAAAAACTCTAAGCACTTTTATGTCTAATTTATGTTGATTATGGTTTGTATTGCTATGTGTTTGGATATGGATAATTTTAATATGGGTTTGCACAGTACTTTGGTTTAAATTCATGGATTGTGTTCATTTTTTTGTTAAAGCTTTTGGTACTTTGGTTTATATGTTTAATTTTATATTAAGTGTGATGTTTCGGTACCTTAGCTTTGTAGCTCAGTACTTTTAGTTAATGTTATGCATTTTCTTTAGTACTTCACTCTTGTGCCCTTGTTGGATTGTATATCTTTGATACAATTACCTTGAGTTTTTGTATTGGTTGAGTGTTGGATATGCAAATGATACTTTGCATTAAGCTCATTAGCTTGCATGTTCGGATGTTCATTCCTTGTGTGAATGTTCATTGTGCTCACTATTTATAGTGATTGTTCATGTTTGGTCAAGCTATGCTTTATTACTCCAAATTTTACTACTTGATTGTATTGTATTGTGCTTGCTCCATTTGCATTTCAAGATCTCTACTTACAATGGTCATTTTGTGTTGTTGTTTTCAAGAAATACTTGTCCGTATGGTTCAAGAGCTTTACAGATTCTAGAGTTAGGTGTGAGTGAGTTTTGTTCAACTGTTCCCTACTCAAATGTTAAGTATAGAGTTTATTTTAGGGTTTTGTCACGGAATAGCCAAAGGGGGAGATTGTAAGGTTGAATTTATTCAATCATTTTGTTGGCTTTATTCCGTGCCAAATTTGCATCTAATTCAATATTTAGAAACCCTGTATTTAGATGCGAATCATGTAAAAGTAGTGTGAGAGAGAGTGTGAAAAAAAGCTTAAGAGTGTGCACTCAAGAAGAGCCTTGTGACTGGTGTGTCGCTAAAAGGTGGCACACGTGTGAAGTGTGCAGGGGAGCTGAAGGGTCACGCTAACTGTTGTACTACAGGAAAAAACTTCCAATTTGGCCAAGCAGTTACCTCGTGATTCAAACTCGCGACTTGTTCCAGTCGTGAGCTTGAGTAGCTAGAATGCCCTATTTGGTTGTAACTGACTCTTTGCATTCCTCATACACCCTACTATAAATACCCCTTATACCCATGAAATGTAGAGAGCTTCCAGAGAGAATTTTGAGAGAGAAACCCTAGAGAAAAACAAGATTAACTCATCCACAATCTTCATCCTTGATTCTCCAAATTCCTCTACTCTCACCCTCTCCATTGACATATCCTTGAGAGGTACATTTAGCCAAATCCTTATCTCATCATACCCATATCTGTGAGAAGGTATTTTGGAGCTTGGGAAGCAGTTCAGAAGGGACCAATTCATTTTGGTTAATGCAATAGGCGATTGCGGGATCCAGTAAGCTAGAGAAGAAAAAGTTCGGCGTAACCCTATTGGAGTAAGAAGTTTAGAGGGCTTAGGTGCACTGGGTAGATTAGGCTTGGAGGGTCTTCTGCTATTCATGTATCCCAATTTTATTCTCTAGTGGATTATTGACCGCTTGGAGGGCGGCGGAGAGGTTTTTTGCCGAGTGCTTTGGTTTCCTTTTTTATAACAAATTGCCGTGTTATCTTTGTGTTTGCATCCTTCTTCCCTTACTCTTTTCCTTTTAATTGCTGCTGTGATTGTGATTAAGTATGGTTTAGAGTGTTTTACCAATTTGGATTTAGCTTTTTTTCATATTTCGCACATATATTGTTTGATTATAAGCTTGTGTTGGTAATTTGTAAATTGGGGTCTAAACGTTCATAGGTGTTTCACACCTTATTTGAACTTTCAAATACATTGGTAAACAAGAGATCCTACAATTTGTTTAGAAAGATATCAACATACCTAAGGTCCTACCTAGAGTGGCACTTTTCATTTGAATGGCGGCTTTAGGGAGAATCCTTACTATAGAATATCTTGGGAAGCACCGTGTCTTTGTGGTTGATTGCCATTTTAACTAGTGCTCATTGGCATAATATAGGGATTTTAGCAGTAGCCTACATGGCTCACAAACATTTATCAAGTACGTACTAAGGTTCTTTATTTGTCCAAAGAGAGGGAATTCATATATCATGTTAAATCCAACCAGAAGCATAGTTAGTCTAATCCAGATCTCATAACACCCAATCTAATAGTTTCTCTTTACATTCAACTAATTCACACTTTTGTTTGCAGCAATCAAAGGGAGGAAAAATGATAGAGAAAAGGGATAAAAGAATAAACCACAAGCAAGGAAAAAGCATTGTCTCAAATCAATTGAACTCTGTAAAGCCACTCACATATATTCAGTATCCAAAGACTCCTACTTAAACCCCAAATGATGCATAAGTTCATCATACAAACCCCAATAACTCTTTCGTGTATATCCAAAATGGCAGACAATTAATAGAACGGTTTATTAATCAAAAAAACCAGAACACAACATAAATATAGTTTTTTAATATACTAAGACCAAAAACAGATGGCCTAAACCGAATGAGGCATCAAGCTTTAACAGCTACTACTCAAAAGATGTACTCTATTCAAAAGCTCATATATATATATATATATATATATATATATATACACACATACTACAAAGGAAAAAAAAATATTAAAAGGGTTTTGGGAAGTACCTTGAGATGTTGCCATTTCAACATCTTCCATGCTAACTAGACCCTTCTCTATAGCAACCTTCTGCCTCTATTTTTTTCAAAAAAAAAAAAAAAAAAAAAAAACACAAAAAAAAAAAATCTTAAAAACCAATAACAAAAAATAAGTGCAACAACCATTCACTTCACTAAATCCAAACCCTAATTTCACAAAAATCTTAAATTAAATAAAGAATTTACATGTTACAACAAAAAATCCAAACCCATATTTCACAAAAATCAAAACTAAAAATTAAATAACCTAAATGTTAAATATCCAAATCCAAACCCAAATTTCACAATAATCAAAACAAAAAATCAAATAAATAACTTACCAAGCAAAAATTAAAATGGGTGTGGGTATGGGTATGGTGAGGAAAAAGGAATGGGTATGGGGGTGGCAGAGGGCAATGGCTGTAGTTGTGGCGGGGGTTGGTGAGGGGAGAAAGGATCTTGTGGTGAGGGAGAGAAGGTCGATGGGTATGGGTTGACAGTGGAGAGATCGAGGAGGAAAGGAGTCGATGGGCTAGGTTTTACTCGGCGTCGGCACTAGGTTGGGCTGGGATCGGTGGTGCTGGTAGGTCTCGGCTCGGCTCGGCTTGGCTTGTTGACGTTGGGCTAGGCTCTACTTGTCGGCGCTAGCAGGGATGTGAGAGAGAGAGAGAGAGAGAGAGAGAGAGAGAGAGAGAGATACATAGAAAATGAGAGAGAGTTTTGAGTAGTGGGAAATGAAATATTTGTGTAGTGGGAAAATGAAAGTTTTGTTTAGTGGGAAATTTGATTTGAGGCCTTGTGGGTAGGTGGTAATGTGTGGTTATAGATTTAAGGGGGGGGGGGGGGGGAAAGAAAACACAAAAAAGAAAACAAGAGTAAACGTGTATGAGTCAGTGTGTGACATTTGCTATGAAAGTATGCCATGAAAGTAAGAAAGGTAATGAATGACTTGTCTAGTCATTTTGATATTTAGAACTTTGGTTCTCGGTTTTTTTTTTTTTAATAAATAGTAAAAAGTTGAAAGTCTTCAATCACTCACTCATCACTTAGTGTTACTGTTTCCAAAAAAAAAAAAAAAAAAAAAAAGCAAAGTCAAAGATTGCGGCTCATTTCCGCAACAAAGACGTTCCAAAGCAAAAAAATAATAATAAAAAATAAAATGAAGTCAAATATTGCGGCCAAAGTAAAAAAGATGGTAGGTATAATTACAAAAATGCCATTGAAAACTGAGTTATAAAAATTGAAAACACCTAAAATGTGTTTTCAGTTTTCATAACTAATCACTCAAAAATCAGAGAATTGAGTGATGGAAACAGAGTTATGGTGCTCCCAAACGGACTTTGAGTTATCGGTCCCATCATTTTTGAGTTATGAGTTATGGAAACAGAGTTAAAAAAAAAAATAATCGACTTAGGGAAGTTAGACATGGGTTAAAAAAAAATTGAAATTGATAACCATTTAGGGGAAAAAATTGCGTCCAATTAAATTAAAAAAAAATTGAATGAGAAATGAAAAGTTTGGGTTTTGAGATCAATGACGTGAGATTTTAATTTGTGAGAGAGAGAGAGAGAGAGTTTGTGTGTGTGTGTGTGTGTGTGTGTTTTTTTTTTTTTTTTTTTTTTTTTTAAGAGGGAGACAAACGGATGAGAAATGAAAAGGTTGGGGGCTAAATTGATAGATTTAGGTGAGGGAAAGGAAAAAAAAAAGTAGGGGGGAAAAATTGGACTTTTGGGCAATTAAAAGGTTGTTAGGGTACATTTTTTTACACCTAATATTATTTAAATATCCTTTATTTATTCATTAAAAAATGAAACATCACCGATAAGTTATTGGGCCTC
The DNA here is from genome assembly GCA_033629205.1 of Lithocarpus polystachyus. NCBI lineage: Eukaryota > Viridiplantae > Streptophyta > Magnoliopsida > Fagales > Fagaceae > Lithocarpus > Lithocarpus polystachyus. Next base: position 83,913,268 of record CM066163.1, read on the forward strand.
ACTAGTATTTTTATGCTAGTCCACAACTATTTTTGCTTACCACCACAAAATCGGGCTACAAATATAAAGCTCACAAGACCCATATTTTTCGTAAAGCCTATAATTTGGACTCGTCCCCAAATTATTTATTTATTTGGGCAAGCTGAAATTCCATTCTTTTAAAGAAACCCAAAATGCCTATACTTAACAATATTTGAAAAAAGCCCATGATCCAACTAATGACAAAGTATTTTATCCAATGTCCAAGGACCGATTCATGTGCCAAGCCCATGAATCGTAAATGGGAAAATTTGGGAACATGTGATTTGGAGGGCATAAAAAGATCTCCATCAGAACTTCTAAAGTGGACTTAGAGCTTAACACCTAGTTGGGGGTGTTGAATTCCACTTTTATGGTTTCAATCTCAGATGCAGCACCCAAGATCTTCTTTAATCCCTGCCTTAATCCTATTGGTTCAGCCAGCCTCAGAAATCTTGGCATTTAATGCAAGATTATGCTGAGTTTTACCTATAATAATTATATCAGCTATTCAGCCCCTGAATCAGTCCTACATTTTGGATTTTTGCTAATTAATGCTCCTTTAAACTCCCTTATAAAAGCCTAAGCATACCAACCTACAACACACACCAACCTTGTGAAAATTCTGTTATTCTACTAGAATCTCAGCTTGCCTAAACTCTCACAAACTCACTAATCACCCTTCCAAACTCACATCCACTCAAACACAGACATTCCCTTTCCTTTTCTGCATATTCTAAGCTCATAAATGCCCCTCTAATCAACCACAAATAAGCCTTTTTCCTTCATCAAAGTTTGGCCAAGCCTCACCTTCACAACCCCATAATAAGCCTACACACCCACTCACTCAAAACATTCCTCTCACTACCTTACTCATGTACCACCTACAAGCTTAATGAGAATCTTGGTCTACATTTGTTGCACTGAGCTAGAGTCTCTTTCTCTCCCTTCACACCATGCCAAATAACCCTTTTCTTTTCACTATGGAACCATTGGTTTTTACTTTTTGCTTTACTATTGAAGGATATAATGTAAGAAATTTAGACCCCTGTTGTTGGGGGCATTTTTTGCGTGTAGCCATGTGTCTTTAGAGTGACTTTGCTAAGCTCGGATTTTTTTTTGGGAGTCCAACCCGGAACTCGACATTGGGCTGCATAGTCCAATGGCTTCTAGTGTATTTTTAAGCCTACAAAATAAATAAAGCCCAAAGTCTTAGAATCATGATAATGGTTGAATAAATAAATAAATAAATAATATGCTAAGCATGATAGCTTTGATTAAATGGTAAGTTGTTATGTTATTATCATGTATGTTAAGTGATGTTCAATATTAGAAAATAATTAATTAGGTGTCAAATGTCCAACAATGGGATGAGTCCAATAGTTCATGTCAAGTTGCGGTTCATGATTCATGTTCGATATAATAAGGTATGTCCGGTAATGGTCCGTGTCCAAGTAATATATGTCCAAGTCTAATGGTGGTTCATGTCCAAATAATATAAGTTTGGTAGTGATATGGATTCAATTTATTAGTACATATGTTTGTTAATAAAGCATTAGTGAGACCATGTTTATTAAATGGTGAGATAATGGTAAGATGACGATGAGTTAACATATACTCAATAATGTAATTTCAAAGATGGAGAATACATTGACTTATCTTTTATGTTTTGCAGCTCCGGCCATAGCATCAGTGGACTTAGTTTTTTCAGCAACCTTCAGACTTTGCAGCTCCAGCAGTACAAGACCAGTGGACTTAACGTTTCAGCAACCTTCATATTTGAAAGGAAAAAATGGGTGCAACTAGAGGGAGAGAAAGCATGTCCAGCCGTGTGCATCGGTTGGTTAAGTTTGCCCCCTTAATCATGCACTTAAATGATTTTTCCCATGTAATGCTTTTTTAGCGTTTTGTCAAGTTTGAGTGATGTTGATTTCCATAAGAAGGGCTTTTGATCTTATAAGTTTTTGCCTTTCATAAGAAAGGGCTTTTAGTCATAAGTTCTTGGAAGAGTGTTTGATATGTTTTAAGATATGTGGAGATGGTAAGAAATACATACATATATATATATATATATATGTTGTGAAATATGGTGTCTGTATTATGTATGAGAATTATATGTGAATACTTTGTTGGACATGAAATTTAAAGATGTATGAGAGGTATGTATGGGTATTTTGTGGGGAATGTTTTTGTGAAATATATGGAAGTGTGAGATAGATGATATGAAGGTTAAATGTGGTAAATACATGAGATTAGGGCTGCTGCTGGAGAGGTTTTTTGTGCTATGTCATGAGTTATGTTGCTTTCTAAGAATGAAGATTTTTGTAAGAGAAATAAAGAATGAGATGGAGATGTATTTTTGGGCAGCAAAAAATGATGAAGTTTTAGAATCATGGAGTGTGGGAAAGATGGATAATGGATAATGGTGTGTTGTAATATGTGTGTTATGTTGTTATTTATGAAGATGAATTTGGTAAGGGAGATGGGGAAGTAGGAAAATATGTATGTGACAGCGAAATGAGTGGAGCTTCAGAACCATGGAATGGGAGAGGAATGGATCCCTTAGTGTATAGCTTGGTCCTCTTTATATAAAGCCAAGCTATGTAACTAGATCATAACTTAGTTGAAGGGAAAATAGCAAATAAGGAAAAGTCTTTGACAAGGTAAATGGTCTTTTGTTTTTCAACCAAAAGAAGAAATTTTGGGACATCATTGTTGATGACACAGCTGGATGATGTCATTTAAATGACATCATTTGCTTGGAGGAGAATACTTGGCATTAAACTCATGGTTAAACTAAAAATGGTAAGGTAATCTTTATGGAATCCTCTTATTTCTTTGGGTATTAATGGGCAAATGATATCATTTTAGAACATGTGTCAATCTGCTAGACCTTCTGCAACTTAGCTGGAGCTGTTACAGCTTTTGCAGAAGCTGTCTGCAACTTCCGTTGGAGTTGTAGAAGCTGTTGTAGCTTTCGCTGGAGCTATTTTTTTGGTATTTTCAGCTAAGTTTCCTCTCTTGGAAAAAATTATATGTTTAATCCATATATAATTTTGGTAATTAATAGACTTGTTGGTTGATATTTGATGAAATTTTAGAGATGTAATTATGGTCTTTTTGTATTTTAACCAAATCTTAGAGAGTAAATAGAGAATTTAATGCTAGATATGAGATGCTAATATATATTTAGCCATGTGTTTGGAATTGATTTATATGAAAATAATAATATGATATAATTCTATTTTAAAACTTATATCATATGATGGACATTAATTTTTATGTAAAAAGCGTGTGAAGTTTTATTATTTTAAGTGTTATGTGATATGAGAGGCTTGCCAAATGTTACCTATTGCACACTGACCCGTCAGAGTTCAGGGAATTGGGGAAGACATGCCAAGCAACATGCTTTCTTTTATCAATTTTGAACCGCTGGAGCTTTACTGAACATACTTCTTGGCCCTCCAAACCACGACTCCTAAAATTCTCCCGATGAGAATCATGAGCTTGGATCATGAGCCGAAAATGAGATGTTGTGCCACGAGCTCGAACTATGGGCTTTGATGAGATTATATCACCATGAGTTTTGGACTATGGGCTTTGGCGTCATTTTGTGAATATGCGCTCTTTTGGGCTTTAAAAGAAATTTTCCAAAAAATGCATGATAGTGTTGATGTGGTGCAAGTCGGCAATGAAATGAAGCCATGTGGCGTGAAAAATTTGTCTTCAACACCTGTAAAACTAGATTGTTTAACCTAATTAATTAACCAAGTGAATACTTAGGTTTATTATTCAGATCTAGGTTAAAACAATAACAATCATATCATGTAAAGCAGTGAAAAAATAAAGAACACAATGATATGATGACCTAGGAAAACCAAATCGGTAAAAAACCTAGGGAGGATTTAACCTAGCTATCCTCAAGGTAAAATAACAAATCCACTAGAAAGAATTGAAGTTTACATAATAGCGACTTAGACCACTAACATTCTATTGCTATCTCGAGTAGAAAATTTACTACCACGACCCTATGATAGCTCCGAGTCCACGGACTACTTCTTTCCTCGGCCTTTGCAAAACACAAACACCCACGCTTGTGACTTTGAGATCCCACTCAAAGGTTTAGCAACACAAACTCTCTTGTTTGTGATTCCAAGACCACCCTTAAAGGTTTAGATCATCAGCACTTTTGATGACTAGAGAAGACAGCAACTTTAACAATATCGGATCTTGAGATTCTTCAAGCAATAACATTAGTAAAAGATATGAGAGAGTTTTTTAGGAACAAAACCCTAAATTCAAAAGAGGCACACTCTTCTCTCTCTAAAAAGTCTTAATAAAAACGTTCTTAGGGTTTCCTTTATATAGTGGGAGAAGTAGATTGAAACCCTAATCCTTAATGGGCTTGAATTGCTGTTTGGGCTTAATTAAAATTCTGCAGATACAACTTTCGATCGGTCGAGCCTGTTTCTCGATCGGTCGAACCAGACAATTTCTGAATTCTTCTTTCTGCGGCTTACTTGTTCTTGAATCTTGACTTGAATCACCTTGAGTATTGTCTAATAAAACCTATAGACTCTAAGATCTATATCTAGACAAGTTTGTGTTCATGATTTGCCAATTGTTCTAAACTTTTAGAACCTAATAATCTCCCCCTTTGGCAATTCGTGACAAAACTTTCATACTATAAGAAACGCTCAAATACAAGAACAACCCAATACAATAAAATGCCCAATTACATCACAAATCCCAATCTAAGACTCCTAACCTAGAAGTTGCAAGAAGAGGTAGAATGTCTTGATCAGTTTGTACCTGTCTTTCTTGAAAACACTCAAAAGAACACATCAACGCATGTGTGGAAAGAAAGACATATAAACAATAATATGAAATAGAAATATAAAAACAAAAATAAATTCTAACTCTCCCCCTAAGTTAGATACATCAAAAAGTTTTTATATTCTCCCCATTTCAAAAACAATTTTATCTTCCCCTAAACAAGACAAACATGATTCCCATATTTCATCTATTTCTCCCCCTTTTTGTCACGTATTGACAAAGATAACTCAAACAAAGAGTAGAGTGACAATAAATATGAGAGAAAAAAGAGAACCAAGGGAACATAAAACAGTTTAGCTCTATAGAAATAGAGAGAACTCCCCCTATGAAGAGCAACAACTCCCCCTATGAACAACAAAGGTTAAAAACAAGCTTTTCCCCCTATAAAAATAGGAAAAACAAAACAAGTTCTGAGAAAAACAGTTTTGGGAAAAATTTAGGAGGTGGGGAAGATAAGGACACACAAACCAAACTTAAAAAACTAAGTTAAGGATACACATGAAGAAAAATATTCTCACTTTCAATAAATGCAAACTTAACACTATGTGAACCCTTAAACAGTTGCATGAGTAGAGAAAATATTTGCACATTGATTATCCATCATATCTCTTAAGAAAAATATTTTCTGCAATTCACACATAAAAAATTGCATATACTAAAAGATACAAAGGACTCAAAAATTAATTAATCAATTCTTAAATCAAGTTGAGTACCTAATCTAGCAAAGTGTATGCATGTTATGTATGAAAAAAATGAGAGATATGACTGCAAAACTGGAAGACGAATACAAAAAAAAAAAAAAAAAATGCAATGCAAGTGAATCCTAAACATAAATGATGGATGAAAAAAAATTTGGACAAAAACTTAGAAACTGAAAATTTTTCAGTTTTGATCGATCGAGCATCGATCGAATACCAATCGAGTCAGACAGATTCAAACCAAAAATTTTAATCGCAATTTCGATTGGTCGAGAGACAGATTCGATCAATCGAAAATATGGAAAAATTAAAATTTTGAAAAACAGAGCAATTTTATGCAGAAACTCCTCAAAGCACAGTAATTTATGAATGAAATGCATGAGTATGAGACTAAAACTTTTTCAAAAACATATGAATACAACCCAGATCTTTCAAAAACAAGTTTTTTAACCAATTTTTCCTCAAAACTCAAATTTTGCATCAAAATCAAGGAACATATAATCTTGGATGGCCACAACAAAATCACATACAATAACATGTACAAAGTTTAGCAAAGAGTAACTTGTGTAGTGTGTGCAACTAGCAAAAGCTTGAGAAATATGTGAGGTGATATGTGAATAGTAAGAAATCACAATTTCTACATAATTCATCGCATAAATTTGAAAGAAACTATCACCTAAAGAGTTACGTCATATAACTCTCACATCTCCTAAAATAAAAGCTTATAATCATGTAAGTTTCTTGATTTGCCTCATAATGTACATACCAATTTTATTTGATCAGAAACTTATTAAAATGGCCAGAATAATGTAGACACCAATTTTATTTGAATATGAAGTTATTATAGTCCAATAATGTACACACCAATTTTAGCATTTAAACCAAGGCTACACCTTATTTTCTTTTTGTGCATGTGCTATATTCTTGAGCACAAAATCTTATGATATGCACTAAGGTGTTCATGATTGGTTTGTAAATAGTGGTGGGATGGTTATTTATGCCTTTCTCAATAAGTTCAAGTCCAACAATTAAAGGCATGCGACTTCAAGATCAAGATTATGTGATTAAAAACTATAAACATCTTCCCACACAACATGCACAACAAAACTCAAACTAGTAAAGTGCAATAAAATAAGCTAATCAAAGCTAACAAGGTACATAAACATGTTATGTAAAGATAAAATGGCCAACCTCAACTATAAATCCAAGATATATAATACAAAACACAAAAATCTTTTTGGTTTAAAAAAAATTATGACCAAAACTAAAAGCACACATTATGCAAAATGATTAAAAATGCAAATGCAATGCATGACAGTACTTAACTAAACTATAGAGGGTATACAAACAAGAAATATCAATTTCTTAATTAACCCTTGAGTACATGTACAAACTGGTACATACTCGCACAAAATCAGAAAAAACCTAGCACTTATATAACACATACTATTCAAGTTTTTCCATAATGTTAAGCATGTTCTAAATCAAGAGAGAAATATCATAATTCATGTAATCCTCAAGAAAAATGAAACTAGACACAAAATAAAATATTTTTGTCTTTTTGAAAATTTTCATTGTTTTTGGATTTTTTTTAAATGAAAAAAAACTAAGAAAAACAAAATAACCAAAAACAAAAACAAAACATGTCTACAAACAATTGAAAGAATTAAATCAGGGACAAATAAACAACACTCACCTTAGAGAATCTTTTCTTATCCATATAGCACGAGTCTTCGGCTTTGTAGGTGAAAATCCATGAGAAGTAGAGTGTATTTGAGAGATTACACCAATCTTTTGAGAAAGACTGAAATCCTACAAATTCCTTTCACAAGCCAACAAGCTTAAATTTTTCAAAAGAGTATGAAACAATTTATATGGACTTATGGCAGGAGAAACATCATCACATATCCTAGATTGAAATACAGAATTTTTAAATTTCAATTCATGACAATTAGGATGAATGTGACCGAAAACACCACAATAGTGACAAACAAGAACAAATTTAGGAACATCAATATCCCAAACAGCAAATCTAGTCTCAAATTTTGGTTTTTGTCTCAACAAAGAACAATTTGGTTTAATATGACCAACAACACCACAAAACTGACAGGTAGGCACAAAAACAAATTTATTATACTCTCTAACAGTAGGTTTAGACTTAGGTTTAGAAACTTCAGCGTCTACATCAGAATTTTTACTTTTGTCAAACCTAGCAAAATAAGCATTTTCTTTATTTTTCCTCTTGAAAGGAGGGATATAAACTTTTTCAGTTTTAGGCTTAAGAGAAATAGAAACACTTTTGTTATCAACAGCAGACTTGGTACTAGTCAAATTTTCAATTTTAGCTTGAGATTCAACTAACTCTTGTTCCAAGCTTTCCATCTTCTCATCTTGAGAGGAAATTTGATTTCTCAAAAATTCATTCTTCTTATTAGATTCATCTAATCTAACAACCAATTCTTCTTATTAGATTCAAATTTTTCATAGATTTCAATAATTCTTTAAAAAGAGTTTCACAGGCATTAATAAAATCAACAGAAACAACAGTGTCCTTATTCAAATCGTCACAAACACGAGCAGAAAGACACTACAAACTATCCATGATAACAGGGATCAAAGATCAACTCTTAGATCAAAAGATCTAACACAAAAGAGCTACCCGCTCTGATACCACTTGTAAGAAATTTAAACCCTTGTAAAACTAGATTGTTTAACCATATTAATTAACCAAGTGAATACTTAGGTTTATTATTCAGATCTAGGTTAAAATAATAACAATTATATCATATAAAGCAGCAGAAAAATAAAGAACACAATGATATGATGACCTAGGAAAACCAAACCGATAAAAAACCTTGGGAGGATTTAACCTAGCTATCCTCAAGGTAAAACAGCAAATCCACTAGAAAGAATTGAAGTTTACAAAATAGCGACTTAGACTACTAACATCCTATTGCTACCTCGAGTAGAAAACTTACTACCACGACATCATGATAGCTCCGAGTCCACGGACTACTTCTTTCCTCGGCCTTTGCAAAACACAAACACCCACGCTTGTGACTTTGAGATCCCATTTAAAGGTTTAGCAACACAAACTCTCCTGTTTGTGACTTCAAGACCACCCTTGAAAGTTTAGATCATTAGCACCTTTGATGACTAGAGAAGACAGCAACTTCAACAATATCGGATCTTGAGATTCTTCAAGCAATAACATCAGTAGAAGATATGAGAGAGCTTTTTAGGAATAAAACCCTAAATACAAAAGAGGCACACTCTTCTCTCTCTAAAAAGCCTTAATAAAAACGTGCTTAGGGTTTCCTTTATATAGTGGGAGAAGTAGATTGAAACCTTAATGCTTAATGGACTTGAATTGTTGTTTGGGCTTAATTGAAATTCTGCAGATACGACTTTCGATCGGTCGAGCCTGTTTCTCGATCGGTCGAACTAGGCAATTTCTGAATTCTTCTTTCTGCAGCTTACTTGTTTATGAATCTTGACTTGAATCACCTTGAGCATTGTCTAATAAAACCTATAGACTCTAAGATCTATATCTAGACAAGTTTGTGTTCATGATTTGCCAATTGTTCTAAACTTTTAGAACCTAACATATAATGTATTTGTAACTATGGAATTCATTCCTCATATTGATGTAATGATGGCTGAAAGCACCATAGACCCAATTAACCAGGACACTTAAGTACTCCCAGAAGTTAATACTTTCTTGAACCTGTTCAATAATTAACTGTTGGACTCTAAATACAATTTTACCCTACCGCTGGAGAGTTTTACCTTATTGCTGGAGAATTTTTCACCCTATCGTTGGAGAATTTATTTTTCTTGTATTGTTGTAACAGGACCACTAATCTACTAATTAACTATTGTGAAGTGTTTTATTGGGCTTTTTTGTTGTTTTTTTATTAGGGCGCAACATTTATTTCTTACTTGGATAGGCTTATCACTACACTGAAATCCTTTGGGGTTTATCACAAGAGTCCATCATTGAGTTTTGGTTTGGCTTTCTCACATTGTACTTGGGAACATCAAAATTTTCCCCTCAACAAAGGTCTATTGCGGCAGCTACTTAAACTGCTGCTATAACTAAAAAAACATGCAGCAAAAAGACATATATAGTGGTGGTCTAATAATACCGCCTCTATAACTAAATCAAACGCCACTAAAACACAGATATTGCGGGCAGTTTTATATACCGCCACTATAGTACGCAGCAAAAGGCTAGATCTATTGTGGCGGTCCAATGGAATGCTGCCATATATCTCATGTACATCAATGGTCCAAAAAAGCGCCGCAATAAGCGACATATAGCTGCCGTTTTTACACCCGACGTAGTAGCTCGTTTTTCTTGTAGTGCATGTTCATTTTTTTCCCCTATTGAACTTTTGACTTCTTTCTTTTTTTTATTAAAAAAAGACTGTTGGCCAAGTGCAACCATGTTTGGGCTTTACAATAAAAGTTTCTCTTTTAATATAGAAAAGAAAAGAGGTGGCCAAGTCAAAGGCAATCCTCTTAAGTTATTCGAAAACCAGGTTTTGAATCTTTTGATAAAAAGCATTGTGGCCCCTCAATACAACCATTCTGAACTATAGATTACAAGAACTAAACAAAGCAGCAAAGAAGAACTCAGAGCAACAACTCTATATATTAAAGGATTGCTCAAGTACAGCTCACAAAGTTGAATTGAAACAAACATAGTTGCAACGAGTAAGACAATATGTACCCCCACTGTTGCCTAGAATGAAGATATCTTCATGTTATCGTCACCAATAAATAATATGTACCCTAGTGGGTAGATAGTGTACTCTTGCTTCAATGCTACACTGGATGGGAAGGTTTTGAATACCATAGTCGATCTCTTGAGCTTTTTTGCACCAATCCTCATAGGACTGTATACACCCCATTTCACAATTATAAAATTTCATTTTTTTTTCCTGTACTCAAATGCAAATTGATAATTTCATATGGATAGAAAATTTCATAATTAATCTAGCATCAAAATTCACAACGCCTGAGATCATTATTGAATGAGGGAAAAAGTGGCATTTTTCTGGGTTCAAATCAATGTTTTGACTCTTGACCAAAAGTTAAATAAAATGAGAATTTTTTACTAGTCAAGAAACGGTCTTAACATAGGCATACATGCATAGGAGCATATTAATTACTTTTAATTGGTCGTTCAAAAGATTAATTAAAATTTAATTTAAAAATATAATTTTTTATTGGTCCAAATCTTGAATAATGGTAGACATGCAATCAGAAGAAAGCTCAAGAAGATAATGTGAATTTTTTTTTATATTTTAAATATAACCTAATAAAATTTAGTGGAGAATTTCTTTTTTCAAGTTTCTTTGCCTTTGGATAGATACTATTTATAATAAAATCTTCACCTTAAAAATTCTTCTGAAATTCCACAAAAAATCTTGGTTTATGTGGCGTTTGTAAAACATTGCAAGAAAAAAAAAAAAAAAAACAAATAAAATGCAGTTGTAGAGGTACCTCTATATATATATATATATATATATATATATATATATATAACCAAGATGTTAACGTTGACAAAATATATTGGCATAAAAAATATACTGAGCAATAAATTTCAATAGTGTTAAATAAAAGAAAAAAATTATCTTATTTTCTATGTATGAGTGAGACAGAAATAATACAAATACAAAATTATTCATCTACTAATGCACGTACTATGTTTAATAATTTTTTTTTTTTTTGAGAAAGACACAGACTAAACACACATACGTAGGGGAGTGGGAATCCGAGTTTAATATCACACAACTCACAACATATAAAAGCTGGTAACTCTTGAATGTTATGCGAAGGCTTTAAACTGTTTAATAAATCTATTTCATAATAATTATTACTCTAAAATTTATCTGATGCGCATTACATCAATTATAATAAAGTTTTGAATGACAACTATATCTTTTAACAATGTGTAACACAAACTTCAATCTTAAGATATCAAAGAATGTATATACGAGAGAGTTACCAATTGTTACAAAACTTTTAAATTATTAAGAAATTGTAAATTTAATTATTTTATCATATTCTAACATTGCATGGTAAATAGTGATTAAATTGGGGCATCTGGTCGAGGAGAGATGGTGCCTACTGCTATATTTCAGGCGCTAGGTGCCACTTCTCCTGTGACAGGAGCTCCTCTGTAACCTCATTTCTCTTACCCAATTCACTTGAATCACCATCTTTGTGATACACATACTCAGTACTTATCAGAAGTTTAAGGGATTCGCGTCACAGAGGATGGCACTAGCTGAGGCTATGCATTGCATATATAAACCCAGCGAGTGCCATCTCTCTGCGACAAGAATCCCTAATCCCCTTTTCCTTTCTTCCTTAGTTTCTCCTTTCCATGACTCTCATACCTTGTAAAGCCAACGCAATTTATAGAGACTAAAATTAAGGTGGGCGTACTCTTTTTCTCTATCTTCATGGAATATTTACAATGAAATTACTAATACAATGCAATGAAGTTGCTCATATTTTGGAGGGACTTTTACTGAGTAGGAACGGTCATAACTAATAAGCATGGTCAATGTTCATAGTTAGAATATTTCTACGAAACTTACTGGTAATTAAGTTTGCTTTGTGGAGTCGGTTAGCGTTGGAGACTTGTTGATTTGCAAGAGACTGGTAGACAACTTCGATGCTTTCAGCTTGGCCGTAACCTTCTCTTCTAATTTCATTGGTGACTTGTTGAGTTTAGGAACGGTCATACATAAAGCATGGTCAATATTTCCTTGTTATGCCCGCTTCAATTTACATATATATATATATATATATATATTTAAGGGTTATACTAATGAATGCCTTTAAGGCATTGGTTAACAATCTAGTTAAAGAAAGTTTTTATGAAAATAAAAAAAAAAAATTAATATTTTGACAGCTTTTTTCATTTCCTATAAAAGTGATGTCAAAACTTTCCTAAAATTGATTGTTAACTAATGCCTTAAGGGTACTCGTTAGCATCATATTTTAAATAGAAAAATTTTATATTTACATTGTACTTATAATATAAATTTACATTATAAATACACAAACAATGATAAATATTATACTCATTTTCAAAATTAGTAAATATTTTTTTGTGTTTTACAAATGTATATAACATTTTCTATTTTTTGCGTGTCTATAATGTAAGTTTACATTGCAAATACAATATAAAGTTATAAACATATAATGACCCGTTTAAATATTTAGTTCTTTCATGTTCATTGGGTGCATAGTTGTACTTTTTCTTTTTCTTCCCCCCTTTTCTTTAATGATCATTATGTATCCGTTTGGATGTTGCTAAAACACAATGCGTCTGCGTTTTACACAGTGGGACCCACAAAATAAATGCAGCAACTTCAGCTGAAACGCATAAAAACAGAAACCTAAACGCACCGTTTCAATAAAACACTGCATGTGTGTATTTTTTCAATCAAACTAGGCATGTACTGTTCCTTTTCTTTTCATTATTATTTTTTTTTTTTGGAAGAACTTGTTCTTCGTGTTCTTCATGTTCTTCCCAGAACTTGACTATTCATGTTCTTGAAACCCAGCAAACCCATCAAAATAGAAGATCAAAACAATGAAACCAAAACCAAGACAGAAGCCACCAATATGAAATTAAACCGATCAAACCCATCTGAAAAAAAAAAAAAAAAAAATCCGATCAACCTAGCAAACCCATATGAAACCAAAACCAAATCAAACCCATCAAATTCATATGAAACCAAAACCAAATCAAACCCATCAAACGAATCTACCCAGTAAATGAAAATCAAACCCATCACCAATCTCAACCTCACCTAGCACCACTGACTTCCCATATCAAACCCATCAAACACATTGTTGATCAACCCATCAAACCCACCGCCGATCAACCCATCCACCACCATCGAGTTCCCAAATCAAGAAACTAAAACATTAGTTCTTCATAAGACCAAACTCCATGGGAGAAAGAGAGAGGAAGCTCCACCTCGTGCATATCGAAGAGAGAGAGAGAATGGTTTAGGTTGAGAGACCATGCTCCCCATCTCTTCTTTCAATTAGTGCTGGGAACTCTTTCGCACTGGGCCTCCAAGACCTAGATGACATTTCACTTCTCAATGCTGAAAAAGTTAACGATTTTTTTTTTTTTTTGGTTCAAATTTTTATGTGGCTAGTAGGAAAGGAGTGAAAAAAAAAAAAAAAAAAAAAAACAAACAAAAATGCGCTACACTAGTTTTAGCCCCAAAAAATCAGCTAGCGTTTAAAATTATTTGCTACAGTATTTTCAGTTTTTAGCAAAATAAGCGGTATTCAAATAGATCATAAGTATTAATTCCTGCCAAGAAAAATATAGCTCTGCCTGGTCGGACTTCTAGAAAATATTGTATATATTTTCAAACTTATTGACGAAATGTCAAATCATTTCTAAGAACTTAATAGACTTACTATATGCTTCGTACATGGAGTCTTTCCATGGACCATGATAATATATTGGCTGTATTAATTTGTTAACATAAAATAGTAATTTGATTATATATCGCATTTTTATAATTTTGCAGTTCACGTTATTCTCGTTTAAGAGAAGGAAAAATTAATTTGGTCATTATATATATATATATATATATATAAAATTTCTCAGCAAAGATTTTTTTTTTAAATTTTTTTTTGTGGTAGTTGTCTCAATGATGGTTCAAAATGCACGATACAAGAAGGGTAATGTTGTGAGTAAGATTGTTAGTATCGATTGGCATAAACTGTGTTTATAAGATGAAGAAGAATGCAAAAGGATAGATGGACAAAAAAAAAAAAAAAATGGTGGTCAAAGTCTATAACTAGTGGTCATTTATTGACTATGATGAGCTATTTCCCTAGTTGCTAGTTCAGAAACCATACAATTGCTAATTTCATTCAACCCATAATAAATGGAGAATATTTTGGATTGATGATGCCAAAAATTGTTAGTAAACCGCACAGTCCTCACGTACTCTAAACAGAACTTGCGAAACAAAAACAAAGAAGACCTTGCAGAGAGTACTGGTGTGGTACCGGCCAAATACCCTCCGAAGGTTAAGTTAGAGAACTTCCACAACTCTAGAGTGCCAGAGCAAAGGTAAATTATGTATACCATGGTTTGTGAGGGTTTTGGGGTTTTTATAGTAGCGTAAAGTTGATATCTGTTTCTTGGTGGGAAAGATCTTTCCATGTATGGAGGATCCTCATTAATACACGTATCTTGCGGGATCCATTATTTGTGGGGACCCTCTTGATTAAGGTTAACCGTGGGTTGCAAGATATTTCCTTGTATAGATATCCATGGGGGTTAAGAAATGCCATTCTGGACTCGTCACACCTTTTATTCTTGTTGGCCTCTTCTTGTTCCCATCGGCCTTCTCTCTTCCCGTCGTCCCATGTAGACGTCATCGGGTATAGAGGTGGGATCGTCAGCCTATGGCGTCGTCATTTTCATACCTTCTTTCGTGCTTACGAAGTTGACGGGCGTAATAGGGTCGTCGGCTTCATTGAATGTAGTGGGTTTATCCCTTTCTAAAAACACCCTCATCGTAGATGGTTGTTAAAACCTACCATTTTGAGTAGGCCATAGGCTATGTTGTGAAAAGGCATGAGACAAAGTTCGTATGCTAAAAGAAACTATATATATATGACTTCAAATTGGTACCAAGAGCTAAAGACTTTGAGTCAATAGGATTTGAAAGTTTAAATAGCGTATAAAACACTATAAGTGTTTAGACCCCCAAATTACAAATTATCAATTCAAGTTTTATATCAAACGATAAACGTATGGAAGATGAACTAAAGCTTAAAACAGAATTGATAAACAATCTAAGTCAAATAAAATCACATCCATAGCAGAAATTAAATGACAAAGATAAAGGGAAGAGAGATGCAAACATAAGGACAACACAAGACGTGTTATCAAAGAGGAAACCGAAGCCCTTGGCGAAAAACCTCTCCGCCGTCCTCCAAGCGGTCAAATGATCCACTAAAGAATGTAGTTGGGATATAAGGACAGCAATAGACCCTCCAAGCCTAATCTACCCAGGTACCTAAGCCCTCCAAACTTCTTACTCCAACGAGGTTACGCCGAACCTATTTCTTCTTTAGCTTCCCGGATCCCACTACTAGTCCATAGCATCTACCAATATGAATTGGTTCCTTCCTAACTGCTTCCTAAAGTACCAAAGAGCCTTCTCACAGGTATGGGTATGGTGAGAAAAGGATTTGGGTAATGAATCTCTCAAAGATGTGACAATGGAGAGGAAGAGAGTAGAGGACTTTGGAGAGACATAAGGTAAAGATTGTGGATGAGTCAATCTTGTTTTCCTCTAGGGTTTCTCTTTCAAAATTCTCTCTAGAAGCTCTCTATATTTCGTGGGTATAAGGGGTATATATACTGGTGGGTGTTTGGAATGCGAAGAGACAGATTTTACAAAATAGAGTTGGCTGGCGGCTTGGCCTTGCGGCTTGACTGAGTCGCGAGTTCAAGCCGTGAACAAACTAAAAGGCCAAATTGGAATTTTTGTCCAGTAGTGCGACAGCTGGCACGACGGTTCAGATTCTGGCGCCTTTCCAGTTGCGAGCCACCCGCGAGATCCAGTCGCGAGTTCTCCTCTGCACGCTTCTCTCGTGTGCAACATCTGACGGCTTGCCAGTCGCAAGACACCAGCGAGGTCCAATCGCGAGTCCCTGTTCTACAGCATAATCTTGAGTAATTCTTCACACTCTCTTACACACTACCCTTACATGATTCCCACCTACGTACAGGGTTTCTAAATGCTGAAAATATAAGCAAATTGGCACGGAATAAAACCAACAAAATGGTTGATAAAATTCAACCTTACAGGATTGACAATTACTTTTAGGAGAAGTGATTCACCATATGACCACGTGAACACACACTTTATAATAAGGTAAATCAAAATGGAGATATTTTTTATTATGTATATATATATATATATATATATTTTGGTGGATGATTTAACTTTTACAATCAAGAATCCAAATTTATTTGAAGAATTTAAGAAGCTTGTGAGTTTAAAATGATATATATATATATATATATATATATATATATATATGTAGGCATCGAGGTGAAGCAAATGAAGGATAGGATATTATTTTCTAAGAATAATATGCTAAAGAGATTTATAAGAAATTTGAGATGTCAGGTTACAAGCCAATAAACACTTTAGTGAAACGATGAGTTAAGTTGTCAAAACAAAAAGAAAGTAAATCCAACACTTTTTTAGGAGCTTGGTTGGAAGTTTAAGGTAACCAATATGCACAATAGGTTACGATACCATGTAAATATATCTAAGAATTCTAGAGAGAATCTAAACTAAATTTCTATTATTGAAAATTTGAATTTTACAAATCAAGAATCAGATTGAGTTAGCCTCTGTTTTACATTATATGCTAACAGAGCTGCTAACAGAAACAAGAGGGAAATCTAACTAACAAACATTTTATACGACATAGTTCGGTTAAATTGCAACGGCAGAGTTTTATTTTTGAAATTAACATCTCGAAAAACGATTGTATTTCTTCGTTCTTCTTTGAGCGTTGATACACTGACTTGAGGTCTCTAGCTCTACACGCCTGAATCGATATAGGGATTCTGATGAAAGTAGCTTCCTGTGATTAACGAAGCTTTCCAGCACCATTAATGTAGGGAATATTGGGTCGTGGAGCTCATAGACATACCCCAAGGGAAGTTGGGGGGTTTTGAAAAGAAATGCATGGCCCTCATAAGCATGCCATCCATAGTTACCACCCTTAGTACGTGGCAATGAATACTCGTGCATAACCTACACATTATGTAGAAAAATGGTTACTATACACGCGTGTTCACGATTCAGCTAAAAAAATGCGTAAGAGTTATTTCCCTATTATTTAAGCCTCAACCTTAAGATATAAGAACTGTGCGTGTGTCAACAGTGTGTGTGAGAAAGAGAGAGACAGAGTAGCCATTAACAAAACATTTACCTATTCCAAGCAACGCAATGTGGTATAGAGGTCGGAGTGGGGCATCCGCTCCACAAGAGATGGTGCCTATTGCTGTATTTCATGCACTAGGTGCCACCTCTCCTGCGACAGGAGCTCCACTATAACCTCATTTCTATTTTCCAGCTCACTTGAATCATCGTCTTTGTGAATTTTGATACATGCACCTACTAATTAGAAGTTGAAGAGATTTGTGTCGAGGAAGAGATGACTCTAGCCGATCCTTTGCATTGCATATATAACCCAGCTTGGGCCATCTCTCCTGCGACACAAATCCCTCAACTCCTTTTCCTTCCTTTGCTTCCTCTTTTCCATGCCTCACATTATGCCTCATAAACTTCATTTTATAGACCAAAATCTGGGATTTTTTTTGTCTCTTCATGTAATAATACAATGAAATTACTCAGACAGTGCAATGAAGTTGCTTACATTTTGGTCATTGGTCAAAGTTCAATGTCTTAATTTTTTTCTACTTCACATATGAAACTTATTTCTTTTGGCTTTCTCTTTTCCATGACTCTCCTACCTTAAACCCCACGAAATCTACAGACCAAAGTTAAGCCGCGGACTCTTTCTCTCTATCTTCATGGAATATTACTAATGCAATTACTAATGCAATAAAATGAAGTTGATCACATTTCGGAGGGGCTTTTGCCGTCAATGAATTGAGTGTGAACATTCAAACGCATGGTCAATGTTCAAAGTTACAATATTTCTACTTCAAAGTTCAAATACGAAACTTGCAGGTAATTAAGTTCGCTTGCGGAGTAAGTTGGCATTAGAAAGTAGTTAATTAGGAAGAAACTGAGCAGAAACCTCTTTTCTCCATTGGTGACTGCTGAGTATTAGGAACGGTCATAAGCATTGTCAATTCCTCGTTATATATGCCGGCTTTTAAAGTCATCCAGATATATCTCTCTACCAAAAATTTCTTTTTCTTTTTTTTTTTTTTAATAAAAAACTTTTAGTTCTTTTTTTTTTTTTTTTTGAGATAAAATATTTAATTCTTTCAAGTTCATTTGGTGCAAACCGCACACGTCTTTCTTTTTTCTCTCTGTTTTTTTTTTTTTTTTTTTTTTTTGGGGGGGGGGGGGGGGGTTGTGGGGGGTGGGGTGGGGAGGGGGTGTTAGTGATAATGAAGTATTAATTCCTGGTGAAAAATAGAGCTTAGCTTGGTAGGATTACAAGGAAATACATATATATTTTATTATTTTTTTCTAACTTATTAATGAAGTGTCACATATATAATTTCTAGGAATGTACGTAATATATTTTCATGCATGTTTCGAACAACGTTATGGATACCGTTCCATTCTGGCCGGAATGGCCGAAAAATTTTGTATCGGCAAGCAAACTGAAATGTCCAGCCCCTTTATTACACCTCGGGCAAGATTTTGGCCTGTTTTGGTGTGTTTCGGCAGTTCCAGGCTGTTTCGGTTAATTTCGTCCGAAATAAAAGATTCGGCTGGTATGAGTTTGTTGCACATAAAGCTGAACTTGGGAGTCTTGGATCTTCAGAACAGACCAAAATCGATCCCATCGTTCCTTTCTACAAATACACTGTAGTCTTTTGCTTCATAAGATGAGTTGTAGATGAATAACAGTATCAGAACTAGAGGAATGTTGTGGCTCACGCAGTCATGCTTAACAAATTTGGATATCCATCAAAGAGAGAGAGAGAGAGAGAGAGAGAGAGAGAGAGAGAGAGAGAGAGAGAGAGAGAGAGAGAGAGGAGAATAGAGAAGAGAAAAAGACTTGAGAGGAAAACTGAGATAAGTTGCATGTGAGACAGTGAGAGTAAAAAAATAAAAAGAAAGATAAAATCATGAAAAGATAAGATACGGTATCAGTTTTAATGTGTCGATCTCACAAAAGATGGGATAGAATTCAAAAGTGAGTAGTGTAAATATCAAGGAGTTAGATACAGTAGACGTGTGTGGATGAGAGAAAACAAATTAAAAATAGGAAGAAAGTGAAATATGGTGGGTGAGGAAAAATATAATAATAAAAAAAAAGTTGCAAATAGAGTTGGCTTGGGCAGTGTGTTTGGCCAAATTATGAAGTCATTGTCTAGGCTTACTTCAAATTTGCCTTTGCATTAAAAAAATAAATTAGTATTTTAATTAAAATAATAATATTTTAAATGAATTAATTAGATTAATTTTAAAATAACAAATTTTATAAATGTATGAAAATATAACTTTTATGTTTTTTTTTTTAAATATAAAAAGTAATAGGATATGAAATTATATAAATATATATATATTATTTTTTTGGAACCCCGAAACACCCTGAAACAGTATACCGAAATTAGTCGGTACCGAAATATTCCGTTCTACTAGACAAACTGAAACGGGGTCCGAAACGATATTCATAACATTGGTTCCGAACATGTTGTAGAGAGGGAAAATTCCCGACCTATCACAAGCTAACACGTCATGCTATCAAGTCCACAAAATACAGTTAATTATAAAGTATCACGCATGGCAACTAGGTTTTGTTATCAATACTCAGAAACCAATAGAAATTTGCCAAGTGTTATTGAAGTCATTGAAGTAAACCAATCACACATCAGCACATGTAAGCGATGACACAAGCAGTCCAGCACGTGTAAGCGATGACACAAGCAGTCCAGCACGTGTAAGCAATGACACAAGCAGACCAATCAGGCTGTGACATGTGTCACCAATCAAATTCTGCCACATGTCACTCACCTACCTCTAAACTCCTATATATAGAAGCCTTCCTAAGGCATTAAGAGGGAGGAAGACATCTTAAGAGGAAGAGGAAGCCATTTAGAGCACAAGCAGCATCAAAGAAGATTCAGAAATATTGAAGCTCTGCTAGAATCAAGCCCTGAAGCCTCTAGGAACTTCAAGAGTTTCAAACTCAAATGCAAGGAACATTCAAAGCAGAATCATCCAAATCATATTCCTAGATCTTCAAATTCACTGGACTCAAGCTCAAAAGCCTCCAGAAACCTCAACAAACCATAAATCAACGAAGCTCTACGGATTCAAGCCTCTAAAGCACCGAAGACCTTCCACCACAAACCTTCGAAGACGAAGAACACACGAAGAACACGAAGAACATGAAGAACAAAGGATTTCTAACAAGCTCATAGCCAGAGATTCCTTGTAATTCTGTTTCAAAGATCTTCGATCCATGCTTCAGTCAAATCAAAGTATATTTGGTGTTCGAATCAAAATCACATTACCACAATTCCAATCAACAAATCTTTCAAGGAGATCGAATCAGAGGATCACTCTTTTGTAATCACAGAGAATTGTACCACACATTCATCAATACAAATTCGCATTTGTGAAACTATTTTACTTGTTTGATTTATTTCGAACTAGAAATTTAGTCGTCTACATATTCTGGCACGCCCGGTGGGACATCTCTGCCTCTCATCTCTTTTTCTTTCAAAAGAAAAGAAATTCAATTTGCTACCAGCTTCAATGGCCTCTAGCAAGAATGTCTGAAAGTCAGTGGTTGATGCTTCCAGTGCCGACGATTATGTCGGCCCAATCACTCGCAGTCGATCCAAGGCACTTGACCGACACCAACCCCAAGCAACCAAAGAAAGCGAACCTCATACTGTCATCTCTCTAGACTTTCTTGCAAATAGGGAAACTACCCCCAAGGATTCATTTGTCTTGGAAGATTTGGAGATTGATAATGAATCATCCACAACAAAGACCTTTTCTATTGGCTCTTCACCTATAATGAGAATCTTAAGGAATGAAGTACCTTTGACTCATCCTGTTTCATCACTTTCTCCATCATATCTAGAGGTCATGCCAGTGATGATGACCAACACTTCTACTATGGAAGAAAAGATGGCTGAAATGGAACAAAGGGTCACCCTTCTCACAAAAGCACTTGAAGATAAGGATGTCCAAATTGCAACCCTGATGAACAAACTGGAGGTACAAGATTCTGGTGAATCAGATCTTAACCTTGAGCACCCACCTGGCTTTACCTTGAAAGGAGATAACGCTAGGGTAGATAAGGGAAAAGGAGTTGAAGGCACTTCACAACACGGACATTCCACCTCAATGGCCTCAATATCTGTCCAACAACTGCAGGACATGATAACAAACACCATTCGAGCACAATATGGAGGTTCTTCTACAAGTTCTCTCATATATTCGAAACCCTATACCAAGCGCATTGACAGTATGAGAATGCCGAATGGGTATCAACCCCCCAAATTCTTGCAATTTGATGGCAAAGGAAACCCTAAGCAACATGTTGCTCACTTCGTCGAAACTTGTGAGAATGCAGGGACACAAGGAGGCCTCTTTGTAAAGCAGTTTGTCCGCTCGCTAAAAGGGAATGCCTTTGATTGGTATACAGACTTAGAACCTGAGTCAATCGATAGTTGGGAACAACTTGAAAGAGAGTTTCTCAACCGATTCTACAGCACACGTCGCACGGTAAACATGATGGAGCTTACCAATACCAAGCAATGGAAAGATGAGCCTGTCGTTGATTACATCAATCGGTGGCGTTCTTTGAGTCTAGATTGCAAGGATAGACTTTCTGAAATATCTGCCGTAGAAATGTGCATCCAAGGCATGCATTGGGGACTTCTGTACATCCTTCAAGGGATAAAGCCCCGAACGTTTGAAGAATTAGCAACTCGTGCACATGACATGGAATTGAGTATCTCTAGCCATGGAAATACAAAGCCTCCCATACCTGAGGAAAGAAAAGAAAGACGGGAAATAAGGAAAACTGACAAGCATGCAAAAGGTAATATCAAAGACTCAATGAATATCAACTCAGCCCCAGTCAAAATTTCAACAAATGTAAAAGCCAATGAGAAGAGGCCTGAGGAAGGCCAACGGCGTGAAATGCGTCGCTCATCACTTAAGGAATGGGAACAAAAGGTGTATCCTTTCCTAGATGCCGATATGCCCGAAATGCTAGAACAACTGCTCAAGTTGAAATTAATTGATTTGCCAGAATGCAAATGACCAGGAGAGATAGGAAAAGTCGATGACCCGAACTACTGCAAGTATCATCGCATCATAAGCCATCCAATCCAAAAATGCTTTGTTCTTAAAGAGCTCATCATGAAGCTAGCCAAGGAAAGGAAAATTGACCTGGATTTTAATGATGTTGCTCAGTCAAACCTTGCTACATTTGCTTGTGTGTTGCCTAGCTGCATGTCTCCAACTACTAAGCATGGTGCAAATGCCATGCTCATCCAGTTTGGTTCTCTAGAACCTGTTCAAGTTCAGCTCTCACAAAAAGCATCTGATTATAACTCAAATGAGGATATAGGGTCAACAATGGATGAGGAAGAAGGCTGGACGATGGTTACTCGTAAGAGATGGAAGAAGAAACAGGCATTCCCTCTTCATCTGATCACCCAAGAGTCCAGAAGAGCACAAAGCCAGATTCAGCCTTGGTCAAGAAGAAGGAGTAATAAGAGGCAAAGGAGACCAGGAACAAAAATGTACGACGATTCGCCACAAACCCAGAAACCTCGAAAGCTCATCACATTGGCAGAATTCTTCCCCAGAAAATTCTTTCAAAATGACTCGGCAGAGGCCGTTCACACGGTCTCTCATCATGAAATTCATGACGAAAAGAAGGATGTAAATCATAGTGGTCCGAATGAGACTTCGTCACCCTTAAAGGAACTCCAATCTCAGGTTAATGAAGTCGAATCCTCGCAATCCTCCACCTCAACAAAAGAGGTACTCACCCAAGCTCTTGAAAAGCCAGAGATGTACACCTCTTCTACCAATACGCTTCAACAAGCACAGGGATGTTACGCATGCTCTCCGGACTTAACTTTCACTGATGAGGATCTGTTGTTAGGCTCTAAGCCCCACAATCGTCCACTTTATGTCTCCGGTTACGCTCGTGAACAAAAGATCGATCGTATCCTCATTGATGGAGGTTCAGCTGTTAATATCTTACCAAAAATGACAATGAGGCGACTCGGTCTTACTATGGAGGAATTATCGCATAGTCGTTTAGTCATTCAAGGTTTTAACCAAGAAGGACAACGCGCAATCGGCATGATACACTTGGAATTAATCATTGGAGAATTAACAAGCAACATTTTGTTCCATGTCATCGATGCCAAAACTACCTACAACATGTTGTTAGGACGTCCATGGATCCATGGAAACGGAATAGTGCCATCAACTTTGCATCAATGTTTCAAGTTCTTTCAAAAAGGAATAAAAAAGGTCAATGCTAATTTAAAGCCCTTCACTGAGACTGAAGCTCACTTTGCTGATGCGAAATTTTATGTAGAAGATGACATTCCTAGTGAAGTCCTCCCAGTTGAGATTCCGTCCATGAAAAGCAAGCAGGATGAAAATAAGCACGTTAAATTCATCACCAAAAAGGATATTCCTTCCCCAAAGGAAGGTCTAGAATATGGGAATGATCGTTCTAGTGAATCTACCAATAATTCGGTGAGAGCGGAAATGCCAAATCCTTCCAATAGCCTTCCATTTCTCCGTTATGTACCATTATCACGTCGTAAGAATGGACAATCACCATTCGCAGAATGCCTTCAATCCACAGAATACATAGGAAGGGCTCCTACAAAGCTCACGATGGAGGATGTAGCCGTATTGAAAGAAAATCATGTCATGCCTTTAACTTCATCCACAAATCCTTTGCCCTCGAAGCCATTAAATGGATTCGTGAGGTCTTCACAAAGTTTGATAGAGGATGGTATTCTACCAAATGAACGGACGAAAGAATGGTTCGACCCAAAGACATATAGGTTGTTAGCCAGAGCAGGCTACGACTTCTCAAAACAGGGGGGCCTAAGGAAACTAATTCCAGAAGTCACCGGAGAAGAGATGCATGGCCTTAGCAAAACACAAAGGAAAATGCGGCTTGAAGGGTATAGAATTCCTATCCCAAAGACCGGATTAGGTTATACTCCAGAACAACCAGCTCAAATATGGATCAAAAGAAGAAGCAATGCTTCAAGTTCCCAATACATAACAGTGGAGGTCGGCGAAGGTTCAAAACGAAGAGAAGATCATTCTTCATCGCGCGTCTCAGTATTCGATCGCATCGAGGCTTCATCATCACGAATCATAGTGTTTGATAGGTTAAGTACAACTTGCTTAACACAAAATCGAGACACTCTTGCTTGTAAATCAATCTTTGATCGATTGGGGGCAACAAGAAGGCCTGTTGATAGTCATCCTCAGAATTTAATAAACTCTGAGGTTCAAAAGGAGAAGAAAGCTAATGATGAGATCCGCAGTAGCATTCCTTCACGCATGAAGCGTAACTTTACTCTAGACATTAGCACTGAAGGATCGCTCAAAGTCAAAAGGCGAACGATTGTACACACTGGACAATCATTCGTACACAATGAACAAATTGAGGAATTATCATCCTCGTTTCATATTACAATAGAAGAGGGTACACTTTCAGATGCCGAAGCAACCAATGAAGAGGTCGATGAAGCTCCTCCAGCCTTGGAAGATGGAGTAAAGGCTACAGTTGATGAACTTAAAGAGATCAATTTAGGAACTATTGAAGAACCTCGACCCACTTTCATTAGTGCGCTTCTCACTCATGAAGAAGAAGAAGGATATCTCAAGCTCCTGGGAGAATATAAAGATGTGTTTGCTTGGACTTACAAAGAAATGCCTGGGCTCAATCCAGGTATTGCCCTACACCATTTGGCAGTAAGGAAGGGCGTGCGCCCAGTCAAACAAACCCAAAGACGTTTTCTGCCGGAGCTTATCCCTCAAATAGAAACTGAGGTCAATAAGCTAATTGAGGCAGGCTTCATTCGTGAAGTACAATACCCAGAATGGATTGCTAACATTGTCCCTGTCAAAAAGAAGAATGGACAAATTCGGGTATGCGTTGACTTCCGTGATTTGAACAATGCATGTCCCAAGGATGATTTCCCATTACCCATCACTGAAGTCATGGTTGATGCCACTACTGGTCATGAAGCTTTATCTTTCATGGATGGTTCTTCAGGTTACAACCAAATTCGAATGAATCCTAAGGACGAAGAGCTTACAGCTTTTCGTACTCCTAAGGGCATTTACTGTTACAAAGTGATGCCTTTTGGATTAAAGAATGCTGGTGCTACTTATCAACGGGCTATGCAAAAGATCTTTGATAATGTACTTCATAAAAATGTGGAGTGTTATGTCGATGATCTGGTGGTTAAAACAAAAAGGAGGGAAGACCATCTGGCAGATCTTCAATCTGTGTTCAAACGCCTAAGAAAGTATCAGCTTAAAATGAATCCCCGCAAATGCGCTTTTGGCGTAACATCTGGGAAATTTCTTGGTTTCATTGTGAGGCACCGCGGTGTTGAAATTGACCAGTCTAAAATAGAAGCTATCCAGAAAATGCCAGAGCCCAAGAATCTACGAGAACTTAGAGGCTTGCAGGGAAAACTAGCCTACATACGACGATTTATTTCGAACTTGGCTCGTCGATGTCAACCTTTCCATAGATTGATGAAGAAGGATGTGCACTTTGAATGGGATGAGGCTTGTAGCAATGCTTTTGCACGCATCAAAAAATACCTGCTTAATCCTCCAGTCTTAGGTGCTCCTATCCCAGGAAAGCCTTTGGTGCTGTACATCGCGGCACAAGAAAAGTCTCTAGGTGCTCTTATGGCACAAGAAAATAAAGAGGGGAAGGAAAGAGCCCTTTATTATCTAAGTCGAACTCTCAATGGGGCTGAATTAAATTATTCTCCTATTGAAAAGATGTGTCTCGCTCTTTTCTTTGCCATAGACAAACTGGAGCATTACATGCAAGCATATACGGTCCGTTTAATTGCAAAAGCAGACCCAATTAAATATGTCCTCTCCAGGCCAGTGATTTCGGGTCGTATAGCTCGATGGGCAGTCTTGCTACAACAATATGACCTTGCATACATCCCACAGAAAGCTGTCAAAGGACAAGCATTGGCAGATTTCTTAGCTGATCACCCAGTTCCATCTAATTGGGAGTTCTCCGATGATTTCCCGGATGAAGATGTATTTTTCATTGAAGTGATACCACCATGGATGATGTTTTTCGACGGGGCTGCACGTCGAGAAGGAGCAGGGGCAGGTGTAGTGTTTGTTTCTCCACAACGGCAAATACTTCTATACTCGTTCTCATTAAGCGAACTTTGCTCTAACAACGTAGCTGAATATCAAGCGTTGATTATTGGTCTACAAATGGCCATTGAGATGGGCATATCGCAACTTGAGATCTTTGGGGATTCCAAATTAGTTATCAACCAAATCTTTGAGCAGTATGACGTCAAGAAAGAAAACCTTATCCCTTATTGCAAATATGCGAAGAAGTTGCTAGCAAATTTTGTGGCCATCACATTGGAGCATATACCAAGGAATGAGAATAGGCAGGCTGATGCATTAGCTAATTTGGCTACTGCCTTAGCATTATCCCAAGATGAGACAGCCAAAGTTGATGTTTCCCAGAGGTGGGTGATACCTCTCTTAGTAGAAGAAGAAGGAGAAGAAGAGCAAGCCAACATCATTTCTATATGCCTTGTTGAAAAGGAAGATTGGCGACAAGCGATCATTGGGTACCTTCAACATGGAAGACTCCCGGATGATATACGCCATAAGACTGAAGTACGGCGAAGGGCTGCTCGATTCATTTACTACAAAGACACTCTCTTCCGCCGTTCCTTTGATGGTTTGTTTCTCCGATGCTTAGGAGAGGAAGAGGCTAAACAAGCCTTAGAAGAGGCTCATTCTGGAATATGCGGTGCACACCAATCAGGTCCCAAGTTACACTACAGGATCAAACGAATGGGTTACTATTGGCCTACGATGGTGCAAGATTCCTTGGAGTATGCTAAGAAGTGCGAAGCTTGTCAGTATCACGCAAACTTCATCCATCAGCCGCCAGAACCTCTACACCCGACTGTAGCCTCTTGGCCTTTTGATGCATGGGGCCTTGATGCAATAGGGCCATTACCAAAATCATCCGGTGGCCACTTGTACATCTTGGCTGCAACCGATTACTTCTCAAAGTGGGCGGAAGCTATGCCTCTTAGGGAAGTGAAGAAGGAAACGGTGGTCAATTTCATTCGAACTCACTTGATCTATCGGTATGGTGTCCCTCGGTATATCATAACTGATAATGGCAAGCCGTTCTACAACAGGCTAATTACGGAACTATGTGAGAAGTTTGGATTTAAACAATACAACTCCTCCATGTACAATGCCCCGGCAAATGGATTAGCTGAAGCCTTTAACAAAACGCTTGGCAGTTTGTTAAAAAAGGTGATATCCAAAACAAAGCGAGATTGGCACGAAAGAATCGGAGAGGCATTATGGGCATATCGAACAACATTTCGAACGCCTACTCAAGCAACGCCATATTCTCTTGTTTATGGAGTGGAAGCTGCCCTTCCTTTAGAACGCCAAATCCCATCATTACGGATTGCCATCCAAGAAGGGTTGACTGGAGAAGAAAATGCCAAGCTCAGATTGCAAGAATTAGAGGCACTTGATGAGAAAAGGCTTGAGGCCCAACAACGCCTTGAGTGTTACCAAGCTCGTCTTTCAAGCGCATTCAATAAAAGAGTTAAACCACGATCATTCCAAGTAGGTGACTTAGTCCTTGCCGTTCGAAGACCTATCATCACAACTCATCGTACAGGCAATAAGTTCACTTCAAAATGGGATGGACCTTATGTTGTGCAAGAAGTCTACACCAATGGAGCCTACAAGTTGATTGATCATGAGGGTGTAAGGATCGGTCCCATCAATGGGAAGTTCCTCAAACGCTTCTATGCTTGAAAATCCAAGATTGCTCCTCGGTAAGAGCTTAAACTACTCACTACAACGCTGCAAGGGTACATGATGTCTTCCCATTGCCTTTGAAAGCGTACCAATAAGGAGAAATTAATCCCACTCTATGTCACCAATTGCTAGTGTGGCGTAGTGGTTGGATGCCCATGTCGCCCTTGAGAGGTCTCGGGTTCGATTAGTGGTGATACCCACTATTACACACTGAGCCCCCCTTTTTGCAAAAATAAACAAAAAAAAAAGACAAAAAAAAAAAAAAGAGAAGAAGAAAAGATAACAAAAAAAAAGATAACAAAAAAAAAAAAAAGGATAACAAAAATAACAAAAAAAAAGGATAACAAAAAATCATCCAAAAAGAAACTATCAAAAAAAAAAAAAGTGAAAAAAAAAAAATCTGTTGAACTACGTGATGACTTGATCCCTCTCCGGGGTACGTAGGCAGCTTAGTACTTGTCATTAAGCTCAGTCACATGAAAAAAAGAAGGATTGCCAATCTAGCTTGAAGAGTTTCCGACGGTCATCAATATGTTTTTAAGGTCCCTTTGGTTAGTAAGGTATTGCTTAAAGACAGTCAACTGTTCAATAGGATGATCAAAGATCGTTGTAGCTGAAGATGAAGACTAAATGAAATTTGCATGGCATTGCCTATCTTCTATAGACATTCTCCCACATTTCTGAAGTATACTTTGCATCACTTATCTCCTGGGGGCATCTTCTTGTACCTTGCAAGTCTAAGCTACATCGTCTCTCTTCCAACTTCATGACGAAAATGAATGTTGATGCAACTTCAGTGCAAATGATGGTGCGACTTCATAGCAGATGTAAGTGCTAATGTTGCTTCATGGCAAGGATGAAGTGTTGACGTAGTTTCATGGCAAAGATGAATGTTGATGCGACTTCAGTGCAAATGATGGTGTGACTTCATAGCAGATGTAAGTGCTAATGTTGCTTCATGGCAAGGAGGAAGTATTGACGTAGTTTCATGGCAAAGATGAATGTTGATGCGACTTCAGTGCAAATGATGGTGCAACTTCATAGTAGATGTAAGTGCTATTGTTGCTTCATGGCAAGGAGGAAGTGTTGACGTAGTTTCATGGCAAAAATGAATGTTAATGCGACTTCAGTGCAAATGATGGTGCAACTTCATAGTAGATGTAAGTGCTATTGTTGCTTCATGGCAAGGAGGAAGTGTTGACGTAGTTTCATGGCAAAAATGAATGTTAATGCGACTTCAGTGCAAATGATGGTGCGACTTCATAGCAGATGTAAGTGCTAATGTTGCTTCGTGGCAAGGATGAAGTGTTGACATAGCTTCATGGTAAAGATAAATGACGATGCAACTTCATGGCAGATGCAAGTGCAAATATTGCTTCATCACAAAGATGAAGTGTTGACGTAGCTTCATGGCAAAAATGGACGTTGGTACGGCTTCGATGCAAATAAAATGACAAGGTAGCTTTATGGCAAAAGAAGAGTGCTAGTGCAACTTAATTGCCAAGACAAAGGCCAGTACGACTTCAAAGTCAAGTACTAGTAACAACATCATTGTATCAGGAATACTGGTGATAACATTGTTGCTTAGATTACTGCCGCTATGAGAACATCAAGGATAGATATTGTTAAGAGATTATTGTTGCAAGGCAATAAATTGATAATATGGAGACAAACATCAATGTAAGAACGTTGTATTCAACGGAATGTAAAGTCGCCAAAGAAAGATGGACGTCAGGCTAAGAATGTTGATGAAAAGCTTGATGATAAAGCCCAAAGAACAAGGAAAGCATGCTGCATAACAAAAACAAACAACGACAAAGAACTTGTCAGAAGAAAATTTTATGGCACGTCTAGAAAAAAAAAAAAAATTCCTATAAAGAGAGAGAGCTCCGGTTTTAATCTCTAGTCTGTCAAAAAAAGAAAAAAGGGTTAGTACAAACCAAGCATGTAAAAAAAAAATACAAAAGAAAAAGAAAAAAACATAATTTCTCTACATATGATGCTACCCACTCTGGAGACTATGCTGGTACAAATTAAGGCATGCTCTAGGAGGCTTTATATAGAAAGCTCCTGAGATAGCAGACAAAAAAAAAAAGGGGAGCAGACAAGTCATTAAATGCTGCCACCAAACAAATGTTATTTGAAGTCAGATTTTGCAGCTCAAATACACTTATGGTGTCAAAAAGAAAATACTGCACTAGACCTTAGAAAAAGAGCTTATAGGCTTGCAAAAGCACACATGTCATCTTAAAAACTACAGCACTAGACCTGGGATGAAGTTCTAGCCTACAGATTGTTCAAAGCAATTGTGCTGCCGACCTTGAAAGCAGAGACATTTAGTGATTAACCAATGTCAAACACTGTCAGAACCAGTAGACTAACCAAGTTCAACAAGATCAACAATGCTTGCCATTTTCTCTTCCAGATTTCTAGCAATTTCTGACAAGATTTCACAAAAATCAACCCACCGAAATCTTCTAAAGACTTCAAGCTTCAGAACCCAGAAAAAATCATCCACGGTGGAGTCATAACGAGCTGCCACGCGCAGCCATAAAATCCCAACCTCCCCGGGATTTCTCATTCAAATTTGTGCAAATCTGTGGAATATTTTACAAAACCGATGCCACCACTAGACTCATCGGCCTTCGATCTACAAAACCCAGAAAGATCATCACCAATGGATGTCCCACGCGCCACCACTCGCTGCCACAATCTAACGATGATCCACGGCTTGGTTCTTCAAATCTGTGCAAATCTATTGAAAATTTCACAAAACTAACACCACAGGGACCTTGCACGGCATAAGACATGCAAAACTTGAAAATTTCGAGCCTAAACGAGTAGACACGCGCCACCACGCGCCGCCAGAAGGTTCGGTAATGCTGCCTTCATCAACACGCGCCAACACGCGCCACTCCAGCACTCCCACGCGCCGATAGTCATCACACTCGCCATACGCGCCTCAAGCCTGACGCGCGCTTAAGTCAGATGACGTCATGGATGACGTCATCCACCAAGGCTTGACCCGGTTGACCAAACCGACCCGGTTGACCAAACCGACCCGGTTTGACCCGCTCATCCTGACCCGGTCCGAACCGCCAGAATTAAAAAAAAAAAAAAAAAAAAAAAAAAAAAAAAAAAAAAAAAGAAAAAAAAGAGCTTTGACCAAATTGAACTTTGACTTCGACCAAAAAGTCAAAATTTTCAAGACGGACCTGTCCCACTCAGTTTTTCGAGTACATTCCATTTTTGGAATCCGTTTCTTCATTTGAAACTCGAAAATCGTGCAAACAGTCCAAATTCCAAAAGATTGACTTTTGCACAAATCTTGACCAAAAGTCAGAATTTTCAAGAAGGGCCTGTCTTGTCCAATTTTTCACGTAGATTCCGATTTTGGGGTCTATTTCTTCATTTTAGAATCTAAAATTTCTCAAATGGTGTGATTCTGCAACTGTTGGCTTTAATGTGAACTATGACCGAGAATCATGATGACCGAGCAAGGCTTGTCCTATTCAGATTTCCGCAAAGATTCTGATTTTGAAATTCGCTTATTTGCTTTGGACTTAGTAACCACTAATCTGACCCACTTCTCCGAAGTACTAGCAATGTACAAAACTTAAGCTCCCAAAATCAAAATTGGAGATTCATCCATTTGGTCAGGATTCCCTCAAGATTATCCTCCATACTTCATCAAGGCTTCTCTTTCAAAAAATAGACGAACTGTCACAAGTATGTCCTAAACTGGGAATTACTTCGGGTCACCAATTCAACCACTCCCGTTCGGTGCCTACCAGTCTCCAACCTACCATTCCCATTCGGTGCCTACCATTCTCATCCGCCGTTCTCACCGAAAATTCCTCATCCACCAAAAATTTTTCATTCGCCATTCTCAACTACCTATCTACCATTCTTCATCTCTCCGCTATAAATAGAGGGTTCAGATTAATTGAAACTCATCAAGAAAAAAAAAAACTGAATCATGAAATGAAGATTCGCTTCTTTCAAATTTTCAAACCCTCATTCTCACCAACCACTCCAAGTACCATGGAACACTCTTGTGAAATTACTTCGACTTAACCTCTGTTGAGAAGGCTCGGTCACGCAAGTGCATTCAAATACAGGCAGACCCCTTTTCGGTTTCATCAAAGCCTTTCATCTGGGTGGGTTTACTCTTCAGAAATTACCTCATCCTGTTGAAAGCTTCACCACCTTCAGGTACTTCACTTAAAAAGTCAAATGTAAAAATTTGTTTTCGAAACTCATTCCCGCACCACACTCCGAAACTGTGTGCATGAACGAGTCTCGAAGGGGCATTTGTAGAGAGGGAAAATTCCCGACCTATCACAAGCTGACACGTCATGCTATCAAGTCCACAAAATACAGTTAATTATAAAGTATCACGCATGGCAACTAGGTTTTGTTATCAATACTCAGAAACCAATAGAAATTTGCCAAGTGTTATTGAAGTCATTGAAGTAAACCAATCACACATCAGCACATGTAAGCGATGACACAAGCAGTCCAGCACGTGTAAGCGATGACACAAGCAGTCCAGCACGTGTAAGCAATGACACAAGCAGACCAATCAGGCTGTGACATGTGTCACCAATCAAATTCTGCCACATGTCACTCACCTACCTCTAAACTCCTATAAATAGAAGCCTTCCTAAGGCATTAAGAGGGAGGAAGACATCTTAAGAGGAAGAGGAAGCCATTTAGAGCACAAGCAGCATCAAAGAAGATTCAGAAATATTGAAGCTCTGCTAGAATCAAGCCCTGAAGCCTCTAGGAACTTCAAGAGTTTCAAACTCAAATGCAAGGAACATTCAAAGCAGAATCATCCAAATCATATTCCTAGATCTTCAAATTCACTGGACTCAAGCTCAAAAGCCTCCAGAAACCTCAACAAACCATAAATCAACGAAGCTCTACGGATTCAAGCCTCTAAAGCACCGAAGACCTTCCACCACAAACCTTCGAAGACGAAGAACACACGAAGAACACGAAGAACACGAAGAACATGAAGAACAAAGGATTTCTAACAAGCTCATAGCCAGAGATTCCTTGTAATTCTGTTTCAAAGATCTTCGATCCATGCTTCAGTCAAATCAAAGTATATTTGGTGTTCGAATCAAAATCACATTACCACAATTCCAATCAACAAATCTTTCAAGGAGATCGAATCAGAGGATCACTCTTTTGTAATCACAGAGAATTATACCACACATTCATCAATACAAATTCGCATTTGTGAAACTATTTTACTTGTTTGATTTATTTCGAACTAGAAATTTAGTCGTCTACACATGTCATCATTCCATGACAATTTGTTGGCTATATTAATTTTTTTATAATAATCTTATTAATACTAATTTTTTTATATTATATATTGTGATTAGATAATTTTTCAGTATCTTTGGATACACTTACATGGTAGATTCAATAGACTTGAAAGACATACCATATATAAGTTTAGAAATCCTAAATTTCATCTAGCACACAACTAATTAATTCATTTAGTTTCCTCTTTACCATGACTTCCTTTTCTTGTAAACCCAACAATATTTGTAGAGTAGAATTAATTAGTTGGACTCTTTCTCTCCATCTTCATTGGATTCTACAAATTACAAACTTAAAATGTTCTTCAAGAAATGACTTCAAGGCAGTAACGAATGACTTGTCATTGTTGGCTATCAGGATATCGCTTACATAAACAAACAAGGCCGTTAGTTGTTACTTTTTTTTTTTTTTTTTTTTGAGATAAACAATAGAAATTAGTTGTTAGTTCCTTCATTGGGGGGAAAAATATTAATTCTTTCTCCGAGGGGAAAAAATTGGGTTTAACTTATCTCTTATATTTTTTTTTAACTAAATATCCCTTTTTGTTTTAAATAACAATGGCAAGTCGTAGTGGGGTTTAATCTCCTTTTTTTATTTAGTTAATAGGTAATGTGATAGTTTCTCATTAAAACACAAGGAGATTCTAATTAAAAAAGTATTGGAAGTAAGCCAAACAAGAAAAAATTAATATGAAAATGGTCAATGAGGGAGCTTTTGTGTGATTGTTCTTGGATGATTTTGGAATTAATTTGCTAGGTTGATTATTTATGTGTAAATAAACAAAAGATGAACCTTGAGTACAAGTAAACAATGGGTAATCACAACGAGACGGAGAAAAGCCATGTTGCAATCACGGTGTAGGAAATTTTGAAAAACACAGGCGTGATGCTTACTTGAGTACATAAAAGGACTGGTGCAATTTTGCAAACTAGGGCTAAGATTGAGATTGACACTCCCCATGACCACGGAACCTAGGAGGAAGTGACGTGTACACCTCTTAAAACAATTCGCCATGTAAAAAGGTAGTTTTCACATCGAATTGAACAAGATGCCATCTCTGAATCGCAACAATAGCAAAAAAAAGTTAAGCACAATAACAAATTTGGCCATTGGAGAAAAAGTCTTGAAATAATCAAAATATTGGATTATTGAGTGTAGCCCTTTGCCACGACTCTTGTATTGTAATGTTCAATGCTACCTTAGGATAGGATATGTTTCTCTGAAGAAGGATATATTAAAGAGATGATTAAGAAATTTGAGATGTCAATTTACAAGCCAACAATGAACAAACCTCCTCATAGAATGTTTGAGTTAAATTGTTAAATCATGACGGTGGCAAGAAGGTAAATCTAATATTCTTTAAAAGTTCAGTTGGAAGTCTGATGTACTTAATATGCACAAGACCAAATACTTTCTTTTGCATTGGACTCGTTAGTCACTACATGGAAGTTCCAATCATGACTCATTTGAAAATTTCTAAGATAATTCTTTACTTAATTTGTGAAAGGTACACTTGATTTTGAATTCTATTTCACATACTTTATGAAGAGGGTATAAGTTTGATGTGACGGGTACATTTTAATAGATGCAACGATGATGCAAATCTGTAGATTATTTATGGATGGATTAGGGGTGCACGAACAGAAGGTGGATAGATCTAAAGGCCACGTGCCATCCACCACTTTAGTAATTTCCAAGGATTATAAATGGAAATAACTTGCATCTCATGCATAACCCTGGTTTGTAGAATCCCAATGGAAACAAAATCCAAATATGAGAAGGATTCCGTGATTTATGCCCATTAATAACAATCCTATAAGGAAAAGACTTCCTATGCAAGAAAGGAAGGTCGGTTCTACACTACTATAAAAACCCAAAGGCTCTCACAAATCGAGGTACGCATAATTTTCCCAACTTTGGCACTTTAGGGTTGTGAACATTCTCTGACTTAACCTTCAAAGGGTCTTTGGCCGATACCATACCGGTACTCTCTTAAGGTCTTCCTGTTTTGTGTTGTGCAAGTTGTTTCGAGCACTTGAGAACCCTGTGGCTTACTGACGATATTTTGGGCATCATCAGTTGGTGCCGTCTGTGGGAAACGCAAGGAAAGGCCATACTTCACGCTTCCTGGACGAAAAAGTTTCATGGTACTCACACGTTCAAGGGCAACAACCACGAATAATCAGGGGGACGAACCACGCACCATGGCTCTCGAGAAGTAGGTTCAAACCCTCGCAGCAGCAGTAGAGTGCCTTACAAAATAGAACCATGACCTAGAGGAGTAGTTGCGGCAGAATAATGTAGCACATAACAATCAAGAGGAGGGCCAAGAGGCCAGCAATGCTGAGAAAAGATATCAGGAGGGACTAGAAGGAAGCAACGCCCCAAGCAGGCCGGAATGACAAGATACGAGCCGCCTATCTGTTACAGATCCAGTTGTGGAGATGCAAATGATGAAAGAGTGCATGGACTTTATGATGAACACCCTCAAAGGACGGGTGTCTAATGACCTTGATGACCTGGTTTATCGAACGGACTCCCCTTTCACCGTGTTTGTCAATTCATACCCCCATCCACTCATATTCCGTATGCCGCAGGTTGAAAGCTATGACGAATCCAAGGATTCGTTGAATCATCTGGAGTCCTTCAAGACGTTGATGCACCTGCAAGGGGTAGCAAACGAAATTATGTGCCGAGCCTTCCTTACAACGTTAAGGGGCTCTGCAAGGGTTTGGTTTAGTAGATTGACATCCAGCTCCATCAATACCTTTAAGGAGTTAAGTGCTCAATTTGTTTCGCACTTCATCAGAGGACACAGGTACAAAAAGTCCACTGCGTACCTGATGAGCATTAAGCATTGGGAGGACGAAATGCTAAGGTCTTACATTGCCCGTTTTAATAAGGAGGTGCTTTCAATCGATGAAGCTGATGATAAAATACTTGTAGCCGCATTCACAAACGAGCTATGAAAGGGTAAATTTCTATTTTTCTTATATAAGAATGACCTAAAGACCATGTCGGATGTGCTTTACAGGGCAACTAAGTAAATGAATATGGAGGACGCATTATTGGCCCGAGAAGAGAAGCCTTCCAAGAAGAGGGAAAGGCAGGATGACGTACACTAGGACAGGGGGCGAAAGACAGCAAGGACGGGAGATAAAAGAGAAGATAGACGCTCTAAGCCTCCCGCCGGAAGATTCATGAGTTTCACCCCATTAACGGCCCCAATAGACTAAGTCTTAATGCAGATCAAAGATGAAAGAGCCCTTACTTTTTTGGGCAAGCTGAAAGGAGACCTCAATAAAAGGTCTAGAGACAAGTACTTCTGTTTCCATAGAGGCAACAGTCATGATACAGTCGACTGTTAAGACCTGAAACAGCAGATAAAAGCTCTCATCAGACAAGGAAAGTTGCAAAGGTTCGTCAGTAAAGAGAGAGCGAACTAGCCACAAGAGCAACCTCCCCAACGGGAGAACGAGCGTCAAAGGCTAACAATAGGAGGCATAAGAATGATTTTGGGAGGGACGACAACTGCAGGCTCATCCAAAAAAGCTTGAAAGACTTACCTCAGAATGGTTCAGAACATCCAGCTAACGGGCTTCGTTCCAAAGATGGCACGGGTCAAAACCCCCATCATCGGTTGGTGATTATCACTAAAGATGTTACATTCCTTGTGGTCGACTGCTCATCTACGTATAATGCCATCATTAGACGACTAACTCTTAACTCATGGAAGGCCATAACTTTAACCTACCATTTAATGATCAAGTTTCCTACTAAGTACGGAGTAGGAGAAGTACGTGTAGATCAGGTTGCAGCACAAGAATGTTATGTAGCAATGATGGAAATGGATGATCATATGCAGACAATGAGTATTGAGGAACAGCGAACGGGGGCAGAACCCTTTGAGACACTCAAGGAGATATCCCTAGACAACTCCAGACCAAACAGAACTACCAAGATTAGCACTCTTGCCAGCTTGACGGTTTTCCAAGCACTTGTAATGTTCCTCAAGGACAATCAAGATGTGTTTGCATGGAGCCATGAAGACGTGCCAGGAATCGATCCTTTAGTTATGGTGCACAGGTTGAATGTCTTGCCCACCTTCCCACCAGTCCACCAGAAGAAGCGCGTATTCGCCCAAGAACGAGACCAAGCTATCGCGGAATAAGTTCGCAAGCTCTAAGAGGTAGACTTCATCAGGGAAGTGTACTACCCGGATTGGCTTGCAAATGTGGTGATGGTAAAAAAGGCCAATGGGAAGTGGAGGATGTGCGTAGACTTCATAGACCTAAACAAAGATTGCCTGAAGGATAGCTATTCCCTCTCACGGATTGACTCCCTAGTAGAATCTATATCTCGGCATCAATTGCTGAGCTTCATGGATGCCTTTCCAGGCTACAACCAGATCAAAATGGATGAAGAAGACTAGGAAAAGACTTCGTTTGTTACTAGCCAAGGCCTCTTCTTTTACAAAGTGATACTGTTTGGCCTCAAGAATGCGAGCACCACATATCAGAGGCTCATGAATAAGATATTTGCACATCAGATTGGGAGAAATGTCCAAGTATTCGTAGACGATATGCTAGTGAAGAGCCAAAGGGAAGACGATCATTTGGAGGATCTCAAGGAGACTTTTGATACCCTTCGCTCTTACAATGTGAAGCTCAACTCGAACGCGCATTTGAAGTGACAGCAGGAAAATTCTTGGGGTTCATGGTGTCCCAAAGAGGTATTAAGGCCAACCCAGACAAAATTCGTGCCATATTGGTGATGGCACCCCCGAAGAATGTTAAAGAAGTGCATAGCCTCAACGGCAAGATTGCTGCACTAAATAGGTTCATAGCAAGAGCAACGGATAAGTGCCTACCTTTCTTCCGAACGTTAAAGAAAGCTCGTATACTACACCAACCGGGCACTTCGTGGCACAGAAGAAAGGTACCCATCGATGGAAAAGCTCACCTTCGCTTTGATTACAGCGGCTCGCAAACTCAAGCCATATTTTCAAGCCCACACAATAGTCGTCCTGACTAACAAGCCCCTAAGGCGGGCCATGAGCAATCCTGAAGCTGCAGGGTGAATGGCGCTGTGGGCGATAGAGTTAAGTGAATTCGACGTATAGTATCACCCGTATATGGCCATTAAGGAACAGGTGGTCGCTGATTTCATTGCAGAGTTTACTAGCTTAGAAGACCAAGGGGCAGAAGAATGTCCTCAATGGAACATATACACGGATAGGTCATCCAACAAACAGGTAGGTGGAGCAGGCATCGTACTTCATTCTCTGGAGGGCGATGAAATTGAATGCATGGTTCGCCTCGACTTTTCTACGACTAATAATGAGGCAGAGTATGAAGCTTTGGTGGCAGGACTGGACCTCGCTAAAGCAGCAGGAGCCATAAGAGCAGTTATTCATTGTGACTCTCAGGTCATCACCAATCAAGTGAATGGTAAGTACAAATGTAGTGGCTAAAAGATGAGGAAGTACCTGGAGCAGGCAAAGAAAAAGATGGACGACTTGTAGGCCAAGATTGTGCAGATCACAAAAGGAGAAAACAAGCAGGCCGACCACCTTGCTAAAGCCGTATCGACAGATCACATGATCATCCCTACCAAGGTACTTTCCTTTGTTCAACTTTCACCATTAATCGATACCATCGACATGTAGGAGATAGGTTTCGAGAGCAACTGGACCACACAAATAGTCTCCTACTTAAAGGATGGCATAGTACTAGACACCAAAGGAGCTGCAAGAAAGCTGAAGGTCTGAGCAGCATGGTTCGTCCTGATAAAGGATGTCTTGTACAAGAGAAGCTTCTCGTGCCCGTACTTGAGATGCCTAGGTCCCGAGAAAGCAGACTACGTCATGAGAGAAGTACATGAAGGGATTTATGGAAATGACTCGGGGTCGCGGTCATTAGTCCACAAGCTGATTCGAGCTGGATACTACTGACCCAGGTGTACATCAAAACCTAAGACAAGTGCCAGAGATTTGGTAATCTCATAAGGCAACCAACGAAGGAACTCACCCCAATGACGGTCCCATGGCCGTTTGCTTAATGAGGTTTGGATATCATAGGTCCCTTCCCAACAGCTGCCAGGTAGTTGAAGTTCCTGATAGTAGGCATCGACTATTTCACCAAATAGGTAGAAGTAGAAGCCCTGGCTACTTTCACAGAGAAGAATGTGCGCAAATTCGTATGGAAGAACATCATTTGCAGATACGGTATACCAAGAGTCTTGGTCTCAAACAACGAGAAGCAGTTCAACAACAACTCTTTTAGAGACTTTTGCTCATAGTTGGGAATCAAGAACCATTACTCCTTCCCCGCACACCCTCAAGCCAATGAATAGGTTGAAGTCACGAACTGATCCTTGCTAAAAATAATCAAGACTCGGCTCGAGGGGGCAAAGGGTATATAACCGGAAGAACTACCAAGCGTGCTATGGGCGTACCACACGATAGCCATAACACCCACAGGAGAAATACCATTCAGGTTGGCATACTGAAGCGAAGAGGTTATCCCAGTTGAAGTCGGACTCACAAGCTACATGGTGGACAATCACGATGAAAGGAGGAATGACAAGGCTATGCGCGTACAACTTAATCTAATAGACGAGGTTAGGGCGACAGCTGAGTAAAGGCTTGTACGATACCAGGACCTCATGGCCAAGCACTACAACTTCAGGATCAGGCATAGAGACTTCAAAGTGGGAGATCTTGTTTTAAGAAAAGTGATGGGTAGTACTGGAGATCCTACCCAAGGGATGCTCGGGCCCAACTGGGAAGGCCCTTATAGAATCACTTCATGGGTAAGAAAAGACACCTATCACCTGGAGACTCTAAACAGACGGAAGTTGCACCATCCATGGAACACTGAACATCTCAAAAAATACTATCAGTAGTAGATGGCAGTAGATATAGAGCAACACTCCTTAGCTTACTTATTCCCTTAGTTTAAATTCAACATTCATTTTAAGTTTTATTACTTTTAGATTTTGCTACAATGCTTTTTAAGCCCAAAGGGCAATTTTCAATACCTTTTAAAGAACAATCTTTTGATGATAAGAGTTTACTCAGATATATAGCTTGTGTACTTTTTCTACTTTTGTTGGGCTACTCATCTACAAAGACCATACAAGTGGACGAATACATCCTATAAGAGTGTGAAAATTATCAAGTCCAGAAGTGGACGAATACATCCTATATGGGTGTAAAACTTATCAAGTCCACAAGTGGACGAATACGGCCTATAACGGTGTAAAAATTATCAAGTCCGGAAGTTGACGAATACATCCTATAAGGGTAAAAATTGTCAATCATCATGGTGACAGACCCAAATAATGGCCGTGGCTGGACAAATCCAACATAAAATAAGACGGACCCTAGAACTATCCCATTCAAGTAAATATTGTGGACGGATATAATTATAAGGTCCATAAATTGGACGGATTCAACAATATGGATGCATATCAAATCGTGAATTATGCACAAGTTTAAGAATTCAACAAAGTTAAAAGTGTACGGATCATAAAGAAAGTAATTACTTAATAAAAAACCCAATTGTTCACAACGGTACAAAAATTGTTCTTAACAAATTTTTACAAGTAAAATAAAAACTACTAGATGGGGGGATCTTCGGCCTTCTCCTCAACTTGAACATTTTTGGTTGATGGGCATCAGCTTCAACAATCTGGACTTGAAGGGCAGACTCCCTGTCACCATAAGGATTGTCACCGGGGGCACCGTCACCAAAACATTGGTTCGTACTCTTGGAGTGAACGGGTAGGACGAAGGTCTGACCCTGGTCATCTATATTGATGTGAGATAGATCCAAGTCTGGAAAGGAGGCTTTAACCTGACGAAGGCAATAGTCAAAGCCCTCAGCGAAGGAGCTCCCAAGCTCTGACAGAAGGGCGTCGGAGTCATGATACTCAAGTATCGCCTCCTCCTTCACCTAACGGAGCTGGTCCTTGGTATTAGTAATTTCCCTTTCTTTATCCTCCAGGACCCGTCTCAACAGCTCCGTCTGCTTCTCGAGCTCGCCCTTCACTTACTCGAACATTGCCAATTTTTCTCCTAGACTACCTTCCAAGTCTTGAGCTCTACAAGCTCCTCTTCCGTCGACCTCGCCTCGGCCCTAAGACAATCAAAGGATGTCTCGTGGTTTAGACAGCACCCCATCAGCCCCTTCATCATCAACATTGCTTGGAAGCAAAAATGATCATTAGAGGGAAAAATGGACGAAGATAAACATAGGAGAAGACAGATGTAGAGATACCTATGCGATGTTGAAGACCCGTCTCCCCCATTGCCTCCATCGCATGGTTACCCATGTCTTCATAATCATCAGGGGTTATGATGGACGAGAGTTTCTCCAACGCATATTTGGAGTTTTCTCAGAGGAGGACGGGTGGTTTTTCTATTGAGGGAACTTGGCCCGTCATGAGACCTTTCCCCCTCCCGTGGCCAACAGGAGGGACCGTCTATTTTTCCTTGGCCTTCAGCCCCACGACGGTCTCAGGGACTGTTTTTGGTTTCTTCTGTTGACGGTCAACCTTCTCCTGTGGCGGTTTCCTTTTGAGGGCAGATAGGTGGGAAGCACCCATCCTAGCACCAGCCTGGCCTTCTTATTTATTTTTTAAAGCAGCTTACTGCTTGATATAAGCCCTCCTTTTACTAGCTTCCATTTCTGCAAGAATGGATGGACATACATGTAAAAAAAAAGAAAAAGAAAAAAGAAAATGTATGTAATGATAAACAAAAGGCATTGGATGACATTCTTACGTTTGCAAACTTGTTTCTCGTAACAACGGGCGACTTTTGTTGGTTCTGGTCCGTTCCTCAAGTGAAACTTGTGGACGGTCCCAAACTGCACAAAGAAGCATAGACAATTAAGATAACGACGAGTTAAAAACTAACCATATTAAGGAACAAAATGGATACATATCGGACGGGGGTATTATGCCCCACGTTGTGTCAACGGGCATGTATTCGGTGTCACCAAGGTGACACATCCATTTGTCACCCTCCATGAAAAAATACCTAGACTTCCAATTTCTGTTGGAGTCTGGAGAATCATACACGAGCCTCAATAACGGGCTCCTGGGCACAAAACTATACATGCCCTTAGACTTTGCAATCTCCACTAGATGGTAACAATGAAAAAATTCTTCCACCATCAACTTCCATGCCCCATCGGACATCACCATATACAAGACTTCTACGCCAAGGAAGACCCTCCAAGCGTTTAGGGAGATCTAGGTGATAGACAGACCTAAGTACTGAAGTAGACGGCGGTGGAGAGAACTTAGGGGAAACCTGAGCCTTGCTTTAAGAATCTACTTATAAACCCCAACGCCTTTAACCCCGTCGTAATAATATTTTTCCGACTTGCAGGGAAGACGAAGGGGTATGTTGACTGGTATTTGGAACTTCTCCCTAAGGGTTTTGAAGTGAGAATCTTTGATTGTGGATGTAAAGTCATTAACCTCCATCTAGGCCATCGCTAAGGTCACTCTCTGGCCTATCCGTCTCCAAGTTCTCATCCATTGAGGGAGGAGAGGTGGCGGACGAATTCCTCTCTTCACTTGAATTGTCAGGGTCTTTTTGACCTAATGGCTATACTTCATCGTAGTCCGCCCCATCGCGGACAAACGACTGGTTACTCGACGCACTAGACATCTGTCACCTACACGTGATGATAAACCCTAAGACACTGACGAATCTAAAATGGATGATAGTGGTACAAAAATGAATAACAGTTCATTAAGAAAAGGAAAAAATTGCTTACCAGTTACGGATGTGTAGCTAAAAGGTGCAGATGACAGATGAACTAACTGGACAGATTGATCATCTAACGAGGATGACAAAAGTGCTCTAATCGTATGATTTCTGTGGAAAGTGGAAAATGAGGGATGAAGAGGCAAGCTTATATAGAAGGAACAGCACAGAAGAAGAAGGGACGCTTCGTTCCCCGAGAACAGCTGCTAAGTAGTTGACACGTGCCCTACGTATTAATAACCCAATATTAATGACCCTATGCCAGCATATCAGGCTAGGTCTATCTCTTAGAGGGAAAATTGAACCGTCACTCCATGAGTCCATCCCCTAAGAGGTCATGGACCTATGAAGTGAGGGGGGCAGCTGAAGAGGGTAAAAGTTTGATGTGACGGGTACATTTTAATAGATGCGACGATGATGCAAATCTGTAGATTGTTTGTGGACGGATCAGGGGTGCATGAACAGAAGGTGGATGGATGTAAAGGCCACGTGCCATCCACCGCTTTAGTAATCTCCAAGGATCATAGTTGGAAATAACTTGCGTCTCACGTATAACTCTGGTTTGTAGAATCCTAATGGAAACAAGAATCCAAACATGAGAAGGATTCCACGATATACACCCATTAATAACAATCCTATAAGGAAAAGACTTCCTACGCAAGAAAGGAATGTGGGTTTTACACTACTATAAAAACCCAAAGGCTCTCACAAATCGAGGTATGCATAATTTCCCCAACTCTAGCACTCTAGGGTTGTGAACATTCTCTGACTTAACCTTCAGAGGATCTTTGGCCGGTACCACACCGGTACTCTCTTAATGTCTTCCTGTTTTGTGTTGTGTAGGTTGTTTCGAGTACGTGAGAACCTTGTGACTTATTGACGATATTTTGGACATCATCACTTTACATGTTACACGTTATGTGATAATCATATTTTAATAGAAATCATTGTCATCCCTCTTTACACCAACTCTTAGCTATAGATTACAAGAACCAAACAAAGTTGTAAGAAGAACTCAAAGCAATAGCTCTATTAAAGGATTACTCAACAATGCCCCTAAAATGAATTGAAACGAGATGGAACAAATGTACGTTGTTGCAGTAACTTTGACAAACAACTTTATATGCCCCATTGTTGCTATGATGATACAATTCTTTCCGGCAATCCTTACCAAAAAAGAGAATATGTACACCCCATAGGGGGAGAGAGCTTCTTACTTCAACACTGCATTGGA
Source organism: Lithocarpus polystachyus (assembly GCA_033629205.1). Taxonomy (NCBI): domain Eukaryota; kingdom Viridiplantae; phylum Streptophyta; class Magnoliopsida; order Fagales; family Fagaceae; genus Lithocarpus; species Lithocarpus polystachyus. Next base: position 83,958,016 of record CM066163.1, read on the forward strand.
TAGGAAAGTCTTGAGCACTACTAGCAGAAATTTGAGTGCTATTGAAGTTACCAACACATCTCTCTTGGGCTTTTTGTACCTACCCACATAGCACCAGAATACAATCTTCGTAAAGGTACCTGTACGCCCATGACATTGCTAATGGCAAAATACATTGGCACCAAATGTGATTTTGGATTTGCTTTCATCTGATATTTTGGAAGTGGGTAACACTAGTTGAGATGTATTTTTCATAAAGTGAAGCTTTAAAACAAAATGCTTAAACTATTGTCATCTTTACTATAAAATGCTTACAAATTAAGATTTTGGTAAATGCTACTAGATTCGTTGCATGCACCATTTTAACATAAGTGGTTGCATCCTAGGAGAAGTTGGGGGGGGGGGGGGGGTGTTTGAAAAGAACTGGACCCTCATAAGAATACCATCCATAGTGGCCACAGACACATATCTATCTCTTATTATATGACTCCAACTCGTGCATAACCTAAACATTATTTAAGCCTCAAGGCCCTCTAGGGACGAAGTCAGAGCCTTGAGTTAAGGGGGACGGCTTTACTATTAGCTATGTAGTGATTTCAACAATTAACTTTATTACTACTTAGTTGCTTTTTTTTTCTTTTTTCTTTTTTTTTTCTTTTTTTTTTGCGTTGGCAAGAACAAAATTATTTTTGTTTAGAATTTTTTAAATGACAAGGCTGTTTATTTTAAATAAAATTAGTTAATTGAGCTTAATTTTTTTTTTTAAGTTTCACTCTTGGTAATTTTTGTTGTTGAGCTATTTTTTTGGGGCTTGTATATTTTGTTTTAGATTTTATATCTACAAATTCTTTTATAGTCACTAAAATAAGGAAAATACTAGCACTAAAAACTTTTTTTTATATAAATTATTGATGTAATAAGTGGTTACTAGTAAGTAAAAAAAATGATGTGAGTGATGGGTCCATGTGCGAGCTAATAAGAATTTGCTACCAAAACAGTTTGTAAAAATGCTGTAAAAATTTTTGTGAGTACAGCGTTACTCTTAAAAGAATCAATGATATTGTTTAAGAGAAAAAAATGTAATTTTATATAACAAAATTACTAAAATTAGTACACACACACACACACACACAATAATAATAATAATAATAATAATAATAATAATAATAATAATAATAATAATAATAATAATAATAATAATAATAACATTTTCTTTTAAAAAAATTAGGGGAGGCAGTGCTAGCTACGTCCCTGAGGCCCTTAAAAGCTCAAAAATGTGTTAAAACACAAGAGCTATTTAAACTCCCAAATTAATGATTACGGCTCGGTTGATTTTACTCTTACTTAAACTAAGTGTAGAAAAGAGTAAATGTGAGCGAACAAACAATAAAACTACTCTAAGCCATATTCATCAAAGCACAGCAGTAAAATGAAAGCTAAAAGAGTAGGGAAGAAGAATGCAAACACAAGATAATACGCCTATGTGTTATCGAAGAGGAAACCGAAGTACTCAGCGTAAAACCTCTCTGCCACCTTCCAAGCGGTAAATTGATCCACTAGACAATCAGTTGGGATACATGAACAGCAAGAGACCCTCCAAGCCTAATCTACCCAATACACCTAAGCCCTCCAAGCTCCTACTCCAACAAGGCTTCTCTGAACCGTGTCTTGTCTAGCTCTCTGGATCCCACAATGAGCCCGATTGCATCCGCCAAAGCTTGGCTTCTTCCAATGCTTCCCAGCAACACCAAAACCTCATTTAACAGTCAGAATGGGTGTGGAAAGTGTTTGGCCTATCAACCTCTCAAGGATATGGAAATAGAAAGGTAGGAGTTGAGGAAAACCACAATGGATTGTGTAGAGAATTGTGGGTATAACAATATTTCACTCCCAAGGGTTGTGGCTAAGGTTTTCTCTCTGAAAAGCACTCCTCAACATATGTGGGTAATGGGGGTATATATAGTGTGGGTAAAGATAGGGTGTATCAGATAGAACAAATTGGCAAAACAGAATGTTTCGCGGGTATCTTGCGAGAAGGCCTTACCCACGAGACACTCATGAAAACCAGCTGTCATCATCATGTCCTGACTCCTCGCATTCCAGTCATGTGCAGAACACATGCTTCACTTCGCGGGAAGGATGCCCACGAGCTACTTGCGAAAACTTCTTTGTCTTCAATATGCCTTGAGTCTTCACACTCTCTCTCATACACAACCCTTACAATAAAATTCCACAACAAATATAGGGTACATAAGATTGAACATAATTAGAATTAAATTTAGCACGGAATTAAAGCCAACACAAAATAGTTGTAAATCACAATTTTATAATCTCCCCATTTGGTTATTCCGTGACAAAACCCCTAAAACAGACTCTAAACTTAAACGTGAGTTTGGGAATAGTGGCAGAACTCACTCACACCTAATCTAGAAGGTGTGAAGTACTTGCATGTATATACTTGTGACCTGAAACACTCGCACGCAAAACAAACTTTCATTAAGCTTATGACAAGTTGAATACATGGTACGTATATACGCAAGTAAAATGCGATCAAGGTAATAAACACTATAAAACAGTTAAGCATATCTTGATCATAAAAGAATAGTCGTTAAAGAATGACTACAATGATCATTTAGCTAGTAAATGATCATCCAGACACGTAATGCAATTAAGACTAGTCACAAGGATCAATTGCATGTCCAACACACAACCAATGTGAAATATTAGAAGTATTTGCGTCAAGGATACAAGATCCAACAAGGGTACAAGTATGTAGTACTCAAGATAATTGAACAACATCTAAAAGTACTAAAAAAATGCTACAAAGCAGTGATATACATAAGTATTGAATATTAAACTGAAATTAAACCAAAGTACTTAAAGCTTTAAAAGAAAGTAATGTAAATATCCAGGGGTTGTAGAAACTAATAAAGTTTAAAATCAACCAAAAATGTTAAACCACCAACAATAAACCAATATCTATGATATGTGTTCTGCACCCCTCAAACTGTGCAGACTCCCCCTCAAAATTTTCTCCCCCTTTTTGACCAGAATGGCCAAAGAGGCTAGAACTGGTTAGACTTTGAATCGAATCCTTGTGCCACTGTCATGTCCTCAATTTGCGATGATAAGGAAATGATTTGGCCTTGGATGTAAGAAAATTGATCTGCGGTGTGCTGCACATGGGATTCAAGCAAGCCATACATATGCTCTACCCTTGCAATGAGGCGATCAAGCTGATTAGGTCCCTGTGCTTGTGCTTGAGAGGATGGTTGTGCAAAACTTTTTGGTGCTAAGGTAAATCTGTCAATCTCTTCTTCAGTATCTCCACCCTCTTCCTCAACATCATTATCTCTCGGTATTTTAGAGATGCCGGTTTTGGGTCTGGTGATGTGGGCTTTGCTTCTGGTCACTGTGTTAGCACCAATGGGATAGTCCCTTGGCACAATAGTAAGGCCGCTTGGAAACTTCAGTTTTGTCTTTGCAATAAGGCCCATGATGAGAGTGGGAAAGGGCAAGATTGTCTTGGAGTTTCTTTTGATGATACCCTTTGTGAGGAGGTGGTATATATGTCCACATATGTTGATCTCTTTATGAGTGTAAAGATCATGTAGGAAAATGGTTCTTGGTGCGAACAATGAGGTCAAGTTCATCACCGGGTATAGATTGTGGATTATTACATACACCAATGTCCTCATCTCTGCTTCAAAAGGGATAGTGTTCATTAATTTCTTGTTGAGAGAGCCACCAAGGAGCGCTACCATTGGCTCAAGAGAGTCCAATCTATCATCATATTGTATGGAGATTGGTTGAGAGGGTGGACGCATTTCTAAGAATTCTTGGATGAAGTCCCTTGTGATAACAAACTCCTTGTGTTGTACTCAGTAGTTAATGTGATCTCCATCCATAGTGGCATTGGCGAAGAATTCTTGTATGATTTCCTAGTAAACATTGCCACTTGGATTCAGCAGCTTCGTCCACATTCTCTCCTTGAACACTTCAGGTATGGACATGTTCTCAAGAGTATCCAATCAAACAACCTTTTCCATAGTGATTATTGCTCATTTGTAGCAGTTGTTATAAGCCATGTTTGCCTCAATGGACTTGAAGTTGTCGGAGTCCGTGCAAGGACGCTTGGAGGATTTCTTGGAAGCAAAGTGTTTGGTGGGAGACATCGACACCAATGGTCTTATGCAAAGACTCAAATCGTGGGCTGTTAAGAGGTTTGGTAAATATGTCTGCCTTCTGGTTGTCGGTGTTTATAAACTCTAAACACACAATCTTTTCCTCCACCAATTCTTGAATAAAGTGGTACCGAATCTCGATATGCTTCGATTTCGAGTGTTGGATAGGATTTTTCAGCAGGTTTATGGCACTCGTGTTATCAAAGAACACACATATAGTGTCTTGAGTGATTCCATAATCATGTAAGAGCTTCTTCATCCATAAAAGTTATGCTCAACAACTCCCTGCTGCAATGTATTCAGCTTCAGCTGTTGATGGAGAGACTGAATTTTGCTTTTTGCTCATCCACGACACCAAGTTATTTCCAAGGTAAAAGCAACCACCTGAGGTGATTTTTCTATCATCAACGCACCTGGCCCAGTCAGCATCCAAATATCCAACTAAGCACTCATTCAAGTCTCTTGAATACCAAATTCCATAGTTGGATGTGCCATTCATATAACGAATAATTCTTTTTACCGCTGTTAAGTGGGACTCTTTTGGTGCTGCTTGAAATCATGCACATACCTCTACACTAAAGGCGATATCTAGTCTACTCGCAGTAAGATAGAGAAGATTGCAGATCATGCTTCGATAGAGTGTTGGATTTACTTCCACACCGGTTGCATCAAGGCTTAGTTTTGCTGAGGAATTCATAGGAGTTCAAGTATGCTTCTTGGAGTCTAAGTCGGATCTCTTGACAAGTTTTTTGGCATACTTCTCTTGAGATATAAATATCCCATCTTTCCATTTTTTCACCTGAAGCCCTAGGAAGTAGTTCAGCTCCCCCACCATGCTCATCTCAAACTCCTTTTTCATCTCTTTTGAAAATTCTTGAGCAAGATGATCAATTATGGATCCAAAGACAATGTCATCCACGTATACTTGAGCCACAAGGAGGGATTTCTCATCTCTTTTAACAAAGAGTGTTCAATCAGCTTGACCTCTTTTGAAGCCATGATCCAAAAGGTACATGGTGAGTCAATCATGCCAAGCTCCTGTGCTTGCTTCACCCATATAATGCCTTTTTTCAATCTTAGCACATGGTGTGAGGGTCTTGAAATCCCTTTGGCTGCTCAACGAACACTTCTTCATTCAAAAGTCCGTTCAAGAAGGCATTCTTCACATCCATTTGATATAACTTGAACTTCATGATACATGCTATGGAGAGAAGAATTTGAATTGATTCTAGTCTTGCTACTCGTGCAAATGACTCATCAAAATCAACACCTTCAACTTAAGTATATCCTTGAGCCACCAATCTCGACTTGTTTTGGACAACTTCACCATCTTCATCGGTCTTGTTCTTGAAGATCCACTTGGTCCCGATTACATGTGTATCCTTGGGCCTTAGTACCAACTCTCATACATCGTTTCTAACAAATTGATGCAACTTTTGGTACATGGACTCTACCAAATTCTCATTTTTCAAAGCTTCTTCCACTTTCTTGGGTTCAAATTGAGCAAGATAACAGTTGTATGTCACATGATTCACACTATAGCCCGGTCCTTTTCTCAAACAAAGTCCCTCATCTAAATCACCAATGATGTTGCTTGTGGGATGATTGATAGTAACTCTTAATGACGGTTTCTTGGAAGTTAAGGGTTCCCTATCACGCGAGATTGGAGGTTGTACTTTCAGAGGGATGAGAAGACTTGAAGATCCTTGTGTTAATCTAGTCTCCCTTCTTAAAGTAGGAGGTGTAGACTCCTTTTCTGGTAATTCTCTCTCACCATCATCACCTTGAAACATGTTGTCATTACCTTCATTCTTATTAAGACTTGGTTCTTCGCCATCCTCATCAACATCCTTTTCTGAGATGGTGTCATCTATGACCACATTTATCGATTCCATCACCGTCTTAGTGCACTTAATGTACACTCTATATGCTCGGCTGTTTGTGGAGTATCCTAGGAAGATCCCTTCGGCACTCTTAGCATCAAATTTTCCAAGATTCTCCCTATCATTAAGAATGTAGCATTTGCTTCCAAATACTCGGAAGTATTTCACCTTCGGCTTCTTTTCCCTCCAAATTTCATATGATGTCTTCTTATTTCCTACTCGAAAGAAAATCCTATTCCCAATGTGACATGAAGTGTTCATCACTTTAGCCCAAAATTTCTGTGGAAGGTTTTTGTTGAGAATCATCACTCTTTCCATCTCTTAGATCACCCGGTTCTTTCTTTCAACCACCTCATTTTGTTGTGGAGTCTTTGGGGCTGAGAATTCCTTTTTGATACCGTGCTCATTGCAAAATGTTTCAAATTTTGCATTTTCAAACTCTTTCCCATGATCACTTTTGATTTTGACTATGGGAACTCCCTTTTCATTTTGGAGCCTCTTGCACAACCTTTCCGTCTTGTCGCATGCCTCCGACTTCTCTCTAAGGAATTCCACCCAAGAGTACCTTGAGAAATCGTCAACTACCACCATGATGTAACGTTTTCCACCCATGCTTTCCGTTCTCGTTGGACCCATTAAATCCACATGAAGTAACTCCAAAGGACGAGAAGTAGCAACTACATTTACTTTAGGATGGGTTGATTTTGTTTATTTTCCTAATTGACGTGGACCACAAACATTCTTCTCAATTTTTCCAAACTTTGGAAAACTAACCACTGCTTCAAGCTTTGAGACTTTTGCCACTTGTTTGTAGTTTGCATGCCCAAACCGTTGATGCCATAACTCCAAGAGATTCACTCGAGCACTCCTACATGCTATGCTTGGTTTAGGAACAACACCATAGCAATTGTTGGTGGTCCTAAGTCCCTTCAATACTTGAACACCTTCTTCATTTAGGATTAAACAGCCTTTTTTTGAGAATTGAATGAGGAAGTCTTCATCGCATATTTGGGTGATACTCAGTAGGTTCACTTTTAATCCTTTGATGTACAGGACATCAGTTAATAAGGGAAGCCCCGGAATATCTATGGTTCCTTTTCTAAGAACTTGTGAGTGACTACCATTTCCAAATGTCGCATAGCTATCTTCCTTCTCCTTAAAAGTTTTGAACAGTGATTTATCTCCAGTTATATGCCTTGAACATCCGTTATCAAGATACCACAAGCAGAAATTAAACACTTTCAATGCGGTATGATAAAAAAGACAAGCAATGAGATAGGCATTCTTGACCATTAAAGTAGGACTCATCTTCCTTACTTCATTCATAGATGAGTGAATCTTCCTATTCAAACAATCAAGTTTATCACACAAATGTCTATTCCTTCTCTTATATTTAGCAGTTAAGGAATTCGACTCATACAAGCTATTATGAATCTCATGATTCCTATGCTCTAAAGTTTTCAGCATGTTTATAAAAATTTTAGCATGTTTCTTTGATTTGAATAACTCTATAAGCTCATTGCTAGGACAATCTCCAAAGATGCTCAAAGAGTCATTATCACAAACACATGAACTATGCTTCATGTTGGCCTTTGCCATAGCACTATCCATAGCAAGCCAAGGGGTCTAGGATCACACTTAGGTAATGAAACCACAGCAAGTGTACCCGCTCTGATACCAATTGAAAGCTAAAAAATATGTTAAAACACAAGAGCTGTTTAGACCCCCAAATTAAAGATTACGGCTCGGTTGATTTTACTCTTACTTAAACTAAGTGTGGAAAAGAGTAAATGCAAGTGAACAAACAATAAAACTACCCTAAGCCATATTCATCAAAGCACAGCAGTAAAATGAAAGCTAAAAGAGTAGAGAAGAAGAATGCAAACACAAAATAACACGCCGATGTGTTATCAAAGAGGAAATCGAAGAGGAAATCGAAGTACTCGGCATAAAACCTCTTCGTCGCCCTCCAAGCAGTAAATCTATCCACTAGATAATCAGTTGGAATACATGGATAGCAAGAGACCCTCCAAGCCTAATTTACCTAATGCACCTAAGCCCTCCAAGCTCCTACTCCAACAAGACTTCTTGGAACCGTGTCTTGTCTAGTTTTCTGGATCCTGCAATTCTCCTGATTGCATCCGCCAAAGCTTGGCTTCTTCCAATGCTTCCCAGTAGCACCAAAACCTCACTTAACACTTAGAATGGGTGTGGTAAGTGTTTGGGCTATCAACCTATCAAGGATATGGAAATTGAGAGGTAGGAGTTGAGGAAAACCACAATGGATTGTGTAGAGAATTGTGGATATAACAATCTCTCACTCTCAAGGTTTGTGGCTAGGGTTTTCTCTTTGAAAAGAACTCTTTAACATATACGGGTAATAGGGGTATATATAGTGTGGGTAGAGATAAGGTGTATCAGATAGGACAAATTAGCAAAATAGAATGTTTCGTGGGTATCTCGCGAGAAGGCTTTACTCGTGAGACACTTGCAAAAACCAGCTGTCAACATCCTGTCCTGACTCTTTGCATTCCAATCATGTGCAGAGCACATACTTCACTTCACGGGAAGGATACACACAAGCTACCCACGAAAAATTCTTTGTCTTCAATATGCCTTGAGTCTTCACACTCTCTCTCACACACAACCCTTACAATAAAATCCCACAACAACTACAGGGTACATAAGATTGAATATAATTACAATCAAATTTGGCATGGAATTAAAGCCAACACAATATAGTTGTAAATCACAACTTTACAGCCCTCAACCTTAAGATATAAGAACCATGTATCTCTCACTTTGCATATGTATATGAGAGAGAGAGAGAGAGAGAGAGAGATTAAGCATAAACAAAAGAATAGTGTTTATTATACACACTTCAGAGCAATTTTTGCAAGTGTCTAAAAGTGTGTGCAACAATGTGTATGAAACAAGAATTTCCCAAAACATCCACTCCAATCAGCACGGCATAGTTAAAGTGGGGCATCCGGTCGAGTTGAAATCGTGCCTATTGTTGTAGTAATTCAAGTACTAGATGCCACCTCTCCTGCGACTGGAGCTCTACTGCAACCTCATATCTCTTTTCCCTAGCTTACTTGATCATCATCGTAATTTGCATATTCATGTACTTACTAGAAGTTGAAGGGATTTATATCACAAAAGGGGTTTGAAAAGAAGTGGACCCTCATAAGAATACCATTCATAGTGGCCATAAACATATATGTATCTCCTATTATATGACTCCAACTTGTGCATAACCTAAACATTATTTAAGCCTCAATGCCCTTCAGGGACAAAGCCAGAGCCTTGAGTTATAGGAGGTAGCTTTACTGTTGGTTATGTGTAGTGATTTCAACCTTTGATTCTGCTACTACTTAGCTGCTGTGTGTGTGTGTGTGTGTGTTTTTTTTTTTTCTTTTTCTTTTTTTTTTTTTTTTTTGGTAAGAACAAAATTATTTTTGTTTGGAATTTTTTAAATAATAGGGTTGTTTATTTTAAATAAAATTGGTTAATTGAGCTTAATTTTTTTTTAAGTTTTACTATTGTTAATTTTTGTTGTTGAGCTATTTTTTTGGGGCTTGTATATTTAGTTTTAAATTTTAGATCTATAAATTTTTTTATAGTCACTAAAATGAGGAGAATACTAGCACGACAAACTTTTTTATTATTATAAATTATTGGTGTAATAAGTAGTTACTAATAAGTAGAAAAATGATGTGAGTGGTAGGTCTATGTACGAACCAATAAGAATTTGCTACCAAAACAGTTTATAAACACGTTTGTGAATATAGCATTACTCTTAAAAGAAATAATGATATTGTTTAAGGAATTAAAATGTAATTTTATAGATCAAAATTGCTAAAATTAGTACACACGTGTATATATATATATATATATATATATATATTAAAGAATTTAAGGGGGGCAAAGCTAGCCATGTCCCTGAGGCCCTCAACCTTAAGATATAAGAACCATGTATCTCTTGCTCTGCATGTGTATATGAGAGAGAGAGAGAGAGAGAGAGATCAGACATAAACAAAAGAATAATGTTTATTATACACACTTCAAAGTAATTTTTGTGGGTGTCTAAAAGTGTGTGCAACAATGTGTATGAAACAGGAATTTCCCAAAACATCCACTCCAATCAGCACGGCATAGTAGAGGTTAAAGTGGGGCATCCGGTCGAGGAGAAATGGTGCCTATTGCTGTAGTAATTCAAGCACTAGGTGCCACCTCTCCTGCGACAGGAGCTCCACTAAAACCTCATATCTCTTTCCCAGCTCACTTGATCATCATGTTAATTTTCGTATACAAGTACTTACTAGAAGATATAGGGATTCATGTCACAGAAGGATGGCCCTAGCTGAGCTTTTGCTTGTATATCCTAGCGTGGGCCATCTCTCCTGTGACAGGAATCCCTTAACCTTTTTTCTTTTCTTCCTTTTCTTCCTTTTTCCATGCCTCTCATCATACCTTATAACATTCATTTCATAGACCAAAATCTGGGCTCTTTCTCTGTCCCTTCATGTAATAATATATACAATGAAATCGCTCCTATGTTGCAATGAATTTGCTTACATTTTGGTCATAGTTCAAAGTCTTAGAATTTTTCTACTTCACATTTGAAACTTGCTGATAATTCCTTTAGCTTCCTCTTTACGATAACTCTCCTAATACCTTGTAAACCCCACGAAATCTATAGACCAAAACTATCTATTTTTATGGAATATTACAATGAAATTACTAGTGCAATGCAATGAAGATTACAGTGGCTTTTGCCGTCAATGTATTGGGTGGGAACGGTCATTAAGCATGGTCAATATTCGTTGTTATACAATTTTTTTTTTATTGGAGACTTGTTGAGTACTCAGGAACGGTCATAACTATAAGCGTGTTCAATTCCTCGTTATGCCTGCTTATTTTGAAGTCATTCTAATCTTGCTACCTGAAATTTCTATTTCTAAAAAAAATATATTTAGCTCTTTCATATCCATTGGGTGCATATTATTATACTTCCACTTTTTTTCTTTGTTTTTTTCTCGTTTATTAATGTTAATGATGTATTAATTCCTGGGATGACTAAGAAAAATATAGCTGATTATAATTAGCTTGGTAGGACCATTAGGAAATATATATATATATATATATATATACATATATATGGGAATTTTAACTTATTGATGAAGTGTCTTTGTAGGTATATGGAGTATTTTCATGACATTAATATGTTGCCAAAATTAATTTTTTAGCATAAAATTATAATTTAATTAACTCTGATTTTTTATATTATTTTATATATGCTAATAATATTTTTTTTAATATTATATATCGCAATTAGATAATTATTATGTTGTATATGATTTTTTTTTTGTAGGACACGTCGTATACGATTATGTGTGTATCATAGAAATTATATCAAATTGTGGTATCAATATGTATCAACCAACAATTCATAGACGTACCAATTCATAAACGTTTGAATTTATTTTAGGCCTATGAAAATTTATAAGATTTTTCCAGATCTTGTTGAGTTTAACAATTTAAGGGTGTAAGAAGTTTAGACCCCTTAAACCCAAACAGATTAACCTAGATATTTAGCCAATTGATTAACTTAGGTAAATTAAGTAATTCTAGGTTAACACAAATATATCATATCATGCAAATATACGGAAAGTAAATAACACACGATATGATAACCCAGGAAATCAAATCAGTAAAAACCTGGGGAGGATTTAACCTAGCTATCCTTAAGGTAAAAAGGAATTCACAATGAAAGAATTGAAGTTTACACAATAGCGACTTAGACCACTAACATCCTATTGCTACCTCGAGTAGGAAACTTACTACCACGACCACATGACAGCTCCGAGTCCACGGACTACTTCTTTCCTTAAATTCTCAGCAAAGCACAAGCACACCTACCTGTATATCTTGATTCTGCAACTGAAAGATTACCAAGCTCTTGACATCAATCTTGAGATTGAAAACCCTAAGTGTATGTGAAGGTAAACACCTCTAGATCTCACAAATAAGATTCACAAACACAATATTCAGAACACTAAAAACGTGGCTAGGGTTTTCCCTTTTATACTTAGGGCAGAACATAAAACCCTATACATTAAATGGACTAGGGCTGAGTTGGAAATTCTGCAGAAAAAAAATTATGCACGACTTTTGATCGGTCGAGTCTAATTCTCGATCGATCGAGCCAGGCAGAAATGCACAGTAAATTCTACAGTAACTCGATTCCAACTTTACATGAAAACCCTATACTTTGAGCAAGTCTAAACAAGACTAAAACCGTTTTGATCATAGTTTGCCAACATTAAAAAATGAAGTTCTAATACATTAGTTCTTAATTCTCAGAACCTAACAAACTCCCCCTTTGGCAATCCGTGAAAAAACACAAACTTAAAACAAAGCTCAAAGTTTATAAAATAAATAGCCCATTACAAAACAATAGCCACTAAACAAATTCAACCTAACTACTATCTATCAGTTGCAAAATTAGACAATAGCACGACTGAATCAACCTGTATATTCCTGTAACACTTAACAAACACATAAATGCATGTGTGGAAAATACAAGTAATATAAAAAAGAAATTCTTGATTTCACATAACAAAAAATAAAGAAATATATCATGAATAACATCATAAATATAAATCAATAAACAATGTAACATAGTGAAACAAGAAACATATACAAAAGATGTATCTCAAACAAAAACTCCCCCTATCATGAGCCAAAAATGTAAATACACAATGAAGCACCTAGATACAATCTAAAAGCTCCACAAGCTTCACAGTATCACAAAAAGAAACAAAAAATCCCCCTAAGACAAAAACTCCCCTACAAAGTATGTACTCCACAATAGAATATACTCCCCTTTTTTGTGACGAATTGCCAAAGGGCACTCACTCATCATCAAAAGGAGGTGGCAGAGGAGAACGTCGAAAACTCGCCAAATCTGCTCTTAAAGCACGAAGCTCGTCAAGTACATCCACTAAAAGCTGACCATGAGCCGCTTGAACGGTCATGACAGTGTCCAAAGTCCGACGAATATCAGAAACATCCAAAGGAGATGGTGGAGGAACAGCAGCAGCAACAGCAGGATCAGTAGACATCTCAACTGAAGGAGCATTTGTAGAAGAAGAAGGAGGTGGAGTGACACCAGAAGGTTCTACCCTAGGATGCTTAGAGCTAGCTCGAAGCTGAGCAGCCCTTTGCCTCAGAAAGGTAGCACCTATAGGAGCAATAATGTGAACGGGCTCAGAAGCAGGGAAATCACCTAAACCTAGATGAAGAAGAATCCTATGAATAAAGACAGGAAAGAATAAGGCATAAGCCGTAGAACTACTCCTATAGACTTCGTTCAAAGAACGAAGAAACAAATGGGGAAAACTGATAGGAGCATCAGTAACAAAAGCATACAAAAACACACATCGCTCAATAGAGAGAGTGTGGTGATGAGAAATAGGCCATAAGGAATGACAAGCAATCCGAAAGAAAAGGTAATGAAGCTCAAAACGCTCAGCAGAGGTGATCCGAGGATCAGAACCCCACTGGATAGAAGACCCAGTGATGTATGACATCACGTTATCGAGGGGAGGAGACTCATCATAGGGAAAGACTGGATGATCAACCATAGGCACCCCAAGAGCATCAGACACTACCGAAGGAGTAATGCGATACTCCATACCTCGTATCCAACTCTTAACTAGAGTGTTGGAATCATAGACGTGGATAGAGAGGTTCGAGTAGAACTCTCTAATCAGGGTAACCGGAGACGGATGATCTATGTCTAACAACGGTAACCAACCCTGACGCTCAAAATTATGCCCACCTCATCATCAACTTCATCTAAAATGACCCTACGCTCACCCCAAATGTGACGCCTAAGGTTAAGTGTCTCGTATGTCTCCTGATTCTTCTCACTAAGAAACCTATCACTATCAAAGGAAGGTGAAGGTACAGAAGTCCTATGAGCTCTGGTCTTCTTAGGCATGATGCTAAGGACAGAATAGAGAGAAACAGAAAGAAAAGAACAGACAAAAAGAAAACCAGGGGCAGACTGCAAGTTAGCACAACAAAAATAAAGAAATAACAATGTTATATGATGCATGAGCAGAATAACCAAATGATGCATGATCTAATGTAATGGCACACAGGTCAGATATGATCCAATATCACAAAATTGGCTTGAGCATAAAATGTATATAAAAAATTCCCAAATTAGAAAAACCCAATTTCACAAAACCCAACAAATTGAGAAATTGATCATCACAACAGATAGAAAACACAATATAATGATCAAATTAATCAATCTAACAAGCCAATTTTATCAAATTGTTTCCATTTGAACAAAAGCCCCAAATTCGGTATCTTTCAAGCCCTAGAATTTTCAATTCAACATAAAACACCAAATTAATCAAATTAAACCACTTGTTACATTTGTATATGGTGTCCCCACAAAAACCCAACAAATTATTGTAAAAGAAAACAACCAAAACAACATCAAATTCAAAAAAATAAGAATGCTGAAAATACCCAATGAAATGCATGAATTTATGCATGAAAAACTGAAAATAAAAACAAAAAGAAGGGTAGTTTGGTCTTACCGACCTTAGGAGAGAGATTCCTCGCAAAAAATCCGGAGAAAAACGACAAAAAATCCAAAAGGAGGCTTGACCGGTTGGTGAGAGAGAAAAAGAAGTTTGAAAAGTTTTTTGAAAAGTGAAGAACACGTGAGAAAAATCCTTTTTAAAAAACTCTCAGCCCGATTTTCAATCGATCGAAAATTAGATTCGATCGGTCGAAAATACTTTGATTGATCCAGAACCAATCGAAGACCGATCGAAACAACCAGAAACTTTCTAGGGATTTTAAAACAATTTAAATCGGTCGAAAAACAGATTTGATCAATCGAAATTCTGGAAAAAGCTAATTTTTGAAAAACGAACCAATTTCAGTGCAAGACTCAACAAAGCATCAAATAATATGAATAAAATGCACGAGTATGAGATGAAATGTTTTTCAAAAAACACATGTATTTATCCCAAATTCCCAAAAGTTAAGATTTTCACATAATTTTCCTCAAAATTTTAAACAACAAACATGTTTTACATCAATTTTCAAAAAATTTTCAAACTTGGTTGGTCAGACCAAAGAAACACACAATAACATGTACATAGTTTAGCATAGAATAACTTGTGTAGTGTGTGCAACTAGCAAAAACTTGAGAAACATGTGAGGTGATATGCAAATAGTAATCAATCATAATTTCTACAAAGTTCATCACATACAATTGACAGAGACTATCACCTAAAGAGTTACATCATATAACTCTCACATCTCCTAGAATAAAAGCTTGCAATCATGTAAGTTTCTTGATTTTGCCTCATAATATATACCAATTTTAATTAATTAGAAACTTATTGAAATAGCCGGGATAATGTACACACCAATTTTATATGAATTGTGAGATTATTATAACCCAATAATGTACACACCAATTTTAACATTTTAATAGAGGCTACACCTTATGTTCTTTTTGTGCATGTGCTACACTTTCTCGAACACAAAATCTTACGATATGCACTAAGGTGTTCATGATTGGCTAATAAACAGTGATGAGATGATTATTTATGCCTTTCTCAATAAGTTCAAGTCCAACAATCAAAAGCATATGATTTCAAGATCAAGATCTTGTGATCAAATACCATAAACATTTTCCCACACAACATGCACTACAAAACTTTAGCTAGTAAAGTGCAATAAAATAAGCTCATCCAAGCTAAACAAAGTATATAAACATGTTATAAAAAAATAGATTGACCAACCTTGTCTTCAAATTCAAGAAAAAAACAGCAAAACACATGTTGCCAAACCCATTCTTGTTACCCTTTTTTTTTTTTTAAATAAAATAAAAGAACAACCTAGAATAAGATGCATGAATGTTATACAATGCAGATCCTAAAAAAAAAATTGTCACAAGAGGTAGTTCAATGGAGAACAAGGACCATGTCAGGTAGACTCAATTAGGTCGAGCCTTTTGCATCCAAAACCTTTTAGATGCAACTTTAGCATTGGAGTTATTATTCACATTAGAATTCTAGGCAACTCCAGGATTGGAATAAAGGTTTAACGCCTTTACTAATTCACCAATAAGTACCATAGGATCTTGTGCTTGAGACACAGGTACTTTAGGTTTATTTGCTCGCTTAGTAGCTTGCAACTTGAAACAGTTTGGACGAATGTGCCCAAACTTTCCACAAAAATGACAAACCCAAGCAGGCTTATCATGTAACTTGCCCTTAGAAGAATTAGAAGGTCTAGAATTAGACTCTTGAAGATCAACTCTAATCTTTTTAGGATGTGTGACTTCTACAGATTTAACAACTTCACTTACAGAAGATTTAACAATCTCACTATTAGAAAGTTGAGTAGAAGGAACAAAGCTTGTGGAATGAGGTTCAGGCACAGAGATGCTTTCCACAAAACCTAAGCCAGTTTTTTCAGAGAGAGACTTTTGAATACTTAACATGTGATCAAGTTTGGAGCTTGCAGATCTATTAGTTTGTTCTCTAGTAACAGATAATTCAAGTTCCAAATTTTTAATTTTATCAAGCAAAAGCATGTTCTCTGTCTTCACATTATTCAAAAGCTCATTAGCATCAAACAGTTTCACAAGCAAATTTTTCTTATCAAGTTCAAGAGATACAATTTTCTTTAAGCCCAAATCAATATTCATGGCATCCTTTGCAGCAACTTTTCAAAGTTTATTGTAGGCTTCCTGTAAATATGTATCTTCAAAGAGTTCCCCATCAGAAGGATTTTCTTCAACAGACACACTTTCATTGACTACAGCAGTAGCAGTGAAAGCAATAAAGTTTCCATCCTCATCACTGACTGATTCATTGTCAGAAATTTTATCATCACTAAGGGTTACAGCCATAGCCTTACCCTTAGACTTCAAGTATGTAGGACATTCAGATTTCACATGACCATACCCTTGACATCCAAAACATTGTTGTCCCATAGAATTATTAGAGGGTTGACCTACTTTCTCTTTAGGTTTTTCAGTGTTATTAACCTTAGTGGGTTCATTCCTCCTAAAATTTCTAGGTTCAGCAGTGTTCTTGCCTCTTGCCCTTCTGTTATTGTTCCTAAGAAAGTTTATAAAGTTCTTGACAAGATAGACAATCTCTGTAGTAGAGAGCTTATCATCAAATCCACCAACCTCTACATCATCAACAGACTTAAGAGCCATTGATTTGGATTTGGTAGTCTTGGGTAGGTTCAACTCATAGGATTGAAGAGATCCTACAAGTTTATCAACAGAGATGAAGTCTACATCCTTACTTTCAGTGATGGCAGTCACTTTGGGTCTAAAATCCTCAGTAAAAGATCTAAGAATCTTCCTAACAATTTTAGGTTAATCATAGATTTCACCCAGATTATATGCAGAATTAACAATGTCATTCAATTTAGCATAGAATTCATCAAAAGATTCATCATCATTCATTCTAATGCTTTCAAATCTAGTAGTCAATTGCTGCAATTTATTTATTTTAACTGCCTTTGTGCCTTCATGCACAGTCTGGAGGATATTCCAAGCAGTATGAGCAACCTCAATATTAGAGATTCTCTTAAATTCCTCCATAGAGACAGTATTGAAAATAGCATTCATTACTTTGCTATTGAAAGCAGCTGCCTCTTTTTGAGAAGTTTGCCACTCACTCACAGGAGTAATGGGCTTCTCCCAACCATATTCAACAGAGTTCCAGACTCTCTCATCAATAGATTTCAGGAATGCTTTTATCCTTACTTTCCAATAAGCATAATTATTCCCATCAAAATGAGGTGGAATAACAAGAGAGTGTCCGTGTTCCACGACAACCGGGGTCAAGGATCAGCTTTAAGATTAAAATATCTAAAACACAAAAGCTACCCGCTCTGATACCACTTATAAGAAGTTTAAACCCCTTAAACCCAAACAGATTAACCTAGATATTTAACCAAGTGATTAACTTAGGTAAATTAAGCAACTCTAGGTTAACACAAATATATCATATCATGCAAATATGCGGAAAGTAAATAACACACGATATAATAACCCAGGAAACCAAACCGGTAAAAACCTGGGGAGGATTTAACCTAGCTATCCTCAAGGTAAAAAGGAATTCACTATGAAAGAATTGAAATTTACACAATAGCGACTTAGACCACTAACATCCTATTGCTACCTCGAGTAGGAAACTTACTATCACGACCACGTGACAGCTCCGAGTCCACGGACAACTTCTTTCCTTGAATTCTCAGCAAAGCACAAGCACACCTGCTTGTATATCTTGAAACACTTGATTCTGAAACTGAAAGATTACCAAGCTCTTGACATCAATCTTGAGATTGGAAACCCTAAGTGTATATGAAGGTAAACACCTCTAGATCTCACGAATAAGATTCACAAACACAATATTCAGAACACTAAAAACGTGGCTAGGGTTTTCCCTTTTATACTTAGGGCAGAACATAAAACCCTTTACATTAAATGGACTGGGGCTGAGTTGGAAATTCTGCAGAAAAAACATTCTGCACGACTTTCGATCGGTCGAGTCTAATTCTAGATCGATCGAGCCAGGTATAAATGCACAGTAAATTCTGCAGTAACTCGATTCCAACTTTACATGAAAACCCTATACTTTGAGCAAGTCTAAACAAGACTAAAACGGTTTTGATCATGGTTTGCCAACATTACAAAATGAAGTTTTAATACATTAGTTCCTAATTCTTAGAACCTAACAAAAGGTATAACCATTTAGTTGATATCTTTAGAGAACAGGCTTCCAAAGCAGGTCCATTTTTTTTATTAGAAAAAAATGGTCTTTTTGGCTCCTTTCTCTCCATTCCTTTTATTTGATTATATATATTATGACAACAAAAACATCCCTTTTAACTGTGACAATTTTTTTAATGCATAAGTTATAATATAAATATATATATATTCTTAATCAACTTATTTTGTCATATTATTAAATATTATTATATAATCAAAATTACTCGCTTTGTAGGTATGCCATAAGACTCGTGACATACTTGCCTTGTGTACAACGCTCTTTAAAAGTAGGGGTAATAATTGGTACACAAGCTAATTCGAGGGAAAAGGTGGGAACTTGAAGAAAATGATTTATAGTCAACTGTAATCACACTTCCAATTCATCTGGTGAATTTTCCAAATTCTGTTTCTTAAACTTAATTGTCTTGCATTAGAGGAAGAGACTCCCTTAAACCTTACAATCCTAGAATCCTAACATAAATGCCCTAGCGGTAATTTGCAGCCATCATGGAGCATAAGCAAAAGTTTAATTTTGCAGGGGATTTCTAGAGTAATTATACTGTGGAATTTTAAGTCTGATCTGCTTCTTAATCGGAACCAAAGCATAGCAAAATTAGTTATAAAGCATCAATCACCCCCTTCCCCTTTAGGAACCAAGCTTATTTATTTAAAAAAAGTGAATTGAATTTAATCGCGTGGATGAACAACTTGGTTTTTTGGCTGGAAAATTGACAGTTTGAATCATACTAAAAATAATTTTTTGATGATGGCATCCCTGCTTTTAGCTAGCTTATTTGCTTAATTCTAGTTTTTGTCTTACCTCTTAGCAAATAAACTAGTTGCTTAAAATCACTTCTTATCTCATCTTTTAACAAACAAGTCAGCGGAAAATACAAGATACCAAATTTTGGGTAGATTTGCCCCTAAAATGATTACAGAGACGATAAGATAAGAGAGAGATTCTTAGCACTAAAAATGTTTCTGATGTTCTGGTTATTTATTTATTTATTTACTTTTATTATATAAAAATAATTATCAAGGGAAAAGAGCATTCCTAAGGATAGACAAAAAAGATCCTCTAAGAGATAAGATATGAGTAATGCAATTATGCATAGTTAGTAGTTACCATCTCAAACTCTTAATACACTTGCTTCTCTAGCCTCGGAACCTTCACTTTCATCTAAATCTCTCATTCTAGTCCTCACGTCAACTACTACTTACATCCAAATAGCTGCATTCAAATATAATCCCACTTAAATAGCGTAGAAATCCTAATCCCTTAATGTTTCTATTTGACTTCTATTAAGAACACTCATGCCATTATTGTGTTCCTAGCAAGGGTTTGGCTTAGAAGCTTGTCATTTGCTACAAGCATAAGCTACAAAAGACATTTGTGGCCAGTAAATTAGTACTAACTCTTACAAACTATCTCGTTTTTCATAATCGAAGAAAGCACATCAACACTAGTGCTTTCCTCCATTCCAAACATATATATATATATATATATATATATATATATAGGAAAATGCTAACGAGTACTCTAAAGGCACTCATTAAGAATCCATTTAAAGAAAGTTTTTATGAGAAATGAAAAAAAAAAGTAATTACTATTTTGACAGTATTTTTCATTTCCCATAAAAGTGGAATAAAAAATTTCTTTAAATGAATTTTTAATGAGTACCCTTAGGGCACTCGTTAGCATTTCCCATATATATATATATATATATATATATAGATCTAATGTAACTATAAGCAATGTTACACTATCCAATATTTTATTTAATTAGATGTGAATTTTGACAAATCTATCGTTAGATTATATTATTTTCGTATATTTCTCATTGTTTGCAAAATTTCAAAGTAATCAAAAATTAATAGTCATATCATTAATTAATTGTTTAAATTCAAGTTTTTGTAATTTTAAATAATACATAAATGAGTTTATGAATCGAATGGTAAATAATATGCAATTGACATAAAAATTGGCATAAATATTAAGAACATATAAAATATGTAGTTCAATAGTGGAATTTTCAAAATATGACTTCTATAACAAGTTATTGGGTGGTGTAACATTATTTAGAATTACATAAAGTTATATAAGGCTGGGTTCAAGTTACATAACTTTAAGCAATATTACACCATCTAATAACTTGTTATATAATTCATATTTTGAAAATTATATCATTGAATTACATGTTTTATTTATTCTTAACAATCATGCAAAATTATTACAAAAAAGAAAAAACATTTATGCAAATTTTCATGTCAATTAGATGTTATTTACCATTCAATCCATAAACTCATCTATTATGCATTATTTTAAACTATAAAAACTAGATTTTAAACAATTGATTGATGACATGACTATTAATCCTTGATTACATTGAAATTTTACAAGGATAGAGAATATATGAAGATAATGTAATCTAACGGTAGATTTATCAAAATTCACATCCAATTAAAAAATATTGAGTTGTGTAACTGACATTATTTAAAGTTACGTCATGTATAACTTGAAACCAACCCTATACATATATGTGCACTTTCTTTCCTCCATTTCTTCATCTCTATTCTATATAAAGTTATATAAGGTTGGGTTCAATTTACATAACTTTAAGTAATATTACACCACCTAATAACTTGTTATAGAATTTATATTTTGAAAATTATATCATTGAATTCTATGTTCTATATATTTTTAACATTCATGCAAAATTCTTACAAAAAAAAAAAAAACATTCATGCAAATTTTCATGTCAATTGGATGTTATTTACCATTCAATCCATAAACTCATTTATTATGCATTATTTTAAACTATAAAAACTTGAATTTAAACAATTGATTGATGACATGACTATTAATCCTTGATTACATTGAAATTTTACAGTAGAAAAAATATGAAGATAATGTAATTTAATGGTGAATTTGTCAAAATTCGCATTCAATTAAAAAATATTGAGTGGTGTAATTGACATTATTTAAAGTTACATCAGGTATAACTTGAAACCAACCCTATACGTGTGTGTGCGCTCTCTTTCCTCCATTTCTTCATTTCTATTCTATCTTCATCGTGAGTCTCTTCCATTTGTGAGTAGCATGTGAAGGCTCGCCAACACTTGAGAGAGAGAGAGAGAGAGAGAGAGAGAGAGAGAGAGAGAGAGAGAGAGAGAGAGAGAGAGAGAGGCAAAGCATTGTCGTCACTTTATACTGTTAACTATAGATTACAAAAGCAACTCTTTAACTTTACAAATAACCAAAAAAAAAAAAAAAAAAAAAGTACGAAAGAAGAACTTAGAACAATAGTGATCTATTAAAGGATCATAGTCACAAGGATTGAACAAATATAGTCGTAGTGACCGGGATGAACAAATCTATATACCCCATTGTTGCCTAGGATGAAGCTATCCTTCCGATTATCCTCAAAAAAAAGTGTACTCCATTGGGGCAGAGAGCTTCTCACTTAAGCACTGCATTGGATAGGAAAGTCTTGAGCACAACAACTAGCAGGAATCTAAATGCTAATGAAGTTCCCAAATTCACTTGAGCTTTTTGTACTTGCCCACATAGCACTACCACCATATAATACAAATCTTCATAAAGGTGCATGTACTTATCACATTGATAATGACAAAATACATTTGTATAAAATTTGCACTTGAAATAGTTTTTTGCTAATTGATTTGTTGTTGTTGTTGTTTTTTTTTTTTTTTTTTTTTTCTAAAGAAAAGTTTAGAAAGCGAATAAAAGTTTTTTTTTTTTTTTTTTAAAGAGAGGTTTTAAAGAAAATATTATAGTTACTACAAAATTTACTATAAAAGACTTGAAGTGATAATAAATATAATTAGTGTTATTTCAACAATATACTAAATAAATACATTATTTGATTTTTTTTTTTTTTTGTGATTTTGGTGACACATGTAAAATTTATAGCACCACTAATATCACTCACTTTTAATTGTGGGGATCTTCTAACCATGTTACATATGGTAAAGAAGAAGAAGTAGGTACTTGTGTAAATTACATTGACAATAGTAGAATAAATTAACTTCAAATGTACGTTTCAATTAGGTTTTTTATCCTAATTTGCTAAAAATGAGTATATTAAGTTTATCAATTAAATACAATCCATAATTTCATTGAATATAATTATTCTTGTGAAAACAAGTAAGTATATATTTCATTATTCAATGCAACCATGTGTTTAAATATAATTGAAAACCCTAATATATAACACATAATGAACTATGCGTAAGTTTTTCCAATGTTTCTCATCATTGAAGTTAATCCAAACAAATATAAATTACTTAGAAAACATATGTTTAAAAATAAATAAATAAAAATTATATTAAAAAAGAAAAGAAAAAAAGAAGGGGTGAGAAGGATGGCGAGAAAAGTTATGGTAAGATAGTCATCATTGCAATTACAATGTTACATGACAAATAATGGACAAAAAAATCAAAATTAAATAGCATCATCACTACTTGAAACTCCAATGATCAATTAACAAAAGAATCTTCTACTTAGATTCAATTAACAAGAGACTCATTGATCATAAGATCAGACAAAAGTTAATTGCCTTGCATGTATGCATGAATCAATAATTGGATTTTGGTAAAAGTGACTTCATGTGATTGTTGGAGATCTTATACGCAGCTTTGTCTCATTGCTGGTCATAATATATTAGAACCATGCATAAGAGAGAGATATCATTTATTAACAAAACATTCACATATGCTAAACTAGCGTAGCATTTCTATTGTTTTTTGAGCTATGATTAAATCGTATAAAATAGTTTGTAAGCAACTAGTATTTCCTTACAGTGATTAAAGTAAGAGCTCCTATCCAGGAGAGACAGTAACTATTACTGTATTTCAAGCACTAGGTACTATCCCTCCTGACAAGAGCTCCATTGTAACCTCATTTCACTTGAATTATCATCATCTTTGTGCTTTGTGGTACTCGTACTTATAAGAAGTTGAAGGGATTCCTGTCACAGAAGGATGGCTCTAGCTGAGTCTTTGCATTGAATATATTCAGCTTGGGCCATCTCTCCTGCCACAGGAATCCCTCAACGTCTCTTTCCTTAATTTTTGCTTTACTTCCTATCTTCCACGCTTCTCATATCGTAAACCTCTTATAATTTATAGGACAAAATTAAGTTGGACTCTTTCTGTGTCTCTTCGTGGTCAATGATACAATGAAATTACTCTTACAATAAAATGAAGTTGCATACATTTCTTTACTTTGAATGAATTGTGGTCAATGTTCAATGACTCAATATTCTACTTTCACAAACGAAACTTACTTCTAATTCACATTGGTCAGTCAATCCTTCCTTCCAAACCAAGGAAATTCGACTACGAACTTTTTAGTTGAAGGACCATGTGATACGATATACGTGATGACTAATCAGTCATACTAATTTTTTTTTATTATTATTAGTTTAGTGAAGAACCTTGCATCATATTCACCATAAAAATGAAGTTGTCATTAGGCCAAAAGACTGTTGGCTATTTACTATAGTGCAACTTAAATAACATTTAGATTGTTAATCATTTATAACTAGTGTATAACTCCGTGCATATGCACGGGTACATTTAAAAATAATCACAATCACATATTATATATATGATTATGTTTTTTTATAATTTATTATATTGAACTCCTCGTTTTCTACATTAAATTAACTAATTTGGCACAAAAATTTAAACTCTAATTGAAATTCAATTTTTACCTCAATTAATTCACTTAGCACAAAATTTTAAAATTTAGATTAGATGAGACACGTGGCGTAAAATTAGACACTAATTGAATTTCAATTGAAAATTTAATTGAATTTTCTCTCTGCTTTACCTATTATTATTATATATATATATATATATATATATATATAGATTAAACAATTCTATTTATTATAACAATGTGGTTTCTTGTAAATGCTGATTTATTGACTTGAAAGATCCTCACAGCTAGTTGAACTCGTGTGATTTATTAAGTAGACCGTAAGCTAAGTTAAATTTCAAGGTATCATGCTAGGAAAGAACTTTGAAGCTGGCTAATTGAATTGATACTTCATTTACTTGGCAGAATATAAATTATAGACACAATTTTTTTTTTTTTAATGCCTCTTCTATTTCCATCAATCAATAAGTTGACGCAAAAGGATTGGGTCAGTGGGGCTATCAACCCATTTTTCTTTTTGGGCCAAAAGATAGGCCCACCCAATCACCCTCTTATTTTTAACAAAAATTTATTATTAATATGTTTGCTTCTTTATTATTTTTACTTTTTTTTTTAACTTCTGCTTTCTCCCTCGCACTCTCACTTTTTTTCCCTTCACTATCTCAAATTAAGAAACTGATTTGAGATACAATTGAAGATGAGTGTTTAAATAGAAATGTGTCATTCAAGAAAATGGCAGATGGCTGAAAATCAAAATTAAGAAAAAAAATATATGAATTTTATTGTTGCATGTTGCAGTTGTTTTTTACCCTCGATACAAATGATATGTTGTAAGGGAATCTATAATATTTTGGAGGTGGATGAGAAGACAAGTGAATTGTGCTTTGGTTCGAATGTATGACGCATAGACATGGCAAAACGGGTCAAAATTTTCTGACCCAACCTGACCCGACCTGTGTTTTTTTTTTTTTTCCAAGCCAACCCGGCCCAACCCGAACCCGAACCATTTTTTTAAACTTTTTTTTGGTAAAAAAATAATAAAATTAAGACAATATTGATTTAATTGTTTGTTGTGAGCTTTAAGGAAACAATTGAGATATTTATATCATTGCATGAAAATTAATTAAAAGATGAATGATTGAGCATTCTGTAATGAGTAAAGTTTTTAGATATTAAATAGCAAAGTACATACCAAGATAATCTGGTTGTAGTACAGTTAAATATATAGATTTGAAATTGTAGATATGTGTGAAACACATTCACAAGTGTGAAAATAGTGAAGCCAATGTATCAAATTAACATAAATTATGAATGTCTAGACCTATTTTTTAGCAATTTGTATCCAAAATAAACGGCTTTTCAAAATAAAATATGATATTTCCTAAAGTGTGTTGCTTAACAATAATATGATATTCATAAAAGATACTATGTATAAATAAGTAAACAATCAAACTTTAATGTATATCTCAAATTGAAATAGAGTGCCAACTACAATTGACAATAGATTATAAAATTAATTTTCAAGATTGTAAATTTCTTATATGTTTTTATTCCTTGTCAAATGACTTATCCAATAAGTCATTTGTAATTTTGTTTTATATTTTAGGATGTTGATATTGGGTAAAGATAAAACTTGTGTATTTGTTTTACTTATCTTTGTGTTATTTTGTTTTAGATAGCAATGTTAAGATTTGTATAATTTTAAAATTATTGAATAAGTATTAATCAGTGTAGTTCATTCTTGATATAAGTGATGAATTCAAAGTAATGCATTTTACATCAAGTAATTTGTTACATGACTTTTCAAATGGCAAATACTTGTTATTTTCTTTATTAAAAAAAAAAGTGAAAAATACGGGTCAACCCGATCCAACCAAACCCAACCCGCAACCCGGTTGACCCGAACCCATTTTTAACCTGCTTAAATTGACTCATTTTTTACTCGTAACCCGATTGATCTGACCCGAACCCAACCGAACCCGCCCGTTTTGCCAAGTATAATGACACATATGTTACAAATGAGAAGGGAAGGGGAGCACAAAATAATGTCTTTTAAGTTAACGAAAAGGTTAAGTAGAAGTAGCAGTAGTTGTGGACCTATGGCTCAATTTGTGGGAGAAATTGAGGAGGATTCTTTGGAAAAGACTGAGGTGGAAAGGTACTTAGCTAAGGGTATTGTAAAACTTCATGGGATATTCGATATATATATATATATATATATATTGTATTGATTAAAGGTTAATTTCTATAGATTTCTTGTGCTTTCCTTGGTTGCACGTCATGTTTTTACAATCCCTGTATCAAGTGTAGCCTCTAAATCAGTATTTAGCATGATAGATCATGTGCTTGATATTTTTCATAACTCATTGTCTTCTAAGATGGTTGAGAGCCTCATTTGTGTACAAGATTAGTTTCGTTCTTGTTCTACTCCAATAAGCATTGAAAATGCAACGGAAGATGTTGAGAAATTTGAAAAGCTTGAACTAGGTATACCGTATACATTGAATTTTTTTTTTTTCTTTTATTTTGTGTAAGTGATTTCTCTTTTTTAGAGCTTATTTGAATTATTATGCTAAACAATTTTGTTCATGTATTTATTGGAAACAACGACTATGGAAGATGATGATGTTTGATTTGAGTTGTCTTGGCTAGTTAGATTACACATCTATTGACATGAATGAATTTTGATTTTGGACGTTAATTGATTTTGGACTTAATGGTATTTTGCACACATGGAAATTGATTTTGGACTCTGATTATATTATGACATTCACCTGAATATTGTAAATGTGGACAACCACATGATTCTGAGTTTAAGACAAGACTTTTGTAAAAGGTATGAAGAGCGTTTGTACTGACTATGACAGGACTATGTTGTATTATTATTATTATTATTATTATTATTATTATTGAGAAAAGACTATGTTGTATCATTAGTAGATGATTTATGACAGGATCTATGAGATTAGGAGTGTGCCGCCAACCCACCAAAACCGACCCGACCCAACCTAACCCGCCAGGTTGGGTCGGTTTTTAGAGCTTGGTAGGTTGAGTTGGGTTACAAATTTTTTTATAGCGGATCGGGTCGGGTTCGGGTCATAAAATTCAAAACCCGCCAAACCCGACTCGACCCGACTCACCCACATATTTAATATATATTTAAAATATATTATATAATTAATAAATTTTTTTAAATAACCAACTTTTCCTCTTATCCCATATAAAAGCCAATATTAATGTATGAGCAAAATCTAGGTATAGTACTTAGATGTTGTTCCTTAGATTCCTCTCTTAAGATTCTGCCATATGGCTTTTCTCTCATAAATAGAAGCATATTTTTTAAATTAAGTAGTCACATGGCAGAATCTTAAAAGGGGAACACAAGGAATAGCACCTAAGATACTGTATATAAGTTTTGTCCTTAATGTACATTAGTTCATATATCTATACTACTATTTAAGGGGCTGCACCTGTTTGGACCGGATTTTTTTCCCCAAAATACCCATATTTCCTTAGGTTTAAGTAGAGACAAAACTAAAGGATAATTTGGTAAAACTACATCTTTTAACTCCCACTAAAACATTGCCAACAAAATAGGACCACTTTTTTTTTTTTTAGTGATAAATAGGACCACTCCATGATTTCACGTTTGTTTTTGTTTTTTGTTTTTTTTTTTTGTTTTTTTTTTTCAGATATCTTCTTATTTATTTTTGATTTAAAGGAAAAAAAGCACTCCTATTAAAAAACTATATCACTACAACTTCCGATCCATCTCCTTAAATTTAGCAAATTATTAACATATACCTCTCCTTCTCTTTATCTTCGGTTACCTTTTTTTTTTTTAAGGGAATTATGTATGGTTAGTTGGTTACTTTGAAGAAAAGAAGCAAACTCTCGTAACAAAATCAAGCAGGTTTTATTAATAATAATAATAATAATAATAATAATAATAATAATAAGCACGTTTTTTCATTAAAAAAAAATCAAACAAACGTGAGATCATGGAGTAAAAGGAGAGGATGGCTACTGCATTACTGAAAAAAGTGTGGGGAATGAAAAGTGAAGTAAAAGGAGTTTTAATCAAATTTGATGGTTGGTAGAAAAATAAAGCATATTTCAAGCACGTTTTGTTATTAAAAAAAAAATCAAGCATTTGTTTTTGTTTTTTTAATCTCAAACAAAAAGAATCAAATTTAAAACAAAAGGATAAACTTCAAACTAAACAATTTTTAATAGTTTCCATCATGCACGCCTTTAACTAACTCACATTCAAATAATTTACATAACTAACAAGCACCAACACTTCTCCTTGCTATAAAAACAACATAAACTTCTCCTCCCTCAAACCGTTTCCAACAACACAAAGCAGGTGCTGATGGTGAATCCTTATCAACATCTACCTTTGTTTATGTTTATTTACTTTAATCTCTATTTTTACTTAAAAAAATTTTCTTTTTCAACAAGAATCAATGAATCATATTAGGATTTTCATACCAGTAGACCGAGCCTTGGCATCTTCATCCACTCCATCAATGACTTAGTAGCTGACGACGTTAGAGAGAAGAAGCACTAACATGTTCATGCAAACCTTTCTTTCACACTTCATAGTGGAGAAGAATCCTTCCCATCAAAAAGTAATAGTTTTTCTTCATAAATTTCAAGCCTAAACTAGGCATTCTTAATAAATACTAGCCTCTGAGCACGCGTTCACGCGCGTGCTTAGAGGTTCTTCTATTTTTTGGGTAAGAGTTAATTTATAGCATTTATTATATTTTGGGATTATTACAAATCCAATCACAAAAAAAAACCTAGGGGTGTGATGAGTGTTCTACGTGTTGGATGAAATAATTTATTCATCACACTTTTAGGTTTTTTTTTTGTGATTGGAAAATATAATAATCCCAAAGTACAATAAATGCTCTAAATTAACCCTTACCCAAAAAATAGAAGAGCCTAACGCACGTGCTCAGAGGCTAGTTAATGTATAACTGAGTTGAAATATTAGTTTATATATTAATGTATATTTTGTTTATCAACTCAGGTAGCAGGTGTGATATATTTTTTTCTGCCCAATTTAATAACAATAGTAATAAAAAAAATTGTCCAACCCATGGGTTCAACCCGACCCATGTGGGTTGGGTTGGTTTGCACTCATGTGATGAGTTGGGTTGGGTTGAATTTTTTTTAACCCATCACGGTGAGTTGGGTCAAAAAATCCCTTTAACCTAACCAAACCCTACCCTACCCATGCACACCCTTATATGAGATAGTTTCCCACAAGTTTGTGTTATATTCAGCACACACACACAGGGAAAAAAAAAGGGGGTTGAGTTATTATATAATGCACAGTGAATGACTAAATGCATTTTTTTTTTTTTTTTTTTTTTGGTCTGTGCGTGTGCGCATTGAGAATGCAATGGAAAAAAGCCTAAAAATTGAACTTGGGCCTTTTGAATTAGAAAAAGTTAACATAATATATGTTGAAAGCCTTGTAGTGTAGCCCCAACATTGAAATTTGGACCAGATTGACAAGGATCAGTTGAGACCGGTGGCCTCTTCGTCTAGGTTGGGTCCAATGTTTTAACAAGCCGGATCGAATTGTTTCACCCCTAAATAATACATGTGTTTCTTTTAATCTTTATTTAGAAATCCACATATAAATAGACATGGCAAAACGGGTCAGAATTTTTTGACCCGACCCGACCCGACCCGAAAAATAGTCGACCCGAACCCGATTTTTTTGACCCGAAGCAAAAACGGGTTGACCCGTGACCCGACCCGCGTTTTTTGCGGGTCAACCCGACCCGACCCGAACCCGAAACATTTTTTTAAAACTTTTTTTTTTGTAAAAAAAAAAAATAGTAAAATTAAGACAATATTGATTTAATTGTTTATTGTGAGTTTTAAGAAAACAATTGATATATTTACATAACTGCATGCAAATAACCATTACAACAAAAGTGGACTATGGTGACGAAACCTTTCGTCACAATATGTCCTTATTTCGGATCTGAAAACCATGACTGTACAATGTGGATTGTACAACTACAATTTCTTTATCCTCAAAAACATTATTCTAAAAAATGTTTAGAATAATGTTACACCTTAGATAACTCTAAAAAATGTTACACCACTCAATAACTTATTATTGAATCCATATTTTGAAAATCCAACCGTTAGATTATATGCTCTATATGATCTTCATATGCATGCCAATTTTCATGACAATCGGATGTAGTTTACCATTTGATCTATAAACTTATCTTCTATGCATTATTTTAAACTACAAAAAGTTGAATTTAAACAATTGATTGATGGCATGCCTACTAATATTTGATCACCTTGAAATTTTTTTATCACGAAAAATATATGAAGATAATGTAATCAAACGGTAGATTTGTCAAAATTCACATTGAATTAAGAAATATAGGGTTGGGTTTAAGTTACACCTGATGTAACTCTAAAAAATGTTACACCACTCAATAACTTATTATTGAATTCATATTTTGAAAATCCAACCGTTGGATTACATGTTCTATAAGTTCTTAATATGCATGCAAATTTTCATGACAATCGGATGTAGTTTACCATTTGATATACAAACTCATCTTCTATGCAATATTTTAAATTACAAAAAGCTGAATTTAAACAATTGATTGATGACATGCCTATTAATATTTGATCACCTTGAAATTTTTTAATCACGAAAAATATATGAAGATAATGTAATCTAACGGTAGATTTGTCAAAATTCACATTGAATTAAGAAATATAGAGTTGGATTTGAGTTACACCTGATGTAACTATAAAAAATGTTACACCACCCAATAACTTATTATTGAATTCATCTTTTGAAAATCCAACCGTTGGATTATATGTTCTATATGTTCTTAATATGCATGTCAATTTTCATGACAATCGGATGTAGTTTACTATTTGATCTATAAACTCACCTTCAATGCATTACTTTAAACTACAAAAAGTTGAATTTAAACAATTGATTGATGACATGCCTATTAATCTTTGATCAACTTCAAATTTTTTAATCATGAAAAATATATGAAGATACTGTAATCTAACGGTAAATTTGTCAAAATTCACATTAAATTAAGAAATATAGGGTGGGGTTCAAGTTACACCTGAGGTAACTCTAAACAATGCTACACTACCCAATAACAAATTATTGAATTCATATTTTGAAAATCAAACCGTTTGATTACATGTTCTATACGTTCTTAATATGCATGCCAATTTTCATGGCAATCGGATGTAGTTTACCATTTGAGCTCTAAACTCATCTTCTATGCATTATTATAAACTACAAAAAGCTGAATTTAAACAATTGATTGATGGCATGCCTATTAATATTTAATCACCTTGAAATTTTTTAATCACGAAAAATATATGAAGATAATGTAATCAAACGGTAGATTTGTCAAAATTCACATTGAATTAAGAAATATAGGGTGGGGTTCAAGTTACACCTGATGTAACTCTAAAAAATGCTACACTACCCAATAACATATTATTGAATTCATATTTTGAAAATCAAACCGTTTGATTACATGTTCTATATGTTCTTAATATGCATGCCAATTTTCATGGCAATCGGATATAGTTTACCATTTGATCTATAAACTCATCTTCTATGCATTATTATAAACTACAAAAAGCTGAATTTAAACAATTGATTGATGGCATGCCTATTAATATTTGATCACCTTGAAATTTTTTAATCACAAAAAATATATGAAGATAATGTAATCAAACGGTAGATTTGTCAAAATTCACATTGAATTAAGAAATATAGGATGGGGTTCAAGTAACACCTGAGGTAACTCTAAAAAATGCTACACTACCCAATAACAAATTATTGAATTCATATTTTGAAAATCAAACCGTTTGATTACATGTTCTATATGTTCTTAATATGCATGCCAATTTTCATGGCAATCGGATGTAGTTTACCATTTGAGCTCTAAACTCATCTTCTATGCATTATTATAAACTACAAAAAGCTGAATTTAAACAATTGATTAATGGTATGCCTATTAAAATTTGATCACCTTGAAATTTTTTAATCACGAAAAATATATGAAGATAATGTAATCAAACGGTAGATTTGTCAAAATTCACATTGAATTAAGAAATATAGGGTGGGGTTCAAGTTACACCTAAGGTAACTCTAAAAAATGCTACACTACCCAATAACATATTATTGAATTCATATTTTGAAAATCAAACCGTTTGATTACATGTTCTATATGTTCTTAATATGCATGCCAATTTTCATGGCAATCGGATGTAGTTTACCATTTGATCTCTAAACTCATCTTCTATGCATTATTATAAACTACAAAAAGCTGAATTTAAACAATTGATTGATGGCATGCCTATTAAAATTTGATCACCTTGAAATTTTTTAATCACGAAAAATATATGAAGATAATGTAATCAAACGGTAGATTTGTCAAAATTCACATTGAATTAAGAAATATAGGGTGGGGTTCAAGTTACACCTGAGGTAACTCTAAAAAATGTTACACCACTCAATAACTTATTATCGAATTCATGTTTTGAAAATCCAACCGTTGGATTACATGTTCTATATGTTCTTAATATGCATGCCAATTTTCATGACAATCGGATGAAGTTTACCATTTGATATATAAACTCATCTTCTATGCAATATTTTAAATTACAAAAAGCTGAATTTAAACAATTGATTGATGACATGCCTATTAATATTTGATCACCTTGAAAGTTTTTAATCACGAAAAATATATGAAGATAATGTAATCTAACGGTAGATTTGTCAAAATTCACATTGAATTAGGAAATATAGGGTTGGGTTTGAGTTACACCTGATGTAACTCTAAAAAATGTTACACCACCCAATAACTTATTATTGAATTCATATTTTGAAAATCCAACCGTTGGATTACATGTTCTATATGTTCTTAATATGCATGTCAATTTTCATGACAATCGGATGTAGTTTACTATTTGATCTATAAACTCATCTTCTATGCATTATTTTAAACTACAAAAAGTTGAATTTAAACAATTGATTGATGACATGCCTATTAATCTTTGATCAACTTGAAATTTTTTAATCATGAAAAATATATGAAGATAATGTAATCAAACGGTAGATTTGTCAAAATTCACATTGAATTAAGAAATATAGGGTGGGGTTCATGTTACACCTGAGGTAACTCTAAAAAATGCTACACTACCCAATAACATATTATTGAATTCATATTTTGAAAATCAAACCGTTTGATTACATGTTCTATATGTTCTTAATATGCATGCCAATTTTCATGGCAATCGGATGTAGTTTACCATTTGATCTATAAACTCATCTTCTATGCATTATTATAAACTACAAAAAGTTGAATTTAAATAATTGATTTATGGCATGCCTATTAATATTTGATCACCTTGAAATTTTTTAATCACGAAAAATATATGAAGATAATGTAATCAAACGGTAGATTTGTCAAAATTCACATTGAATTAAGAAATATAGGGTTGGGTTTGAGTTACACCTGATGTAACTCTAAAAATTACTACACCACGCAATAACTTATTATTGAATTCATATTTTGAAAATCTAACCGTTGGATTACATGTTCTATATGTTCTTAATATGCATGCCAGTTTTCATGACAATCGGATGTAGTTTACCATTTGATCTATAAACTCATCTTCTATGCATTATTTTAACCTAGAACCCACCCAATTACCCAATAATCAAAATTTCCAAATTGCCTCTAAGACTAGCTAATAATCAAAGTACTCCTAAAATCCTTTAAAATTGCCGAAATGCACCTTAAACCTAAAAAAGGACCTAAATACCTTTAAAATCATAAAATTACCAAAATACCCCTAAAACTTAAAACATTACCAAAATATCCCCGGAAACTATAAAAATACTAAAATACCCCCTAAACCTAAAAAGTAACCGAAATACCCCCGAAATCTTTAAAATGACCAAAATACCCCCTAAAACTTAAAAATGATAAAAACATGTCCTGAACCTAAGAAATGACTGAAATACTCCTGAAAACCTAAAAATTACCAAAATACCCCCCTAAACCTAAAAAATACGAAAATACCCTCGAAATCTTAAAAAATGATCAAAATACCCTTGAAACTTATAAAATAACCAAAATATCCCAAAAACCTAAAAAATGACCAAAATAGTTTGAAATTAAAAAAGATGAGTATTTTGGTCATTTAGGGGTATTTTGGTCATTTTTATGTTTGAGGGTATTTCGATCATCTTTTAGATTTAGGGTGTATTTTTATCATCATATAGGTTTTAGGGCCATTTTTGTCATTTAACTGAAAGATAAATGGTTGAGCATTTTCTAATGAGTAAAGATTTTTAGATATCAAATAGATTTAAAGATAATTTGATTACAATAAAGTTAAAAACATAAATTTAAAATTGTAGACATATGTGAGAAACAATCACAAGTGTGAACATAGTGAAGCCAAAGTATCAAATTAACATAAATTATGAATGCTTTGACCTATTTTTTAACAATTTATGTCCAAAATAAATGGCTTTTTAATATAAATTATGATATTTCCTAAAGTGTGTGTTACTTAATAATTATATGATATTCATAAAAGAAACCATAAATAAATAAGTAAGCAATCAAACTTTAATGTATATTTCAAATTGAAATAGAGTGTCAACCACAATTGATAATAGATTATAAAATTAATTTTTAAGATTGTAAATTTCTTATATATTTTTATTCTTTATCAAATGAGTTATCCAATAAGTCATTTGTAATTTTGTTTTATATTTTGGAATGTTGATATTGTGTGGAAATAAAACTTGTGTATTTGTTTTACTTATCTTTGTGTTATTATGTTTTAGATAGCAATGTTAAGATTTGTATAATTTTAAAATTATTGAATAAGTATTAATAAGTTTAACTGAGTTCATTCTTGATATAAGTGGTTAATTAAAAATAATGCATTTTACATCAAGTAATTTGTTGCATAACTTTCTAAATAACAAATACATGTTGTTTTCTTTATAAAAATAAAAAAGAAAAAAGAAAAAAAATTCATGTGAAAAAATACGGGTCAACCCAACCCGACCCGACCCGACCCGCAACCCGATTGAGCCGAACCCATTTTTAACCCGCTAAAAATGACCCGTTTTTGACCCGTGACCCGTTTGACCCGTAACCCGATTGACCCGACCCGAACCCGACCTGACCCGCCCGTTTTGCCATGTCTACATATAAATAAATAATCTAATAAGTTAAAAGAAAAAGGAAAATCCAAACACACATGCAACCACTTGCAACAGTTTTCAATAATTTAGGGGGAAAAAAGCTTTATTTTATTTGTATTGTCAAGAGTGAAATAAATAGTGTCAATGGGTAATACTTATGTGTAAAACTGTGTAATAGTTTATGCGTAATAAACATAACTCGAAATTGTTGTCTTACTTATTCCATCATTGTCTTACTTAAAACGTAATTATAGTTCATTAGATGCTGTACATCAAGTTCTTCAATTAAATTCAAACAAATAAAATTATTGAATTTATAAATTGTCCTTAGAAAAGATAACTAAGTCTATGTTTTATTAGTTGTTGCAATTATGTGTTTGAATTTAACTAAAAAACTTAATATATAATACCTAAACAATTATGTCTATGTTTTCCCATATTTAAATATGATCAGTCACTTTATTGCATTTTTTTTAAATTCAAAACCAATAGCTATTTATTTATGATAAATCTGAGTTTACAATGGGAAGAAGAATTTTTGGCATTCCTAGCATTCCCCAATCCATGTGGTCCTATATATACTTTGCAATGGCTGCTAGAGCTTGCACAGCTTTATTACATATTCTAGTTATATATAGAATGGAAATAAATAAAATGAAAGACATTACATATATATGTTACTGATGGAGTCCATAATATCCTTAATTTCTAGCAAACTTCACTCCTTTGCATTTAACAAAGCCATCAGTCGTGAATTCAAGCTTTCGACCATCACATCATGAATGCCCATTTCTTTTATATAGACCAATGCTACTCCTAACCCCAATGCATTGTGTTTAAAGACACTCAGGGCCAAGTTCATTTTTATCATTTGTGGGGGAGGTGTCTGCCATTTGTTGTGCAGTATGGTACGTGGTGGTTCATCTTTCCTATTATTCTCAAAAAAAAATTGGGCTTAAAACTGCTATAAATTACTTAAAAAGCATATGTTAAGTGTGTGTGTGTATATATATATATATATATATATATATATATATAAAGATGAAACAACATTATGGTAAGATGGTAATTAGCGCAATTGCAATGATATTAGTTAAATGATGGACAAAAACATGATGAAGATGAAATAATATTATTTAACACTATTTGAAACTCCATTATTGACCCATTAACAAAAGAATCTGTTCTTTTTTAGACCCCTTAACACAAGTTATTTAAACTAGTTAATTAGCCAAGTGATTACTTACATAAATTATTCAGATATAGGTTAACACAAGAAAATTATATCATGTAAAATAATGCGGAAATATAAAAAACACAACGATATGATAACTCAAGAAAACCAAACCGCTAAAAAACCTAGGGAAGATTTAACCTAGCTATCGTCAAGGTAAAACAGATCCACTATGAAAGAATTGAAGTTTGTACAATAGAACTTAGACAACTAACATCCTATTACTACCTCGAGTAGAAAACTTACTACCATGACCTCGTGGTACAGCTCCAAGTCCATGGACTATTTCTTTCCTTGATCCACTGCAACCACAAGTATTCCCACTTGTGACTTTGAGACTCCACTCAAAGGTTTCAAATCTTCTTTAAAGTTCTTTATGCAGCAACTGAAATGATCACCAAGTTCTTAACATGAATCACGATCTTGATAACCCTAAGTGTGTATGAAGGTAAACACCATAACTCTATGTGTGTGTATGAAGGTAAACACCTCTAGATCTCACAAAAGATTCAACACACAGCACATCAAAGACCTCTAAAACGTAGTTAGGATTTTTCCTTTTATACTAGGAGTAAAACATAAAACCCTACATGTCACATGGGCTTGGGTTTAATTGGAAATTTCGCAGAAAAAAAAAATCTGCACGAGATTCAATCAATCGAGTCTAATTTTCGATCGATCGAGCCGTGCAGATTTAGTCCAATAAATCCTGCAATCACTCGATTCCAATTTTACAAATGAACACACTTTGAGCAACCTAAATCTAGACTCTAAGTTTTGATCATGGTTTGCCAACACATTACAAATTGAAGTTCTAATACATTTAGTTCTTAAAGTCTTAGAACCTAACAGGCATGTTCCCGCATATTTCTCTATAGTCTTCTCTTTGTGTCTATAACTGGTAGCAACATACCAACGTCTAATCAAGTCTTGTTAAATATATTATAACTTAAAAGAAATCAATATTTTATAAGCAAAAAAAAAAAAAAAAAAAAAAAAATCCACCCTTGCAAGCCAAATTGGGAGGGAAATTTCAACCTTAGTTATCCTCCATGGAACTGGGTAATGTTACTAAGCCACGGGACTACTGGCTCGAGGTTCTTAAAAATGTCTAAAATATTTGCTGTTGGAAATTAATGAGGAAACCAATGCTAAACTAGTAAAGTAAATACAATTCTGGGTGAACTTCGGAGATAAAACTTAACTACAGCATAACAAGGAATCAAAAAGTATAGGAGGGATCAAGAAAAGAGGTGGCCAAGAGGACACTTCTCTCATTTTATATGACAATCATGATTTGACACAGTATTGTCTTCCCTCTATAGATTAAACATGCCAAAAAAACGAGCAATGAAAAAACTAAGAGCAGCAGCTCTATCAATGGATTGCTCAACCGACTACTAGTTGAGTTGAAAGGAGAAGGAACAGATGCTGGACGTGTAAGATCTGTAACATTTTCCTTATTCTAAGTGTAGATGCAGCGACTAGGACGAACAATTCTATATCCCCCACTACTGCTTAGGATGAAGATATCCTTCCTGCTATCCTCACCAAAAGAAAATATGTACCCCAGTGTGGGAAGAGAACTTCCTGTTGCAACACTGCATTGGATAGGAGAGTCTTGAGCACAGCGAAAAGAATCTGAGTTCTAGTGAAGTTCCCACTATCTGTTGGGCTCTCTGTACCTACCCACATACCATTTGCAAACAAATCTACATAAAGGTACCTGTTTGCATGATATGGACAACGGAAAAATATACTACCATCAACATTAAGCACTTCCAACAGTGTTAAATTACTAAAGAAGAAAAAAAAAAAAAAAAGTGCCTTTTTTTACAGATATTGTCCAGAGTGAGACAAATACCTGCTAGGCACTAGCAAAGGGTCAACAACATCCCTAATCTCGCCGATTTCCACGGTTTCTTTGTGCGCCATTGAGGAATTAGAAACATTACTTGTGATAGAAATGCCATCAGCAGCAGCAGAAACATAGGATGATAAGGAGGCGAGTAGCAGAAAATTACCGGAATCCATGGTGGTTTCCATAAAGTCACCTCCATGCTCTTCTGAATGCGTCCTCTCGTTGTCACTAGACTGATGAGGTAGCTAACAGTGTAAAAAAAAAATGAGTTGGTATTAAAAAAAAATAAAAAAATAAAAAAGAAAAGAGGAAGAGGAGTTTAATGGTTAAGTATTTCCCTCACCGGGGGAGCTCCCAACATCGGGCCCAACAGTTTTCGCCTTATGGGCAATGGTTTTTCTCCTTTATGTCTTTGCCTCAAAATCTGGGCTCACGAAAGGATCAATCTCAACAATTGACACTGATGAAAGCCTAACAACCTCTACTGTTGGAGTTATGAAAGCAAGACTTGTGTCCCTAACTGGAGAATCATGCAGCACAATCACCGAAGACTTGGATTTATCTTTCTTATTGCCGCTAACATCATTCTCTTTCTTAGACCTTGTCCTCCTAGAAACGCTTCTAGCTGGAGGAGTTTCATTTCGAGCCCTCTTACTTGGTGTCTTATGCTCCTCTATTTCGGGTTCAGGGGCCTCCACTATCTTATTCTTTTTGCTCCATTCTTCTGGAACGTCTTCACCAGAGATGACCCAACCATCAAGGTCAGCGTGCCATTCAGCAAAACTTATTTTTTGCTTGGTTGCCCATGAACAAACAGCCCAAGTATTTGGAATCAAGCACTGGTTAGGAGGGATATCGTTCCTTGGAGGGCCAATTATTACCCTTTCACACTCTTGGCTAGCAACAAAATCAATAAAGGTGTTCATTACCTTCCGCCAATAGGTACACATATTTTGGGTAACATGACCTTCCGTCCGTCTACATGGGATTAACACATCCTGCTCCCTCTCACACCAATATTCCATGGACGAACCATAAAGTAAAGGCCTCATCGCCTCTTGAATTGCACACTTCATGTCATTAATTACAGGCACATCTTGGTCAAGCCCGAATTGGCATGACACTCTATGAGGATTGTATTTCACGAGGCTAAAACCTGAACTATTGAAGCAAGGGATCAACGATGGAGAAGTAATGAAAAAAAAATTCAAAACCTTCCTGCCATCCCCTAAGTTAAACTTTTGAGAATCAGGCCTAGCACACGGAAATGGGGATAGAGAAAAGAAACCGTCGGCATGATATGCATAAGGCCTCCAAATGAAATCAGAGGCAGTATCTAGAGAACCAATCACCTGCAAACCCCTTACCATAAAAGCCATCCACTTCATCAACAAAGGAAGGCCATGCTCAAACCCAAAAAATTTGTCTTCACCATCAGGATTTCCAATCAAAATCACCCTCTTAGTTTCACGGATGTCACTTACACTCTTCCCTACATTAAGGTAACTTCTTGAACGCTTCCAAGAAAAAGCTTGCAATATCACCATGTCTACCCCAAAATCAACAATATGGTATGGAGAACCAGCTAATTCATTATAATGAAGTTGGTCTAATTCTGAGTAAAGGCAACCAAAAAATAAAGCACCTAGCGATAAGGACATACCTTGGGAAAGTTTTATGGAAAGACAAAAAGTGAAGGGTTTAATGAACAGAAGAGGATCGCAGTTAAAAATGCATTTGCTCAACCAAATTGCTAAGAATGCAGCCCTCCTGATCACACGACTACCAGGCTTCTTAAATGCAAGAATCCATGAAGAAAACCTCACCATTTGACCGGTGGGCAATGCCGTACGCCCCCCAAATGCCTTATAGAGTCTCCCTTCGATTTTGGTCTCTTCTTCATCCAACTCTGTATGTTTTTAGACCCCTTAAAACACAAGTTGTTTAACCTATTTATTAGCCAAGTGATTACTTAGGTAAATTATTCAGATCTAGGTTAACACAATCAAATCATATCATGTAAGTAATGCGAAAATATAAAGAACACATGATATGATAACCTAAGAAAACCAACCGGTAAAAAAACTGGGGAGGATTTAACCTACTCTCCTCAAGGTAAAACAGATCCACTAAAAAAGAATTGAAATTTGTACAATAGACCACTAACATCCTATTGCTGCCTTAAGTAGAAAACTTACTACCACGACCACATGACAGCTCCCATTCCACGGACTACTTCTTTTCTAGATCCACTACAACCACAAGTACTCCCACGTATGACTTTCTTTAAGTT
Organism: Lithocarpus polystachyus; assembly: GCA_033629205.1. Classification (NCBI taxonomy): domain Eukaryota; kingdom Viridiplantae; phylum Streptophyta; class Magnoliopsida; order Fagales; family Fagaceae; genus Lithocarpus; species Lithocarpus polystachyus. The sequence goes on from CM066163.1 coordinate 83,999,243, forward strand.
CTTTATGCAGCAACTAACACGATCATTAAGCTCTTGACATGAATCTTGATCTTGATAACCCTAAGTGTGTATGAAGGTAAACACCTCTAGATCTCACAAGAACTTCAACACACAGCACATCAAAAGACCTCTAATATGTAGCTAGGGTTTTTCCTTTTATACTTGTAGTAAAACATAAAGGCCTACACGTCAAACCGGGCTTAGGCTGAGTTGGAAAATTCTGCAGAAAATTAATCTGCACGAGGTTTGATCGATCGAGCTTTGAAGATTTAGACCAATAAATCCTACAATCACTCGATTCCAACTTTTACAAATAAACACACTTTGAGCAGCCTAAATCTAGACTCTAAGTTTTGATCATGGTTTTCTAACGTATTACAAATTGAAGTTCTAATACATTTAGTTCCTAAAGTCTTAGAACCTAACAAACTCTAAATCCATTAGATCCAACCTCCCCATGCTTGGCAGTAGAAGTAACCTCTTAACATCTTCAAGGGTAACAGTGGTTTCACCCCAAGAGAAAAAGAAAGTGTGGGTTTCAAGGCTCCAGCAGCGAATCAAGTACTGGAGTGCAATGATGTCTCTAATACATGCCACCCTCGAGACATCAGTACTGCTTCAAAAATGTTGGCATCGCGAAGAGACTAACAAAATCCAACATCCTTAATTTCCTTATCAAGCCAATCAGACCAGCCATTGATCGATCCGCTGGGACACAAAAATTGCACCGATGAAGGCAAAAGCTCCTTCTGCTGGAGGCATAAATCCATAACCCCAGATGCCATCAGTACCCATGCAATCTTAGGATTGGGGGCTCACCTCTTATACTCCATTGAGGCGGAGCATCAGGTGTACCAGTTTCAGTCAAAATCGTAGGAAATAAAATGGAAGAGCAATACCAAGGGTCTTGCAATGGTGAGAGCGACTTCCTCGCAATTTCGACATCGATGACAATGGGTGCTTCCTCTTCTTCAGCCATGAACGCAACTTGATGATGAAAGCCTCTCAAACACAAATAAAAGGGAGAGAAAGGGAGCAACAAAGGAGGAACATAATATTTCCTTTTCTTTTTCTCACAAAAAAAAAAAAAAATGAAGAGAAGTTTATTTTCGTTCTTCCTCTCTGTTGCCGAAAATTAAGAAGGGAAGTTTTATCTCTCTTTCCCTTTTGGCGATGCCGAAAACCAGGAAGAAAAAGGTGAAACCCCTAGTTCTCTCTCTCTTTTATTTTTTTCCTCTTCTCCCTCTGTCTTTTTCTCGGCCTTGACAAAGAATAATGGGGGAAAGGGCAGAATTAACTCCTTTGGTTGCACTGAGAAATATGAAACCCAGCCTTGAAAATACATGCTAAAGGGCTACAGTTATTGCAGGTAGCAGTAACCACCCAAGTATCTGAGATGAGGTTTTACAAGGGTTCACGCATAACACCACAAATGGTCACTATTTTTCAATATATATGTGTGTGTGTGTGCACGCGCGCGCGTGTATATATATAGCAATGATAACAACAACAACAACAACAACAACAATAATAAAATAAAACGAAAACACTCGCACGTGTGATGCAAATATTTTTCTTTTCAAAAATATATAGTAAAAATCGGATCACACGTGACTCGGGGGGTTGAATGTTAGGGTATTTTGTTTTACACCTAATATTATTTAAATAACACCTATTTATTTTTCAAATGTCACAAACAAATTATCGGGCATACCTAAACATTTTTTTACTATTACTATGCTAGCCCGCAACCGTTTTTTTTTTTTTTTTTCATCACAAAACTGGGCTACAAATGTAAAACACTATAAGACCCAATATTTTTTATAAAGCCTAAATTATTTATTGAGAAAGTTAAAATCTCATTCTTTCTAAAGCCCAAGAATTTTCTTTTTTATGCTTACCAATATTTGGAAAAAGCCCATGATTCAAATTCATGGCAATACTATTTTATCAATGGGATTCAACCCCATAATCAAAGTCCATGATTCAAATTCATGGCAATATTATCTTATCAATGGGGTACACCAAAATCAAAGCTCACAATTCAAATTCATGGCAATACTATCTTATCAATGGAATTCAATCCTATAATCAAAGCCCATGATTTAAACCCATGGCTAATTATTTATCAAAAAGCCAAGTTTTCATTACCAACATCAAAGCCCAATTCTCGCTGGCAACATAAAAATAAAAAATAAAAACCCAATTTTCATTGGCAACATCAAAAGTCCAGTTCTCGCTAGCAACATCAGAAAAGCCCAATTTCCATTGGCAACATCAAAAACCCAGTTCTCACTAGCAATATCAAAAGCCCCGAGAATATTAACACTTGGCAAAAAATATCTTGTTTATTTCATTCAAAAGATAAACAATGTTTCTTAAACATTACTATGGCAAAAAACTATAGCAATCATTTTATAAAAGTTCAACAGAATGTTATCTTGAAAATTATGATATTCATCTCATATTATAAACCTATGAATGTATGGTCATCATTTACAATCACAACATCCATCTTCGGAGCTCATGGATGAACACAACCCAGCCCACATGAGCAAGCCCAATCAAAAGAACCCCAGCAAAAGGTAGAGGATTGAAAGTGGACAACCAACCCTTGTTCATCCTTGACCAAGGTACAACTAGAGGCCTCTACAAGAGAACCAAGTTTTTAAGGATGAACTAGGGGTTGTTCCATCAACTTTCTGTCACCCTTTACCTGGCATGAACAGTGCCCAAAGGTTGTGATATTAGCTGAAGTCTAATGAGTGATGGAACTTCATCATTTTCCTCAAGACTATACCTCTAGCGGAATGGGGGCTAAAACCAAGTTATTCAAATCTCAACAAATTGATGCTATAAATGTCAAAAACGTTCAAGGCATGGTTCATGTGACAAGCCCATGAATCCTAAAGGGAAAAAACTGGGAACATGTGGTTTGAAGGGCATAAAGGGATCTCCAGCAGAATCCCCTGAAGTGGACTTAGACTTTGACACCTAGCTTGGGATGTTGAATCCTAATTCTTTGGGTCCAAATTTGAGTTGCAGCACTAGGATTTGTTCTTGATACTTTCCTTAATCCTATTGGTTAAACTTAGCCCCAGAAATCTTGAAATTTAATGCAAAACACCCCAAAAACCCACCATGTGTCATATTAAACAAAGAAGCAAGGCAGCCCTAAAAACAAATCTCTTAATTCTGGCCAAAGGGATAAACACCCCAAAAACCCACCATGTGACATTCCTGATTCCTTGCCCCTGATCAGTCCTACGTTTTTTTTTTTTTTTTTGGATTCTTGTTAATTAATGCTTCCCTAAACTCTACTATAAAAATGTATGCACCCCAACCAACAAACGAACAGCTACTCCCTTTGAAACTCTTGATTTGTTTGCCATTTTGCTTGTGGTTTAGCTCTCCTCAAGCTCATAACTCATTCCCCTTAGCCCATACTCATCTAGCCTCAGACATTCGTTTCTTCTTTTGCACATCCACAGCTCATAAATGCTCCCTAATTAGTCACTAATAGTCCACTACTCACTAAAGCCTTTAGCTCAACATTAATTCCATCCCACTCACTCAAAACAGCCCACATTACCCCATTCATACCTTATGTACATATATTCTCCAAAATCTTAGTTTAATACTTGCTGTACTGAGCCGGGATCTCTCTCTCCCTTTCCACCATGCCAATTAACCCATTTCTTCTTCCCATGGAACCTTTAATTTTGACTTTTTGTTTTACTATTGAAGGGTATAATGTATTTGTAATAATGGAATTCTTCCCTCATATTGATGTAATGATGGCTGAAAGTGCAATGAATTCCCTTGACTGAGACACACAAGGACCCCCAGCAGTGAACAGTTTCCTCAATTTATTTAATCATTGACTGCTGGGCTCTAAATGTAATTTCACCCCTAGTACTGGAGAATTTATTTTTCTGGACTGTGTAATTTCACCCCTACCGTTGGAGAATTTATTTTTCCTGCATTATCAGGACAAGACCACTAACGCATTAATTAAGTATTGTGAAGTATTTTTATTAGGCTTTGTTGCGGTTTTGTCAAGTGGGGCCTTTATTTCTTGCTTGGATGGGCTTATCACCACACCGAAAGCCTTTGGACACCGTCTCAAGAGCCCATAGAAGTTTCGGTTTGGCTTCCCAATATTTTGTTCAGAGGCATTAATTTCCCCCTCAATAGTGGGTTATACAAACTGGAATTCAGAATGTGTTTGAATAGCTAGCCTGCATGGAGGCTGGCTCTAGACAGCGTAGAACAATTTCAAAACTACTGTGTGATCATCGGTTTAGGCCAAGAGAGGTATGTTGAAAAACCAATCGTTTATATTCTGCTGCAAGTCTCTATTTCTTATATTGGTATCAGAGCATTTATAGATTGTTCTCGATGTCATAGGCATATATGACTAGTTCTTAATACGTTTTACGCTTTCGAGATATGATATGAATTTCTATGCACCTCACATGGCCTTCAATGGCAAGTTTTGATTCTGAGTATTTCGTGCCTTGAAATTAATGTATGTTGTTTATATTACATGTATTAATATCTACCTTAGGTTTCGTAGTAAATCTCTAAGTGTGCCATGAGATATAGTTTAAAAAAACTTAGAAAACTGAAACTTTAAGGACAAAACTGCTCTTATATTATTTCTATTTGCAAAATATGATTTCATATTATGAATCTTCATGTTATAAGCTTTAAATCGGTATATGGTACGTAAAAAAATTAATTTGAAATGAAAAAGACATAAGCACTTGAAGTTTTTGTTTTAAACCCCTTTTTTTGCTAAAGAATTTTGAAGGCTGGAGGTTGAAGACAACCAATTCCAACAAATCCCACTCTCTCTAGCACAACGTACAACACATATCAACCTACATGAATGTGTGTTTATTAGAAAGCATTTAAAAATAAGATGGAGGGCCATAAGTTTTCTTGTGGCTTAAAAGTTTTTTTTATTTGTTTTGGAATTTCCATTAAACCTGTAGCATGACTCGTGAATGGTCTTTCTAGTTTAAATATCATGAAGATTCATTATTTTTAGATTTAAAGGGTTGTTGCAATTTACTAATGATGATGCGCCCTTTATTGGTGGTGTATATATTTTTAAAAAATGTTTATGATATGGAATTGATTGGTTTTTTTTTTTTTTAATTATGTAATTTTGTTATTATTTCTTAGTGAAATATGGTATTAAAAATATTTACACAACGTTAAATATTATAACACAACAAAGCAATAATTATTTCTTAGTGAAATAATGACATGCCTATATGATTTGTTCTCATGAATTTAAATTGTGATAGCATGTTTGGCTTAATAGTTAATTGATAAAATTGGTGAATTTTTTTTTTCAATACATATTTTTTGTAAATATGAAATATATAATAGTGGGAATATGGTTGAGTTGCCTTATCTCCCATACATAATTTTCCACGAATAGATTAAAATTAAGCTTAGCAATAAACACTAGTGGCGCAAGAGATGGTTAAGCTTAGTGAATTTTCGATCTTACGACATGTGTTGATTATCTAAATTTATTTTAGATTGAACATCAAAATTTTTGATATGTGTATGTAATGTCCCATTTGTGAAATTTTGTAGTGAAATGGCTTCCAAAGGTATAGTACGTTGCTGATCTCAATGAAGGAGAGAAACTAGATGGTGAAAATTACAATATTTGGCACCACAAAATCTAGTATATGCTGAATGAGCAAGAAGTCCTAGAGACTCTGACTTATTCGTTGAGTAAACCCGATGAGGGAAGCACTGAGCAACACCAACATGATCTTACTGCCTATGAAATTTGGCGCAAGAAAGATTTGTGTGCGCGCTTTACAATGTTAAGCAACATGCACAATGACTTTATTGGTGAATTTGAGCAGTATACAACTATGCAAGACATGTGGGAAGCTCTAAAGCTAAGATATGGAGGGACATCAGCCACTAGACTACGTGGCTTAACAATGAAATTTGATTCATATAAGATGCGCTCTGAACATACCATAAAGTAGCATCTTCGAGCGATGTCCTCCATGATTCAAGAGCTCAAATCAACTGGAAACAATCTTACTGACGAACAACAAGTCCAAGCAGTGATTTGTTCATTACCATGTTCATGGGAGACGATATGTCAAAACTTGACACATAATGAGAACATCAAAACATTTGATGATGTGGCTCGTCACTTGGAACTTGAAGCTGAGCGCCTTGAAGTAGCCAAGCCGATTAGTTCTGTGCACATGGCTGAGACCAGCTCGCATATGGCATCTAGGCCTAAACGCAAGCAACCAGATTATGCTCCTAGAAAAGAGAGACCTAATGGGCCACTGCCTAAGAAGGCTAAGTTTGTCAAGCGCAATATTGGAGGAAAGCGCGCGAAGAAGGACAAGTCTAAGTTGACTTGTTATAATTGCGGAAAGAAAGGAAATTTTGCTCGTGATTTCACTGAGCCAAAAAAAGCAACACCTAATCCTACATCTCACCATGTTTTTGTAACTAGTCATGTCTTTGTTGCTAATTCTGCTCCTATGTGGACTGTAGACTCAGAAGCAACAAAACATGTAGCGAGAGATAGAGTGGGATTTGTGGAGTACCATCAAATTCCTGTTGGGAGTAGAGACATCAAGGTGGGAAACGGAGCTAGCGTGGAGGTACTTAGAATTGGTACCTACAAGCTAGAGCTGCGAGGTGGTCGCACTCTGTTACTCCATGACGTATTGTATGCTCCAGAGATTTGGAGGAACTTACTTTCTGTAGTTACTTTGTTAAGCCTTGGTTTCCGGTTTATTTTTTAGAATAATTATGTTTTATTGCATTTGGGAACAATTTATTATGGCCGTGGTTTTATTTCAAATGGTTTTTTAATTTTGGATATTGAATATTATAAAAATGATAGTTTAGTTTTTTTGACTCCATCTGATAATACTTTTGATAATTCAATTATATGGCATGCTAGGCTTAGTCATATAGGGCAAGAGAGGATGACTAGGTTAGCTAGAGAAGGCCTTATGGGCAATCTCGCTAAGGTCACTTTGTCCACATGTGAACATTGTCTTGTGAGAAAGTCAAAAAGAAAACCGTTTGAAAAGCCACAAGGGCATCTTTTCCATTGCAACTAATCCACTATGATATTTATGGTCCAGTGAATGTGAGGGCAAGGCATGGAGGTTTCTACTTCATCACATTTATAGGTGACTATACACGTTACGGTCATGTCTATTTGATTTCTCATAAGTCTAAGGCTTTAGATTGCTTTAGATTGCTTTAGATGATACATGAGATTGGTTGAGAATCAATTAGACAAGAGCATTAAGGCTCTCAGAACTAATCATGGGCATGAGTATCTATCTGAGCAATTTATGGAGCTTTGTGATAAAAAGGGAATTGCAAGGTAGTTAATGATGCCCTATACACTGCAACAAAATGGTGTGGCGGAACCGAGAAATTGAACACTGCTAAAGATGGTTAGGTCAATGATGGCGTAAGCAAACCTACCGATTTCATATTGGGGGGATGCACTTTTGACTGCAGCCTATATACTTAACCGAGTGCCTTCTAAATCAATATCTTCCACACCTTGTGAACTATGGCCCGGTAAGAAACCTGACTTGAATAACTTGCAGCCATAGGGTTCAATAGGTTATGTTCACAATACTTCTCATAGATATAGGAAGTTAGGGCCTAGAGGAAAGAAGTGTATCTTTATCAAATATTCTGAGCATTCCAAAGGCTATGTGTTGATAAGTAACAACCAGATGGAAGTGTGACTGAATTGGAGTCACGTAATGTTGATTTCATTGAAAGTGAATTCTCTAACAAAGGTGATGTTAAAAAAAACTTGACTCTTTATGAAATGATGGATCAAGAGAGAGGCGTCCCGAGTAGACTAGTAGAAGACAAGGAAGAAATTCCTGAAACTCCTTGAGACAGTGGGAGTGACTCATAACCTAATGGGAGCACACCACTAGAAGTTGATCCACAACAACCTCAGCCATGTAGAAGCAACCGTGGTAATGCCTCGTCGTCGTTTTAAGATTGAAGGGGAAGCTTTCATGATTGCTTCACAAGATGATGATGAGCCAAAAACTGTGCAAGAGGCTCTCTCATCTTCTATTAGTGATGAGTGGATGAAAGCAATGAATAATGAAATGGAGTCTATGAGGACTAATCAGGTCTGGGATATGGTAGACCTACCGTCAGGGCAAAAAGCAATTGGGAACAAATGGGTTCTTAAAATCAAACGCAAGGAGGATGGATCAATAGAAAGGTATAAAGCTCGATTAATGGCAAAAGGATACACTAAAAAAAGAAGGTGTTGGCTATAAGGAAACCTTTTCTTCAATTGTGAGGTTTGCCTCTATTCGACTCATTCTGGCCATTATTGCAAACTTGAATTTGGAATTATACCAAATGGACGTTAAGACAGCTTTTCTCAATGGAGAACTAGATGAAGAAATCTATATGGATCAACCTATTGGCTTTGTGACCAAAGGTCAAGAGCATAAAGTGTACAAACTTAAGCAATCCATTTATGGTTTAAAGCAGTCATCTAAACAATGGTATCTGAGATTTCATCGAGTCATTCTATCGAATGGGTTTACGATGATCGAAGAAGATCATTGTGTCTACGTAAAACAATCCAAAGGAAGTTTCATTATTTTGTCAATGTATGTCGGTGACATATTATTAGCCGGTAATGACATAGAGATGATTATCGCCACAAAAGGGTGGTTGTCCTCTAACTTTGAGATGAAGGACATGGGTGAGGTAAATTATATTATAGGGGTTGAAATCCTTAGGGATCACTTAAAGAAACTTTTAGGTTTATCACAACAAACCTACATTAAGAAAGTTCTTGATCATTTCCAAATACATAATTGCAAACCCATAGATACTCTAATTACAAAAAAATGAGAGCTTAAGCCTTGATATTTATCCTAAGACTCAAGATGAAAAAGAAAAGATGGCTCGTGTTCCTTATGCTAACGCAGTTGGAAGCTTGATGTATGCAATGATGTGTACTCAACCTGATATATGTTATGTTGTTGGATTAGTCAGCAAATTTCAGTCTAATCTAGGACTTGCTCATTAGAAAGCTGTCAAAAGGATATTAAGGTATCTTAGAGGGACAGTGGACTACATCCTTTGTTATCAAGGTTCAGATTTGCATTTGCATATGATAGGCTATAGTGATGTTGATTGGGGTAGTGACCTAGATGAACGCAAATCTACATCTAGATATGCTTTCTTGCTAAATAATGGCGCCATCACTTAGAGTAGTAAGAAACAACCTTATATAGCATTATCAACTATGGAAGCTGAGTATGTAGCATTTCAGTAGCTGTTCAGGAAGCAATTTAGTTGAGAAGGTTTTTTCAGAATCTTGAGGTTGTTAAGGATTCCTCAGATCCCGTTATGGTACATTGTGATAGTATCATGGTAAGACCAAACACATTGATATACGATATCACTACATTCGAGACATGGTTACTCACAATGAAGTGGTTCTAAAACACATTTCTACAAGCCTCATGATTGCTGATCCACTAACAAAGCCTATAGGAAGGGATGTCTTTCATGCTCATATTAGGAGTTTAGAGCTACGTAGAATATGATGATATGTTGTTTCTTAGTTACCATTTATTGTACTCTTTTGGGATATTTTGTTTTAAATGCATATGATGTTATTCGGTTAATAATATGTATGTTTACACACACATATACCATATGATGAGTTTTGTGGTATGAAAGGTATGTCAGCAAGTTTAGGTCGGCTCACTCACATGAGCGATCGCCTCTGGCGCTTGAATAGTGAGCAAAGATGAGACATTATGCCATTTAATGCTTATGTAGCATATATAGATGGTTGACACAAATAGATGTCGCCTTAGTTGGAACTAAGATAAGGTCTATAATATATTTATCTTAATTAAACCATACATGGATAGCCCATGATCCATGTAGCCTGTGGTTAGCCAAATGCAAGACCTTATTTGATGCCTGAGGTGGCAAGCGAATAAATGACTCGAGTTAGGCACTTGAGTAGCGACTAGACTAAGATTTGTACGGTGTATTGAGTTAAGACATACGCTCTTACTTAAGAGAACTCCACCGTAGCATGTATTTCATACTACATGTGCTTGCTTGACCAAAAGTGGAGGTGAGAGAATAAATCCCTACTTCTTCACTTTGTGAGTCCCATGGATCTTTCATTAAGATCCTACTTATTCCCTTGTTACTTTTGACTATGTCATGAAGCTAAGGTTTTAATGTCTGTTACTTTGGCATGTTACCTATGGCCGTATTGGATTCGGTCTAAATGGACATTGCTGGGAAAGCGATTAGACCAAAGTTAAAGGACATGAGTGCAAAGGGAAAACTATTTTTTGTAACACATCCTTATATTTGTACTCACTGTCAACATGTTATAGTGCTTATGGTAGCGAAATAATTGTGAGTACATTTAGATAGCTATGATGGATCAAGCATAAATCTGAGTATTAAACTCTAGAGATGCTTGACTTGATGTGTTAATATATGTTTAGGGCATAACGAGACACTTTAGGGATGTTGCTATGCTGGTCTTAGTATAAGATTGAGTATAGTGCTCCCAAATATGATTTTTAGGTGTGCTCAGCAGTCGCACAACCTATTTGCTAGTATGAACGTACTGAGAAACACATTGAGAGATGGATAATAGGGTCATGCCCACAGTGGATGAGTGGGAGATGCTAGAAACTGAAAAAAATATGGACAGACACCCAAAGTGGGCATGTCCCTCTATATACCTCAGGATAATTGTAACATCCAGGAGTTATAGAGTATTAGTTTGGACCGTTACTCTACCCCACTAAGTCCATTATCTCACTCAATATTAATGGAGTAGTGTGTATATAAACACCAAGAGTAGTACCATTGTACAGTGAACGAATTTTGCATTTCTTATAGTGTTTACAAAGTATTGTGAGGCTCTTAAGTTGTGGATTATATTTGCATCACTCTAGTAGTGTGCAACACCATCGAGAAACGTTTTTGGTTCGTGAGTTATACAAATTGGAATTCAGAGTGTTTGAATAGCTGGTCTATATGGAGGCTGGCTCTAGACAATGTAAAACAATCTTAAAGCTCCTGTGTGATTATTGGTTTATTAGGCTAAGAGAGGTATGCCAAAAAACCGATTGTTTATATTCCGCTGCAAGCCTCTATTTCTTACAACAAGCCAATAAACACTCTTGTGAAACGACGAGTTAAGTTGTCAGAACATGACAACAAAAAGAAAGTAAATCCAACACTTTTTAAGGAGCCTGGTTGGAAGTTTAAGGTAATCAATATGCACAATAGGTTACGATACCATGCGAAAATATCTAAGAATTCTAGAGAGAATCTAAACTGAATTTCTATTATTGAAAATTTGAATTTTACAAACCAAGAATCAGATTGAGTTAGCCTCTGTTTTACATTACATACTAACAGAGTTGCTAACAGAAAATAAGAGGGCAATCTAACTAACAAACATTTTATACGACATAGTTCGGTTAAATTGAAACGGCTGAGTTTTGTTTCTGAAATTAACATCTCCAAAAACGATTGTATTTCTTCATTCTTCTTGAGCGTTGATACACTGACTTGAGGTCTCTAGCTCTACACGCGTTGATACACTGACGAAGATCTTACCAGCACCATTAATGTAGGGAATATTGGGTCATGGAGCTCATAGACATACCCCAAGGGTAGTTGGGGGGTTTTGAAAAGAAATGCATGGCCCTCATAAGCATTCCATCCATAGTTACCACCCTTAGTACGTGGCAATATATACACGTGCATAACCTACACATTATGTAGATTAATGGTTACTATACACGCGTGTTCACGATTCAGTTAAAAAAATGCGTAAGAGTTATTTCCCTATTATTTAAGCCTCAACCTTAAGATATAAGAACTGTGCGTGTGTCAACAGTGTGTGTGAGAGAGAGAGACAGAGTAGCCATTAACAAAACATTTACCTATTCCAAGCAACGCAATGTGGTAAAGAGGTCGGAGTGGGGCATCCGGTCCAGGAGAGATGGTGCCTATTGCTGTATTTCATGCACTAGGTGCCACCTCTCCTGCGACAGGAGCTCCATTATAACCTCATTTCTATTTTCCAGCTCACTTGGATCATCATCTTTGTGAATTTTGATACATGCACCTACTAATTAGAAGTTTAAGAGATTTGTGTCGAGGAAGAGATGACTCTAGCCGATCCTTTGCATTGCATATATAGCCTAGCTTGGGCCATCTCTCCTGCGACACAAATCCTTCAACTCCTTTTCCTTCCTTTGCCTCCTCTTTTCCATGCCTCACATTACGCCTCATAAACTTCATTTTATAGACCAAAATCTGGGATTTTTTTTGTCTCTTCATGTAATAATACAATGAAATTACTCAGACAGTGCAATGAAGTTGCTTACATTTTGGTCATTGGTCAAAGTTCAATGTCTTAATATTTTTCTACTTATATGAAACTTATTTCTTTTAGCTTTCTCTTTTCCATGACCCTCCTACCTGAAACTCCACGAAATCTACAGACCAAAATTAAGCCGCGGACTCTCTCTCTCTATCTTCATGGAATATTTCAAATGCAATAAAATGAAGTTGCTCACGTTTCGGGGGGGCTTTCGCCGTCAATGAATTGAGTGGGAACATTCAAACGCATGGTCAATGTTCAAAGTTACAATATTTCTACTTCAAAGTTCAAATAAGAAACTTGCAGGTAATTAAGTTCGCTTGCGGAGTAAGTTGGCAATGGAAAGTAGTTGATTAGGAAGAGACTGAGCAGAAACCTCGTTTCTCCATTGGTGACTGCTGAGTAATTAGGAACGGTCATAAGCATGGTCAATTCCTCGTTATATATGCCGCTTTCAAAGTCACCCTGATATATCTCTCTACCTAAAATTTCTATTTTTTTTTAATATTTAGTTCTTTTTTCTTTTCTTTTTTGGAGATAAAATATTTAATTCTTTCAAGTTCATTTGGTGCAAACCGCACGCGTCTTTCTTTTTTCTCTCTGTTTTTTTTTTTTTTTTTTTTTTTTTTTTTTTTTTTGTGGGGAGGGGGGGGGGGGGGTGTTAATTATAATGAAGTATTAATTCCTAGTGAAAAATAGAGCTTAGCTTGGTAGGCTTACAAAGAAATTATATACTATATAATAAAAGTTGGGCTTAGAAGCCGTAATTGCGCCAAGTGACTTCACCAAAATTTTAAAAAAAAAATTTAGATTTTCAAATATATATATATATATATATATATTTGTTCTTATCTTCTTCTCCTATAATTTCTAAGTTGATAAAAATATTAATTTAATTACAATCCAAACTCTCCATCTAATCCCTTGAATTATAAGAGTTTGAGTTTACGCTTAGTATTGATTTTACTTTTTAATGACACTTTTATGAAGATAGTTTGTTTGAGATTAAACTCTATTACCTAACATTTTAAACTATTGAAAATTTACAACATTATAAATTATTGGTACATTAATTTTTGGATAGATACAAATGTTTAATTGTTGATATCAATTTTTTTCCCTCTTCATCGGTATATGAATTATCTACATTATTTATTTTGCCAATACACATTTTTTTTTGTTATCAATTTTAATTTAAGTGCTAATTTATCTACTTTTAAAATTTTCAATCCACATACTTTAAAAAGTTTAAGTTTTACAAATTTCAGTTTTTTTTTTTCCCTGTGAGTTAAGATTTTTAGTTTTGTATTTATTTTACTTTTTAATGACACTCTTACGAAGAGTTTGTTTGTCCATTTGGTTACAAAGCATGTGAAGATCTCATATATAATAATCTCAAGTAACCTTACTCCATACATAAGATTAACACTTGAGCATGTTTGGATTAAGGGGGAAGAGAGGGGGAGCAGAGTAGAGTTTGTTAAAAATATGTCAATTTTACTCTACTCTACTCTACTCTACTTTTCCCTCTCCCTCAATCCAAACGGAGCATATTCTTTCTTTGTTTACATTATGCATTAGGAAAGTCAAAATAATGCTCATAAGCCTCAAATGCCATGTTTCATCTCCTCAAAATGCCCATTCCTTTTCAATTTTTTCCTTTCAAAATTAAAGTGTTCAAGTAATAGATTATACTACTAAATGCATATAGATAGTTAATTGTCATTAATTATTAATATAGTGACAATAGATAGTTAATGTAGATCAAACTCTTTTACCAATAATTTACTACAAATAACAATCTATTTTCTAAACTAGAAGAAATTAAAAATTCTACTTCAGCTAAAATTCTATTAGCAAAAGTTTCAAGTATAGAATTTAAAATAAATTTAATATTTATTTTGATTGTATATCATTATTTTATGTTTTAATATGTAAAATTTATATATTACACACCGTGCTCATAAAAATTGACTCAAATATATGTATTAATTATATGTCATAACATTAATAAGTTTTATAATATGACTAACTAATTATTAATAAAGTTTTGAATCGTTTAATTTATTTACATACATCTTTTTAAGTAAACTGTGCATCGCACGGGCTTTTAACTTGTACATATATATTTTTTTTATTTTTTCTAACTTATTGATGAAGTGTCAAATATATAATTTCTAGGAATGTACGTAGTAGATTTTCATGCATGTTTCGAACATGTCGTCATTCCATGACAATTTGTTAGCTATATTAAATTTTAATAATAATATGATTAATACTAATTTTTTTATATTATATATCGTGATTAGATAATTTTTCAATACCTTTGGATACACTTGCATGGTAGATTCAATACACTTGAAAGACGTGTCATATATAAGTTTAGAAGTCCTAAATTTCATCTAGCACACAACTAATTAATTCATTTAGTTTCCTCTTTACCATGACTTCCCTTTCTTGTAAACTCAACAATATTTGTAGAGTATAATTAATTAGTTGGACTCTTTCTCTCCATCTTCATGGGATTCTACAAATTACAAATTTAAAATGTTCTTCAAGAAAGGACTTCAAGCCTCCAGGTAGTAACGAATGACTTGTCATTGTTGGCTATCAAGATATCGCTTACATAGATAAACAAGGCCACAAACGATGAACCTTGAGTACAAGTAAACAATGGGTAATCACAACGAGACTGAGAAAAGCCATGTTGCTAATGGGAAATTTTAGACCCTAGTTGATAGAATTAACAAGTATTAAACTCAAGTTGTTAATTAAATTTATTATGAATAAAACTTGTTAAAGAAAACAAAAATCAATATCATGTCAAAATCATGCAGCGGAAAAGTAAATAAGACAAGATATGATGACCCAAGAAAACAAAAAAAACAGACTAGTTTCACAATAAAAAACTTGAGGGGGAAACCTTCCTAAAAAGCAATTCACTATAGTAAAGAGAAGCTTCAGATCTAGTACAAACCTTTGTCCCTAGATTCTACAATCCCCGTAGATGAACTTACAGCAGAAACCTTCTACCGCTTCAGAATCTCTGAACTCTTCAATATATGAACGACACCCTTTTGCACGGATTCCAGTATGTGACTAACCAAAGATACACAGCTTCCAGTATGTGATTAACTCACTAACTTGAAGAAGATGCTGGCTGCAAAGTTCTTCACTTCATCAACAATGAAGATCAAGAAGCACTTAGTTACAAAACTCTAAGTCGCAAAGACGCAGTAGCTTCTTTCAGAGAGAATAAGGCACTAGTCACCTTTTGCATGTGTTGTCCTTGTATTCTCTTATGTGATGGCCTTTAAAATAAGCCTTATATATGTTTAGGGTTGTGAGAAAAGAAACATTACACAAATACATAAGCATAGGCCTAAAATCAGATCTGAAAATCTAAATTTCGTAATTCTCGATAAATAGTATCTATCGAGCCTCGATAGACAGCTATCTGTTGAGCAGCTGTTGAACTTTAATGAATCAACATTATTTCACTTGTTTCTTGGACAGATTTGCATAGTTTCAATACTAGACTTTAACTCTTGTTCTTTGAAGTATTAAACACATCCTAGATCTACCCAATTACTAGTAAAGTGCGTTTTGTCAAAGGATAAGCCAATTACATCAAATATGTCCTTAACAATCTCCCCCTTTAGCAATCCGTGAAAATACCACAACAAACAAATGAACATATGAGAGAAGTCATAAATCACTCAACTCGTATTCACTTGTTGAATACAATAAAATCTATCCTAACACAAACTCTTGAAAAACTTTGCAAGAAGAGAATTTATGGATGGAAGACTTTGAAAACCTGTAATTCTGAAACATTTTAAACAAAACTAATCACGGCATCTTAGTGTGAAATAGAAATAAAATATTGCATACAATAAAGAAACATGTGTATAAAGAAAGCAAAGAATTAACACATGTAGAGATAGGTGAAGAAGACATACATTATCATATATATATATATATATATATATATATCAAAGATAAGCATAATGTATGTAAACATGGTCACAAGATCAGTGTACAAGAAAAAGGTAAACACTCCCCTTAACAAGATGAAACACAACTCCCCCTTACAAAGGTATGTATTTCTCCCCTTAACATGTAGAATCTTAAAAAGAAACCACATATTCTCCATAATTTCTCCCCATTTTTGTCATGATTGACAAAGGGTACAAGAAGTTAGAAAGCTTCACCCGAGAAATATAAAGATGATCAAAGATTATTAAGGTGGTACAAAGAATCCATATAAATGCATGAATGTGATGAAACAAGATGCTATGGATGACAAGATAAAACAAAGATGCAAAACATGTGAGAAACAATGCATGCACGAGGATTTTGATGGATCGAGAGGTGTCAAGCAGCTATTGAGCAAAAGCCAACCTCGATGGATCGAAAAACTATCGAGCATATAGAAACTTCCTCGATGGATCGAGAATCTATCAAAAAGCTATCGAGACTGCGATAAAGAAAACACAAAAAGGCTCGATAGATAGCCTATTTGTCGAGAGGTATTGAGAAACTGTCGAGATTGCTTAAAACAGTTTTTCAAAGAAAGAGAAAAATACAGACATGAATGCAATCAAACATGCTACTTAATCAAAAATCCAATCAACATTTTAAGCTCATAAATCCAAAAAAAAAAACACACACACACACACACACTATAAACAAGTCTAACAAATTTTATATTTCAAAAATAAGTTAAGACAATTTAGTGAGTATACATTAACACATGTATTTAGTGTGATGGCCAAATCATATTGTATCTGCCCATGTATCAAGAGTAGCAAAGAATATTGCGTGTTGTGTGTGAAAAACATCGCAAAATTGCATGAGTGCTAACATGTTATGACGATTTGAGATATGAGAAAATCACTTTAACTCACACACAATTATAACTGTTTGATGGAGACTATCACCTTCGAGGTACATCCTATAACTTCCACATCTCCTAGAATGCACGCTTGCAATCACATCTATAGCATATTTATTCTTTTTTCTTTTTATTTTTCTTTGCATATTTTCTTTTAAGCAAACCATGCATGAGCATATAAGAGAGAGAAAAGAAATACACAATTATGTTAAGCATATGACATTGCACTTTTTCTATGCCAAAGCATCCAGATGTCATTTTATGATTGGCAAACAACAGTGATGAGATAATTATTCATGCATTTCTCTTAAGATTTTCTAGACCTTCCCATCAAAAAGAGTGATATAAGTGTTAAGTATAAGAGGTTACTTAACTTTACTCATCACAAACATGAGCCACAAAACTCACTTACTTAGTTGTGCATATAACAGCTCATCTAAGCTATAAAAGATACAAATTTTAGAAAATTTTGTTTCAATGGCCATCCATGATACACAAGTACCATTGTATACAAACACACTGTTTTTGTATTTTTTTGGTTTTCGCTTTTTTTATTTTTATTTAAAAAAAAACAAAATAAAAACTACACAACCAAAAAAAAAAAAAAAAAAACAAACAACATGAAAGCATGAATGAAAGATGCATATATATGAAAACATGATTCCAAAAGCAAATAAGACGTCAAGCATAGAGAGTCCCACTACAAAAAAAATGCCTATTAGCGACCAAGAATTTTTGACGAACCCAAAAAGCTCTCTCAAAAAATCTTATTTGTGACGACAAAATAAAGCCCTTGCAAATACTTAGTAAAATTTGAAATATTTGCGATGTGTTATAACCGTCACAAATATTAAAATTTTGGAGGAAAATTTTCCCTCCATATTATTTGCGAGGGACAATTAAAAATCTCTCGCAAAAAGTGTATTATTTGTGACTGTTAAAAAAAACCGTCACTAATACTAAATTATTTGCAAGGGCTAGGATCGACCTTCACAAATAATCATTAAAATGTTAAAAATTTTGGAGGGAAATGTTCGCACCAAATTATTTTCGAGGGACAACAAAAATTCATTGCAAAAAGTTTATTTTTTGTGTGGGTTAAAAATATGCTCTTATTAATACTAAATTATTTGTGAGAGCCACCATTGACCTTCGCAAAAAATCAATAAAATATTCATTTTTTTTTTTTGGAGATAAAAGTTATTATAAAATTCAAAGAAAAATAAGAAGAAACACATAAACATATAGACCTTTGTATTCTTTAGATGAACATTTTGTTTACAGTCTAAAAAAAACCTTTTATATACATATTATATAAGAAAGGTCCGTCCTTGTTTTCTAAACAATTGTACCCATAAAAAAATGATAGCAGTTTCAACTTCAAAATGGTAGCATAAAATTCAAAAATTTCAGCCTTTTGTACTCTCTCTCTCTCTCTCTCTCTCAAAAGTGAATAAAAATTTATTCCCATTAAAATAATGCATAAAAGATGAGTTCATAGATCAAATAGTAAATTAAATCCAATTGGCATGAAAATTGGCATATATGTTAAAAACATATAGAATATGTAATCCAATGGTTGGATTTTCAAATTATGAATTCAATAATAAGTTATTGGGTGATGTAACATTTTTTAGAGTTACAACACGTGTAACTTGAACCCAACTCTATATTTCTTAGTTCGATGTGAATTTTGAAAAATTTACCGTTAGATTACATTATCTTCATATATTTTTCATGCTTATAAAATTTCAAGGTAATCAAAATAATAATTGTCATGTCATTAATCATTTGTTTAAATTCAAGTTTTTGTAGTTTAAAATAATGCATAAAAAATGAGTTTATATTTCAAGTGGTAAATTACATCCGATTGGCATGAAAATTGGCATGCATGTTAATAACATATAAAGCATGTAATACAACGGTTGGATTTTCAAAACATGAATTCAATAATAAGTTATTGGGTGGTGTAACATTTTTTAAAATTATGTTAGGTGTAACTTGAACCCAACCTTATATTTCTTAATTCAATGTGAATTTTGACAAATCTACCGTTAGATTACATTATCTTTCTATATTTTTCATGTTTACAAAATTTCAAGCTGATCAAAGATCAATAGTTATGTCATCAATCAATTGTCTAGATTTAAGTTTTAATGGTTTAAAATAATGCATATAAGATGAGTTTACAAATCAAATGGTAAATTACATCCGATTGGCATGAAAATTGGCATGCATATTAAGACCATATAGAACATGTAATTTAATGGTTGGATTTTCAAAATATAAATTCAATAATAAGTTATTGGGTGGTGTAACATTTTTTGGAATTACATCAGGTGTAACTTGAACCCAACCTTATATTTGTTTTTGATGTACCCAACCTTATATTTCTTAATTCCATGTGAATTTTGACAAATCTACTATTAGATTACATTATCTTCGAATATTATTCATGCTTGCAAAATTTCAAAGTGATCAAATATCAATAGTGACGTCATCAATTAATTGTCTAGATTTAAGTTTTAGTAATTTAAAATAATGCATAAAAGATGAGTTTATCGATCAACTGGTAAATTAGATCCGATTGGCATGAAAATTGGCATGCATATTAAGAACATATAAAGCATGTAATCCCATGGTTGGATTTTCAAAATATGAATTCAATATTAAGTTATTGGGTAGTGTAACATTTTTTAAAGTTATGGCAGGTGTAACTCGAACCCAACTCTATATTTCTTAATTCGATGTGAATTTTGACAAATTTACCGTTAGATTACATTATCTTCACATATTTTTCATGCTTACAAAATTTCAAGGTGATCAAATATCAATAGTGATGTCATCAATCAATTGTCTAGATTCAAGTTTTAGTAGTTTAAAATAATGCATAAAAGATGAGTTTATAGATCAAATGGTAAATTACATTGGCATGCATGTTAAGATCATATAGAGCTTGTAATCCAAAGGTTGGATTTTCAAAAATATGAATTCAGTAATAAGTTATTAGGTAGTGTAACATTTTTTAGAGTTACAGTAGGTGTAACTCGAATCCAACCCTATATTTATTGATTCGATGTGAATTTTGACAAATTTACTGTTAGATTACACTATCTTCATATATTTTTCATGCTTATAAAATTTTAAGGTGATCAAATATTAATTGTCATGTCATCAATTAATTGTTTAAATTCAAGTTTTGTAATTTAAAATAATGCATAAAAGATGAGTTTATATATCAATTAGTAAATTACATCCGATTAGCATGAAAATTGGCATGCATGTTAAGAACATATAAAGCATGTAATCCCACGGTTGGATTTTTAAAATATGAATTCAATAATAAGTTATTGAGTGGTGTAACATTTTTTAGAGTTACGATAGGTGTAACTCGAACCCAACCCTATATTTATTAATTCAATGTGAATTTTAACAAATTTACTGTTAGATTACATTATCTTCATATATTTTTCATGCTTATAAAATTTCAAGTGATCAAATATTAATTGTCACGTCATCAATTAATTGTTTAAATTCAAGTTTTTGTAATTTAAAATAATGCATAAAAGATGAGTTTATAGATTAAGTGATAAATTACATCCGATTGGCATGAATATTGGCATGCATGTTAAGAACATATAAAGCATGTAATCCAACAGTTGGATTTTCAAAATATAAATTCAATAATAAGTTATTGGGTGGTGTAACATTTTTTAGAATTACGTTAAGTGTAACTTGAACCCAACCCTATATTTCTTAATTTGATGTGAATTTTGACAAATCTACCGTTAGATTACATTATCTTCGTATATTTTTTATGTTTACAAATTTCAAGGTGATCAAATATCAATAGTGATGTCGTCAATCAATTATCTAGATTCAAGTTTTAGTAGTTTAAAATAATGCATAAAAGATGAGTTTATAGATCAAATGGTAAATTACATTGGCATGCATGTTAAGATCATATAGAACTTGTAATCCAAAGGTTGAATTTTCAAAAATATGAATTCAGTAATAAGTTATTGGGTAGTGTGACATTTTTTAAAGTTACGTCAGGTGTAACTCGAACCCAACCCTATATTTCTTAATCTGATGTGAATTTTGACAAATCTACCGTTAAATTACATTATCTTCATATATTTTTTATGCTTACAAAATTTCAAGGTGATCAAATATCAATAGTGATGTCATCAATCAATTATCTCGATTCTTTTTAGTAGTTTAAAATAATGCATAAAAAATAAGTTTATAGATCAAATGGTAAATTACATTCGATTGGCAGAAAATTGGCATGCATGTTAAGACCATATAGAGCTTGTAATCCAACGGTTGGATTTTCATTAATATGAATTCAATAATAAGTTATTAGGTAATATAACATTTTTTAGAGTTACGTCAGGCGTATCTCGTACTCAACCCTATATTTCTTAATCTGATGTGAATTTTGATAAATCTACCGTTAGATTACGGTATCTTCATATGTTTTTCATGCTTACAAAATTCAAGGTGATCAAAGATTAATAGCCATGTCATCAATTAATTGTTTAAATTCAAGTTTTAGTGGTTTAAAATAATGCATAAAAGATGAGTTTATAGATCAACTGATAAATTACATCCGATTGGCGTGAAAATTGGCATGCATGTTAAGACCATATTGAACATGTAATCCAACGGTTGGATTTTTAAAATATAAATTCAATAATAAGTTATTAGATAGTGTAACAATTTTAAGAGTTACGTCAAGTGTAACTTGAACCTAACCCTATATTTCTTTATTCGATGTAAATTTTAATAAATTTACCATTAGATTACATTATCTTCATATATGTTTTTTTGCTTACAAAATTTTAAGGTGATCAAAAATTAATAGGTATATCATCAATTAATTGTCTAAATTCAAGTTTTTAGAGTTTAAAATAACGCATAAAAAATGAGTTTAAAGATCGAATCGTAAATTACATCCGATTGTCATGAAAATTGGCATGCATGTTAAGAACATATAGAACATGTAATCTAACGGTTGGATTTGCAAAATATGAATTCAATAATAAGTTATTAGGTGTTGTAACATTTTTTTGAGTTACATCAAGTGTAACTTGAACCTAACCCTATATTTCTTAATTCGATGTAAATTTTGACAAGTCTAGGTGTATGATGAATATTATACATTTGTGAGTGAATTTTTTTTATCACTCTTTAGCTTTTTTGTAATTCAAAAAATATAATAATCTCAAATTATAATAGATGCAATTTCTTAACTTTTACTCTAACGTACTAGTACAGAGATAATGACGTTTTATAGAAGTGCCACAATAGAATCATTAGAAACGTCGCAACAGTCCAAAGGGCAGTTTTTTTTTTTTTTTTTTTTTTGAAACTGGAATCTACTTTCATTTAAAATAAAGAAGCATCAAAGTTTACAGAATCAACCACAAATGGTGGAACATCTTCCATCCAAAATAGATCCGAAATAACATGTTGGGCGTATCTAGCTAGCACATGTGCGACCCTATTACCATTTTTCTTAGTGCAGCTCACAGAAATCCACTCCAATGCTCCCATTAAATGTCGAATGTCACCAATAACATGCCCCAGTGCTGACTGATTTTCCTTGACTGAAATAATACTCCTCATAGCATTGACACTATCACCTTCCACTATCAGAACCGTGAAGCCAGTGTCTATTGCAAACTCCATCGCCTTACGACATGCGAGCAATTCTGCCTCTTCACTGCACTGGACTGCCGGACCGTCCAAAGGGCAGTTGGAAACCGCTGCAATAATATTAAATTTCAGCAAATTTTTTTTTATTTTTTTATTTTGCAATTTCCCGCATAGAATTTCGTTTTTCCCACCCACTTAAAATTTTTTCAGCACTCCGTCAAAACCTCACTCACTCCCTCACAACAAAACCCTCTCTTTTTCCTTTTTCCTTTCTCCTTCTCTCTCTCTCTCTCTCTCTCTCACGGCCCAGCCACCGTCACCGCTGCCCAGCCCAGCCAACGTCGCCACCCCATCTCCCTCTGCCGCCGCCTCACTCCCTCCCTCACGATCGTTCCCTTCTCTCTCTCACGATCTCCTTCACCCCGATCTGCCCTCCTCTCTTTTTCCCTTAGCTTTTCCCTCACTGTAAGTTTTGATTTTTGTGAAATTTGGGTTTGGAATTGGTGAAAACCCCAACTTGTGACTAGGTTTTAGGGTTTTATCTTTGCTTTTATAATCTTTTGTCTCTTTAATTCAACAATATGAATCAGCATTAAAAAAATAGATGAAATTCACGAAAATGTATGATTGAAGTGTAGAATATATATAGTGCTTTTATTGGATTATCTATACCTTCCGTTTGGTAGCTGAAAAAATTTGGAAAGAAAAGTCCCTATATCATTTTTTTAAATGGAGTTTTGTTTCCTGAAAGTGAAGATTTCACCAATTGTTTGTGTTAGATAAAGTCATTTTACTTTGGTAATGTGTGTTACTGATTCTGAGGTCTTTGAAATATTGCTTCAGAACAAATCGAGGAAAATACCAATGTGATAGATGAGAATAGTTTGTCAAGTGGAATCCAAGAAACTACTCCAGACCAGGGCCACACCCTTCCGATATTGCAAAAAATAATTGATTTGAGCATCAAAGTTCGGGTAAATTTTGGGTATATAGCCTCATTCGTCACTTAGTTGATGGGTAGACTCAGCATAGAAAGTTGATAGAGATTTTGATTCATTATTATTTTTCTATGTTGTTTTCCTACTATGACAAACTCAGTCAAGTCGACTGCACATTAGGGCCTAGTAAAGTTTGATGTTTTTTTTTTTTGGTTCCCTTATAACATTAACTTCCGTTCTGCATGTGTCAGAATTTGAAGAAAGAGCACACTGTCCTATCTGATCAAGTGAAGCAAACTACAGATTCCTTCCCTGGCCCTGAAGTTGTGAACACTCTTCAGCTTCTCAGTGAGTGTCCAACGCTGATTTGTGAAATCTTATCCCCCTTTCAATTTAATGGTAATTTATTTTGTTGTTTTTTGCGGTACATTAGATACTCAACATGAACTTCTAAAGAAGAAGTGCCTTCAAGAGTCATCTGAACGTAAGAGGCTTTAGAGCATGTGCATCAGATCATGTAAAATCTTGTAAAATAGAAAAAGGTGGTATTTTTACACATTCTGAACCAAAAAACCCTCTACATCAGTCCGTGCAAAGATGTGCATTTTTGCACATTTGCTACAGTAACCGTGCATATATGCACGGTTACTGTAGCAAATGTGCAAAGATGTGCGCCCCTATTTATTTTTTTAATGTTTTCTTCGTTTGGTATAAAAGCCTCACTTGGACACTCTTTTTCTCTCTCCTCACTCTGAGCCAACGGGAACGCCTCTCTGCGCCTCTCTCCCCTCTTCATTCGAAGCTCTTCCTTTCTTCTTCTCACTTCGTCCCCTCATATCAGCTCTTGCTTCTTCATCAGCATCGAAAACTATGTGATAATTTTGGGGGTTTTGCAGCCCCGAAAATTATCTGACTCTATAAACCTTCCCAAGCCCACTTCGTCGTCCATCATTTCAAATGGGAGCCCCCAAACCTGAACCCAAAATGGAGAGTGTGAGAAATCGATATTGGATGCCATAAGGGTGGATCAATTTGGAGCTATCTCTATCAGGCTTTGGGGCAATTTTCTCTAAAAAGGTATGATTTTTTTTCATTCAGATTTTAAGGTTTTTTTTTTTTTTTTTTTTTTTTTGGTTTCAAGCAAGATTCTTGAGAGTTTCTCTAAATTAATTTTTTTCAGGGTTTGTTGTTTCAAATTTTTTCTGGTTTGGGTTTTTTTTTTAGGGATTTTTCGGAACACGCCCAAATGCCTATTTCTCCCCTGTTTTCGGGCTGCTTGAACAGGGTATATATGTTCTTGAGGAAACTTAGAAGTAGATGTAATTTGTGTATGCATTATTTGATGGTGGGTTTGTGCATTGAGGAATTTTTTTTTCTATGACAGATCGTTGTTGGTTTTCAGATTTTTAGAGTTAATATGAACTTTGAGGTTCTTCCAATTTTCATGAACATTGCCAACACGTCTGGGTTTTTTTTTTTTTTTTTTTTTTTTGGTTTTATTAATAAATTGCTAATTAAATTTGCAAGTTTTTTTTTAATCAGTAGCCTGTCACTGAAACTTACGCATTATGTATGAATGTATGTCCAATTATATATAGGAATCATTGCTCATTTGTTTACTAAAAGCTTTAATTTTGTTGTATTGAAAATTTTTAATACTGATGCTTTCGCTAGCTTATTGGCCAATTTAGGATCTATACAGGCAATCCTAAGTAATCTATTTCTTAATGTTGTTGCCAGGTACTAGTATTAACTATTAAAATTTGTTCAATGTTAATTTGGGATTATAGGAATCATTACTTGTTAGTCAGAACAGGGTTTGCAATTTAGGTTTTAGTTTCTTATAGAAATTCTTGATCTCATTCAAATTGGTCATATTGTATACATGTTGCTGATCTGGAACAACATCTCTGATCATGAATTATAAAATGCTTGTAGATCATATTAGTTATTGCCAATATAGGTTGTACTTGAACTTAAAATAGTGTGATAATTAGATCAGCCGGTGATAATTAGGTTGTACTTGAACTTAAAATATATGATAATTAGATCATATTAGTTACTGCTTTGGTATTGCTTATTAGTGCTGTTTTTGAATTACTTTGGTATTTGTTAGGTGATGGATTCACAAAATCCCTTCTTCCTTGACATTTTACAAGACAAGGAACAAGGTTTTGAGTCTTTGGATAGTAGTATTTTGATGTCCACTTCGCATTTAGATGCGAATGACCATCAATCTCCACCTGAAGTTGAAATGGGACAATCTACACCCCCCATTGCAAAAAAATCAACTACTAAGAGAAGTCAACGGGGACACAACTTCACCGTAGATGAAGACATTAAACTAGTGTCGGCGTGGCTCAATGTTAGCTTAGATGTCGTGACATCGACGGACCAAAAACTCACAACATTTTGGGATAGAATTTGGTCCACCTTTCACAATGACAAGAAATTTAACCGCTCTAGGGATTCTTTAAATAGTCGGTGGTCGACAATTCAAAAGGATACCAACAAGTTTTGTGGATGCTTGGCTCAAATTGAGAACCGAAATGAAAGTGGTAAAACTGAGCATGACAAGGTATTTTGTTTTTAATATGTATTGTACATCAATATGTATTGTACATCTAATATGTATTGTACATCAATGCACTCAACATCTAATATGTATTGTACATCAATGCACTTTTAGTTTTATGATTCTCATTATTTTTAATTTTTTACTTTTGTAGATTGAAGATGCAAAAACTATGTATAAAAGTAATAACAAAAATGCATTTCAATTAGAACATTGTTGGAGAATTTTGAGGAATGAAGCTAAGTGGTTGATTCAAAGAGAGAATTTGAAAGTTCGCACTAGACAGCCAGCCACACAATCTTGTAGTACTTTTGCAAGCTCAATAAATCTAGAAGAAGATAATGATGAGACGAACTCCGGCAAAACCTTGGAGAGACCCATAGGCAAGAAGGCCGAAAAGGAGAAATTACAGAAAAGAAAGAATTGTGATGACGTGGTTCTAATACTTTCCTCCCAATTGGACGAAATCAAGGAAGAAAAGCGGAGATTGCATGAGGAGAAAAAAGAAAGTATGCGCATTGCATTAGAAGAACGAAGAGAGTTCATGCGTATTGCATCCGAAGAACGAAGAGAGTTGATTCGTATCAAGAAAGAGAAGAATGAAGTAGAAAAGAGGAAAGCGGAAGATGAAATTATGATGAAAGATACAAGAACCATGGATCCTGAGCAAAAAGAATATATTCGTCTACGTCGTTTGGAAATCTTGGAGAGGTTAAGGTCTAAATTTCCATCATAATTTGAATATTACTATTGACAATGTCTAATCAAGTAATTTTTTGTATAAAGCAAAGATACTAGCACATAATTTTTTGTAGTATTTACTTGTGTAAGGAACATGATTATTCTATCTCTAATCATGTTAGATATTCTTTTGTGGTCTTCTCTAAATTTTGTATTGTGCATGGACAATAGCACTTGATGGTATTAAAGCCACGTTCTTGTGATTATTTTGTAGCAAGAACTTCTAGCAAGAACTTTATTTTGTATAGGAAATATCTCTTTTGTTTCTCCATGGAATTAAAGCCACGTTCTTGTGATTATTTTGTAGCAAGAACTTTATTTTGTACAGGGAATATCTCTTTTGTTTCTCCATGGAATTAAAGCCATGTTCTTGTGATTATTTTGTACAGGAAATATCTCTTTTGTTTCTCCATGGAATTAAAGCCATGTTTTTGTGATTATTTTGTAGCAAGAACTTCTAGCAAGAATTTTATTTTGTACAGGAAATATCTCTTTTGTTTCTCCATGGAATTAAAGCCAAGTTCTTGCGATTATTTTGTACAGGGAATATCTCTTTTGTTTCTCCATGGAATTAAAGCCATGTTCTTGTGATTATTTTGTACAGGAAATATCTCTTTTGTTTCTCCATGGAATTAAAGCCATGTTCTTGTGATTATTTTGTAGCAAGAACTTCTAGCAAGAACTTCTAGCAAGAACTTGTACAGGAAATATCTCTTTTGTTTCTCCATGGAATTAAAGCCATGTTCTTGTGATTATTTTGTAGCAAGAACTTCTAGCAAGAGCTTTATTTTGTAGCAAGAATTATTAGGTTTGAATTTACCATTGGATTTAAAGTTAAAAAAATATGACCTTTAGATTTGAATTTCTCAATTATGACCGGTGGATATAAATTTCAAAATTATAATTGTTGGGTCAAAATTTTTTTTAAAAAAATGAAAGTTACGTTTGAATTTATCTTTTGAATTTCAAAATTTTGACTGGTGGATATAAATTTCAAAATTATGACCGTTGGGTTACTTCACACCAATCAGACGGCGGTCATCGGATCCACTATTCCGACGATTCGGTCACCGATTCTAGTAGTATGGTGGGCGGCGAGACCAATCCGGTGGCATTCGTCGAAGCCACTATTCAACGGTACGGTGGGCGGCGGAATGTCGGAGCCACTATTCGGCGGTACGGTGGGCGGCGGATCGTCGGAGCCACTATTCGGCGATACGGTGGGCGACGAGACCAATCCGGTGGCGTTCATCGGAGCCACTATTCGGCGGTACGGTGGGCGGCGAGACCAATCCGACAGTGTTCGCCGGAGCCACTATTTTGGCGGTTCCGCCATCGGACCTCCACCACAAGCAGCTCCATTGGCCAAGCCACCGGTGTTGGTAGTTTACTTAAAATATAAGTTTAAATTATAAAAGTATGACCATTAGAGAAAATAATAAAAAATTGATGAAGAATGAATATTTTATTAAAAAGTCTTGTAAAATAGATAAACTGATGTGTGTGTTTTGTAAAAGTGATGGTGTAAAATAGAAAAAAGTAGGTTTTCTGTGCAAAATAGACGGAATCTTTTGCACGAGCTGATGCAAATGCTCTTACAATGAAGTGATTGAGCTGAAAGGCAATATTAGGGTCTTCTGCAGATGTAGACCTTTAAACCAAAATGAAATTACAAATGGGTCTACTACTATAGTTGATTTCGACTCATCTCAAGATAATGAGCTACAGGACATTTGCTCTGACTCTTCCAAAAAGGAATTTAAGTGAGGCGTAGTGCCCCATGTGTTTACGGGGCATATTATTCCCTGGCAGCAAATGCATGGTCTTACTAATGCTGTCATGAGATTGTTTACACATTTTTATATTCACTTTATCAATAAATTTTATTGTTTATCCTAAAAAAAAAGTGCATTTTAGGAGTTGAACAAATTAGCAAAGCAGGAATAGCAAATTTATTAGTTTGTAGATTTTATAGTACTACAATTGTTCCTTTTCCATTTGCAGGGTCCTGAAAATTGTTGACAGCTTGCAATATAGCTATACATGCATAATTGTTTTGCTGTTGACTTCTTTATGGACTTAAGTTTTATAAGTCATTGAAAAACCTTTGTACATGGTTAGATCATCAACTTTCCGAATTCAAAGAGATATAAACTTGTCAGAATGCTCAAAAGGTTTAGTACCAGAGCTTAAGCTTCAGGTACATAGATATTATGTTACATTTCATCGACTTGTGAACTGGGTTTGTTTATGAGGTATAAATTTAAAGAGATATAAATTCTAAAATTTCTCACACTTACCATCAGTTTATGAGGTATTTTCCTTTCTCTCATTATTGTATTCTGCATTTTCATTTAATATTCTTGTGTAAGGTTTTGGATCATTTTGGCTAGCTAGAGTGAGTATATATATTTTTTTCAGTTATCACTCTTTGTTCAACCCTAAAATCTCTTACACTTACTGCTTGTTGATGAGGTATCTCTCTCACAAACATGCATATTCTACATTTTTTGTTCACTTTTTACAATTTTTTTAAGAAAAGAAAAATATTCTCTCCCTTAATTTGTTATTATTTTTATAAAAGCTAATATTTTAGTGTATGAATTATGTTTAATGTTTTGTTTTGTTTTGTTTTGTTTTTTTTTTTTAAGGATGATACTAGTAGAGATGAAGAGGACAACTCAATCAATAACACGAGGGAGGTTGAAAACAGCTTGGAGGGTAACTCAGAGGAAGACTAGTATAGATCTTGTCATAATTCTAGTTTTTTAAGTTTAAAACAAGGTTTAATTTTAGGATTTCTTTGTATACTTTATATTTTGAAGTTTGAACTTATATGAATTTTTATCTTTCAATTGATCAATTTTTAGTAATTATTGGACTATCGTAACATGATAGTTAAAAAAATTATATAAATTATTATCACCAATGACATAAAAATTTGGTCATAAATAATTTTATAATGATGACAAAGTCCCTCGCAATTTATAGAATAGCGATGCCACTTAACCCCTTGCAAAAACATTTTAAGCGACAGCTTAATTTCATCACTATTATTCCTAACTAATTGTAAGGGGTTAAAAGCCCTCACAAATAAATTTTAGTGACGACATTATTTTTCATTAACGACGACTACTCCCTCTCGCTAAAAGTAAGTGGTCGACTTTTCTCATCATTTGGTAATATATTTGCGAAGGCGGATTTGTTTAGTAACGACAGTAAATTGCCCTTGTAAATTATCTATTTGCAAAGGCATAGTCGTAAAATCTCTTTTAGCAACAAGAGCAAATACGACGGCCTTTGAGGGCCACATGCCCTCGCTAATAGCCTTTTGCGACGTTATTTGAATTTTTGCGAGGGCATTTTACCCTCAGTAGTAAACTCCTCTCTTGTAGTGTTACTTTAGATAGAAAATATTAAAGTAGAGGACAAACAGAAAAGACAATTAAGTCTTAGGCTCCTTTCTCACCCACACAGCACGAGTCTTTGGTCGTAAAGATAAAAAGGCACGTGTCCTAGTATGTCTACTAAAGGACATAGAAAAATTAAAATTCTCCTGAAATTGAGTTAAAAAGCTCAAAACTTTTAATAATTCTAAAAAAAAAAGGTATAGGTCCTTGAGAGGAAATCTGTAACCGTTTGGACACTTGCTTTTGAGGATACAACTTAAAGCAATTAGGACAAATGTGTCCAAGAATACCACAATGATGACAAACATGAGGTCTAACAAAGGATTTAGAATTATCCAAATCGGTTTTGGATTTCATACCTTTATCACCTTTCTCAGATTGGGGCACAAGGACAGTTCTTAATCCAAAAACCGTGGAAAAGGAAGAGCCGGAGGAAACAGCTTATCCTAAGCCAGTCTTATCAGAGCTAAGCTTTTGAGCATTCAATACCTCATCAAGCTTTGCACTAGACATCCTCTCTATTTGAGTTCTAGCTTGACTAAGCTTAACCTCAAGATTCTTGACCTTCTCTTCTAAATGAGGTGTTCTCCACAACAAGAGTCTCAACTAATCTTGTAGTCTCATCTAATTTTGACTAACAATTCAACTTTTTTAAATTTTTACCTCATTAAGCTCTTTTCTACAAAGATGAGAAGTCTTTTCAGATTTTATGAATTCAGTGCGTAGCTTATCATAGGCTTCCTAAAAGGTCAACTTCTTGGGTACTTTATCACCAGAAGAATCCTCACTGTCACTAGCACTCTCCATAATCACCTTATCGATTAAGGCAGCAAAAGCTATAAAGTGGCCACATTCATCCACAAACTCATCAGAAGAGTCATCCTTAGTATCACTCTAGGTAGCAACCAACCCTTAATCTTTTAACTTCTTGGTCTTTTCCTTCATAAGGTAGTTTGAGCACTATATCCTCATATGACCAAAACCATTGCACTAATGGCATTGGATGAGAAGTTTCTCATTCTTGCCGTTCCTTGAGAATTTAGATTTCCAAGAAGGTTTACCCTTATCTTTTTTTCTAAATTGAAGAAGCTTGATAATCTTATCAGCTATGAAGGTTAAGTCCTCATCCTCATCCTCATCCTCATCCTTATCTTCATCTTCATCTTTAGAGTCATCACTCTATTCCTTTATACCCTTAAGAGCCAAGTTTTTACTCTTTCCACCTTTTCCCATTGAGCCTAATCCCATCTCATAGGTTTGAAGGTTCCCTTCAAGCTTAGTTAAAGGAAGTTGATCCATGTCTTTCACTTCTTCAATGATAGTGATCTTGACATGGAATCTTTCAAGAAGAGACCTAAGGATTTTCCTAACAATTTGGGGTTCCGCAATAGATTCTCCAAGATTGAAGGCAGAATTCACAATATCCTTGAATTTAGTATAGAACTCATCAAAGGTCTCATCCTCCTCCATTCTTATTTCTTCAAAACTACTAGTGAGTGTTTGAAACTTCAATGTCTTTACTGCCTTGGTACCTTCATATGTGGTCTCAAAAATGATCCATGCTTCCTTGGCAACTTCAGTGGATGATATTCTATTGAATTCATCATTGGTAAACAAAGTATTCAAGGCCCTACTGTTGAAATTTTCCGCTTTGATTGTTTCTTCATCCCAATCTATCGACGCTTCTTTTGACTTAATCCAACCAACTTCAACAGTTTGCCATACCTGTTCACCTAGAGCCTACAAAAAAAATTTTATACGAACATTCCAGTACGCATAATTAGTGTCATCAAATAAAGGAGGAATCAAAAGA
Organism: Lithocarpus polystachyus; assembly: GCA_033629205.1. Classification (NCBI taxonomy): domain Eukaryota; kingdom Viridiplantae; phylum Streptophyta; class Magnoliopsida; order Fagales; family Fagaceae; genus Lithocarpus; species Lithocarpus polystachyus. The sequence goes on from CM066163.1 coordinate 84,031,741, forward strand.
GATTGTCCACGATCCATGATAGCGGGGGTCAAGGATCACACTTAGGAAATTAATCCAATCAGAGTTTACCAGCTTTGATACCACTTGATGGAAAATTTTAGACCCCAGTTGATAGAATTAACAAGTTTTAAACCCAAATTGTTAATTAGATTTATTATGAATAAAACTTGTTAAATAAAAAAAACATCAATATCATGTCAAAATCATGCAGCGGAAAAGTAAATAAGATAAGATATAATGACGCAGGAAAACTAATGAAACAAACTAGTTTCACAGTAAAAAACCTAGGGGGAAACCTTTCCGAAAAGCAATTCACTATAGTAAAGAGAAGTTTTAGATCAAGTACAAAACCTTTGCCCCCAAGACTCTACAATCCTCGTAGATGAACTTATAGTAGAAACCTTCTACTGCTTTAGAACCTCTGAACTCTTCAATATATGAACGACACCCTTTTGCACAGATCCTAATACGTGACTAACCAATGATGCATGGCTCCAAGTACATGACTAACTCACTAACTTGAAGAAGATGTTGGCTGCAAAGTTCCTCACTTCATCAACAATGAAGATTAAGAAGCACTTGGTTATAAAACCCTAAGACGCAAAGACACAGTAGCTTCTTTCAGAGAGAATAAGGCACCGATCACCTTTTGCATGTGCTCTCCTTGTATTCTCTTATGTGACAACCTTTAAAATAAGTTTTATATATGTATAGGGTTGTGAGAGAAGAAACCCTACACAAATACATAAGCATGGGCCAAAAATTAGATTTGAAAATCTGAATTTTGTAATTCTCGATAGATACCTCGATGGATAGTATCTGTCAGGCCTCGATAGATAGCTATCTATTGAGCAGTTGTTGAGCTTTAATGAATCAACACTTCTTCACTTGTTTTTTGGACAGATTTGCGTGGCTTCAATACTAGACTTAAACTCTTATTCTTTGAAGTATTAAACACATCCTATGTAACACCCCAGCCCAAATCAAAAAAAAAAAAGAAAAAAAAAGATGGAAGTCAAATTTCTTTTAAGGAGCCACACGTGTGACCCACCTACCCCTTATTTCCTCCCCACACATTCATAAATATCTCCCTCCTTCTTTGACTGGCCATCACTCCTTTCCACCATATATTTTTTTTTTCACACAATACAAACACTTCTCTCTCAAACTCCCTCACTCTCCCACCGGCACCTTCACTTCTCATCACCTCCACCATCTTTTTCCGACAAGATCACCAAAAAGCTCCATAGGAAAATGGTAAGGCTCACTCACCTCTACTATTTAAAGTAAAATTTCTAATCTTTTTATGGGTTTATATGCTTTTGCTTGAGGTTATGTTTATCTAAGCTTTAATAATAACACCCATGTGATTTATGAGCACTAGAAATGATATTTATGTGTTTTTATGTATGGGTTTTGGTCTTGGTGGATGTATTTGATGAGTGGGTTTATGATTTTTGCAATGGTGGCTAGTTAAGTGGTGAAGATTTTGGAGTTTTTGCTTTCTAATGTGAAATAGTTGATGAATCTAATTTTGATTTTGTATTTGGAGCTAGTGGAGGATTTACATTTGGGTTTTGTAGTGGTGGGTATTGTTATATATGTTGTTGTTTTGTGTGTCTCTTGAAAATGACATGTATATTGAGGAAGAAATTTATAAAGTGTTAGGATCTCTTATGGTAAAGGTGAAGCTTGGAATGATATGATGATAAGTTGGAGTCAATGCCTTGTAATGAAATTGTTGAGAAACTTTGGAAGTGTAATACATTATTTGTGAGGTTAAATGATAGGCTTGCCTAATTAATTTCTTAGTTAGCAATTTCTAATAGGTAGCTAGATACAATTTCAAGCTTTATGCTTATTTTGATAAGTTTGCTTGGTATTGTTTAGGTTCTAGCTAATTTCTTTTGGAGTTTCGAAAATTAGGCTTTTTGCGGGTTGTGAGGTAAGTAACTTTTTAATGGGATTTTAGAAAATAACCATGTTGCATAAACATTGTTTTTGGGGTCAAACACATTTTGGGAAATTAATGGTGGAACTATGTTTTTTCTAAAAAGTGTTATGTTGTGAAACTACTATATATGATTATATATGAAAGTGCATATTCTTATTGCATATGGGGAATTGCATGATTTGTTAGCATGGAAAAGACTAGCGTCTTGATTAAATTCTTGAGAATGAATTTTATGGATTTATTGCATTATTTTCAAAATATAAAGATGCTTTATCTTGACCTATGTTATTTGGGAAGTTAATAAAAAATCATTTTGACAAGAAATGAGTTGAGGGCTTTGAGAACCTTGTGAATATCTTGGGCATTCAAATATTTTATGAAACTACTTGGAAGTGAATTATGTATTTTGAATTAAAGGTAATTTGTGAGCTCTTTATGTTCTACCCATGTGCTATGACATGTGAATATCCGGTGATTACCTAGCTAGATATTATAGTCTGTGTAACATTGGTATCTTTGCACCCATCTATGTGATGATTATTAAGTTCCGTCTTTGTGACAGCGATGAGTTCCGTCTTTGTGACGGCATGGAAGTATCAATCATGACCCATTTGAAAATTGCTAAGATAATTCTTTACTTAATTTGTGAAAGGTACACTTGATTTTGAATTCTTTTTCACATTCTTTACACGTTATGTGACAATCATATTTTAATAGAGAGCATTGTCGTCCCTCTTTACACCAACTCTTAGCTATAGATTACAAGAAGCAAACAAAGTTGTAAGAAAAACTCAAAGCAATAGCTCTATTAAAGGATTAGTCAAAAATACCCCTAGAATAAATTGAATTGAAACTAGATGGAACAAATGTACGTTGTTGCAGTAACTTTGACAAACAACTTTATATGCCCCATTGCTGCTATGATGATACAATTGTTTCCGCCAATCCTCACCCAAAAAAAGAATATGTACACCCCATAGGGGGAGAGAGCTTCTTGCTTCAACACTGCATTGGATAGGAAAGTCTTGAGCACTACTAGTAGGAATTTGAGCACTATTGAAGTTACCAACACATCTCTCTTGGGCTTTTTGTACCTACCCACATAGCACCAGAATACAATCTTCGTAAAGGTACCTGTACGCCTATGACATTGATAATGGCAAAATACATTGGCATCAAATGTGATTTTGGATTTGCTTTCAGCTGATATTTTGAAAGTGGGTAACACTAGTTGAGTTGTATTTTTCATAAAGTGAAGCTTTAAAACAAAATGCTTAAACCACTGTCATCTTTACTATAAAATGCTTACAAATTAAGACTTTAGTAAAAGCTAGTAGATTCCATACATGCACCATTTTTATATCAGTGGTTGCATCCTAGGAGCTAATAGGCTTATCCCAAGAGAAGTTGGGGGGTTTGAAAAGAACTGGACCCTCATAAGAATACCATCCATAGTTGCCACAGACATATATCTATCTCTTTTTATATGACTCCAACTCATATATGCATAACCTAAACATTATTTAAGCCTCAAGGCCCTCCAAGAATGAAGCCAGAGCCTTGAGTTAAGGGAGGCGGTTTTACTATTGGCTATGTGCAGTGATTTCAACCTTTGACTCTATTACTATTTAGCTGTTGAGTTTTTTTTTTTTTTTTTTTTTTGGTTATGGTAAGAACAAAATTATTTTTGTTTAGAATTTTTTAAATAACAGGGTTTTTTTATTTTAAATAAAATTGGTTAATTGAGCTTAATTTTTTTTTAATGTTTACTATTAGTAATTTTTGTTGAGCTATTTTTTTAGGGCTTGTATATTTTGTTTTAGATTTTAGATGTATAAATTTTTTTATAATCACTAAGATGAGGAAAATATTAGCGCTACAAACTTTTTTTTATAAATTATTGACGTAATAAGTGATTATTAGTAAGTAAAAAAATGATATCAGTCGTAGGTCCATATGCAAACTAATAAGAATTTGCTACCAAAACAGTTTGTAAAAATGTTGTAAAAAAGTTTGTGAGTATAACATTATTCTTAAAAGAATCAATAATATTATTTAAGGGAAAAAATGTAATTTTATAGAACAAAATTGCTGAAATTAGTACACACACATATATAATATTAATATTTTTCAAAAAAAAAAAATCTAGAGGGGGCCATTGCCCCCCCTCCCAGTCCAAAGCTAGCTACGTCCCTGAGTCCCTCAACCTTAAGATATAAAAACCATGTATCTCTCACTCTACATGTGTATATGAGAGAGAGAAAGAGAGAGAGAGAGAGAGATCAGACATAAACAAAATAACAGTGTTTATTTATACACACTTCAGAGCAATTTTTGTGAGTGTCTAAAAGTGTGTGCAACAATGTGTATGAAACAATAATTTCCCAAAACGTCCACTCCAATCAGCACGGCATAGTAGAGGTTAAAGTGGGGCATCCGGTCGAGGAGAAATGGTGCCTATTGTTGTAGTAATTCAAGCACTAGGTGCCACCTCTCCTGCGACAGGAGCTCCATTGCAACCTCATATCTCTTTCCCAGCTCACTGGATCATCATCTTAATTTGCGTATACATGTACTTACTAGAATTTAAAGGGATTCATGTCACAGAAGGATGGCCCTAGCTGAGCTTTTGCTTGTATAACCTAGCATGGGCCATCTCTCAGGAAACACTCAACCTAGCATGGGCCATCTCTCCATGCCTCTCCTCATACCTTATAACATTCATTTTATAGACCAAAATCTGGGCTCTTTCTCTGTCCCTTCATGTAATAATATATACAATGAAATTACTCCTATATTGCAATGAAGTTGCTTACATTTTGGACAAAGTTCAAAGTCTTAAAATTTTTCTACTTCACATTTGAAACTTGATGATAATTCTTTTAGCTTCCTCTTTACGATAACTCTCCTAATACCTTGTAAACCCCCGAAATCCATAGACCAAAACTATCTATTTTCATGAAATATTAAAAAGAAATTGCTAGTGCAATGCAATGAAGATTACAGGGGCTTTTGCCGTCAATGAATTGGGTGGGAACAGTCATAAAGCATGGTCAATATTCATTGTTATACAATTTCTACTTCAAATACGAATTTTACTGGTAATTAAGTTTGATTTATTGAGTAAGTTGGCGTTGGAGACTAGTTGATTTGGAGGAGACCGTGGAACTCGATGCTTTCTGTAAGGTTGAATTTTATCAACCATTTTGTTGGCTTTATTCTGTGCCAATTTGCTTGTATTTTCAACATTTAAAAACCCTGTATTTAGGTGGGAATCATGTAAGGGTAGTGTGTGAGAGAGTGTGAAGAATTGCTCAAGAATGTGCTGCAGAACAGGGACTCGCGACTGGACCTCGCTGGTGTCTTGCGACTGGCAAGCCGCCAGATGCTGCACACGAGAGAAGCATGCAGAGGAGAACTCGGGACTGAATCTCGCGGGTGGCTCGCGACTGGAAAGGCTCCAGAATCTGAACCGTCATGCCAGCTGTCGCACTATAGGACAAAAATTCTAGTCTGGCCTCTCAGTTTGTTCGCGGCTTGAACTCGCGACTCAGTCAAGCCGCCAGCCAACTCTGTTTTGTAAAATCTGTCTCTTCGCATTCCAAACACTCACTAGTATATATACCCCTTATACCCACGAAATGTAGAGAACTTCCAGAGAGAATTTTGAAAGAGAAACCCTAGAGAAAAACAAGATTGACTCATCCACAATCTTTACCTTGTCTCTCTTCAAATTCCTCTACTCTCTTCCTCTCCATTGTAGATCCTTGAAAGGTTCATTGCCCAAATCCTTTTCTCACCATACCCATATCTATGAGAAGGCTCTTTGGTACTTTGGGAAGCAGTTAGGAAGAATCCAATTCATATTGATAGATGTTATGGACTAGTAGCGGGATCTGGGAAGCTAAAGAAGAAATAGGTTCGGCGTAACCTCGTTGGAGCAAGAAGCTTGGAGGGCTTAGGTACCTGGGTAGATTAGGCTTGGAGGGTTTATTGCTGTCCTTGTATCCCAACTGCATTCTTTAGTGGATCATTTGACCGCTTGGAGGGCGTCGGAGAGGTTTTTCGCCCAAGGCTTCGGTTTCCTCTTCGATAACACGTCTTGTGTTGTCCTTGTGTTTGCATTTCTCTTCCCTTTATCTTTGTCATTTAATTTCTGTTATAAATGTAATTTTATTTGACTTAAATTGTTTATCAATTCTGTTTTAAGCTTTAGTTCATTTTCCGCACGTTTATCGTTTGATATAAAGCTTGAATTGATAATTTGTAATTTGGGGGTCTAAACGTTCATAGTGTTTTATACGCTATTTGAACTTTCACTTTCAGTTTGGCCGTAACGTTCTCTTCGTCTTCTTCTTTATTATATTTTTTATTGGTGACTTGTTGAGTAATCAGGGACGGTCATAACTATAAGCGTGTTCTATTCCTCGTTATGCCTGCTTATTTTGAAGCCATTCTAATCTTGCTACCTGAAATTTCTAGTTCTAAAAAACACATATTTAGCTCTTTCATGTCCATTGGGTGCATATTATTATACTTCCACTTTTTCTTTTTTCTCGTTTATTAATGTTAATGATGTATTAATTCCTGGGATGACTAAGAAAAATATAGCTAATTATAATTAGCGTGGTAGGACCATTAGGAAATATATATATATATATATATATATGGGGATTTTAACTTATTGATGAAGTGTCCTCGTAGGTATATGGAGTATATTCATGACATTAATATGTTGGCAATATTAATTTCTTAACATAAAATTATAATTTGATTAACTGATTTTTTATATTATTTTATATATGCTAATAATATATTTTTTAAAATTATATATCGCAATTAGATAATTATTATGTTGTATATGATTTTTTTTTTTATAGGACACGTCGTATACGATTATGTGTGTATCATAGAAATTATATCAAATTGTGGTATCAATATGTAACAACCAACAATTCATAGACGTACCAATTCATAAACGTGTGAATTTATTTTAGGCCTACGAAAATTTATAAGATTTTTCCAGATCTTGTTCAGCTTAACAATTTAAAGGTATAACCTTTTAGTTGATATCTTGAGAGAATAGGCCTACAAAGCAGGTCCATTTTTTTTTATTAGAAAAAAAAATGGTCTTTCTGGCTCCTTTCTCTCCGTTCCTTTTATTTGATCATATATATTATGACAACAAAAACATCACTTATAACTGTGATAATTTTTTTTAATGCTGTAAGTTCGTTTAGACCCCTGTAAACTAGATTGTTTAACCTAATTAATTAACCAAGTGAATACTTAGGTTTATTATTCAGATCTAGGTTAAAACAATAACAATCATATCAAGTAAAGCAGCGGAAAAATAAAGAACACAAAGATATGATGACCCAGGAAAACCAAACCGGTAAAAAACCTGGGGAGGATTTAACCTAGCTATCCTCAAGGTAAAATAGCAAATCCACTAGAAAGAATTGAAGTTTACACAATAAGACTTAGACCACTAACATCCTATTGCTACCCAAGTGTAGGAAACTTACTACCACGACCCCATGATAGCTCCGAGACCACGGACTCCTTCTTTCTTTAATCTTTGCAAAACACAAACACCACCGTTTGTGACTTTGAGACTCCACTCAAAGGTTTAGCAACACAAACTCTCCTGTTTGTGACTCCAAGACCACCCTTGAAGGTTTAGATCATCAGCATCTTTGATGACTAGAGAAGGCAGCAACTTCAACAATACCGGATCTTGAGATTCTTCAAGGAACAACACCAGTAGAAGTAATAAGAGAGGTTTTAGGAGCAAAACCCTAAATACAAAAGAGGCACACTCTTCTCTCTCTAAAAAGCCTTATATAAAACGTGCTTAGGGTTTTCTTTATATAGTGGGAGAAGTAGATCTGAAACCCTAATCCTTAATGGGCTAGAACTGCTGTTTGGCCCAACTTAAAATTCTGCAGATACGATTCTCGATCGATCGAGCCTGTTTTTCGATCGATCGAAACAGGTAGATTCTGAAATCTTCTTTCTGCAGCTTAAATGTTCTTGTGTGCTCACGATTTGCCAATTGTTCTAAGCTCTTAGAACCTAACAATCTCCCCCTTTGGCAATTCGTGACAAAACTTTCATACAAAATGAAATGTTAAAATACAAGAACAACCCAATACAATAAAATGCCCAATTACATCACAAATCCCAATCTAAGACTCTTAACCTAGAAGTTGCCAAGAAGAGGTAGAAGGTCTTGATCAGAATGCACCTGTCTTTCCTGAAACACTCAACAAACACATCACCGCATGTGTGGAAAGAAAGACATATAAACAATAATATGAAACAGAATATAAAAACAAAAATAAATTCTAACTCTCCCCCTAAGTTAGATACATCAAAAATTTTTTATATTCTCCCCCTAAACAAGACAAACAGGATTCCCACATTTCATCTATTTCTCCCCCTTTTTGTCACGTATTGACAAAAATAACTCAAACAAAAAGTAAAGTGACAGTAAACATGAGAGAAAAAAGAGAATTAAGGGAACATAAAATAGTTTAGTTCTATAGAAAAAAGAGATAACTCCCCCTATAAAGAGCAACAACTCTCCCTATGAACAACAAAGGTTAAAAAAAACTTTTCTCCCCCTATAAAAATAGGAAAAACAAAACAAGTTTTGGGAAAAACATTTTTGGGGAAAATTTAGGAGGTGGGAATAAATAAAAACATACAAACCAAAAAAAATGAGTTGAGGATACGCATGAAGAAAAATATTCTCTCTTTCAATAAATGCAAACTTGACACTATGTGACCCATAAACAGTTGCATGAGTAGAGAAAATATTTGCACATTATTATCCATCATATCTCTAAAGAAAAATATTTTCTGCATTTCACACATCAAGAAAAATAGCATATACTAAAATGTACAAAAGACTCAAAAATGAATCAATCAAATTTTAATTCAAGTTGAGTACCCAATTTAGCAAAGTGTATGCATGTTATGTGTGAAAACAATGAGAGATATGACTGCAAAACTGCAAAATGGACATAGAAAAACAATGCAACTCATGTGAATCCTAACCATAAATGATTCAAAAAAAAAAAAAAAAATTTGGTCAAAACTCTAAAAACTGAAAATTTTTCAGTTTCGATCGATCGAGCATCGATCGAATACCAATCGAGTCAGACAGAATCAAACCAAAAATTTTAATCGCAATTTCGATCGGTCGAGAAACAGCTTCGATCGGTCGAAATTCTGGAAAACTCAAATTTTTGAAAAACAGAGCAATTTAATGCAGAAACTTCTCAAAGCACAATATTTCATGAAAGAAATGCATGAGTATGAGACTAAAAGTTTTTCAAAAACACATGAATATAGCCCAGATCTTTCAAAATTAAGATTTTCAATCAATTTGTCCTTAAAAACTCAAATTTTGCATAAAATTCAAGGAACATATAATCTTAGATGGCCAAAACAAATTCACACACAATATCATGTACTAAGATTAGCAAAGAGTAACTTGTGTAGTGTGTGCAACTAGTAAAAGCTTGAGAGACATGTGAGGTGATATGTGAATAGTAATCAATCACAAAGTCTACAAAATTCATCACATAAATTTGAAAGAGACTATCACCTAAAGAGTTACATCATATAACTCTCACATCTCCTAGAATAAAAGCTTGCAACCATGTAAGTTTCTTGATTTGCCTCATTTATTCAATTTAATTGATTAGAAACTTAATAAAAGCCGGGATAATGTACACACCAATTTTATGAATTGTGAAATTATTATAGCCCAATAATGTACACACCAATTTTAATAGAGGCTACACCTTATGTTCTTTTTGTGCATGTGCTACACTTTCTCGAGCACAAAATCTTACGATATGCACTAAGGTGTTCATGATTGGCTAGTAAACAGTGGTGAGATGGTTATTTATGCCTTTCTCATTAAGTTCAAGTCTGACAGACAAAGGCATGTGACTTCAAGATCAAGACAAAGTGATCAAAAACTATAAACATCTTCCCACACAACATGCACTACAAAGCTTAAACTAGTAAAGTGCAATAAAATAAGTTCATCCAAGCTAAACAAAGTACATAAACATGTTATGTAAAGATAAATATGGCCAACCTTAATTATAAATCCAAGATATATAATACAAAACACACAAAAAATCTTTTTGGTTTAAAAAAATTTTATGACCAAAAGCAAAAAGCACACATTATTCTACATGAATAAAAATGCAAATGCAATGCATGACAGTGCTTAACTAAGCTATAGAGGGTACACAAACAAGAAATATCAATTTCTTAATTAATCCTTGAGTACATGTACAAACTAGTACATACTCACACAAAATCAGAAAAAGCTTAGCACTTATATAACACATACTATTCAAGTTTCTCCACAATGTCAAGCATGTTCTAAATCAAGAGAGATATCATAATCCATGTAATCCTCAAGAAAAATAAAACTAGACACAAAATAAAATATTTTTGTCTTTTTGAAATTTTTCAATGTTTTTTGATTTTTTTTTTAAACAAAAAGCAACCTAAAAAACAAAACAACCAAAAACAGAAACAAAACATGTCCACAAATAATTGAAAGAATTAAATCAGGGACAAGTAAACAACACTCACCTTAAAGAATCCTTTCTCACCCATATAGCACGAGTCTTCGGCTTTGTAGGTGAAAATCCATGTGAAGCAGAGTGTATTTGAGAGATTACACCAATCTTCTGAGAAAGACTGAAATCCTGCAAATTCCTTTCACAAGCCAACAAGCTTAAATTTTTCAAAAGCATATTAAACAATTTATTTGGACTCATGGCAGGAAAAATATCATCACATGTCCTAGATTGAAATACAGAATGCTTAAATTTCAATTTATGACAATTAGGACGAATGTGACCGGAGACACCACAAAAGTGACAAACAGGAACAAATTTAGGAACATTAGTATTCCTAACAGCAAATCTAGTCTCAGATTTTGGTTTTTGCCTCAACAAAGAACAATTTGGTCTAATATGACCAATAACACCACAAAGGTGACAGGTAGGCACAAAAACAGATTTCTTATGCTCTTTAACAGTAGGTTTAGACTTAGGTTTAGAAACTTCAGCGTCTCTATCAGAACTTTTACCTTTGTCTAACCTAGCAAAATAAGCATTTTCTTTATTATTCCTCTTGAAAGGAGGGATATAAACATTTTCAGCTTTAGGCTTAAGAGAAACAGAAACACTTCTGTTAACAACAGCAGGCTTGGTATTAGTCAAATTTTCAATTTGAGCTTTAGATTCAACTAACTCTTGTTCCAAGCTTTTCATCTTCTCATCTTGAGAGGAAATTTGATTTCTCAAAAATTCATTCTTTTTATTAGATTCATCTAATCTAACAATCAATTCCTCTTTTTCAAGATTAGCCAATTTTAACTCTTCTTTGAATTTTTTAGCAATTCTCATAGTTTTCAATAATTCCTTACGAAGAGTTTCACAGGCATCAAAAAGATCAACAGAAACAACAGTGTCCTTCTTATTCAAATCATCACAATCAAAAATAGTAAGACACTTAAAATTATCCATGATAACAGGGATCAAGGATCAACTCTTAGATCAAAGGATCTACAACAGAAGAGCTACCCGCTCTGATACCACTTGTAAGTTCGTTTAGACCCCTGTAAACTAGATTGTTTAACCTAATTAATTAACCAAGTGAATACTTAGGTTTATTATTCAGATCTAGGTTAAAGCAATAACAATCATATCAAGTAAAGCAGCGGAAAAATAAAGAACACAAAGATATGATGACCCAGGAAAACCAAACCGGTAAAAAACCTGGGGAGGATTTAACCTAGCTATCCTCAAGGTAAAATAGCAAATCCACTAGAAAGAATTGAAGTTTATACAATAAGACTTAGACCACTAACATCCTATTGCTACCCAAGTGTAGGAAACTTACTACCACGACCCCATGATAGCTCCGAGACCACGGACTCCTTCTTTCTTTAATCTTTGCAAAACACAAACACCACCGTTTGTGACTTTGAGACTCCACTCAAAGGTTTAGCAACACAAACTCTCCTGTTTGTGACTCCAAGACCACCCTTGAAGGTTTAGATCATCAGCACATTTGATGACTAGAGAAGGCAGCAACTTCAACAATACCGGATCTTGAGATTCTTCAAGAAACAACACCGGTAGAAGTAATGAGAGAGGTTTTAGGAGCAAAACCCTAAACACAAAAGATGCACACTCTTCTCTCTCTAAAAAGCCTTATAGAAAACGTGCTTGGGGTTTTCTTTACATAATGGGAGAAGTAGATCTGAAACCCTAATCCTTAATGGGCTAGAACTGCTGTTTGGCCCAACTTAAAATTCTGCAGATACGATTCTCGATCGATCGAGCCTGTTTTTCGATCGATCGAAACAGGCAGATTCTGAAATCTTCTTTCTGCAGCTTACATGTTCTTGTGTGCTCACGATTTGCCAATTGTTCTAAGCTCTTAGAACCTAACAAATGCATATGTTATAATATATATATATATATAAATAAATATATATATAAATATATTCTTAATTGACTTATTTTGTCATATTATTAAATATTATTATATAATCAAAATTACTCGCTTTGTAGGTATGCCACAAGACTCACGACATACTTGCCTTGTGGACAACGCTCTTTAAAAGTAGGGGTAATAATTGGGACACAAGCTCATTCGAGTTGAAGAAAATGATTTATAGTCAACTGTAATCACACTTCCAATTCATCTGGTGAAATTTCCAAATTCTGTTTCTTAAACTTAATTGTCTTGCATTAGAGGAAGAGACTCCCTTAAACCTCACAATCTTGGAATCCTAACTAGTCAAAAATTATATATTCTTCATGCTTACAAAATTTCATGGTAATAAAAAATTAATAGTCATGTTATTAATCAATTGTTTAAATTCAAGTTTTTGTAATTTAAAATAATGCATAAAAGATGAGTTTATCGATCGAATGGTAAATAACATGTGATTGACATGAAAATTGGCATGAATGTTAAAAACATATAGAATATGTAATTCAATAGTGGGATTTTCAAAATATGACTTCTTTAACAAGTTATTGGGTGGTGTAACATTGTTTAGAGTTACATAAAGTTATATAAGGTTGGGTTCAAGTTACTTAACTCTAAGCAATGTTACACCACCCAATAACTTGTTATAGAATTCATATTTTGAAAATTATACCATTGAATTATATATTTTATATATTCTTAACATTCATGCAAAATTCTTACCCAAAAAAAAACATTCATGCAAATTTTCATGTCAATTGGATGTTATTTATAATTCAATCCATAAATTCATCTATTATGCATTATTTTAAACTATAAAAATTTGAATTTAAACAATTGATTAATGACATGGCTATTAATCTTTGATTAGGTTGAAATTTTATAAGTATAGAGAATATATGAAGATAATGTAATCTAATGGTGGATTTGTCAAAATTTGCATCTAATTAAAAAATATTTAGTAGTATAACATTACTTAAAGTTTTATCAGGTATAACTTGAAACTAGCCCTTTAGAGAGAGAGAGAGAGAGAGAGAGAGAGAGAGAGAGAGAGAGAGAGAGAGAGAGAGAGAGAGAGAGAGAGAGAGAGAGAGAGGCAAAGCATTGTCATCACTTTATACTGTTAACTATAGATTGCAAAAGCAACTCTTTAACTTTGCAAAGAACCAAAAAAAAAAAAAAAAAAGTAGGAAAGAAGAACTAGAACAATAATGATTTATTAAAGGATTGTAGTCACAAGGATTGAACAAATATAGTCATAGTGACCAAGATGAACAAATCTATATACCCCATTGTTGCCTAGGATGAAGCTATCCTTCCGATTATCCTCACAAAAAAGTGTACTCCATTGGGGCAGAGAGCTTCTCACTTAAGCACTGCACAGGATAGGAAAGTCTTGAGCACAACAACTAGCAGGAATCTAAATGTTAATGAAGTTCCCAAATTCACTTGAGCTTTTTGTACTTGCCCACATAGCACCGCCACCATATAATACAAATCTTCATAAAGGTGCATGTACTTACCACATTGATAATGACAAAATACGTATGCATAAAATTTGCACTTAAATTAGTTTTTTGCTAATCGATTTGTTGTTGTTTTGTTTTTTTTTTAAGAAAAGTTCAGAAAGCAAATGAAAGTATAGTTTTTTTTTTTCTTTTTTAAAAAGAGTGGTTTTAAAGAAAATATTAAAGTTACTACAAAATTTACTATAAAAGACTTACAAATTGAAGTGATAATAAATATAATTGGTGCTATTTCAACAATATATATACTAAATAAATACATTATTTGATTTTTGTTTTTTGTGATTTTGGTGACACATGTAAAATTTATAGCATCATTAATATCACTCACTTTTAATTGCGGAGCTCTTCTAACCATGTTACATATGGTAAAGAAGAAGAAGTAGGTATTTGTATAAATGACATTGACAATAGTAGAATAAATTAGCTTCAAATGTACGTTTCAGTTAGGTTTTTTATCCTAATTTGCTAAAAATGAGTATAATAAGTTTATCAATTAAATACAATCCATAATTTCATTGAATATAATTATTCTTGTAAAAAAAATTAAGTATATATTTCATTATTCAATGCAACCATGTGTTTAAATATAATTGAAAACCCTAATATATAACATATAATGAACTATGCCTAAGTTTTTCCAATGTTTCGCATCGTTTAAGTTAATCCAAACAAATATAAACTACTTAGAAAACATATATATGTTTTAAAAAAAATTATATTAAAAAAAGAAAAGAAAGAAGGGGTGAGGAGGATGGGGAGAAAAGTTATGGTAAGATAGTCATTATCGCAATTACAATGTTATTTGACAAATAATGGACAAAGACATCAAAATTAAATAACATCATCACTACTTGAAACTCCAATGATCAATTAACAAAAGAATCTTCTAATTAGATTCAATTAACAAAAGACTCATTGATAATAAGATCAGACAAAAGTTAATTGCCTTGCGTGTATGCATGAATCAATAATTGGATTTTGGTAAAAGTGACTTCATGTGATTGTTGGAGATCTTATATGCAACTTTGTTTCATTGCTGGTCATAATATATTAGAACCATGCATAAGAGAGAGATATCATTTATTAACAAAACATTCACGTATGCTAAACTAGTGTAGCATTTCTATTGTTTTTTAAGCTATGATTAAAACCGTATGAAATAGTTTGTAAGCAACAAGTATTTCCTTATAGTGATTAAAGTGAGAGCTCCTATCCAGGAGAGACAGTAACTATTACTGTATTTCAAGTGCTAAGTACTATCCCTCCTGTGACAAGAGCGCCACTGTAACCTCATTTCACTTGAATTATCATCTCTGTGCTTTGTGGTACTCATACTTATAAGAAGTTGAAGGGATTCCTGTCACAGATTGATGGCTCTAGCTAAGCCTTTGCATTGAATATATTCAGCTTGGGCCATCTCTCCTATGAACAGGAATCCCTCAACTTCTCTTTCCTTAATTTTTCCTTTACTTCCTATCTTCCACGCTTCTCATATTGTAAACCTCTCGTAATTTATGAAACAAAATAAGCTGGACTCTTTCTGTGTCTCTTCATGGAATGATACAATGAAATTACTCTTACAAAAAAATGAAGTTGCTTACATTTCTTTACTTTGAATGAATTATGGTCAATGTTCAATGACTCAATATTCTACTTTCACAAACGAAACTTACTTCTAATTCACATTTGTCAATCAACCCTTCCTTCCAAACCAAAGAAATTGGACTAAGAACTTTTTAGTTGAAGGACCATGTGATATGATATACATGATGACTAATCAATCATACTAATTTATTTTTATTAATTGGTTTAGCGAAGAACCCGGCATCATATTCACCATAAACGTGAAGTTGTCATTAGGCCAAAAGACTGTTGGCTATTTACTGTAGGACAACTTAAATAACATTTAGACTGTTAATCATTTATAATTAAACAATTCTATTTATTATAACAATGTGTTTTCTTGTAAATGCTGATTTATTGACTTGAAAGATCCTTGCAGCTAGTTGAACCCGTCGATGTGTTATTTATTAAGTAAACCGTAAGCTAAGTTAAATTTCAAGGTATCATGCCAGGAAAGAACTTTGAAGCTAGTTAATTAAATTGATACTTCATTTACTTGGCAGATCGAATATAAAGTATAGACAAAAAAAAAAAAAAAAAAAAAAAAATTAATGCCTCTTCAATTTCCGTCAATCTATAAGTTGACGCAAAAGGATTGGGTCAGTGGGGGTATCAGCCCATTTTTCTTTTTGGGCCAAAAGATAGGCCCACCCAATCACCCACTTATTTTTAACAAAAATTTATTATTAATATGTTTGCTTCTTTATTATTTTTTACTTTTTTTTTTTAACTTCTGCTTTCTCCCTCCCACTCTCTCTTTTTTTCTCTTCACTATCTCAAATTAAGAAACTGATTTGAGATACAATTGAAGATGAGGGTTTAAATAGAAATGTGTCATTCAAGAAAATGGCAGATGGCATAAAATCAAAAAAAAAAAAAAAAAAAAAGGGGGGGGGGGGGAGAATCTTAACAATAATAATTTATTGTTGCATGTTGCAATTGTTTTTTTACCCTCGATACAAATGATCTGTTGTAAGGGAATCTATAATGAATGTTCAAATAGTGTGTAAACCAAATAAAATCACAACCACAGTATAAATTAAATGGCAAAGATTTAGGAAAGAGAAATGCAAACACAAAGACAGCACAGCGATGTGTTATCGAAGAGGAAACCGAAGTTCTCGACGTAAAACCTCTTCACCACCCTCCAAGCGGTCAATAATCCACTAGAGAATGAAGTTGGGATACATGAATAGTAGAAGACCCTCCAAGCCTAATCTACCCAGTGTACCGAAGTCCTCCAAGCTTCTTGCTCCAACGAAGTTACGTCGAACCTTTGTCTTCTCTAGCTTACCGGATTCCGCTATAGCCCATAGCATCAACAAATATCAATTGATCCCTTCCTAACTGCTTCCCAAGCACCAAATAACCTTCTCACAGATATGTGTATGGCGAGAAATGGATTTGGCTAAATGTACCTCTCAAAGATGTAACAATGGAAAGGGTGAAAGTAAAGGAATTTGGAGAATCAAAAGATGAAGATTATGGATGAGTCAATCTTATTTTTCTCTAGGGTTTCTCTCTCAAAATTATCTCTGGAAGCTCTCTACAATACGTGGGTATAAGTGGTATTTATACTGGTGTATGTTTGGAATGTGAAAGGTCAGTTTTTCCCAAACAGAGTGGTCTAGCGACTTGACCTCGCGACTTGACTGAGTCGCGAGCTAATTGTCTGGCCAGACTGGAAGTTTTGTCCTATAGTGCTCCAACTGGCGTGACTCTTCAGGTCCTCTGCATGCTTCATATGTGTGCCTCCTTTAGCGACTTGCCAGCCGTGAGCCAGTCACTAGATCTAGTCGCGAGACCCTGCTTGAATGCACACTCTCGAACTTCTTTTCACACTCTCTCACACACTACCCTTACATGATTCCCACCTAAATACAGGATTTTTAAATGCTGAATTATAAGCAAATTGGCAAGGAATAAAGCCAACAAAATGATTGAATAAATTCAACCTTACATATAATATTTTGGAGGTGGATGAGAAGACAAGTGAATTGTGCTTTGGTTTGAATGTATAATGCATATGTTAAAAATGAGATGGGAAGGGGAGCACAAAATAATGTCTACTAAGTTATTAGAAAGGTTAAGTAGAAGTAGTAGTAGTGGACGTATGGGTGTAAGACCATCTTTGAGGATGGCTCAATTTGTGAGAGAAATTGAGAAGGATTCTTTTTAAAAGACTAAGGTGGAAAGGTACTTAGCTAAGGGTATTGTAAAACTTCATGTGCAGTTATATATATATATATATATATATTGTATTGATTTAAGGTTAATTTCTATAGATTTCTTGTGCTTTCCTTAGTTGCTCGTCATGTTTTTACAATCCCCATATCAACTGTAGTCTCTAAATCTATATTTAGCATGATAGATCATGTGCTTAATTTTTTTTCATAGCTCATTGTCTTCTAGGATGGTTGAGGGCCTCATTTGTTATATAATGCATAGTGAATGACTAAATACATTTTTTTTTGGGTTTGTGCATGTGCGCATTGAGAATGTCGGTAATTCTAGTGTATCCACCCTTTTTTTTTTTTTTTTTTTGGGTACGGTACCCATTAGTAGGCAACCTGCTATATCAGGTTACCAAAATATCACATTTGATGATACCATCTTCACATTGTGTAATATTAACATCACATGTAACTGTACTTTTGTCACATTCGGTAGTTCCCTTATTTTTTTCTCACGTTTGATGGTACCATCATCACATTGTGCAGTACCAACATCACATGTGACTGTACTTTTGTCACATTCGGTGGTTCCCATTTTTTATTCCTCACATTTGATGGTACAATCCTCACAGTACCAACATCACATGTGACTATACTTTTGTCACATTCGGTGGTTCCTTTATTTTTTTCTCACATTTAATGGTACATTCCTCACATTGTATAGTACCAACATCACATGTGACTGCATTTTTGTCACATTTGGTGGTTCCTTTATTTTTTTCTCACATTTGATGGTACTATTCCCACATTGGGCAGTACCAACATCACATGTGACTATACTTTTGTCACATTCAATGGTTTTCTTTTTTTCTCACATTTGATGGTACCATCCTCACATTGCACAGTACCAACATCACATGTATCTGTACTTTTGTTACATTTGGTGGTTTTTTTTATTTTTTCTCACATTTGATGATACCATCCTTACATTGTGCAATATAAACATCACATGTGACTGTATTTTTGTCACACTTGGTAGTTCCTTTATTTTTTTTCTCACATTTGATGGTACTATCCTCACATTGCGCAGTACCAACATCACATGTGATTATACTTTTGTTACATTCGATAGTTCCATTATTTTTTTTTCTCACATTTGATGGTACCATCCTCACATTGCACAGTACCAACATCATATGTGACTGTATTTTTGTTACATTTGGTGGTTCCTTTATTTTTTCTCATATTTGATGGTACCATCCTCAAATTATGCAATACCAACATCACATGTGACTGCATTTTTGTCACGTTTGGTGGTTCCTTTATTTTTTTTCTCACATTTGATGTTACTATCCTCACATTGCACAGTACCAACATCACACGTGATTGTACTTTTGTTACATTCGATGGTTCTTTTATTTTTTCTCACATTTGATAGTACCATCCCCACATTGTGCAGTACTAACATCACATGTGACTGTACTTTTGTCACATTCGATAGTTCTCTCATTTTTTTTCTCACATTTTATGGTATCATCCTTACATTGCATAGTACTAACATCACATGTGACTGTACTTTTGTCACATTCGATGGTTCCCTTTTTTTTTCTCACATTTTATGGTACCATCCTCACATTGCGCAGTACCAACATCACCTGTTTTTTCTTTTTTTCCTCACATTTTATGGTACCAACCTCACATTGCACAATACCAACGTTACATGTAACTGTACTTTTATCATATTCGATGGTTCCCTTTGTTTTCTCACATTTTATGGTACCATCCACATATTGAGCAGTACCAACATCATGTTGGGAAATCAACATGTTTGTATCGTATACAAAACATACGTAGCGGAAAATAAACGGATCTACTTCATTCGCAATTGATAACATGTACTATGTAGGTTTCAGAATATAAGAACAAGAGAGTGTACCTTGATGCGGTGAAATTCAAAAACGAATGAAGAAGTACTCGGGAAGACTTTCAATCTTCACTCCAATTCCACTTGATGCCCAAGATGTGTGGTCTCTCAATCAGTTCTATGTTTTCTAGAGAGAATATGAAAGAGTATCTCTCTTCCTTATATTATCTTATTCATTAAACAGACAAACCATTTTATTCTATATAAAATTCTGTATGTTTCTCTCCACATAACTGATTATCTAATTGGGCTAGCCTTTTGGGCCTTCCCAATTGGGCTTTAATGTGTGGCTTGGAGTGGGACCAAAAGGGAACAAATAAGACACTAGCTCCAATGGGTCTTGGGCTTTTCTGTCAACTCTTGACAATTCCAAAGTTACCATTAATTATATTTAATACCACTATATAAATATAATTGCACTCTAGATCTCATTAATAAATTATATCTCAAGACTTTATTATACATGCAACCCCTTCATAAAATATTCGTAGTAATACAAAGTCATGAATATAGACTACCACTTTGTAAATTACTACATCTTAATCCTTGAGTACCCGGTTTAATCCTTTTGAGTTATTCACCATATATTTATAAAATCCACTTTCATAAATATATACTTTAGTCTTACTAAAGTGGTTAGGCCTAACTCTCTGAATAATTGTACCCATTAAACTTATCTCAAGGGAATATTTTATATCTCCGTTAAGAGACTATGAATTCCATCTTGAGAATATATGTTCCATCAACACTAAATGTGGCTGCCCAACATACTGAGGTTTTGACCGTTACTTTAGATCTCACTCCTGATATATCAAAGTAACCTACATTTCATGATCAGGTCTATTATTCTCTCAGGATTAAGAGTTCATGTGAATACAAGTCGTGAGATTTATTATTCAATTGACAGTCGTTAGGAGAATAATAAATCTCACAGCGGTCCTGTTCAATATGTCTTAACTCTTAAAACATATCAACATATTAACTAGAAGTCACCACTTTCATGATCAAGACAAATCATCGTAGTTAATATGTTATAGTTTTCGCAGATGAAATGCCCAATTTCATCACTGACTACGAACCAAAATTCTGAGTTTACAAAGAACTTGTGATCTATATCTTCTGTGACTAAATCACATAAATCACATACTATGCATCTCATGGACTATTTGATAATGTCAGAATATTCATGTTACCATTATTTTAGATAAGAATAAAACAACTTTATTAAACACAATATTAAGTCATACATCATTTCGCACATAATGTCATACATAATATCATACATAGCATCATACAATAGGATTTAAGGGCACATATCCTAACAATCTCCCACTTGCCCTAAATAATATTGTGCACTAATCTAACTCCCATTCCCTCCAAATGTGACTCGAAGGTCCTTTGAGGCAAGACTTTGATAAAGGGATCTGCTAGATTATTTGCACTTTTAATCTTTGCTACCACCACATCTCCACGAGCAACAATGTCTCGAATGATGTGGTACTTTCTCTCAATGTGCTTTCCTTTCTTGTGATTCCTTGGATCTTTGGATTGTGCAACCGCTCCACTATTGTCACAAAACAATGTGATAGTAACTTGCTCCATTCTCACTACACCAAGATCAGAAAGGAATTTCTTAAGCCAAACAGCTTCCTTTGTAGCCTCACAAGCAGCAACATATTCAGCTTCTATGGTGGAGTCTGAAATACAAGATTGCTTAACACTCCTCCAACTTATGGCTCCACCTCCATGGTGAAAACATATCCTGACGTGGACTTTCTGAAATCTAGATCCGATTGAAAGTCTGAATCTGTATAGCCAACGGGAATCAAATCCTCACAACTGTAAACAAGCATATAATCTCTTGTTCTCCATAGATACTTGAGAATATGCTTTACAGCTTGCCAATGTTGTGGTCCTGGATTTGATTAATATCGGCTGACCATGCCAACTGAAAAACAGATATCTGGTCTAGTACAAAGCATAGCATACATGAGACTTCCTACTGCAGAAGCATAAGGAACTTGTCTCATCATATCTTCTTCCTCTTGAGTCTTAGGTCTTTGGTCATCAGACAGAGGAACTCCATGTCTAAAAGGAAGTAATCCTTTCTTGGAGTTTTGCATGCTAAATCGTTCTAGTACCTTATCTATATATCTAGTTTGTGATAAGCCTAACATTTTATTCTTACGATCTCGCCAAAGCTTGGTCCCTAGAATAAAGTTAGCCTCACCCAAGTCCTTCATATCAAATTGGCTTGACAACCAAACCTTTACTGATGACATTACACCTACATCATTTCCAATGAGTAAAATATCATCAACATAAAGCATTAGGAACATTACTACTTTGTCTTGATGTCTTTTGTACACACATGATTCATCAAGATTTTGTTCAAAACCAAATGATTTGATTGCGTGATCAAATCTGATGTTCCATGACCTAGATGCTTGCTTAAGTCCATAAATGGACCTACTCAACTTGCATACCATATGCTCTTGGTTCTTTGCTATGAAACCTTCTGGTTGCTTCATATAGATTTCCTCTTCAAGATTGCCATTAAAAAATGCAGTCTTGACATCCATTTGCCAAATCTCATAATCATAATGAGCAGCAATGGATAAGAGAATTCTGATCGATTTGAGCATTGCTACTGGTGAAAAGGTTTCCTCATAATCAATACCTTCTTTTTGAGTATACCCTTTTGCCACTAGCCTTGCTTTAAAGGTTTCAACCTTTCCATCTATCCCTCTCTTCCTCTTGTAAACCTATTTGCAACCAACAGGTTTAATGCCGTTAGGCGCCTTTACAAGATCCCAAACTTGATTGGAATACATGGAATCTAATTCTGATTTCATAGCTTGGACCCAATGATGTGCATCTATATCATTCATTGCTTCTTCATAAGTGGAAGGATCAGTTTCGGCCTCCTCTGAGATAGCCTCATAAGTCTCTCCAAGACCTATGAATCTTATAGGTGGCCTAACATTCCTCCCACTACGACGAGGCAACTGTGTACTAGATATCTCATGAGTAGTATCTTGTGGTGTATCCAATACAGCCACATCATCCCTAGTTTCAACCATTGGTTGTTCAATTACAGGTTCATTCATTTCAACCAAGACAACTCTACTTCTAGGAGTAAAATTATTCATATAGTCATATTCCAAGAATTTAGCATTTGTACTAACAAAAACTTTGTTATCTTTATGACTATAGAATAAATAACCCCTAGTTTCTTTTGGATAACCCACAAGCAAACATACTTCTGATTTTGGTTCCAACTTATCAGACTTCCTTTTTAACACATGTGCTGGATAACCCCAAATGTGGAGATATTTCATACTAGGCTTACGCCTACTCCACAATTCCATGGGTGTTTTGGGAACAGATTTTGATGGAACTAAATTCAAAAGATGTATTGTTGTATCTAAGGCATAACCCCAAAAAGAAATAGGTAAAGTTGAGTAACTCATCATGGACCTAACCATTTTTAAAAGAGTCCTATTCCTTCTTTCTGCTACACCATTTTGTTGGGGAGTTCCGTCAATTGGGATACAATCCCATTTTGAGTTAAGTAATCCTTGAAATCCCCAAGAAGGTATTCACCATCACGATCAGATCGAATGGCCTTTATGTGTTTACCCAATTGATTCTCAACTTCAGCCCTAAACTCTTTGAACTTTTCAAAGGCTTCGGACTTCCGTCTCATTAGGTACACATAACCAAATCTAGAGTAATCATCGGTGAAAGTGATGAAGTACTCATAACCTCCTTTTGCTTGGGTTGACATAGGATCACAAACATCCGTATGAACTAATTCTAGCAACTCTTGGGCTCTTCTACCTTTTGCATTAAAAGGTCGTTTGGTCATTTTGCCTTCCAAACAAGATTCACAAACTGGAAATTCATCAAAGTCCAATGGCTCTAAGAGACCATCTTTGATCAGTCTTTGAATTCTGTTTGGATTAATATGACCCAAACGCAAGTGCCAAAGATATGCATCATTAGTAGAAGGAAACTTTCTCTTTAATGATTTTACATGAGAGTTATTATCTAATTCAGAATTATATAATTCATGCTTATCAGGAGTTAAAATATAAAGACCATCCACAATATTGCCAGAACAGATAAACATTTTATCCTTCTTTATTACAACATTGTCTTTAAGGATAACACAATATCCATTTTTACCTAAATAAGTTGCAGAAATTAAATTCCTACGAACATTAGGTACAAATAAACAGTCTTCCAATATTAAAACCCTAGTTTCAAAGTATAAATTAAACACTCCAATAGCTACAACTGGAATCCTACTCCCATCAGCCAAGGTCAGAAACAACTCTCCTTCTTTAAGTCTTCTGGTCTCCTGGAACCCCTGCAAAGAATTGCAGATATGATTAGTACAACCTGAATCCACACACCAAGAATCCGTGGGATTTTGTACCAAACATATTTCAAGAAGGAATGAAATTTTCATACCCTTATTGGCAGCCTTGAACTTTGGACAATTCCTCTTCCAATGTCCTTTCTCACCACAATGGAAACATTTTCCTTTCAGCTTCTTTCCTTTGTCGGCAACCCCTAAGACAATTTGTTTACCCTCCTGCTTAGTGAAGTCCTTCTTCTTCTTCTTCTTCTTCTTACCCTTGCCTTTCGACTTAGGTTGAGAAGTAGAAGCTTCACCCACATTGGCTTCAACATTAGAAATACCAAGGATGCCTTCCGCCGCTACCAACTCATTCATTAATTCAGACAAAGAATAAATCTTTTTGTTCATGTTATAATTAAGTCTGAATTTCTTGAATGACTCCGGTAGTGACTGGAGTATCATATCCACTTGGGATTCTCCATCAATGTCGGCACCCAAAACTTCTAATGTATTCAAATTAGAGATCATTGTAAGACAATGTTCTCTCATTGAACTACCTTCAGCCATTTTGGTATTATAAATTTGCCTTATGGTTTCTTGCCTTGCAGAACGGCCTTGCTCACCAAACATCTCCTTTAGACTTTGCATAATGTCCGAAGCTAGTTCTACATCCTGCATTTGATGCTGTAGAACATTTGAGATGGACGCTAGGATGTAGCACTTGGCCATTTCATTAGATTTCTGCCAACGATCATATCGTTGTTTTTCCTCAAGAGGAGCATCTAATGAAGGAAAGCTAGGACATGGTTGAGTAAGCATATATTTGTGCTCTTCAGCTGTGAGGACTATGTCCAAGTTTCTTTTCCAGTCAACATAATTGGTTCCAGTCAGTTTGTTTTGATTAAGAATGCTAACAAGTGGGCTAAATGATGCCATGCTCAAATCTGAAATAATAAACATGAATATAATAAGTAAACTGGACATTATCAATTTAGCATATAAACATATAATATGGAATCTTAATAAAACCATAATATAATATATGCAACGACAACCCAATCTCGCAACTAATATTCCTCGGTAGCGAGGTCATACCAATCACTATGATTAAGCAAGGATTATCCTCATTATTAATGCTATCATGGTAACTCTTACCAAACAAAAATAATGTGCTGCTTATTCTTTAGCCTCTAAGTAATAATGACATAGCTCTGTAGGGAGGTTAACATCATACTTAGTCTAGTGTACACCATTGTCTAGAATCAATGTGAGTCACCAAGTAACTCCACGGTAGCGTGGTCGCTCTTACTGTAAAAACACACTTCATCTATCATTAAGAAGTTTAACCTGTAGTACCATGAATTAAACACCCTCCGTAGGGAGCAAGGCATATACGCCAAGGCGAGGTGATTAATCGCACTACTATAAACCGACAATGGAGGCCGTGAGATCCAACTCTTGAATCTCTCTCCCACTAGATGTTTTAAAATAAAGGTTTTTATCTTTTAAACATGCATAAACTAATTATACACAGCCTTGCATTTTATACTAATCACTTTTTCTTACGAAAAAGGCGTAAGAAAAAATAGTGAAAACACAAAATTTAATCACACACTTTTAAGTTTGAAAACACTTAGAAAAATTCAAATTTTCCTTCTTTCGATCGATCGAATGTGCCCTTCGATCGGTCGAAAAAATTAAACAATTCGAACTTGACCTTCTGTCTTGTTCGATTGATACTCGATCGCCTCTCGATCAATCGAAAAGAAAATTCGATCGATCGATTAGCAATCGAATATCAATCGTTCCAAAAAGATTGGTCTCTGTTTTACTCGATCGATCGAAAGGAAATTTCGATCGATCGAAACTCGTAAAACTCGAATTTCCAGAAATTCTCTAAGGCAGTTTTCAACGGTTTTGCATGAATTAACAACCATCATATGAACATGATAGACAGAGATTGATATCAAAACTGAAATCTATTGATGCTATAGCCTTAAAGATCAATTTAACATTCTTAAATTCATATTTAAACAACATCATAACATCAATATCAGTTTTTATCAAATCATAGTTTCAATAACCATGCAGAAAGTTAAATGTATAATCCTCTATCAACTTGAAACTATTATCTCTAATTCCAAAACGAACAAAACATGTTATACAGATTCGAAATGAAACCTGGCTCTGATACCAATGTTGGGAAATCAACATGTTTGTATCGTATACAAAACATACGCAGCGGAAAATAAACGGATCTACTTCATTCGCAATTGATAACATGTACTATGTAGGTTTCAGAATATAAGAACAAGAGAGTGTACCTTGATGTGGTGAAATTCAAAAACGAATGAAGAAGTACTCGGGAAGACTTTCAATTTTCACTCCAATTCCACTTGATGCCTAAGATGTGTGGTCTCTCAATCAGTTCTATGTTTTCTAGAGAGAATATGAAAGAGTATCTCTCTTCCTTATATTATCTTATTCATTAAACATACAAATCATTTTATTCTATATAAAATTCTGTATGTTTCTCTCCACATAACTGATTATCTAATTGGGCTAGCCTTTTGGGCCATCCCAATTGGGCTTTAGTGTGTGGCTTGGAGTGGGACCAAAAGGGAACAAATAAGAAACTAGCTCCAATGGGCCTTGGGCTTTTCTGTCAACTCTTGACAAATCCAAAGTTACCATTAATTATATTTAATACCACTATATAAATATAATTGCACTCTAGGCCTCATTAATAAATTATATCCCAAGACTTTATTATACATGCAACCCCTTCATAAAATATTCATAGTAATATAAAGTCATGAATATAGACTGCCACTTTGTAAATTACTACATCTTAATCCTTGAGTACCCGGTTTAATCCTTTTGAGTTATTCACCATATATTTATAAAATCCACTTTCATAAATATATACTTTAGTCTTACTAAAGTGGTTAGGCA
Organism: Lithocarpus polystachyus; assembly: GCA_033629205.1. Classification (NCBI taxonomy): domain Eukaryota; kingdom Viridiplantae; phylum Streptophyta; class Magnoliopsida; order Fagales; family Fagaceae; genus Lithocarpus; species Lithocarpus polystachyus. The sequence continues at coordinate 84,058,814 of CM066163.1, forward strand.
TAACTCTCTGAATAACTGTACCCATTAAACTTATCTCAAGGGAATATTTTATATCTCCGTTAAGAGACTATGAATTCCATCTTGAGAATATATGTTCCATCAACACTAAATGTGGCTGCCCAACATACTGAGATTTTGACCGTTACTTTAGATCTCACTCCTGATATATCAAAGCAACCTACATTTCATGATTAGGTCCATTATTCTCTCAGGATTAAGAGTTCATGTGAATACAAGTCGTGAGATTTATTATTCAATTGACAGTCGTTAGGAGAATAATAAATCTCACAGCAGTCCAGTTCAATATGTCTTAACTCTTAAAACATATCAACATATTAACTAGAAGTCACCACTTCCATGATCAAGACAAATCATCGTAGTTAATATGTTATAGTTTTCGCAGATGAAATGCCCAATTTCATCACTGACTACAAACCAAAATTCTGAGTTTACAAAGAACTTGTGATCTATATCTTCTGTGACTAAATCACATAAATCACATACTATGTATCTCATGGACTATTTGATAATGTCCGAATATTCATATTACCATTATTTTAGATAAGAATAAAACAACTTTATTAAACACAATATTAAGTCATACATAATTTCTCACATAATGTCATACATAATATCATACATAGCATCATACAATAGGATTTAAAGGCACATATCCTAACACATCACATGTAACTATACTTTTGTCATATTCAATGGTTCCCTTATTTTTTGTCACATTTGTTGGTACTATTCTCACATTGTGTAGCACTAACATAACATGTCACAACACTTTTATCACATTCCTAGTCTTATTTTCTCTCATATTTAATGGTACTATCTTTACATTGAGTAGTTCCACCTAGGGATGGCAATTTATATCTGACCTGGGGATACCCTACCCTAATGGGTCAGATTTTACCTGACCCGATAAATTATAGGGTCGGGTATGGGTTTAAAAAAAAAATCGAAGCGGGTCCGGGTTTTTGCAAAAACTAGGCCCGAACCCAGACCTGACCTGACCCGACCCATTTACATATAAATTAAAAATACTAAAATACCCCCCATATATATATATATATATAAGTTTTAAAAAAAATCCTAATCCCATTTCACAAAACACCATCACTTAGCTGCCTACTCACTTTCTCCTTTTCCATTTCATACACCAAAATCTGTGGACGACAGCAAAACTCCACAACCGATTATTGACTCAAAAAACCAATGTAAGTTCTCTCTAGCTACTATTTATCTTAATGCAATCATTGATTTGTTGCCGTAATAAATCAAATCTCTCTCTCTCTCTCTCACACTCACTGAGCACCCATTCTTTGCTCTCTTTCACAGTTGACAATGGGTTGGTTTAGGTACCCATATGTTACGGGCACATCTGTAGTTGCTATCAAGTACAAGGATGGAATTCTCATGGCTTTTGACATGGGAGGTTAAATGTTCAACTTATTCATGTTGTTTTTCAATTTTAATATTATAATTATTATTTTTGGGAAAGTCTAATTATTCTAAATTGGTGTTGTACTTGAATCAGATAAGTTGATAACCCTTCTTTTGGCTGTTGGTATAATGATGGTTTATAAATTAAGCCAGCGAAACTTTATTTGCAATATAATAGGACCAAAGAAGCTTTCTTAATTTATTTTTATACAAAGAAAATTAAACTTTGAATTTGTAAGACCACAATATATATATACACGTACTTATGTATCCAAAAAAAAAAAAATCTTGCAAGTTGTAATGCTTCATGTAGTTGATGGACAAAGAATTAGAATTTAAGGGTTTGAAATTTGACGTTAGGTTGTTTTGGTCTTGCAGAATGCATATTCATGTTCTTGTTGTGGTCTTGCAGAATGCAACAATTTGCCTCCACTATTCACTAATACTAATACTCTTTTTGTATTTAATTAATATTGTGCAAAAAATTAGTATTCAATAAAGTCATGCCTTAATACAGTATTATTGACTAATTTGTATTTATAAAATGAAATCAAAATTGTATTTTTATATTTGCTAGTTATTATTTGATGAAATTTATTCCATTTTTTAATTAATTGTTGTAGGTTCTTCAACTATGTCTGGAGATTGTACACTTCAATCAATTCTTGAAGATGGAGAGTCAAAGAAGAGGATGAGAGTTGTGTCATAGCTGTGGAGGATTAGACTTTTTGTATTGATTTAGTAGCCTTTCTAATTTCTTAGACTTGTTGGAGTAATTTATTGGTTTGTAATTATTCTAAACTTGTGGGATTTATTTTGTAGCTTTTTAATTTATTGGACTTATGATACTCATTTCTTGGACTTGTTGGATTTATTTTATTTTTATGTTTATTAGGTGATTTTAACTATGATTTATTGATTTATGATGAAATGGTTATCTTAGCTAGGTGATTTATTGATTTATAATCTTAGCTATTGATTTATGATATTAGATATTGTTTATTGATCTATAGATTTATAATTAACAGGTGATTTATTGATTTATGATATTAGTTATGGTTTATTGATTTATAGATTTATAATTAACAGGTGATTTTATTGATTTATGATTAGTAGCCTATTATTTGGACTAATTTGGCATTTGGGCTACGTTATCTAGGCTTGAATATGCATGCTTGAATCTAGTCAAAAATAAATTTGGGCTTCAATTCTCATAAATAAAAAAAAAGGCTTCAATTCTTTTTTTGTTTTGGTTGGGCCACGATTTAGGCCTAAATCTAGCAGGGCTTAAAGGGGCCCGTGGGGTGGGTTTGGGCCCAAAAAAAAAAACCTGGTTAATAAACGAGTCGGGTTCAGGCCGCAGGTCTTGGCCTGCGGGTCGGGTTCGAGTACGAAAAAATCCGGCCCAAACTTGATCCGTTGTCATTCCTAGTTCCACCGTGTAGCACTTTCGTATAATAAAAAATTTTCAGTCTCTGCTCTTAGTTTCTGAATCTCTGACTTCTTCTCCTTTCTCTCGGTTTTTCTATAGTTTACGCTTCTCTCCAGTTCGTCTCTCAAATTCTTCTCACCCAAACCATCCACAAAAACCTATCTTCTCATCCAAACCATCCACAAAAACCTATCTAGAGCGACGATTACTAAACAAAACCCTAAGCAAGACCACAAAAGAAGAATCAGATCCCTAAGCCATGAACGGTTCCTCGCCAGCTCTAGCAAGGAAATTTTTCTCGCCAAACAAAAGAAAACCATTGTTTATTTGCTATCCTGCGTTCCCTCTCTCTCTCTCGACCATGCTCTCTTTCCTCTCTCTTCAACTTTGCTCCATTTTTAGAAAGGACCTCACCGGTGCAGGGAAAGGGGTTTTACACGGCGACAATCGAAACCCATTTCAGGTACTGTAGAGTTAGTTTGAAATTTCCCCAAAATTTTTTGGTTTGTGCTTCATTTTTTCACCAAAATTGCTTGATGATGGCATTTGTGAGGTCTGTTCATTCCAAGTTGACTTTCTTTTTTCTTTTTCTTTTTTTCTCTCTGTTCTATTAGAAGAATTTGATAAAGTTCCCATTTTATTGATTTTTTGTGAGGATTTGTGTTTGTTTGGGGTTTGGTATTTATCGTTTTGGTGATTGGTCGTTTTGTTTTATGGTTATTTAATCTTGCATGCGTTTCATAATTTTGGCATCCTCTATTTGGTTGTTTAGAATGTATTTGGAAAAGAGAATAAAATGAAATCTCAAATTTCAATGTTTCGCGTTGTTTTGGATTTAAAAAAATGATAACCATAAATCTGAGTTGGGGTTTACTGATTTTTGTTTCCCTAGGTTTAAATTGATGGGAAATTTTGGGAACCAAAAGTTTGAATTCCCTTCTCTTTTCCCACCTCTTCTCTGTAACTAAACAAAGGTGCAAGGCTTTAGCAATTTGCACTGTAGGCTTCAGCTTTTCATGTAATTTGTTAAATTCATTGGTTGTACTACAAATTTTGTAAAGGTTTGTAAGAAGTTTAGACCCCTTAAACCCAAACAGATTAACCTAGATATTTAGCCAAGTGATTAACTTAGGTAAATTAAGCAATTCTAGGTTAACACAAATATATCATATCATGCAAAAGTGCAGAAAATAAAGAACATACGATATGATAACCCAAGAAAACCAAACCGGTAAAAAACCTAGGGAGGATTTAATCTAGCTATCCTTAAGGTAAAACCGAATTCACTATGAAAGAATTGAAGTTTACACAATAGCGACTTAGACTACTAACATCCTATTACTACCTCGAGTAGGAAACTTACTACCACGACCACGTGACAGCTCCAAGTCCACGAACTATTTCTTTCCTTGAATTCTTAGCAAAGCACAAGCACTCCTGCTTGTATATCTTGAAGTTCTTGATTCTGCAACTGAATGATCATCAAGCTCTTGACATCAATCTTGAGTTTGTAAACCCTAAGTATATGTGAAGGTAAACACCTCTAGATCTCACAAATAAGATTCACACACACAACATTCAGAACTCTAAAAACGTGGCTAGGGTTTTCCCTTTTATACTTAGGGCAAAACATAAAACCCTACTTGTCAAACGGGCTTGGGCTAAGTTGGAAATTCTGCAAAAAAAACAATTTGCACAACTTTCGATCGATCGAGTCTAATTCTTGATCGATCGAGCCAGACAGAATTGCACAGTAATATCTACAATAACTCGATTCCAACTTTACATAAAAACCTCATACTTTGAGCAAGTCTAAACAAGACTAAAAACGTTTTGATCATGGTTTGCCAACATTACAAAATGAAGTTCTAATACATTAGTTCCTAATTCCTTAGAACCTAACAAGGTTTGTCAGTGCTAGTCCTTTTGTATTGTTATCTCTCTGTTCTCAGGCTAACTGTTTAATTGGTATTTGACTTCCCCCATTTACCTCATTCTATGAATAGCAAATTACTTAAAATGAAACCCTTTTCTTGTTCGAGCACTGACATGTATTTTTTGGCTGATCTCAAGAATATATGTATAATCGGCTTCAATTCAGTTAAAATTTAAGTCTTGTGCATCTTTTTAATTTGTTCATTTGTCAATTTTATCAGTATATTTACTTTCTTGGTTTACAATTATGGTTGGTATTTCTCCTTTGTGCAAGGTTTTGTCTAGTTGATACTCATATACTTACAAGGTTTCATCCCCAAGTAAATGGTGAACCCTTGGAAGACGTATGTGAAACTCTCTGCTGTTCTTATGGGTTCTCATGGATTAACAAAGGGGTCTTTGGCCTTTCTTAATTATCCAACTCAAATCATGTTCAAACCACAAAGGTAAATGGTGAAGGAATATTTGTTTGTGTCAATTATAATTTTTGGTTTCTATATCTGTTGTTGATCAACTTCATTTTTTTATAATTCGGGAAATCTAAATACCTTTCCTCTATATCTGTTGTTGATCAACTTCTTTTTTTTTTTTTGGTTACTCTAGTGCTTCCTTTTATTTCCTCTATATTTTGAATTAGATACCTTTTGTTTCAATCATGTTTCTTGTAGAGTTTCATTATTAAGCCGAGTTCCATTATTAGGGTGGGTTTATGTACATTTGCTGTTTTTTGTTTTTTGATATGGGTGTTTTATTTGTTTTACATTGCCCAATATATGGCCAAGGAAGTGACTTTTGATATTGAATTATGTTGGCTTTGTGAATTTTTGTATTGCTATTCTTGTGTGTAGTGTGATTCTTATTTCTTAGCATGCGTATGAAGTTTTTTTTATTAAAATATTAAATAGGATAGAAAATTGTATATTCTGATTTTTGGGAGTACTGATTCAATATTCTGATTTAATCTTGGTGTGATTTCTTGCCATTTATTTTCTGGATTTAATTAGTTGGCCTTAATATCTTTGAATTTTACATGCATAGGCCAAGTCAGCTTATGGATTGAGATTGTTCAAATGGTTAATGTGTACATTGAAATCTAAAAGATGATAAATTATCTAGAAAAAACTATCTAGTGTACACACACACACACATCTAAAAGGACAAACTAGCACTTGAAAATATAACTAATAGGGACTAACATGACTAACAATATGGTAAAAAAAAATGATTAATGAGCAGCTTAAGATGCTACGTGACCTCTCCAAGTAATTATTTGGAATAGGGGGTTCAAATTGTTGTTGTTCTTCAATTTTAGTAAAACTCATGAAAGTGATCTCCTATGAGTTACAAAATATCAAGAATGACTAAAATAACCTCATTAACATATAAAAATGACTAAAATAGAAATAATTGAAATATCTATAAAACATTAAAATTTGAAAATGACTAAAATTTTGAAAAGTACCTAAATATCCATGAAACCTCAAAATAATTGAAATATCTATACAAAATTAAAATTTGAAAATGACTAAAATATATTTTTAAACTTCCAAAATTAAATTAAAGAAGCACTTTAAAATGAACAAAATAGCACTAAAACACCACAAATGACTTATACATCCTTGACACCTTCAAAATGATTAAAACACTTACAAACTTTGAAAATCACCATAATGCATCAAAATCACTAAATTTGGTTATGTTAGACTGATATTTCGTTTGTTTTTTTTTTTTATAAATGATTTCAAGGATAGCATCATATTTTTCAATAAAACAAATTGTTCCTTAGTCACATTTGTATCATGAAGACGTCATGTTGGATGATAGCAACGTTCCAAATAAAAATACCAATGTCCATATGTAAGCAAGAGTGTCTATAATTTGATAGACTTAAACAAAATTTCCCCTATTCTTACCTTTTTTTTTTTATTTTTTTTATTTTTTATTATTGCATCACTTGTTGCTTTCCATGATCATGTATTCCCATGCTATAGAATTTATCATCCTAACTTCCTAAGGATAGTAAATCCCATGATTTAAATGTCACTTATACATGCATTTTTTAGATGTGTAAACTAATATATTTAGGTCAATTACATAATTTAGATACATCATATAGCTAAGATTGCATACATCATATGTCTATTTGGTTTTCCATAGTTTCTGGTAGCTTTTTTTATGTGTGTGTGTGTGTGTATATATATATATATATATTTTTTTTTTTTTTTAATCAAAAGACATAGTTCTAATAGCTTATATTAAATATGCGACAAAAGTTAAAAGCTAGTTTATTTTCAAAAAAAAAAAAAAATCTAAAAGTTAGCTTATTTGTAAAAATTTTGAGCCAAAAATTTAAAAGTATTTTAACTTTTTTCCAAATACATATGATCTGGCAACCATGTTCATGCATCAATAGAATAAATTTTAGCAGTTAATTTTGGTTTTGCATCTCATATAATTCATAATAGATTAAATTAGTCGTATTCCCCACATGTCATGCTACATGACTATAAAAGAATAAGACTATATGGTCAAATTAGTCTTTTCAAAGGACTAACATAGACATATATACGATATACTACAACAAAGTTGGTTTTTTTCAAGGGTCAAAACCTTTGAAAAAAAAGTATAAAAATCTCTCAAAAAATATTAGTTTGAGGGTCTAGGTGACCCTTGATGAACTTTGAAACAAATGCCCTCAAAACAAAAATTTCACTGGCCTATAAGACCCTTGAAATAGAAATTTTGACGGCCTACATAACCCTTGAAACAAATGCTTTATTTTTTGAGGTTCTAGCCCCTCAAAATAAGGTTTTTCTCTCAAAAAAAAAAAAAAATCATGCACATAAACTTTAAAGAACCACATGTTACAAAATCTATATTATACCAAAATACAAATATCAAAACAAAATTCAATTACCTTTCCAAATCATTAAATCCTTCATTCTTAAAGGAACTTAGTATTTTAACTAGAATTCTCTATTGTAAACAATAAAAGTTGATATCCAGGATAGTTGCTAATGAAGAATATCTCATCCGATTGCCTGAACTTCCTTGGATCATCTCCTTTTTCATTGATTTCAAAGGAATATTGTTGCCAGTAAGGTTTAAAGAAAAACAAACTAATTAAAACAGAAAAAGTTGGCATTTGATAGCAAAACCTAAAAGATAATACATTGTGACAAATCAAAACTAGGAAAAGATAAACGTGTATAGATCTCATAGCTAGGAACAAATCTAAGGACAAGATCTTTCACTAGAATACAGGGAGTATTAATAGTTAAAGCAGTGAGGTATCAAAAACTAAACTGTTACTCCAGTTTTCAGATGCAAATGTTATATTATGATTGAAAGTAGACAAATATTTTTAAACATCTAAAATGTTAAACATCAGAAAGGGAATTTGATTTCTGATCTAAACCACCATAAATTTTAATTGTACCTTCATTATATCTTCCTAAAAAATGGGCTGAAAAATAAAATCGGGATCAGCATATTGGCGACCATCTGTATGGGCTAAAAACTCTCTTATCAAAATTTAGAATTATAAATCATATTCTTCATAACTACCTAAGAGAAACAAAGGATGACACCCATAAATTATAAGGAAATGAACATGTAATGGAATCTAAGCTCTTTCTCCAAGCTTAACTTGTGCCAAATTGCTTACAATTCGACAATTTCTTGCACACTGCTCTTTTTACTAGTAATAAAATGACAAAAAAAAAAAAAAAAATTGTTGAAATGGAAGCATAAACCTGAAATTAATGGAATACTAAAAAAGCTTCCCTTTGGTAGAGAACATAATCAAACAAACCTTGATTACGAAGGAAGTGTATTGCATAAGTCGCATTTGCCACATTTTACTTGAAAGCAAAAGCACGAAACAATATAGTCTACCAAATACTGGAAAATACAAAAAACTATCTTTACACAAAGTTTTCCATCGAAACAAATAGTGTAAAGACTAAAGAATGAAATGTTGCTCCATATGGCATGAGAAGATACATAGCAAAGACATGAAGTAACAAATATTTTAGTCTGATGGCTATAACTATGGTTACCTCTCTGCTATGAGAAAAAGCTTTTAACTTACAGCTGAGACCTATTGATTTCTATGCAAGTATTCTTCATGCATAATCATCAATTGTTCTGCCACTTGCTTAATTATCGAGAATTCAATAGCATATATGGACAACAAGTTCAAGCCAAAAAAACCTATTTGTATCAAATAAGATCCAAAAGATTAAACTAGGTTCTTTATTGCCCAAATTCAAGTTGTTAATAAACAATCATTATCCAATGAACTTCATTTCATTGACCAACATAAAAGAACGTCGCACCAAATATAGCCTGAACCATAACTTTACATTGAAGCATGACTTCTCCAACTGAACTATATATATTCCCTTGAAGGGAACAGCCCTGGCCTTGCAATATATATATATATATATATATATATATATTCCCATTTAGAAGTCAGACCCAATTTAAGATGAAATTTACTCTTCTAAAAAAATAAGGACTAAAATTATAGTTGTACTTAGAAAAAACAAACTGAGGCTCTAGCATACTGTACCCAGCCAAATCAGCTACAATAATGGTGACTAGATTTAAGGCAATGTGAAGAGAGGGGGGGAGAAGCATTATACTAAAAAGATAACAATACTAACAAATATGTACTCCTCATAGACCATTAGAAAACCACCCTATTGGCCATAATTATATTTCCTCTGTAATGGAGAGGTAATTAATGTTATTGCCAAGCACAAAATTGAGCTTGCAAAGTTTAATTGCTGCATGATCAACATATTTGACTCCAATCCTAAAAGATCCAAATATAATAAACATGACTAGCCATAAGAAAAAACAAACAAGAAGAGAGCAAATCGGTTCAAACTTATAAAGTGTATATAATACACGAACTCTCAATGTCTACCATCTTCGATTTCTATGTTGCTTCCAAAAAAACAAACAAAGAATTTGGGGAAACAAAACAAACATGGCAATTAAAAGATTTTCATATTGCATGGAATTAGGGTTTTGATCCTAACCTTCCAGTTCCACTATATCAAAATGATTTTGATCTTTTTGAGAAACCTTCATTGGTGAGTAAAGCCACAAGACGGAGATGGAGATCACCCAAGTGAGACGAGGAGCGGTTTGTGAGAGGAGAACTTGAGAGAGTCGAGAGCTCCAGATGAAAAAGTATGTGACTTTTTTTTTTTTTTTTTTTTTTTTTTTTTTTTTTGCTTTTATACAAAACCCACTTGAACGGTAGCAGGTTTTTCATTAAAAATAAAGTATCGGTTAGGATTAGAGTAAGTAAAATCTACGGTTCTGATTTTAGCAGGTACCGTACCCACCAAAAAAATATATGGGTACCGTAGAATGACCTTAAGAATGCAATGGAAAAAAGCCTAAAAATTGAACTTGGGCCTTTTGAATTACAAAAAGTTATCATTGTATTTGTTGAAAGCCCTGTAAAGTAGCCCCAACGTTGAAATTTGAACCAGATTGACAAGTATCAGTAGAGACCGGTGGCCTCTTTGTTTAGGTTGGGTCCAACGTTTTAACAGGCCGGATCGAATTGTTTCACCCCTAGATAGTACATGTGTTTTTTTAAATCTTTTTTTAGAAATCTGTATATAAGTTAATAATATAATAAGTTAAAAGAAAAAGGAAAATCCAAACACGCATGCAACCACTTGCAACAGTGTTAAATAATTAAGGGGGAGAAAAGCTTTATTTTATTTGTATTGTCACGAGTGAAATAAATAGTGCCAATGGGTAATACTTGTGCATAAAATTGTGTAACAATTTAGGCGTAATAAACATAACTCTAAACTGTTGTGTTACTTATTCCACTATTGTGCTACCTAAAACGCAGTTATAGTTCATTAGGTGCAGTACATCAAGTTCTTCAATTAAATTCAAACAAATAACATTATTGAATTTATAAATTGTCCTTAGAAAAGATAATAAGTCTATGTTTTATTAGTTGTTGCAATTATGTGTTTGAATTTAATTGAAAACTTAATATATCACACCTAAACAATTATATCTATGTTTTCCCATATTTGAATATGATCAGTCACTTTGTTGTATTGTTTTTTTTAAAATCCAAACCGATAGCTATTTATTTATGATAAATCTGAGTTTACAATGGGAAGAAGAATTTCTGGCATTCCTGGCGTTCCCCAATCCATGTGATCCTATATATACTTTGCAATGGCTGCTAGAGCTTGCACAGCTTTATTACATATTCTAGTTATAAATAGAATGGAAATAAATACAATGAAAGACATTACATATATATGTTTTTGATGGAGTCCATAATGGAAAATTATCGTGTACTCTCGGAGTATCATAAATGCGTACTCTCTCCTCTTACATGAATGGTGGATTTCACTAATTAAATTCATGATGGGACCTACCATTTATATGAGAAGAGAGAGTATGCAATTATGGTACCTAATAATTTTCCATTCATAATATCCTCAATTTCTAGCAAACTTCACTCCTTTGCATTTAACAAAGCCATCAGTCGTGAATTCAAGCTATCACATCATGAATGCCCATTTGTTTTGTGTAGCCGAATGCTACTCCTAACCCCAATGCATTGTGTTATTTAATGACACTCAGGGCCAAGTTCATTTTTATCATCTGTGGGGGAGGTGTCTTACATTTGTTGTGCAATATGGTACGTGGTGGTTCATCTTTCCTAATATTCTCTAAAAAAATTTGGGCTTAAAATTGCTATAAATTACTCCCTTTGTCTCACTTTTTTTGTCATGTTTGAAAAGTCAAACTTTTTAAGAGAACATCATTTATTATCTTGTCTACGTTTTAAAAATGTATAAGTTTCCAAAACTACCCTTAAAAGAATTTATCAAAAAATTGAATTAGTAAATTAATAGGGATATAATAGGAACATTAGTAAATTAATGACTTTTATTTTTAAAAACAGGATAATATTTTGAGACATCTCAAAATAGAATAGAGGACAAAAAAAGTGGGATGGAGGGAGTACTTAAAAAGCATATGTTAAGTAAAAATTTTTTTTTTTTTTAAAAAAAAGATGAAATAACATTATGGTAAGATGGTAATCAGCGCAATTGCAATGATATTAATTAAGTATCCGTTTGGGTACTGATGAAAAGGACACGACTGTGCATCTGCATTTCCTTTTTTTTTTTTTTTTGAAGCACATGGTGGCTTTTCCAGTGGGTTCGTGCACTGTTCAAATGACCTGCAAACCTCTTTTTTTCAACAAAAATTTCATTAAAAATTAAAAATGGATTCCACGATATATTCACATATTTAAAAATTATTTTGCTACAACGTTTTCAGTTTTCAACAAAAATATGATGAAGATGAAATAACATTATTTAACACTATTTGAAACTCCATTATTGATCCATTAACAAAAGAATCTCCAGAATTGGAAGGGATTTGCTAGTCATAAGATCAGACAAAAATTAATTACCTTTCCATGCATGCATGAATCAATAATGAGATTTCCACTAAGGTAACTTCTTTCATTTGATGGAGATCTTACATGCACCTTTGTTTCATCTCTGGTCATAATATATCTAAACCATGCATAAGAGAGAGAGAGAGAGAGAGAGAGAGAGAGAGAGCGAGAAGAGATATCAGCCATTAACAAAACATTCACGTATGCAAAGTTGGCCGGCATGGCATGGCATATAGAGATCAGAGTTGGAGATCCTATCGCAGAGAGAAGGTGCCTATTACTATATTTCAAGCATTATAGGTGCCATCTCTACTGCGACAGGAACTCCACTTTTAACCTCACTTCATATGAATTATCATCATCTTTGTGGCACTAATGCTTACAAGAGGTTGAAGGGATTCTTGTCACAGAAGGGATGGTTCTAGCTTTTGCTTGTATAACTCAGCCTGGGCCATCTCTCCTGCGACAGGAATCCCTCAACTTCTTTTCCTTAATCTCTTCCTTTACTTCCTATCTTTCATGCTTTTCTCATATTGTAAACTTCACGTAATTTATAGAAAAAAAATTAAGTTGGACTCTTTCTAGGTCTCTTTCATGGAATGATACAATGAAATTAATTACTCCTACAATATAATTTACTTGCTTACTTTTTGGCGGGTCATTCTTTGCTTTGAATGAATTATGGTCAATGTTCAATATGTCAATGTCCAATAGTCACTAATTCTCATTGGGAAGTAGTTGATTAAGAAAATACATGACAGCTTCCTTTCAATGTACCCGTAACCTTCACTGTATATCCATATATTAATTTGTGACTAATCAATCCTTCATTCCAAACTAAGGAATTGAATAAAGAACTTTTTAGTTGAATAAGGACCGTGTGATACGTGAAGACTAGTCAGTCATAGTAATTTGTGTATTCTTCTTCTTTTTCTTTTTTTTCTTTTTTGGGTTCAAATAGTAGGAGTTTGTTTGTTTGTTTTTTTATTTATTTGATTCAGTGATGAAGAAGCCGGCATCATGATCTGGATATATATTCACCATAAAAGTGAAGTTGTCGTTAGGCAAAAAGGCTGTTGGCTATTTACTAATTACTAACACAACTTAAATAATAATTTAGCATGCTAATAATAATTTATGATTAAGCAATGCTATTTATTGTAAATTGTATGTGTTTTCTTGTAAATGCTGATTATTGACTTCAAAGATCAGTTGAATCCATCAATATGTGATTCATAAAGTATGCAGTAAGCAAAGAACTTTGAAACACACTATAAAGACATTTGATTCGTTGTGATATACCTTGATGTGATATGTATCACAATGATGTGATATTAAAATTTTTGGTTTATTTTATTTTTTCTAACATTACCATAATTTAAAATTACAGAATATATTACATCATCATATTCTTATCACCTTTCTAAATAATATAATATTTTATTTTTATATTGAGATTACATTAATATAATATTACGGTGTAATGTAATATCACGACGAGCCATACACCCCTTTATTGCAATGATACTTCATTTACTTGGCAGCGTATAGGTCATAGACAAAAATTTGTTTGAAATTTACCTCCAAAAATAAAAACATGCACTACATGCAAGAAATGCCTCTTTCACGTCAACTTATGAGCACCAATTTCCGTCAACTAATAAGTTGATGCAAAAGAATTGGGTCAGTGGGGCATCAGCCCTTTAAAGAGATATGGGAATGTTTTCTTTTTGGGCCAAAAGATTTTTTTTTTTTTTAACCTCCTCTTTTTCCCTCCCATTCTCTGTTTTTTGCCCTTCACTTTTCTTTCTCTCTAAAGGCCGAGCGATCTAGAAAAAGAGAGAACCAAAGTACAATGCTTTTATCAATAACTCACTCATCATTCTTGAAGCAAAAATTCAAAATTGAATTCACGAAAGAGATCTTTTTGCTCAATACATTACATGTAATTTTTTTTTTTTAATGAATTTCAGGTTCTCTTCTTGTGGATTCAAGGAAGAATGGACCTTCATGAATTCAAGACTATCTCTCAAAGGTAAAAGTATTTTGCTTTTTGCAGCGTTCCACCTACTTCATTAAGGGCCTCATTTTTGCAAAAAAAAAAAAAAAAAAAAAAAAAAAAAATGGCTTCATTCTTATTCTACTCCAATAAGCATTTAAAATGCAATGGAAGATGTTGAGGAATTTTAAAAGCTTGAAGCAGGTATGCATTGATTTTTTCTTTTATTTTGTATAGTTGATTTCTTTAGAGCTTATTTGAGTTATTATGTTAAACAATTGTTTTTGTGTTTTTTGTTTTAGAACTTGGTGAACTTTCAATTGCGAAGTAAGAAATTGCGCCGGAAACCATAACTATAGAAGCTGATGATGTTTGATTTGTGTTGCCTTGGCTAGTTAGATTAGAGTCATTAGACATCTATCGACAGAAATGAATTTTTATTTTGGATGTTAGGTTGATTTTGGACTTTGATTATGACATACATAGGAATTTTGTAAATGTGAACTACCACTTGATTATGAATTTAATTATGATAGGACTTTTATAATAGTTACAGCTGGACTATGTGGCATCGATACATGATTAATGACAAGATCTATGAGTTACTTTTCAGTTGATATATGACTTTTATTTTTCCACAAGATTGTGTTATATTCAGCACCACCAAAAAAAAAAAAAAAAAAAAAAGAGAGAGAGAGAGAGAGAGAGAGAGAAGAAGAAGAATAAGAAGAAGAAGAAGAAGAAAAAGTTGTTATGTAATGCACAGTGAAAGGCTAAAGGCATCGGGCTCTTTATAAAAAAATATTGCGCCACCATATACTCATTACTCAATGAGTTGCATTAAGTAATAGAAGCTTTTCCATGAGCAAGCAAGACAAGGTCGCTCTCCTTCGTATACATAATTATTTGGCAAAAGCCCAAGATTGAAACCTAAACTAGACTGACCAGGACCTACTAAGATTGTTGACCAGTCCGATTAGGTTTGATCCAGGGTTTTAAGTGACCGGTCTAATCTTAAAAAACGCAATAGACCAACTAGATTGGACCATTTTCACCCATATAGTAAACTTACATAATTTTTTTTTTAAACTTTAAAAATCAGTAAATAGTTAAATAATCTAATAAGTTAAAAGAAAAATGAAAATCCAATCAAATAACCACTTGCAAAAGTGTTAAGTAATTAAGGGGGGAAAAAACCTTTACTTTATATTAAATGTCAAAGAGTGAAATAGATAATGCCAATACTAAATTATTTTTATACTTATTACTTAAAACTTAGATATAGTTCATTAGGTGCAGTGTGTTAGATTCCTCAATTAAATTTAAACATGTAATAGTATTGAATTTATAAGTTTTACTAAGAAAAGATAACTTAGTTTATATATGTTTCATTGGCTAATGCAATCACCAATCATGTGTTTCAATTTAATTGAAAAACTTAATGTATAACAACTTAAGAATTAAATATGATCACTTTATTATCATTTTTTTTTTTCAAAATCCAAAGGGATAGCTATTCATTTATGATAAACATGAGTTTACAATGGGTAGAGGAATATCAAGTCATTCCCTAATCCATGTGAAGGAGCATATATCTTCTTTGCAATGGCTGCAACTAGATTTTGTGCAGCTTTATTACATATTCTAGCTATAGAATGGAAAGAAATACAATGAAAAACATTACATATGTTTCCATGATGTCCAGAATATCCTCAATTTTCAGCAAACTTCTCTCCTTTGCATTTAACAAAACCATCAGTCTTGAATTTAAGCTTTTAACCATAACATCTTGAATGTTCATTTCTTTTGTATAGAGCAGGTCGAACTTTGGATCTCTTATTCTAATACCATCAAAAACTCACGTGTTGGGCCTCACGTATTAAAAGTGTATTTGAGCCCACATGTAAGAAGAAATGTTAGAATTATGTGATTGAATGATTAAATTTACCACATAATTCTAACATGTTCCAGTATATCAATATCCCATTATTATAATTAATTAGCTTCTAATCACATGCATATGCATGACTAAATTTAAAAACATATAATTAGATAGACAGTTTTTTTTTAATTTAATAATTTAGTTCCTACCTAAGTTAAATACGATTAATGGTCAATACTATTATATTTTGTTAACTCTTAAAAAATACTTTGTAAGAATACTTTTAATTAATATAAAATTAAAAAAGCTCCTCGATTATTGCAATGAGTAGTAAATTTTATGGCAATATAAAGAAATTGCTATAGAATTCTTATATTTAAAAAAGAAATAATTATACTTAAATGTGGTTCTCCATATAATATAACAAAGTTCTAGATTTTTTAAATTAGTATTAAATATCTTCACCAAAGTTATGAAATTGAATCAACACATGCCACAAAATTAGAGCTCAATTGAAATCCAATTTAGAAGTCTAATTGGATTTTCTCTTAACTTTGGCTATATATATATATTGTGCGCACCCTGTTCCTGGCTAATGGGCCAGCCTTAAGATTTGGGCTCACAATTTACTTATTTGTGTGGGTTTATGGATATCCTACAACAGGAAATTCCTCATAACGAAGACTAAGACCCACTAGTACTGCTAGTCAAGCAGACTAAGCACCTTTGCTTTTGTGTTTTCTCACTTGTTCCCTCTCTATTCTCTAGTCCCTTACTACCTAATGTCCAATCCCCCTTTCTTCTATTTGCTCGCTATTTATAGCCTTTCCTGGGTGGGTCAGCAATGATTGCCTTTAACATTCTTTGTGTGGGTGGGGCCCGTTAGAATTTTTCATGATAAGAGGGGCCCCACTTTGGAAATAGGAACTCAATCATGGGGACTAACAATAAACGCCGAGAAGTGCACGGTAGCGATATTCCCCAAGACATTACCGACGCATATCTGAAGGGATTCGGGCAAGGCTACTCCCAAAGACTACCCAGTCCATGGTTCAATCTACTGAACAACATAAGTTGGGCCTACCATGAAGTTATTACCCAATCACCCCTTGGATGCGCCAACTAATAACGGGCCCATAACCGTACACACACACACACACACACACACACACACAGGCGCGCGCGCACACACACACACACACACACACACACACACACATGTAACCCATGCATACACATTAATACATTTAAAAATAAACATATGTTTTTAATCATAAAAATATACGTAATTGATTAAGTTAATAGAAAATATGGATATTAAAATTCTTGCCTAAGTTTAATACTACTTATGATCATTTTTATTCTAATTTTTTAATAAGATAGAAAGTGTGGTGATTTTTTTTAATAGATATTTGATTGGTTTTTTATTTTTTATTTTAATATTTCATTAGTATTAGACTCTTACTATTTTTAACTCATTAACTCACTTGGCACAGAGATTAAAAAAACTTTGATGGATATATGGCACAAAATTAGTCCATAATTAAAATCTAATTTGGGGTCAATCTAATTGAATTTTCTCTCAGTGTTGGCTTTTAATAGATATAAAGATAATATGATTAAAACAACTATAATTTACTTAGAAAGCATATGTTAAGTGAAGAGAGAGAGAGAGAGAAAGAGAGACGAAATAACAATATGGTAAGATGGTCATCAGCGCAATCACAATGTTATTTGCTTAAATAATGGACAAAAACAAGAAGAAGATGAAATAACATTATATAACACTATTTGAAACTCCATTGATCAATTAATTAACAAAAGTCTTCCAATTTAATTAACAAAAGACTCATAGGTAAGATCAAACAAAAGTCAATGAGTAGTTTTTATTACACAAACTCTTTTACACAATTTTATAGACACCTTAAAAAACAACAGAAACTGTGACTTAAATAAATTGCCTTGCATAGGAGAACCCAAAGTCAATTACCTTGCATAGTTGCATGCATGCAGGAAACAATAATGGGATTTTGATAAAAGTAATAACTTCCTATCATTGATGGAGATCTTACATGCATGGTGTAACTTTGTTTCATCACTGGTCATAATATATTAAAACCATGCATGAGAGAGAGAGAGAGAGAGAGAGAGAGAGAGAGAAAATCAGATCAAGCATTGATGTATGCTAATTAAGCTGTCATAGCATGGTATATAGAGATTGGAGTGGGACGTACTGTCAAGGAGAGACAGTGCCTATTGCTATCTTTGAAGCACTAGGTGCCATCTCTCCTACAACAGTGGTCCACTATAACCTCAGTTCATTTGGATTATGAATTATCATTGTCTTTGTGGTACTTATAAATAAGAAGTTGAAGGGAATCCTGTCACAGAAGGATGGTTCTAGCTAAGGCTTTGCATTGAATATATTCAGCTGGGGCCATCTCTCCTGCGACAGGAATCCCTCAACCTCTTTTTCTTTCTTCCTTTGCTTCCTACTTTCCATGCCTCTCATACTTTGTAAATTGGCCTCTCGTAATTTATAGAACAAAATTAAGCTAGACTCTTTCTGTGTCTCTTCATGGAATGATACAATGAAATTAATTACTTTTACAATGAAATGAAATTGCTTACATTTTGGTGGGGGTCTTTGCTTTGAATGAATTATGGTCAAAATTCTGTCTTAATATTCTCCTTCACACACGAAACTTAAAGATAATTTACATTCTAAAGTAGTTGATTAAGAAGATACAGGATAGCTTCCTTGCAATTTACTCGTAACCTTCACTTCAGTTCCATAGATGACTAATCAATCCTTCATTTTTAACCAAGGAAATTGAACTAAGAACTTTCTAGTTGAAGGACCATGTGAAGGATATGGTGTACGTTGTAATTATTATTTTGATAATTAAGGGACAATAACGGGAGAGAGAAGGAAGAGAGAATATGAAAATAAATCTACTTGCATAAAAGTAAAAGGAGAGAATGAGATGTACACATTTTTGTAACACAAATATTACAAATTTAAATTAAAACGGGTCAACTCGAACCCAACCCACTAAAACAGAGGTTTGGAACAGGATCAGGTTGGCTTGCAGACTCGGATACCCTTGTTGAATCAAGCTAAGAGCTTCGGTATCTTAATTTCTTCCTATGCTACTTTAATTGTTGTTTTTGAGCATTGGACGAAATTGCCGCATTCTCCAGTTCTTCATACCCATCTTCTACATACTCCCAAATCCCAAGTAAAATTCTCATCTTCACAAACCAGAAATCATGGTTTTCCCATACAAAGTTGGAGATGACTGTAGTTGGGTTCCCATATGTTGGTTGATTGAATTCGCTATTGGCAATGCTTTTATTGGGGCTTGTTTTCTCTCCATAAATCCTCACCTCCAGCTTGTTTTTCACTCTAACCAAACTCTGATACCGTTATATTGGCTTTGGAATCAAGGAGTTTGTACAACAATTTTGATGAGTATTTATCAAGTTTTGCTATCTAAGATTAAGTTTTTTTTTTTTTTTTTTTTTTTTTTTTTTTTTTTTTTTTTTTTTTTTTTTTAATGAGATAACAACTTTTTTAAACAAGGAAAAGAAAAACGGGCTATAATTTTCTTTTTACTTGTCATTCAATTGATTCTAGACTTCTTCAAGTCTATGAACATACTTTTCAAACATAAATAACAGACCTTACACTTGTCCATCATACACATTACTAGATGCATGCGAGTAAATTACTAAAAATGAGACCTCTGCTGTCAGCAACCAGAATCTGCAGGTCACTTGCTGTGGGAGTGCCCCTTCGCAAGAAACGTATGGGCCTTATGTCCGGGGAAAATCTAAAATCTCACCAACGCACAAAGGAACAATGGATAAGCTATCAGGTTTTAGTGCCAAAGATGAAATGGAGTACCCAAGCAGCGACACTCCTTCAGCCATGGACTCTGTTTTAGCTGTTTCGTTAGGCTTGTATTTGATACTGTATTAGAGGTCTAACTCTTCCCCTGTTTCGGATGTGCCTGAACAGGGCTTATACGTTTTTTCTTGTATATCGTTTTTCTAATCAATAATATTTCTATCTTCTACCTAAAAAAAAAAAAAAATCATGGCCAATGGGAAATATACCACATGCATAGAAAACTACAAAAACACCAACTTTTAACAAACCTAACCTACTCTATATAACTATATGTATGGTATTGTAGTGCCATTGGCATCTGCCTTCGGTAAAGTGGGTAATCATATACTAAACCAGTATGTGAAATCTTAAGATTTGTATTATGCAAACAAAGGAGTTTGATAAATTTTCTATAGACATGTCGGTAACGTACATGAACCATTATTATTTCAGGCTGTGCTCAATGCTCATGCTCGAATTGGGGCACCTTGAATGTTGTTGGACCTTTACAGAGAAGCAAATTGAGGGGTTTTTTTCCATTAACCTACATTTTCAAGTGTTTGAAAGTGTTTTTGCACTATATATAAGTGATCTTCAAGCAAGTAAAAGAATTCATTTGTGGATATTAAGAAATGGGATTAATTTGGATGTTGTATTGGATCTAAGAATACCACGATCTCTGTCAATCTTGTCGGTGGTGGGACTTGGGCAAGAACAAGTGCTTTACTGAGTTGATCTTTTAATTGCTGAGAAGGCGTTGTTAGTACTACTAAGTGTTTTTTTTTTTTTTTTTTTTAATGTGGCCTGCGATTAGGGGTGGCAAAATTGGACACGACCCGCGAACCCGACACGACACGACACGACACGACACGACACGAAATTAGCAGGTTATGGGTTGAGACTTAATGGGTTCGTGTCATATTCGGGTTGACACGACGGACCCGTTTGATAAACGGGTTGGGTTTGGGTTTGTCGGGGGTTCTTTTTTACGTTTCTTTTTCTAAGAAGGAAGTCGGGCCCGGCGCTTCGCGGAATGGGCTCCAAAGTATCATTCTGCCGCCGCCGGTTTGTGCGCAAACATTAAGTCCAAGTCCAAGTCCAAGGGAAGACACTACAAAGTGGGCTCATTCTTTATTTCTGCCGCAGAAGGAACTTTTACTCCAGCTTCTGCCGCAGATCTGACTTTCCTGCCGTGCAGCAAAACTTTGTGCAGTAAACTATTTGCTGTGCAGCAAGCTGTCTGCTGTGCAGTAAAGCTTTCTACTGGGCTTATCCTTTGTTTCCGCTGCAGCAAGAATTTTTCTCTAGTTTTCTGCCGTGCAGCAAAACTCTGTGCAGCAAGCTGTCTGCTATGCAGCAAGCTGTCTGCTGTGCAATAAAGCTTTCTGCTGGGCTTATCCTCTGTTCCTGTCGCAGAAGGAATTTTCCTCCAGTTTTCTGCCATGCAGCGAAACTCTATGCAGCAAGCTGTCTGCTGTGCAGCAAGCTATCTGCTGTGCAGTAAAGTCTCCTGCTGTGTAGTAAAGTCTCTTGCTGTGTAACCTGGGTGACTACTCTTCATTTCCTTTACTGCAGAAATATTGTTTCTTACTTCCTGCACATAAACAAATCTAAAACCCAAAGAAAATGCCAATCAAGCAATTGTTAGCTTACATGGGTTAGCATATTCTCAAATATATACATACATATATTCGTAAATATACTTATACGTATTAATATATATTTTTCAGAACATGAGAAACAAGATATATGTATATATACTTATGGCAGGATAATGAGTCAAAAGTAAAACACGTAATAACAAATGAAGAAGAAAGTTTAAGCAGAAAATGTTGAACACGGTGAACGTAATAAAAGAGTGCTACGGCAGAATAACCAGTATGGCAAGTAAAGATACCACAGCAGGATAACTGATGCAGCAAACATGATAAAAGCGTACTACGGCAGGATGACTAAATGCGGCAGACATAAGTTATAATGAGAGAAATCAAACACATTTGTAACCCAAAACAAGTTTTGAATCTTCCCATAGAATAAGTAAACCAAGAAGGAACCTAAACCCCAACTTGAACAACCTTATATAGGCTTTTGCCATAAAAGTTGTGCATTTTGGAGAATAGGCCTAAGTGGCTACTGGCTATTACTTTTGGAGACTTCAAAGAGTGGGTTTGCTAAGAGGGAGGGAAAAGATGGTCTATTGATGCATGCCCCTATTCCTGCCATGTTTTCTCTCTTCGTTTTACCACTTTTATTTATTTCTTTCTTTCTTTCTTTCTCTCCCGTTGGGTTTCCCTCTCTGTTTTTTTACTACTCTCCTGTCGTGGCTTCCTCCCCCCTGTTTTTGGTGCTTCTTCCTCCTTTTATAGTGAGCTAATTCAATGGGATTTCTCCCTTTTACCCTAGGGCTTCACCAACTGTTTTTGGTTTGTTATGGGCATCTCTTTAAGACTACCCACTAACCCATTGGTTGCCCCGACCACTGCTATGGCTCAGTACATGTCTGCTGCACCGCTATTTCACGAAAAAATTCTCTTTTGTTTGTTCCTGCTGTATACCTCTACCTCTTGGTTTAAATGGATAAGGATTGGGTTACCTCACTACCTAGTTCTATGGCATGCATCAAATGGTCCCAACCATTTATTACTTCTTTTGGGTAAGAAACCATCCCAGCAGGATATCTTTCCCAAAAGAAGTTATGGCAGGAAACCAAATATAGACCCCCTTTTCCCCCCACCTCCAAACCACGCCTTCTGAATCCCCTTGACCGTGGGCCCACCTCCCTTGTATTGGCTGGGTACAGGTTGGTGGAGCTCCGGCCCTTGTGTGCTTGCTTCACTGTCTTCCGCTTTTGTCTTCTTTCGTTCCCACGCCGTTTCTGCCGTAGCAGATTAGTTTTGTTTGATTCTGCTGCGTGTCTCTGTCTCATTTCTTCATGCGTTTCCTGCTGTGTTTGTCTTTTCCTTTAGTTTGGCTTTTCTTTCATTCACGCGTTTCCTGCTGCTGACACTTCTTGCCAATCCTTGTTTCTTCTCACCGTGCTTCTTCATATTAGTTTTTCATGCCAATCCTTTTATACGAAAGGATTTGGGCCTTTGTGGACCAGATAATGTTGATTGGATCAAAAGGGTCTTGGGCCCAATTTGCCTTCATCTGCTGAAGCTAATCTGCCAGAGAATTGCATTCTGCAGCAAAGCTGCATCCTGCCGCAAATTTGTATTCTGCTGCAGATCATTTTCCCTTGCATTTCATTCTTTGGACCTTTCTTGCTCTTTGGGCCGTTGTTTTTCATTGGGCTTTCTTCCACATGGGCTTTTGGCTATGGATTTGCAAAATTGGGCATCAACAGGGTTCAACCTATGGAACCCGTTTAACCTGTTTGACCCGTTTAATTAAATAGAATTTTACCAATATACCATTCAAACCCTAGGTATAGAAACTTATTAGTTGTTGTAGTTTATTTTCTTTGACATATTGTGATTGATTATTTATGATATTGAGATATGCTTTAGTTTTGAATGATTATTTATGATGCAGTTACTCATTAATTTTGAATTTTATTTTTAAAATATTTATTTGTTTGTTTTTTCATAAATGTTTTTCTTTATTTTGATAAAATTAGATAAACAGGTCGACACGATTGACCCGTTTAATAAATGGGTCGTGTTAGGGTTGAGGAATTTTGACTCGTTTAATAAACAGGTCGGGTTAGTGTTGACCCATATAGTCGGATACGTATAAGTTGACACGACACGAACCCGACACGCGAACACGAATTGCCACCCCTACCTGCGATTATTGACTCATTGCCATAGGCTCATAGTTCATACATATAAGGGGATATACTCTCGGCCCAAGTTTATTAGTGAAGGCCCATATGCCATGGCAAGCCCAAACATATTCTATCTATGAATACTTTTTTTTTTTTTCTTTTTTTTGGGGTGGGTGGAGGGTGGGGGGTACTCACACACACTGCAAACGCTTTGTTTTCTTCCTATCTTTGTACATGTAGTAAACAAAGTTGATGATTCTGATTAGTGTTTAAGAATTGTTGTACTTGAGGACACTTATATATGTTCCAAGTGATTTTTATTTATTTATTTATGGAATCCAAGTGATTCCTGTAAATCCGTTTTTTTATAGTCTAATCTCTTCTATATATATAAAGTAGCATTCTTCCGAAAAAACAACAAATAATAAAAGTTTTTCATATTTCTCTATAATCTTCTTGTTATATTTGTTCACATTCTCTTTTCCAAGATTCTTTTAGAATTTTTTTCAAAACGTTTTTTGCCATGACTATTGTTACTAATTTGATTTTTTTTACTTGTATTTTGGCTTTAACAAGTAAACATTGTTAAGTAATTAGCTTTAAAACATAATTTATCCAAAAATCCAAAATTTATCTAACTTATCTAATTTCTTTAGAAATTTTGGATAATCTTTTCTACTCATTTAAGTCCACATTCTTATTTTGTTTTCTTCCGATCTTTGTATGTAGCAAACAAAGTAGATAAGTCTTTAAGAATTATCGTACTTTAGGACACTTAGGCATGTTCCCACATATTTTTCTATAGTCTTCTCTTTGTGTCTATAAGAGCAACCACATCAGTTCGGCTAAATTTTTCTGTCTATTTTACACTAACAACCTACGTTTTCTATTTTACAAGACCATTTTTTCAAAACACCCACATCAAAATATCTATTATACTCTAACTTATTTAAATAATATTTTTTTTATTATTTTATTAATAAATATCTCTTCATTAATATTTTTTTTCCCACTCCACAAGTCCCAACCGTGGCTCTCTCTATTAATTGCCCTCTGGCTCTACTTTCTAGTTCTCCCTAAACTCTCTTCCTCACTCAAATCTCAAACCCAGATCGGCGGCAATCGACAGCAACCTGGCAGTGGCGGATTGTTAGCAACCTGGAGGAGCAGAACGGTAGCAGATCAGTGGCAGATCGAGGCAGATCCAATGGGTTTTCCGGTTGGTATTTCATGTGGGTTTGTATTGGATTTTTCATATGGGTTTTTCATTGGGTTTGACTTAGTTTTAATTGATTTCGATTTAGGTTTGGGATGAGTTTTTCTTCAGGTTTGGGTTGATTATGGTTGGCGGTACTGGGTTGCGGTGGTGGTGTTTGGCAATGTTGAGTTATGGTGATGTGGATGGTGGGTCTGTGTGGTTGGCGCTGTGCTGAGCTGTGGTGATTGAGTTGAAGAGAAAGAGTCAAAGGAAGAGAGAAATTGTATTAAAATAATATATAGAAAAGTTACAGTAACCGTGCATATATGCACGGTTACTGTAACTCTTGTGCATTTATGCACAATTTTACACCCACTAATGTGGGTATTTTTTTTTATCAAAATGTGTAAAATCTCTTACTTTTTGTATTTTGCAAGATTATGCAACCATTGATGTGGTTGTTGTAACTGGTAGCAACATACCAACTTCTAATCAAGTCTTGTTAAATATATTATAACTTAAAATAAATCAATATTTTATAAGAAAAACCAAAAAAAAAAAAAAAAAATTCCACCATTACCAGCCAAGTTGGGAGGGAAATTTCAACCTTAATTAACATAGTTTTCAATTGAACAACTTTTTAACATAGATTTCAAATGAATAGCTTTTTATTTTTCAAATTGATAGGCCAAGAAAGTATTGATCAGTTATGATGAATTAACTAATTAATTAGCCAAGTTGATTAATTAATCAGATTAACTTACAATATGCGTGGCAGCACAAACAAATCACCAACTAAGTTAATATGTAGCAGAAAATAAATTGACACGGTGATATTTTTACAAATGGGGAAAACCGACATGGTAAAAATCCCACAGGGTGATTTTAAAGTACCATTCCCGAAAATCCACTATTATCACAACAAGCGGTTACAAGTAAAGGAATCTCAATACCTTATACCAACCTACAGTTGAACCCTTACACCAATACCCAATTAGAATTGTTCTGTAATGACAATCTCTCCTTTTAATGCAGGGCTCCCAGTACGTGACTAACTAATAGATGCACGAATCCTAGTACGCGACTTAATCACCAACTTGAGAAAGAATGTTGGTTGCAAAATTCTTCAGTTCATCACACAATGAAGATCATGAAACTCCTTGGTTACAAAACCCTATAGTGTACAAACACAGTAGCTTCTTGAATAAAAACATGAACTAGGGCATATGTCTCCGATTCACAATATGCTTGTGAAAAACTTTTGCTTTTTGTTGCATTAGTTGTGACGGCCCTTAAAACAATTCTTATATATGTTTAAGGTTATGAGAAAATAAAGCTCAAACATTTATTCACGGATTGGAGTGAAATCAGATCTGGAAAACTGATTCTCATAAACCTCGACAAATACCATATCTATCAAGAAGTTGTCGAGCCTCAGGCTGAAACAGCTTTTTAAGTCTTGATAGATACTAGCTATCGAGCTTTAAAATCCAGCACTTCTTCACTTGATTCTTGAATAGACTTGTATGACTTTAACACTTGAACTTAAAACCTGTTCCTTAAAGTATTAAACACATCCTAGATCAACCAATTACAAGTAAATTGCATTTTGTAAAAGAATAAGCCAATTCTATATTGACATATGGTCCTAACATGATTCATATATGTCCTAACTGTTAGGACATTGGTGTTTCACTTGTTAAGAACATATGTCATTTTTTTATGTAATTGGCTAATCCTTTGACAAAATGCATTTTACTTGTAATTAGGTAGATTCGAGATGTGTTTGATACTTCAAGAAACTTGTTTCAAGATCAAGTGTTAAAGTCATTCAAGTCTGTCCAAGAAACAAGCTGAATAGTGCAGATTCATTAAAACTCGACAGCTATCTTGACAGCTGTATCTATCGAGCTTCAGCAAGTTGTTCTAGCCCGTGTGCTCGACACCTACTCTACAGCTCCTATTTGTCGAGGTTTAAGAAAATCAAATTCTCTGTTCTGTTTTCTTGGGATCCATGAATATGTTATTGGGCCTTCCTCTCTTTTAACCCTAGACATATAAAAGGATTATTTTAAAGGCCGTCAAAGGGTTCACAAGTTGCATAAGCATTGAGAAAATTATGTTCAAGCAAATTGGGACTGGAGACAAAGTTTTGCCCTAGTTCATCTCTTGTGAAGAAGTTGCTGTGTATGTGCACCATAGGGTTTTGTGACCAAGCATCTTCTGAATCTTCATCGTATGATGAACTGAAGAACTTTGCAGCCAACATACTTCTCTAGTTGGTGATTGAAGTTGCGTACTGGGATCCACGCACAATTGGTTAGTCACGTACTTGGGAGTTGTGATCAAAAGGAGAAATTGTCACTATAGAACAAGTCTAATTGTGTATTGGGGTAAGAGTTCAATTGTAGGTTGGTATAAAGTACTGAGATTCCTTTACTTGTAACCGCTTGTTGTGATAATAGTGGAATTTCGAGAGTGATGACCTTAAAATCACCCGATGGGGTTTTTGCCGTGTAGGTTTTCCTCATTCGTAAACAAATCACTGTGTCAATTTATTTTCCGTTGCATACTTTAGTTATTTGATGATTTGTTTGTGCTACCATGCACTTTGTATGTTAATTAACTTAATTAATTCACTTGGCTGAATTAATTGGTTAATTTATCACAAGTGGTCAATTCGTGTTTTGGCCTATCAAGTGGTATCAGAGCAGGCACACTTTGATTAGTTTAATCTTTGCTGTGAGATCCATTGACCCCTGTTTGTCATAGATAGAGGATAGTCATTGATTATACCTCCTTTATTTGATGGCACTAACTATGCATAATGGAAGGTACGTATGAGAGCTTTCTTGTAGTCTTTAGATGAGAAAGTGTGGCAAGCTGTAGAGATTGGCTGGACCAAGCCGAAAGAAGTGCCGGCCAATTGGGATGATGCAAAGATCAAGGCGGCAAACTTCAACAGCAGAGAAATGAATGATTTATTCAGTGCAGTCACCAATGAGGAGTTCAAGAAGATATCCTCCACTGAAACTGCTAAGGAAGTATGGACCATCCTCTAAACAACCTATGAGGGAACTAAGGCTGTCAAGGATTCAAAGTTTCAGAGGCTCACTACAAGCTTTGAAGAAATAAAGATGGAGGAGGATGAGTCTTTTGATGAGTTCTATGCCAAACTTAAGGACATAGTGAACTCAGCCTTTAATCTTGGAGAAACCATTTTTGAACCCAAGATTGTGAGGAAGGTGCTCAGATCTCTACCCGAGAGATTTCATGCCAAGATCATGGTGATAGAGGAATCAAAGGATATCGATAAGATTCCTCTAACAGAGCTGGTTGGAAATCTACAGACCTACGAGCTAGGTTTAACAAGAATTGGCAAGTCGGGTAAGGGCAAGAGCATGGCATTGAAGGCCAAGAATAGTGAAACTGATGAGTCTTCAGATGATGAGGATTTTAAGATGAAGTCCTACATTACAAGAAAATTCAAGAAGTTCATGAAGAATGCAAATGGTAAGGGATTCGACAAGGACCGTAGGAAATCTAGTTCTTCTCAATTCAAAAACCAAGATAAGGGGAAGAAGGATGTTAGGGATGGCGATCAATGCACTGTTCCCTCAGGTCCTAAGTGCTTTGGGTGCCAAGGCTTCGGTCACATGAAGCAAAAGTGTCCCACATATCTCAAGGGCATTGGGAAGAGCAAGGCACTTATTGCTACTTTGAGTGATACTAAGCTTGAGGATGATTCCGACAATGAGGATGACGTAATCTTGAATGCCTTCACTGCTACTGTTAATCCTACCGAGGGGAGTGTTGAAGATGTGGATGAAGAAGAAGAATTGGTGGAGTCCAAGTTTGAGAAGATGGATGATCAAGATGACATCCATACAACCTATGAGGAACTATACAAGCTTTCTGAGAAACACGAGAAACTTTATAGGCTGGCCACTAAAAAGCTCAGTGATGTGGAACTTGATCGTGAAGAGCTTTCCACAAAATTTGATGAAGCAAATCAGACTATTGGAGCACTAAGGTTTGAGAACAATTTCTTGGCTAAAAAGACCAAGAAGCTTAAAGCAGAGCTATTTCAAGTTAGAGCTCAATTGGAAAGGACTTCAAGTGCAAAGCTTGACGAGATGCTTAGCATTCAAAAATCCTGTCGAATAAGTTTAGGGTATGGTTTTTCTTCATCTAATGTTGCTTCTACTAGTACTATTGTCTTTGTTCCTCCTACTAATAATGGTGAAATTGAGAATAACATTATTAAAAATGAATTAGCTAGTGAGAACTTAGACAAGGGTAAATCTATTTTAGGAGCATCTCCTAAACAAGATAAGAAAGATGTTAAACACCCTAGGACTAAGAAGGCTAACTCTCAAAAGTCTAAACAGAAGAAGCATCATCTCTGTCATTATTGTGGTATTGCCGGTCACACTCGACCAAATTGCTATAAGTGGTTAGCCACTCAACAGAGCAACGGCATGATAGTATCTGGAAGCCAGAATCAGCTTCAGTCCTTTTTTACTCCACTTGGAGTTCTTCTCAAAGCCCTTGTGTTTCTCTCTAACTTGAACGGTTTTAATTCTTCCCCCTCACCACCGGTTTAAGGGTTCAATCAGAGGAAAGGTTCTTCCAAAGTTTGGAAGGAAAAGGGTTCCAAGTGATTCTATCACTTTCTTCTCTCTCGTCGTATTTTTGTTTTTTCATAACTTGTGTGTCTTTAAGTTGTGAGTCAGTCTAGTTTTTGTTGCTTTGCTTGACATGTTTTTGTTTGTTTGTTTTTTTTTTTTTCAGTTGCTTTATTTTGTTTTGTTTTTCAAAATAAAAAAAATTGAAAAATACAAAAACAATGTGTGTTGTGTACATTGGTACTTGTGTACCTTGGATGGCCATTGAAACAAAGTTTTCTAAAATTTTGTATCATTTGTAGCTTAGATGAGCATCTCTATGCACAACTAAGCAAGTGGGCTTTGTGGCTCGTGTTTGTGATGAGTAAGGTTAAGTGATCTCTTGTACTTAACACTCATATCACTCTTTTTGACGGGTAGGACTAGAAAATCCTAAGAGAAAGGCATTAATAACCATCTCACCACTATTACCTGCCAATCATGAAATGACATCTGTATGCTTCGGCATAGCAAAAGTGCAATGTCAATGACATCTGTATGCTTCAGCATAGCAAAAGTGTAATGTCAAAAGCTTAACATCATTAGGTTTTTCTTTTCTTTCTTTTATATGCCCATGCATGTTTTGCTTAAATGAAAAATTTGCAAAGAAGATTAAGAAGCTAAAAGATCAAAAATGCTTTTAAATATGATTGCAAGCGTGTTTTCTAAGAGATGTGGGAGTTATAGGATGTACCTCAAAGGTAATAGTCCCCATCAAACAGTTATGATTGTGTGTGAGTTAAAGTGATTTTCTCATATCTTAAATCGTTATAACATGCATACACATTTGTAATTTTGCGATGTTTTTCACACACAACACATAATATTCTTTGCTACTCTTGATACATGTGTAGGTACAATGTGATTTGGCCATCACAAGTTTTACAGGTGCTAATGAATGCTCACTAAAATTTCTTGACTTATTTTTGAAATATAAAATTAGTTAGACTTGTTTAGTGTGTGTGTGTGTGTGTTTTTTTTTTTTTGGGATCCATGTGCTAAAAATTGTTGTTGAGAGATGATTTTGAGAGTTCAAGATGTTGATTGGATCATTGGTTGAGTTGCATGTATGGTTGCATTCATGTATGTGTTTTTCTCTTCTCGAAAAATTGCTTTTAAAAGCTAGCTCAACAGCTCCTCGACACCTTCTCGATACCTAGCTGTCTATTGAGCTTCTCAGCTTTTTCTTATCGCAATCTCAACAGCTTCTCGACACATGGTGGATAGATAGAGAAAGTTTCTGGACCCTCGATAGCTCCTCGACACCTGGTGGATCGATCGAGATTCTATTCTTGCCTTGAAGGTGTGTTCCTCGACACATGCTCGATACCTGCATCTATCGAAGGACAAAACCTCGATACCTACCTCGACACCTGTCTCGATACGTCTCGACACCTCTATCTGTCGAGAATTACTGAGTGTCTATATATTCCTTCTACGCGAATCGAGACCCATTTCTCTCGATCTCTCCCTCGATACTTCTGTCTTTTCTCCTCCCAAACCTCTCTCATTCACTCCAAACTTCTTCCTTAAGGTTTCTTCGAGCTCTTTCAAGATTTTCTTCACTTGGTAAGCTTCAAATCCCTCATAAATCATGCATTTCACGTTTTGAAACCTAGTTTTTGGGGGTTTTGAAAAATTTTGGGGTTTTTCAAAATTGATGATTTTTTGAAAATTTTTGGGATGGGTTTTGAAGATTTGATCTTATTAACTTCATGCATTGCATTTCATGTGCATTATAACTATATTTTCATGCATTTAGTTGTGTGTTGAACAATTTGTGTGCTGATAGAATTGGATTGGGCTGAGCCCATGATGCAATTTCTATTGCATGTCACATGCTCATGCATTTCCCATGCATATGTACTCTATTTTCAATATACTTGTTATATTTGAACTGTTTTGGAGCTCTTCTGATTGTCTCCTCTTCTCTCTCTCTTTTTGTTTACGTTAGTAGTGTTTATGGCACCCAAACATAAATCTGTTCCGTCCCGAAACCCTCTTCGTTCCGGAGCATCTACCTCTACCGATCCTACCCCCTCCTCTGTTCAGTTCCGTGATGAGGATGCCTATAAGGACTTCTCGGAGAACTTTTCTAAATGAGGTGTTCGTTCGGAACGCCGAGTTATCTTGTCAGACTTTTCCGACATTGAGCTACCCACTGTCATTTACAGTAGGGGTTAGGAGTCACTGTGTGACGTCCCGGTCACATGTCCATCCATGCTTATTCAGGAGTTTTACTCCAACATGCATAGATTTGATTTTTCTGTACCTTTCTTTCATACTCGCGTTCGAGGTACATGCATTGTGGTCACATCGGAGTTGTTTTCCGATGTGCTCATGTTCCGAGGGTAGCACATTCTAACTACCCCGGTTGTGAGTGTCTAAGGACTGTTTCCAAAGACGAGATGATTTCTGCCTTCTGTAAGCACCCTTCTGACTGGGGTAGGCGTCAATTCACATCATGTAGGCCTTTTGCTAAAGGTCCTAGATTCTTAAACATGGTGATGACTTTTTTTTTGCATCCTATCTCTCACTATATCTCTATCACAGAGCCTCGTGCTCGATTTTTGTTGTCGCTTTTAGAGCACCTCACTATTGACTTTCCTTCTCATTTTATTTTCTCCATTCTCGATGTCTATAGGGATACGGCTACCCATGATAAGCTTATTTTCCCTTCATCTATCACGCGGATTTTAAGCCATTTTTCCATTTCTTTTCCCTTTTATGACCATTTTTTTGTTAAGTGTGCCATAGATGCCGTTACAATTAAACGTAGCGAGGCACAGTTTAGGTTGCGACAAATTGGGTCATCTGCTCCTCCCTCCCTTTCGGCTCCATCTCGATCTGCTCTATCCACATCCACTCCCTCCTCTTCTATGGGCGATGTGTCATTAGGAGACATCATGGCTATGCTCCAGCGGATGGATGCTCGCCTTGATACGCTCTCTACGGAGTTGTATCAGTTGAACGTTCGTGTCGGTCGTATTGCATGGCGGCAGGCGGTCATGGGTGGCTTTACTTCTGAGGCTTCTCCTCCACCTCTTCTAGTGGCTTCTGAGTCTGAGGCTGACGATGATGGTGATGACGATGATGCTTCTAATGATGATGATGGAGATGCTAGCTCTACCGATGAGATGTCTACTTGACACCCTTCCCTTTGTCACTCGTGACAAAAAGGGAGAGTAGTTTTGTGATGAGAGTAGTCATACTTAGGGGGAGAGTTAGTATAGGATTTTTGTTAAGGGGAGAGTGTTGATTTCTTGAGGGATATAGTGAGGTCATTCTGTATTCTTTTTCTTTCTATTTTAGATACATTACTCATGTACCTTTGACATACATTGTACTTACTTTCCTTATATGTTGATGTATGTTTTCTTCACCTACCTCTACATGTGTTGTTTTTTTTCTCTCTTTATGCACATGCTTCTTATTATGTGTATACAATCTATTATTTTTGTTTCACACTAAGATGCCTTGATGAATTTTGTTTAAGTGTTTTAGAAATACAGGTTGTCAAAGTCTATTTGTCATAAACTCTATTCTTGCAAAGTTTTTCAAGAGTTTGTGTTAGGATATATTTTATTGTATTCAATAAGTGAGTATGAGTTAAGTGATTTATAACTTCTCTTATATGTTCATTTGTTTATTGTGGTTTTGTCATGGATTGCCAAAGGGGGAAGATTGTTAAGACATATGTGTTTCACTTGTTAAGAACATATGTCATTCTTTTATGTAATTGGCTAATCTTTTGACAAAACGCACTTTACTTGTAATTGGGTAGATTTAAAATGTGTTTGATACTTCAAGAAACCTGTTTCAAGATCAAGTGTTAAAGTCATTCAAGTCTGTCCAAGAAACAAGCTAAATAGTGCAGATTCATTAAAGCTCGACAGCTATCTCGACAGCTGTATCTATTGAGCTTCAGCAAGTTGTTCTAGCTCGTGTGCTCGACACCTGCTCGACAGCTCCTATTTGTCGAGGTTTAAGAAAATCAGATTCTTTATTCTGTTTTCTTGGGATTCGTGAATATGTCATTGGGCCTTCCTCTCTTCTAACCCTAGACATATAAAATGATTATTTTAAGGGCCGTCAAAGGGTTCATAAGTTGCACAAGCATTGAGCAAAGTCTGTTGAAGCAAATTGTGACTGGAGACAAAGTTTTGCCCTAGTTCATCTCTTGTGAAGAAGTTGCTGTGTACGTGCACCGTAGGGTTTTGTAGCCAAGCATCTTCTGGATCTTCATCCTGTGATGAATTGAAGAACTTTGCAGCCAACATACTTCTCTAGTTAGTGATTGAAGTTGCGTACTGGGGTCTGCGCACAATTGGTTAGTCACGTACTTAGGAGCCGTGCATCAAAAGGAGAAATTGTCACTACAGAACAAGTCTAATTGTGTGTTGGGGTAAGGGTTCAATTGTAGGTTAGTATAAGGTACTAGGATTCCTTTACTTGTAACCGCTTGTTGTGATAATAGTGGAATTTCGGAAGTGGTGACCTAAAAATCACCCGGTGGGGTTTTTGCCGTGTAGGTTTTCCCCATTCGTAAACAAATCACCGTGTCAATTTATTTTCCGCTGCATACTTTAGTTATTTGATGATTTGTTTGTGCTACCACGCATTTTGTATGTTAATTAGCTTAATTAATTCACTTAGCTAAATTAATTAGTTAATTTATCACAAGGGGTCAATTTGTGTTTTGGCCTATCACTAATAATCTCCCCATTTGGAAATCCATGACAAAACCACAATAAATAAATGACAACCTGTATTTCTGAAATACTTTAAACAAAACACATCAAGACATCTCAATGTGAACCAAAAATAAAAGATTGCATACAAGATATGAGAAGCATATGCATAAATAGAGAAAAGAAACATCACATGTAAAGATAGGTGAATAACATACATCAACATATATATATATATATATATATATCCAAAGATAAGTACAATGTATGTCAAATGGTCATAAGACCAATATACATAAGGTAAATGTAAAAGAAAGAGAATAAAATACATAAAAACGTCACTACATCCCTCAAAATATAGACACTCCCCCTAACAAAAATCTCTTACGCTAACTCTCTCCCTATGTATATGACTACTCTCATATCCAAAACTATTCTCCCTTTTTGTCATGAGTGACAAAGGCTAAGCAAATCAAGTAGACATCTCATCATCACTAGATGAGCTAGCACCATCGTTCTCATCAGCATCATCACTACCAAAGCCATCATCACTCTCATCCTCTGAAGCCGGTGGAGATGGAGAAGAGTAAGCAGTGAAACCACCCATGGCAGCCTGTCATCGTGCAATACAACCAACACGAGTGTTCACCCGACATAACTCATCACTGAGAGTGTCAAGGCGAGTATCCATGCGCATAAGCTATGCCATGATGGCCTCAAAAGTCACCCCACCCGCAGAAGAAGAAGGAGCGGAGGTGGATGGGGCAAAAGAAGCCGAAGGAGCTGCCGTCTCGGTTTGAGTTTGCCTCGGGCAAAGGTGAGCATCACTCCGTCTAACTGTAGCAGTGTCAATAGCACTCATGATGAAAAAGTGATCAAATGCAGGAAAGGAGACAGATAAATGGCGAAGGATCCTCATGATAGCCGAAGGAAAAATGAGCTTATCACGGGTCGCCGTATCCCTATAGATATCTATAAGGGATAGGATGAAGTGAGAAGGAAAGTCAATAGAAATGTCCTCTAAGAGGGATAACAAAAATCGAGCACGAGGCTTTGCGATAGAGTTATAGTGAGACAAGGGATGGAGAATGAATGTCATCACCATGTTAAGGAATCTCGGACCTTTAGCAAAGGTCAAGCATCGAGTGTTTTGATGATCACCCCAAGAAGATGGTGTCTCACAAAATAGAAACAAGAGTTCGTCTTTGGACACAGTCCTCAGACGATCACAACTAGGGTAGTCAGGATGCGCTACCCTAGGAACGTGTAGCACCTCGGATATAAGATCCAAAGTGACTACGATGTGCATACCCCGAACACGAGTGACAATCTGAGGTATAGAGTAATCAAATTCATGCATATTAAAGTAGAAATTTTGTATGATCATAGAAGGGCACGTGACCGAAATGCCACATAGTGACTCCCAACCCTGACTATAGAAGACAGTGGGAAGGTCAGTATCGGAAAAATCCGATAGGATGACTTGGAGTTCCAAATGAATGCCTCGTCAAGAAAAGTTTTCCAAAAAGTCCTTTTGGGCTTTATCATCATGGAACCGTACATGAGATGGAGTGGTGTTAGAAAAAGAAGATGCCCCAGAACGAAGAGGGTTCCGGGATGGAGTGGATTTGCGTTTAGGTGCCATAGAGCAGACTAACGCAAGAAAGAGAGAGGGAGAGAGACAGACAGACAGACAGAAAAGCACCAAACAAATCAATATATAAGAATATAAAAAATTGAAGGTACGTATGCATGAAAATGCATGAGCATGTGACATGCAAACTTAAAAATATCATGGGCTCAGCCCAATCCAAACCTATCAGCACATAACATTGCAATATAGTAAAACACACATCTAAAATGCATGAAACATTTTTATAATACATATGTGATGCAATACATGATGATACAAGATCATTCAAACAAAACCCATCCTAAAACTTTAGCAAAAACCTCAATAATGTTGAAAAATCTCAAAATATTTTCAAAAACCCCAAAAGTTAGGTCAAAAGATATGAAATGCATGATTAATGAGTGAGAAAGCATCATACCAGATGAAGAAAAGGATCTTGAGACCGAAGATTGAGCGGGGAAGAGGTTTAGAGTGATTTAAAGGTGTTTAAGAAAGTGAGAAAACAAAAGGAGTCGAGAGAGATCAAGAGAAGTGAGAAAGAATTCGCGCTGACCCTTTATATAGAAAACCATAATTCTCAACAGATCGAGAGGTGTCAAGATTTAAAGTTCGCCAGATACAGCTATCGAGAAGCTATCTAAAGGTATCTACAGCAAAGGGGGCTCGATGAATCGAGCATCTATCAAGCATCTAGAAATTTCCTCGATGGATCGAGAAGCTATTGAGAATGCGATAAAAAGAAGCTAAAGAGCTTGATAGATAGCCTAGCTGTTAAGAGGTCTCCAACAACTGTCGAGATTGCTTAAAAATAGTTTTTCAAGAAGAGAAAAACACAGATATGAACGCAATCAAGCATGCCACTTAACCAAGGATCCAAACAACATTTTAATCCTCTCAAAATCATCTCTCAACAAGAAAAATGTCAAGGATTTAGATCCAAAACACACACACACACACACACACACACTAAACAAGTCTAACCAATTTTATATTTCAAAAATAAGTTAAGATAGTTTAGTGTGCATACATTAACACACGTATTCCTTGTGATGGTTAAATCACATTGTACCTACACATGTATCAAGAGTAGCAAAGAGTAATGTTGTATGTGAAAAACATCGCAAGATTGCATGTGTCAACATGTTATGACGATTTGAGATATGAGAAAATCACTTTAACTCACACACAATCATAACTGTTTGATGGAGACTATCACCTTCGAGGTACATCCTATAACTCCTACATCTCCTAGAAGACACGCGTGCAATCATATATATAGCATTTTGATTCTTCTTGCTTTAATTTCTTTGCATATTTTTCTTTTGAGCAAACCATGCATGGGCATATAAGATAGAGAAAAAAGATACCCAATTATGTTGAGCTTTTGACATTGCACTTTTGCTATGCCGAAACATACAGATGTCATTTCATGATTAGCGAGTAATAGTGGTGAGATGGTTATCTAAGCCTTTCCCTTAGGATTTTCTAGTCATTCCTGTCAAAAAGAGCAATACGAGTGTTTAGTATAAGAGATTACATAATCTTACTCATCACAAACACGAGCCATAAAACTCACTTGCTTAGTTGTGTATAGAGTTGCTCATCTAAGTTATAAAAGATACAAAGTTTAG
Organism: Lithocarpus polystachyus; assembly: GCA_033629205.1. Lineage (NCBI taxonomy): Eukaryota > Viridiplantae > Streptophyta > Magnoliopsida > Fagales > Fagaceae > Lithocarpus > Lithocarpus polystachyus. Next base: position 84,096,469 of record CM066163.1, read on the forward strand.
AAAACTTTGTTTCAATGGCCATCCAAGGTACAAAAGTACAAATGTATACAAACACACTGTTTTTGTATTTTTTTTTATTTTTGATTTTTTTTTATGTAAAACAAAATAAATCAAAACTAAAAATAAACAAACAAAAACATGTTAAACAAAACAATGCATTAGAATAGACTGACTTAAAAACATAAAAGAACAAAAACACACAAGTAATGCATACCCAAAAACAAGAAGGAGAGAGAGAGAGAGAGAGAGAGAGAGAGAGAGAGACTAAATCACTTGGAGCCTTTTTCCCTTCACACCTTGGAGGAACCTTTACTTTGTGCGAACCCTTGAACCAGCGATGAAAGGGAAGAGTTGAAACTGTTCAAGTTCGATAGGAACATGAGGGGGCTTTGAGTTGATCTCCAAGAAGAGCAAAGGAGGTTGGAAACTAATTGTGGTTTCTCGATGAGATTATACTGTTGCTTTGTTGAGTGGCTAACCACTTGTAGCAATTAGGTTGAGTATGTCCAGCTGCTCCACAGTGATGATAGAGTTGCTGCTTCTTCTGTTTAAGCTTTTGAGTGTTTCCCTTCTTAGCCTTAGGGTTTTTAGTCTCTTCTTATCTAGCTTAGGGGTGCTCCTAAGATAGATTTACTCTTGTCTATGTTCTCACTAGCTAAAACAGTTTTGACATCGGTGTTCTCAAATTCAACATTATTAGTAGGAGAAACAAAAACAGGAGTGCTAAAAGAAGCAATATTAGGAAAAGAGAAATCATACCCTAAGCTAGTTCTGTTGGAAGCAGATTTCTGAAGACCAAGCATCTTATCAAGCTTTGCACTTAAAGTCCTCTTCAGCTGAGCTCTGACTTGAAACAGCTTTACTTCAAGCTTTTTGGTCCTCTCAGCCAAGAAATTATTCTCAAATCTCTTTGCTCCAATGGTCTGATTGGCTTCATCAAACTTTGTGGACATTTCTTCTCATTCAAGCTCCACATCACTGAGCTTCTTGGTAGTTAACCTATACAACTTCTCATGCTTTTTTGAGATCTTGTATAACTTTGCATAGGCTGTATGGATGTCATCTTGCTCGTCCATCTTATCAAATTTAGACTCCACCAAGTCCTCTTCTTCATCCACATCTTCAACAATCCCCTCAGTAGGATTTACAGTGGCAGTCAAGGCATTAAGGATTCCATTTTCCTCATTGTCAGAATCTTCCTCAAGCTTATGTCGCTCAAAGTAGCGGCAAGTGTCTTGCTTTTCCCAATGGTCTTCAGATATGTAAGGCATTCTTGTTTCATGTGACCGAAGAGCATTTTGGTCCTAAGGGAACGGTGTACTGACCGCCATCCCTAGCATCCTTCTTCCTTTTTCCTTGACTCTTAAACTGAGAAGAACTAGATTGCCTACGGTCCTTGTCGAAGTCCTTTCCATTGACATTCTTCATGAACTTCTTTGAATTGCCTCGTGATGCAGGACTTCATTTTAGAATCTTCATCTTCTGAAGAGTCATCCATGTCACTGCTCTTGACCTTCAGTGCCATGCTCTTGCTCTTGATCGATTTCCCGATCCTAGACAAACCTAACTCATAAGTTTGCAGATTGCCAACCACTTTTGTCAAAGGAATTTTGTCAATATCCTTTGATTCCTCAATTGCGGTGATCTTGGCATGAAATCTCTCAAGTAGAGATCTAAGCACCTTTCTATCAATCTTGGGTTCTGAAATGGTTTCCCCAAGATTAAAAGCTGAGTTCACTATGTCCTTGAGCTTGGCATAGAACTCATCAAATGACTCATCCTCCTCCATCTTGATTTCTTTAAAGCTTGTAGTGAGCCTCTGAAATTTCGAATCCTTGACAGCCTTGGTTCCCTCATAGGTTGTAACAACCTAACCTAATAGAAAAGATAAATAAATAAATAAATGAGATCAGATTTTTATGGAGACTCACGTGACCCCACCTACCCAATTATTTCCCTACCACTCATTTCTCTCAAATTATCTCACTATCCCATTCTTCTTGGCCAGCCAGCTTTCCTCACTTTGTTCTTTCTCTTACTTTTTCTTTTTCTCTCAACACAACACAAACCCTCCTCTCTTCACTCTCTCACACTCTCCTACGATACATACTCCACAACACCATCTTCACCATCTTTTTCTTGCGAGATCACCAGAAAATTCTTAGGAACCTCTAAGCATCTTCACATCTTTTATTTGAGGTAAAGATTTCTAATCTTTTATGGGTTTTATGCTTTTGTTTGAGGTTATTTCTATCTAAGCTTTAATAATGATACCCATGTGATTTATGAGCATTAGAAGTGATATATATATATATATATATATCTGTGTGTGTGTGTGTGTGTGTGTGTGTGTGTGTGTGTGTGTTTTTATGTATGGGTTTTGTCTTGGTGGATTTATTTGATGAGTGGGTTTATAGTTTTTACAATGGTGGTTATTTTAGTGGTGAAAATTTGGGAGTTTTGGCTTTTTAATGTGAAATAAATGGTGAATATAATTTTTGTTGATTATTTGGAGCTAGTTAAATATTCAAATACTATGTCTTGGAGGATATTATGATTTTTGGTATCATAGGTCCCTTGTTGATGTGGTATAAACCTTGTGGGAAGTACTTGGAAGGTGTTAAGGTTTTGATGTTGGAGATGATATTGAATGGGTTAATTTTATAAATTGGAGCCTATGTCTTGTGAGTTAATTTGTTAAGAAACTTTGGAAGTGGAATATATTATTTGTGTGGTTAATTACTAGGCTTGCCTAATTAATTGCTTAGTTAGTAATATCTAATTCATAGCTAAATGCAATGTCAAGCTTTATACTTATTGTGATAGGTTTTCTTGGTATTGTTTAGGTTCTAGCTAATCTCCTTTAGAGCTTAGAGAGTTAAGCTTTCTGCAGGTTGCAAGGTAAGTAGCTTTTTAATGGGATTTTTGGAAAATAATCATGTTTCATAAATGTTGTTTTTGGGTCAAACACATTTTGCAAAATTATATATGGATATATGTTTTCTTAAAAAGTATTGTGTTGTGACCCTATTATAAATGAAAAGCGCATCATGTTTAATATTGCATATGGCGAAATGCATGATTTGTTAGATTGGAAATGATAAGCATCTTTTATAAAATTCTTGGGAATGGATTTCATGGATTTATCTTGACTTGTAATATTTGGGAAATTGATAGAAAATATTATTGACAAGAAACAATTTTGGAAAATTTGAGAACCTTGTGAATATATAGGATATTTCAAAGGTTTGTTTGAAACTACTTGGAAATGAATTGTGTTTTGAATTCTTGTAAACTGTGAGCTCTTCATGTTTTTACCCTTGGGCAGTGACATGTGATTACCTGGTGATTACCTAGCTAGATACTATAGTCTATGTGACCTTGGTATCTTAGCACCCGTCTTTATGATGGTTATTAGTTCCGGCTTTGTGTCGGCAGATTAGTTCCGGCTTTGTGTCTGCAGATTAGTTCTAGCTTTGTGTCGATGATTGTCATGTGGCCTTGGGTTAAATTTTCGGGTTAGAATGGTGTTGTTATTGCTCACAGTATATAGTACGTAGTTTCATGTTGAGAAAATTTGAGGAATATATAGTATGTAATTTCATGAGAGCATTTTAGAAATCTTTGTGTTGTGTCAATTCATTCATTCTTGTCATATTATTTTTGGAAATGGTTTCATAGAATATTCTTGGAAATTCCCAAATTATAACATGCTTTGTAAATTGTTCCTTGTTATCAAACTTGCATTTCCCCCACCCTTATTAATTATGCTACTTACTAGGCTCTGTCTCATTCCATTATTTTACAAACTTTTTCAGAGTAGGCAACTATTGTTTTAAGACATCTTTTTGGTGGCTAGCAGTAGTTAGACTAACTACTGATAGAGATTGACTTTTGTGATGGAGATAATTGATAATGTATAAGTTAGAGTAGGCTTGACCCAATTCTTTTGTATCTAATAGTGGTTATGCCTCTATTTCCACTAATGGGACAAACTAATGATATGTAATTATTTATTCAGACCTCCATTCTTTTGTGACCAATGGTTATTGTATTTATTGCATAGAGCTCTAACTTACTTTGGGAGTATATTTAATGGAATTATTATTATAATTCTTGATGTTGGTACTTGATATGATTTTATTTGGATTGAATTGTCAAAAGGAACAAAATCTACAAGTATCTTTGAGATGTTTTTCTCGTGCTTAGGACCCTTTCAAGTTTGGGGCGTGACATAGGCTGTCTGGAGAATGGTTCATGCTACCTTCTCAATTTTAGTGGAGGATATCTTCTTGAACTCCTTATTTGTGACCGCACTGAATAGAGCATTCAATGCTCTACTGTTGAAGTTTGCCGACTTGATCTTAGCATCATCCCAATCGGCCTGCGCTTCCTTTGGCTTAGTCCAGCCAATCTCTACAGTTTGCCACACCTTCTCATCTAAAGACTACAAGAAAGCTCACATGCGTACTTTCCATTATGCATAGTTAGTACCATCAAATAAAGGAGGTATAATAAGAAACTATCCTCTATCTATGACAAACAGGGGTCAATGGATCACACAACAAAGATTAAAACCTAATCAGAGTGTGCCTGCTCTTATACCATTTGATAGGCCAAGAAAGTATTGACTCATTGTGATGAATTAACCAATTAATTAGCCAAGTTGATTAATTAATCAGATTAACTTACAATATGTGTGGCAGCACAAATCAATCACCAACTAAGTTAATATGCAGCGAAAAATAAATTGACACGGTGATTTGTTTATAAATGGGGAAAAACCTACACGGAAAAAACCCTACCGAGTGATTTTAAGGTCACCACTCCCAAGAATCCATTATTATCACAACAAGCGGTTACAAGTAAAGGAATTCTACTACCTTATACCAACCTACAGTTGAACCCTTACCCCAATACCCAATTGGACTTGCTCTGTGGTGAAAATCTCTCCGTTTAATGCACGGCTTCCAATACGTAACTAACCAATAGATGCACGGATCCCGATACACGACTTAATCACCAACTTGAGAAAGAATGTTGGCTGCAAAGTTCTTCAATTCATCACGCGATGAAGATCACGAAGATCCTTGTTTACAAAACCCTACGGTGTACAAACACAGCAGCTTCTTGAATAGAAACATGAACTAGGGCATATGTCTTCGGTTCACAATATGCTTATGAAAAATTTTTGCATTTTTTTGCATCAGCTGTGACGACCCTTAAAACAATTCTTATATATGTTTAGGGATGTGAGAAAAGAAAGCCTAGACATCTATTCATGGGTTGGAGTGAAATCAGATTTGGAAAACTGATTTTTATAAACCTCGACAAATACCCTATCTATCGAGCAACTGTCAAGGCTTGGGCTAAAACAGCTTTTTAAGCCTCGATAGATACTAGCTATTGAGCTAGCTGTTGAGCTTTAAATCCAACACTTCTTCACTTGATTCTTGGACAAACTTGCATGACTTTAACCCTTGAATTTGAAACCTTGTTCCTTGAAGCATTAAACACATCCTAGATCTACCCAATTACAAGTAAAGTACGTTTTGTCAAAGGATTAGCCAATTCTATATTGACATATGTTCCTAACATGATTCATATATGTCCTAACACAAATCAATCACATACATTCAGATACACGTGTTTAAATGCATGAATGTTAATAATGGGTCATACATAAACTTTGCACTGTTAAAGTGAAATATTGACGGCCCCTTACACAATCTATTTAAGCATATCATTCTTGTACATAATAAAATAAGGGATTTGAGATTTGAACTCAGTCTACATTAACAACTAGTTAGTGTTTTGGCCAAATAAATAAGAGTAATTATCTTTGAGCAAATGCTATAAGTTAAAATACTGTTTTACTTAATATTTATCAATAAATAAACATGCAAAATGTCCATACTAAGCATGGCATAGTCACTTCCTCAAAAAAAAAAAAAAAAAAAAAAAAAAAAAAAAAAGGAGAAGCATGGCAAAGTCAAAGGTTGGAATGGAGCTTCCGTCGTAATGAGGTGGAGCCTCTTGCAGTATTTCGAGCACTAGGCACCACCTCTCTTACGACAGGAAGTTCAACTGCGACCTCATTTCTCTTTCCCGGATCAATTGAATCATCATCTTTCATTCTTTGTGACAAACTTAGAAGAAATTGAAGGGTTTCATGTCACAGAAGGATGGCTCTAGCTGAGACTTTGCATACATAATATATAACCCAGCCAGTATCATCTCTTCAATGACAGGAATCTCTTCCTTTGCTTCCTCTTTTTCTTGCCTGTCATACTTATAGGCCAAAATTTAGCTGGGTTCTTTCTCTGTATCTTCATGGAAGAATACAATGAAATTACTCACACAATACAATGAAGTTGCTCACAATTTTTAGGGTCTTTTTCCGTCAATAAATTGAATGGGGAACAATCATATAAACATGGTCAATATTCAAAGTTTTAATATTCTTACTTCAAAAATGAAACTTACTGGTAATTAAGTTTGCATTGGAGAGTAGTAGATTAGGAAAAGATTGGTGAACTTTGATTCTTTCAGTTTAATCGTTACCTTTGTTATGCTGGCATTTGAAGTCATCCTAATTAATCTTTCTATTTTATGAATTTAGTTCTTTCATGATCATTGGGTGCAGAACAGTTTACTTTTTCTTTTCTTTTTTAATGATCAAAAACAAATATTAATCCTCGGTGCCAATCAAGAAAGAAATATAACATAGCTTATTGCGATAGGACTACTAGGAAAATATATGTTTTCTAAGTTTTTGATGAAGTATCATATCATTAATTTCTAACTTCTAAGAACTTAATACTTTATTAAGAGTTCATTTTCTCAAAAATAAAAGTACATGCCTCGCATGGAGTCTTAATTTTTAATATAAAATAATAATTTGATTAAGCCTGAGTTTGTGATGGTTATCAACATATTTTGTGATGCATCATGTTTGTGGTTTGAACTTTGAACCCAACTTCTCTTCTTCTGCAATATAAGCACTTATCTCAAAACAGCGGAAAACGTTAAATTGATAATTTTTATTTTTTGTTTTCATTTTGGATTTAGCTGTCACAATTATAATGGTTTAATACGTATTAAATTGGAGCAAAAAGATATTTATCTTATTAACATATTAGAGAATTATTAGGCAACATACGATGTACGTGTGTTTATCATATGAATCTCATCAACATATTATAAGTAGTGTAGATGTACATTGTATAGCAGTATAGGCCCATACATATATAGACTTGTGAATTTAATTTAGGTCAGCGCAAATTATTAGATTTAGCCAAAGATACCTTAGCTTATTAGTTACTTTCTTGAGAGTATAAGCTTACAAATTACAATGTCCACTTTTTTTCAACAAACTCTAGGCTTCTTTCTATCCATGCCTTCTATTCGTTTCTCTTATCTTTTTTCATTTTAACAGTACATATGAATCATAAGACCACAATATGATAACAAAAATATCATTTATTTTTTAAACACAAAAACATCACTTGTAAGGTAGCCCAATTTGAATCAAGACGTTATAAATAATTCTTAAATGTGTTAGGTTCTAAGAATTAGGAACTAATGTATTAGAACTTCAATTTGTAATGTTGGCAAACCATGATCAAAATATTCTTTAAGTTATGTGTTAGACTTGCTCAAAGTGTGGCTCTTAATGTAAAGTTGGAATCAAGTTTTATGCAGAATTCACTGTGCACTTTCTGCCTGACTCGATCAATCGAAAATTAGACTCGATCGATCGAAAGTCGTACAGATTGTTTTTCTGCAGAATTTTCCAACTCAGCCCTAGTCCATTTAATGTATAGGGTTTTATGTTTTGCCCTAAGTATATAAGGGAAAACCCTAGTCACGTTTTTAGTGTTCTGTTTTGCTGTGTTTGTGAATCTCATTGTGAGATCTAGAGGTGTTTACCTTCACATACACTTAGGGTTTCCAAACTCAAGACTCATGTCAAGAGCTTGGTAAATCATACAGTCGCAGAATCAAAGATCTTAAAGAAATACAAGTAGGTGCACTTGTGGATTGCTGAAGAATTCAAGAAAGAAGGAGTCCGTGGATCTCGGAGCTATCATGGGGTCGTGGTAGTAAGTTTCCTACACTTGGGTAGCAATAGGATGTTAGTGGTCTAAGTCGCTATTGTGTAAACTTCAATTCTTTCTAGTGGATTTGCTATTTTACCTTGAGGATAGCTAGGTTAAATCCTCCCCAGGTTTTTTACCGGTTTGGTTTTCCTGGGTCATCAGATCTTTGTGTTCTTTATTTTTTGCTGCTTTATTGTTTTTGATTATTTGTGTTAACCTAGTTCTGCTTAAATTACCTAAGTTAATCACTTGGCTAATTCTCTAGGTTAATCTGTTGGGTTTAAGGGGTCTAAACAAACTGATAAAATGAATATTTAGTTAGATTTGATAAATATTATTACATAGTTTGTGATTAAAAAAAAAAACATTAATTGATGCATGATACAAAAATTACATAATAAATGAATGTTAAATTTATTTTTATTTAATTGATGATATGCCATTTTGTAAGGTTTATGTAGTAAAATATGTATTAATATTAATGGTACATGCATTGCATGGAATCCTAATTTTTAATATAAAATAATAATTTGACTAACTCTATATTCTTTTATATATCATCAAAATTATATTTTTTATTTGAATAATTAGATAATATTTCAATTTATTTTATCATTTAAGAGTAGGTAAAGTGAGGTTGAAGCAATATTATTTAGGGGTAATAACACCTTTTATGATGTTGTATATTTGTGATTTGAAGTTTTGAACCCAATCTCCCCCTCCCTCACTATCTAGTATCTACTATTTCGAAAAAGCAAATAAAGTAATAATTTGATTTTTTTTTTTTTTTTTTGGGATTTAGCTGTCACAATTATAATTGTTCAATGTGCACCATATAAGAGGGATTGCTGTTATGTATAAGGTTGTTAGGTACAGTACGTATTAAATCGAAGCAAAAAGATGTACTTCTTATGTGTACATATTAGAAAATTACCATGCAACGCATATGATATATGTACATGCATGTAATATATGAATCATATATCAAATTGGTATATCAATATGTATAGGCCCATACATATACGTATGAATTTATTTTAGGCCTGTGCATATTTATTTGATTTGGCCAAAGAACTTAACAACTAACTATTAGTTGATTTCTTGAGGGGATATGCTTGCCAGGCATCACTACAAGAAAAACAGTCTATTGCAGCGAGCTGAAAGCGTCGCTAAAGCCCAAAAAAGCGTCGTTAAAGGTACATCTGACCTTTAGCAGTGGGTGCTACTGCGGCGCTTCCTCCCGTCACTGTTGTAGTGCCGCTGTAGCTCTATTGCGGTGGTAACAAAAAACGCCGTCATATATACACCATTTAGTGGCGGTTTTGGTTTATTGCAGCGTGCAAAAAACCGCCGCCATATAAGGTTAGAATTCGTGTCAATTGACTTTTAGTGGCAGGTTATGTACGTCGCTATTGGTGTCCACTTTTAGCGGTAGGCACACGGCGCTGCTATAGGGAATCAATTAAAACCACTAGTTGCTGATAAATTTTTCACTAGGTTCAATTAAAACCACTAGGTTCACACATTTAGCGGCGGGGAGAAACGCCTCTAAATGTGTGAACCTTTAGCGGTGGGTAATAAGCGCCATTATAGGGCTGCATTTAAATCATAACATGTGCACCTTTAGCGGCGCTCTTTGACCGCCGCTATAGGTTCTTTTTTTTTTTTTTTTTTTTTTAGTGGGTTTTAAAACCACTAGTTGCTGATAAATTTTTCACAAACTTGTTACAAAGAACCTGTAATAGTTTTAGCTCTACTAACACAATATCACAAATGTAACTAATTAACAACACCACAAATGTCTCCAAACTAACGCAATATTTACATAGAAATATATTATCAAATACATAACATTGTCTATAACCATCATCATAAGATTAACAAAAAAAGATGTGGTCCATTGATTAAAACAACCGCTCAAATTAAGCTAATACTATAATCAAAGTTTCAAAGTGTTTAAAAATACCCTCAACACTTGCAAAAAATGCGATTGTTCTTCCGTAGTTCTTTGTACACAAAAAGTCCTCAAACACCAAGATAAAACTTATAAGCTGCTTGGTTGATGGGATGCAGCTGATGATTTTTGGAGAGTTGGGGATTGTTGGACCGGAGGAACATCCTACATACAAATTATGACTACTCAATAAGTGCGTGTAAATGGAATAGAATGACAAGAAAATATTACTAAGGAAAAAAATGGGAACAAGTTATATGAAGACATGTCTCTTATGTTTTAAACCTCTACAGTGTAGTTTTATAGTTTTGTGATTCCAATTTTTAAGTACATTTGTTTGATTACTTTTGATACTATACACGCCACCTAACAGAAAATTAACCAATGTAGGCAAGACGACTGCAATATACATGGATATTTTGTGTGGTCCTTGCTCAACTGCGAATGGAACATGGGCTACTTAGTAATTTACTATAATATACATGGATATTTTGGAGGACCTTGGTGACTGCCTAAGCAGTAACTAAAGCTGGAAAAAGGTATACATACTACCCCTCTCTCTCTCTCTCTCTCTCTCTCTCTCTCTCTACAAATACATCTAATGTCAATTCTTTTTTTTTAAGGGATATAATATCCTCTGACATAGATTAATTGTCATCTATAGATATTGTGTTTAGAACTTGTAGAGACAACTAAACTATTTCCTACAAGTTATAGTAGAATAGGAATCATATACAGAATAGGAATTGACAATCTATGCTAGATTTTTTTTTTTATATCAAAAAGGTATTTCTTGACTTTCAAACAGGCACCCCACATATTCCTTCTAGTTCATATGCATATAAGAGGCACACAATCTCCTTCAGTAATTAGAGGGGAGGGATTTAGGATGTCACAGATCACCTTCATTTTATAACTTACAATTACCATTTAATAAAAAAAAATAATAATAAGACCATTACACTAGCATGAATTTCTACAACCTTAAATGATGGTTTAAATTACTAATCGACTACCTTTGACTTTTATGTGCACAATGTTTATGTGAAAGAATACATTGGTAAACAATAGATCCTACAACTTGTTTAGAAAGACATCAACATACCTAAGGTCCTACCTAGAGTAGCACTTTTCATTTGAATGGCGACTTCAGGGAGAATCCTTACTATAGAATATCTTAGGAAGCACCGTGTCTTTGTGGTTGATTGCCATTTGAACTAGAGCTCATTGGAATAATATAGGGATTTTAGCAGCAACCTACATGGCTCACAGGCATTTATCAAGTACTTCCTAAGGTGCTTTATTTGTCCAAAGAGAGGGAATTCATAAATCATGTTAAATCCAACCAGGAGCATAGTTAGTCTGATCTAGATCTCATAACACCTAATCTAATAGTTTCTCTTTACATTCAACTGATTCACACTTTTGTTTGCAGCAATCAAAGGGAGGAAAAATGATAGAGAAAAGGGATAAAAGAATAAACCACAAGTAAGGAAAAAGAATTGTCTCAAATCAATTGAACTCTATAAGGCCACTCACATATATTCAATATCCAAAGACTCCTACTTAAACCCCAAATGATGCATAAGTTCATCATACAAACCCCAATAACTCTATCGTGTATACCCAAAACGGCAGGCAATTAACAGAATGGTTTATTGATAAAAAAAAAAAAAAAAAAAACCAAAACACAACATAAATATAGTTATTTAATATACTAAGGCCAAAAACAGATGGCCTAAACTGAATGAGGCATCAAGCTTTAACAGCTACTACTCAAAAGATGTACTCTATTCATAAGCTCGTGTGTGTGTGTGTGTGTGTGTGTATATATATATATATATATACTACAAAGGAAAAAAAATAGTAAAAGGGTTTTGGGAAGTACCTTGAGATGTTGCCATTTCAACATCTTCCATGCTAACTAGACCCTTCTTTATAGCATCCTTCTGCCCCTGATTTAAAAAAAAAAAAGAAAAAAAGAAAAAGAAAAAAAGAAACAAAATCTTAAAAACCAATAACAAAAAATAAGTGCAACAACCATTCACTTCACTATATCGAAACCCTAATTTCACAAAAATCATAAATAAATAAAATTAAATAAAGAATTTACATGTTACAACAAAAAATCCAAACCCATATTTCACAAAAATAAAAACAAAAAATTAAATTTCCTAAATGTTAAATATCTAAATCCAAACCCAAATTTCACAATAATCAAAACAAAAAATCAAATAAATAACTTACCAAGCAAAAATCATAATGGGTGTGGGTATGGGTATGGTGAGGAAAAAGGAATGGGTATAGGGGTGGCAAAGGGCAGTGGCAGTGGCAGTGACTATGGTTGTGGCGGGGGTTGGTGAGGGGAGAGAGGATCTTGTGGTGAGGGGGAGAAAGTCGATGGGTATGGGTTAACAGTGGAGAGATCGAGGAGGAAAGGAGTCGACGGGCTAGGTTTTGCTCGACGTCGGCACTGGGTTGGGCTAGGATTGGTGGCGCTGGTTGGGCTTGGCTCGTTGATGCTGGGCTGGGCTCTACTCGTTGGTGCTACCGGGGCTGTGTGTGTGTGTGTGTGTTGTGAATGTGCCAGAGGCTGTGTGTGTGTGAGAGAGATAGAGAGAGAGGTCGTGTGAGATACATAGAAAATGAGAGAGAGTTTTAAGTAGTGGGAAATGGAATATTTGTGTAGTGGGAAAATGAAAGGTTTTTGTAGTAGGAAATGAAAGGTTAAGTGGGAAATGAAAATTTTTAAATGGAAAATGGAATCTGATTTAAAAAGGTGTTTGAATCTAATTTGAGGCCTCGTGGGTAGGTGGTAATGTGTGGTTATAGATTTAAGGGAAATAAAAAAAAGAAGAAAAAACAAAAAAGAAAACAAGAGTAAACGTGTATGAGTCAGTGAGTGTGACAATTGCTATGAAAGTATGCTATGAAAGTAAGAAAGGTAATGAATGACTTGTCTAGTCATTTTGACATTTAGAACTTTGGTTTTCGGTTTTTTTTTTTTTTAAATAAATAGTTAAAAGTTGAAAGTTAAATATCAAACTATTATTTATATAATTCAGCCAAAAAAAAAAAAAACTATTATTTATAATATATATATATATATATGTGGAACTTAAATAGCAAATTATACTTTTTCAACAATTATTGATTAGGAAAAAAATGAAGAATAAAGAAAATCTTTCATTTTTTAAAATATTTTCTTAATATAATTTTTGAAAAACAAAATTTCACATAAAATTTATTTAAATATTTTAAATTAAATTATTTATGACATCATCGATTCGACCATTGATTTGACCTCGGTCGGACCATAAAACCAGTAACTAGTCCCTTTACCGGTTCTTTGACCATACTGCTTTTTGAAACCATGGTTTCCCCCCTTTAATCCATTAAGATAATTATGATAAAAAAAAATAGTGGTTTTAATAATTAATTAAGTAAAAAATCTTAAAATTCACTTAATTTTTCTTTCAAATGAATGCATAATATATAGACCATTTTGAGGGGAAAAAAATAAACCTATAAGAAAGGTGTCACTAAATGTTATGTTTTGAAAATAATTTTTGGTCATTGTTTATTTACATTTGGTTATTAGTGTTTTCTACATGTAAGATGTAAAAACTCCCATAATTTTTAAAAAAATATGTTATATATTTTTTTAACATAATATTATAAGTAATAATCTTATTATATATTTTATTGCCTATTTTTATAATTTTAATATTATTAATTAAATATTTATGATGTCATCAGTTCAACCACTAGTCAGACCCCGGTCGGACCACGAAGCCGATAATCACTCTCTTTTTTAGTTCTTTGACCATACCGGTTTTTAAAACCATGTAAAAAACACAAAGTGGTAAGTATAGGGAAAAAAAAAAGAGTGAAAAAAAAAAAAAACAAAATAACCGACTTAGGGAAGTTAGACATGGGTTTAAAAAAAATTTTGAAATAGATAACCATTTAGGGGGAAAAAATTGCTGCCAATTAAATTTAAAAAAAAAATCGAATGAGAAATGAAAAGGGTAGGTTTTGAGATCAACAACGTGAGATTTTAATTTTAGAGAGAGAGAGAGAGAGAGAGAGAGAGAGAGAGAGAGAGAGAGAGTGTGTGTGTGTGTGTGTGTGTGTGTGTTTAGAGGGAGACAAACGGATGAGAAATGAAAAGGTTGGGGGAAATTGATAGATTTAGGTGAGGGAAAGGAAAAAAAAAAAAAAAAAAAACAGGTGGGAAAAATTGGACTTTTGGGCAATTAAAAGGTTGTTAGGGTACATTTTTTTACACCTAATATTATTTAAATATCCTTTATTTATTCATTGAAAAATGAAACATCACCGATAAGTTATTGGGCCTCACTAGTATTTTTATGCTAGCCCACAACTATTTTTACTTACCCCCACAAAATCGGGCTACAAATATAAAGCTCACAAGACCCGATATTTTTCGTAAAGCCTATAATTTGGACTCATCCACAAATTATTTATTTAATTGGGCAAGCTAAAATTTCATTTTTTTAAAGAAACCCAAAATGCCTATACTTAACAATATTTGAAAAAAGCCCATGATCCAACTCATGGCAAAGTATTTTATCCAACGTCCAAGGACCGATTCATGTGCCAACCCCATGAATCCAAAATGGGGAAATTTGGGAACAAGTGGTTTGGAGGGCATAAAAAGATCTCCGGCAGATCCTTTGAAGTGGACTTAGAGCTTAACACCTAGCTGGGGTTGTTAAATTCCACTTTTATGGTTTCAATCTCAGATGCAGCACACAAGATCTTCTCTAGTACCTGCCTTAATCCTATTGGTTCAATCAACCTCGAAAATCCTGGCATTTAATGCAAGATTATGTTGAGTTTTACCCATGTGTGACATTGCCTAAAGAAGCAAAACAGCCCTATAAGCAAATCTCCAATTTTAGGCCAAATCCTAGGATAATTATATAAGTTATTCTACCCCTGAATCAATACTACATTTTGGAATTTTGCTAATTAATGCTCCCTTAAACTCCCCTATAAAAGCCTAAGCATACCAGCCCATAACACACACACCAACCCCCCAAAAATTCTGTTATTCTACTAGAATCTCAGCTTGCCTAAACTCACATCCACTAAAACACAGACATTCCCTTTCCTTTTCTGCATATTCTAAGCTCATAAATGCCCCTCTAATCAATCACAAATAAGCCTTTTTCCTTCATCAAAGTTCAGCCAAGTTTCACCTTCACAACCCCACAAATAAGCCTACACACCAACTCACTCAAAACATTCCTCTCACTACCCTACTCATGTACCACCTACATGCTTCATGAGAATCCTGGTCTACATTTGCTGCATTGAGCTGGAGTCTCTTTCTCTCCCTTCACACCAAGCCAAATAACACTTCTCTTCTCACTATGGAACCACTAGTTTTTACTTTTTGCTTTACTATTGAAGGATATAATGTATTTGTAACTATGGAATTCTTTCCTCATATTGATGTAATGATGGCTGAAAGTACCATAGACCCAATTGACCAGGACACTTAAGTACTCCCAGAAGTTAATACTTTCTTGAACCTGTTCAATAATTGACTGTTGGACTCTAAGAACAATTTTACCCTACCGCTGGAGAGTTTTACCTTACTGTTGGAGAATTTTTCACCCTACCATTAGAGAATTTATTTTTCTTGTATTGTTGTAACAGGACCACTAATCTACTAATTAACTATTGTGAAGTGTTTTATCGGGCTTTTTTGTTTTTTTATGTCAGGGCTCAGCCTTTATTTCTTACTTGGATAGGCTTATCACTACACCGAAAGCCTTTGGGCTTTATCTCAAGAGCCCATCATTGAGTTTTGGCTTGGCTTCCCCATATCGTACTTAGGAACATCAAAAATTTCCCCTCAACAAAGGTCTATTGTGGCGGTCACTTAAACCGCCTCTATAACTAAAAAAACATGCTGCAAAAAGACATATATTGTGGTGGTCTAATAATACCGCCTCTATAACTAAATCAAACGCTGCTAAAACACATGCATTGTGATGGTTTTATATACCGCCGCTGTCGTAAAAGGCCATGGCTATTGCGGCGGTTTGATGGAGCGCCGCTATAGCTATGTCAAACGCCACTAAAACACATATATTGCGGCAGTTTTATATACTGCCACTTTAGTATGCCGTAAAAGGCTAGATCTATTGTGGTGATCCTGTTGGAAAATTTAGACCCCGGTTGATAGAATTAACAAGTTTTAAACCCAAGCTGTTTATTAAATTTATTATGAATAAAACTTGTTAAAACAAATAAACATTATTATCATGTCAAAATCATGCGGCGGAAAAATATATAAGATAAGATATGATAACCCAAGAAAACCAATGAAACAAACTAGTTTCACAGTAAAAAACCTAAGGGGAAACCTTCCAGAAAAGCAATCCACTATAGTAAGGAGAAGTTTTAGATCTAGTACAAAACCTTTGTCTTTAGACTCTACAATCCCCGTAGATGAACTTACAGTAGAAATCTTCTACCACTTCAGAACCTCTGAACTCTTAAATATATGAACACCACCCTTTTTGATGCATGGATCCCAGTACGTGACTAACACACCAACTTGAAGAAGATTGTTGGCTGCAAAGTTCTTCACTTCATCAACAATAAAGATCAAGAAGCAATTGGTTACAAAACCCTAAGGCGCAAAGGCGGAGTAGCTTCTTCTTTCAGAGAGAATGAGGCATCGATCTCCTTTTGCATATGTTCTCCTTGTATTCTCTTGTGTGACGGCCTCTAAAATAAGCCTTATATATGTCTAGGTTTGTGATAAAAGAAACCCTACACATACATGTCTGCATGAGCCGAAAATCAGATCTGGAAATCTGAATTTCGTAATTCTCGATTAATCGAGAGGTGTCGAGGAGGTGTCGTGCCTATCTGTTGCAAGCTATCGAGAGCTATCGAGGAGTTATCGAGGGGACAGAAAATTGCTCGATCGATCGACCTAGCTGTCGAGAGGTATCGAGATTGCGATAAAAAGAAGCTGAAGAGCTCGATAGATAGCCTAGCTATCGAGAGGTGTCGAGCAACTATTGAGCTTTAAAAAATCAGAACTTCTTCACTTGTTTCTTAGACAGATTTGTATGGCTTCAATACTAGACTTGAACTCTTGTTCCTTGAAGTATTAAATACATCCTAAATCTATCCAATTACAAGTAAAGTACGTTTTGTCAAAGGTGTCAGTTCGTTTAGACCCCTGTAAACTAGATTGTTTAACCTAATTAATTAACCAAGTGAATACTTAGGTTTATTATTCAGATCTAGGTCAAAACAATAACAATCATATCAAGTAAAGCAGCAGAAAATAAAGAACACAAAGATATGATGACCCATGAAAACCAAACCGGTAAAAAACCTGGGGAGGATTTAACCTAGCTATCCTCAAGGTAAAACTGAATTCACTATGAAAGAATTGAAATTTACACAATAAGACTTAGACCACTAACATCCTATTGCTACCCAAGTGTAGGAAACTTACTACCACGACCCCATGATAGCTCCGAGACCACGGACTCCTTCTTTGTTTGACCTTTGCAAAACACAAACACCACAGTTTGTGACTTTGAGATCCCACTCAAAGGTTTAGCAACACAAACTCTCCTGTTTGTGACTCCAAGACCACCCTTGAAGGTTTAGATCATCAGCACCTTTGATAATTAGAGAAGGCAGCAACTTCAGCAATACCGGATCTTGAGATTTTTCAAGGAACAACACCGGTAGAAGTAATAAAAGAGGTTTTAGGAACAAAATCCTAAATACAAAAGAGGCACACTCTTCTCTCTCTAAAAAGCCTTGTAAAAACGTGCTTAGGGTTTCCTTTATATATTGGGAGAAGTAAATCTGAAACCCTAATCCTTTATGGGTTAGAACTGCTGTTTGGGCCAACTTAAAATTCTGCAGATACGATTTTCGATCGGTTGAGCCTGTTTTTCGATCGATCGAACCAGGCAGATTCTGAAATCTTCTTTCTGCAGCTTACATGTTCTTGTGTGCTCACGATTTGCCAATTGTTCTAAGCTCTTAGAACCTAACAATCTCCCCCTTTGGCAATTCGTGACAAAACTTTCATACAAAATGAAATGTTAAAATACAAGAACAACCCAATACAATAAAATGCCCAATTACATCACAAATCCCAATCTAAGACTCTTAACCTAGAAGTTGCCAAGAAGAGATAGAAGGTCTTGATCAGAATGCACCTGTCTTTCCTGAAACACTCAACAAACACGTCATCGCATGTGTGGAAAGAAAGACATATAAACAAAATGAAGCACAATATAAAAACAAAAGTAAACTAACTCTCCCCCTAAGTTAGATACATCAAAAAGTTTTTATATTCTCCCCCTAAACAAGACAAACAAGATTCCCACATTTCATCTATTTCTCCCCCTTTTTGTCACGTATTGACAAAGACAACTCAAACAAAGAGTAAAGTGACATAGAAAATAGAGAAAACTCCCCCTATGAAGAGCAACAACTCCCCCTATGAACAACAAAGGTTAAAAAAACCTTTTCTCCCCCTATATAAATAGGAAAAATAAAACAAGTTTTAGGAAAAACAGTTTTGGGGAAAATTTAGGAGGTGGGGATAAATAAAAACACACAAACTAAAAAAAAAGAGTTGAGGATACACACGAAGAAAAATATTCTCTCTTTCAATAAATGCAAACTTGACACTATGTGACCCATAAACAGTTGCATGAGTAGAGAAAATATTTACACATTATTATCCATCATATCTTTTAAGAAAAATACTTTCTGCAGTACACACATAAAAATAACATATACTAGAAAGGTACATAACTCAAAAATTAATCAATTAATTTTTAAATCAAGTTGAGTACCCAATTTAGCAAAGTGTATGCATGTTATGTGTGAAAACAATGAGAGATATGACTGCAAAACTGCAAGATGGACACAGAAAAACAATGCAAGTCATGTGAATCATAACCATAAATGATGCATGAAAAAATTTGGTCAAAACTCTAAAAACTGAAAATTTTTCAGTTTCGATCGATCGAATACCAATCGAGTCAGACGGAATCAAACCAAAAATTTTAATCGCAATTTCGATCGGTCGAAAAACACCTTCGATCGGTCGAAATTATGGAAAAATTAAATTTTGAAAAACAGAGCAATTTTATGCAGAAACTTCTCAAAGCATAGTATTTCATGAATGAAATGCATGAGTATGAGACTAAAAGTTTTTCAAAAACACTTGAATTCAACCCAGATCTTTCAAAAACAAGTTTTTCAATCAATATGACCTTAAAACTCAAATTTTGCATCAAAATAAAGGAACATATAATCTTGGATGGCCACAACAAAATCGCACACAATAACATGTACAAAGTTTAGCAAAGAGTAACTTTGTGTAGTGTGTGCAACTAAAAGCTTGAGATACATGTGAGGTGATATGTGAATAGTAATCAATCACAAAGTCTACAAAATTCATCACATAAATTTGAAAGAGACTATCACCTAAAGAGTTACATCATATAACTCTCACATCTCCTAGAATAAAAGCTTGCAATCATGTAAGTTTCTTGATTTGCCTCATAATGTACACACCAATTTTATTTAATTTGAATTCATTATAGCCCAATAATGTACACACCAATTTTATGATTTAGTCCGAGGCTACACCTTATGTTCTTTTTGTGCATGTGCTACACTTTCTCGAGCACAAAATCTTACGATATGCACTAAGGTGTTCATGATTGACTAATAAACAGTGGTGAGATGGTTATTTATGCCTTTCTCAATAAGTTTAAGTCTGACAATCAAAGGCATGTGACTTCAAGATCAAGACAAAGTGATCAAAAATTATAAACATTTTTCCCACACAACATGCACTACAAAGACTTCAGCTAGTAAAGTGCAATAAATAAGCCCATCTAAGCTAAACAGAGTACATAAACATGTTATGTAAAGATAAATGGCCAACCTCAACTATAAATCCAAGATATATAATACAAGACACAAAAAAAATCTTTTTGGTTTAAAAAAAATTTATGACCAAAACTAAAAAGCACACTTTATGCTAAATGATTAAAAAAAATGCACATGCAATGCATGACAGTGCTTAACTAAGCTATAGAGGGTACACAAACAAGAAATATCAATTTCTTAATTAACCCTTGAGTAAATGTACAAACTAGTACATACTCAAACAAAATTAAAAAATAGCTTAGCACTTATAAAACACATACTTTTTATGTTTCTCCACAATATCAAGCATGTTCTAAATCAAGAGAGAGATATCATAATTCATGTAATCCTCAAAACAAATAAAACAAGACACAAAATAAAATATTTTTGTCTTTTTAAAAATTTTCAATGTTTTTGGATTTTTTTTTAATAAAAACAACCTAAAAAAAATAAAACAACCAAAAACTAAAAGAAAACATGTCCACAATCAATTGAAAGAATTAAATCAGAGACAAGTCAACAACACTCACCTTAGAGAATCTTTTCTCACCCATATAGCACGTGTCTTCGGCTTTGTAGGTGAAAATCCATGTGAAGCAGAGTGTGTTTGAGGGATTACACCAATCTTCTGAGAAAGACTGAAATCCTGCAATTTCCTTTCACAAGCCAACAAGCTCAAATTTTTCAAAAGAATATGAAACAATTTATATGGACTTATGGCAGGAGAAATATCATCACATGTCCTAGACTGAAACACAGAATGCTTAAATTTCAATTTATGACAATTAGGACGAATGTGACCGGAGACACCACAAAAGTGACAAATAGGAACAAGTTTAGGAACATTAGTATTCCTAACAGCAAATCTAGTCTTAGATTTTGGTTTTTGCCTCAACAAAGAACAATTTGGTCTAATATGACCAACAACACCACAAAGGTGACAAGTAGACACAAAAACAGATTTCTTATACTCTCTAACAGTAGGTTTAGACATAGGTTTAGAAACTTCAGCGTCTACATCAGAACTTTTACCTTTGTCTAACCTAGCAAAATAAGCATTTTCTTTATTATTCCTCTTGAAAGGAGGGATATAAACTTTTTCAGCTTTAGGCTTAAGAGAAACAAAAACACTTCTGTTAACATCAGCAAGCTTGGTACTAGTCAAATTTTCAATTTTAGCCTTAGATTCAACTAACTCTTGTTCCAACCTTTTCATCTTTTCATCTTGAGAGGAAATTTGATTTCTCAAAAATTCATTCTTTTTATTAGATTCATCTAATCTAACAATCAATTCCTCTTTTTCAAGATTAGCCAATTTTAACTCTTCCTTGAATTTCTTAGCAATTCTCATAGTTTTCAATAATTCCTTACGAAGAGTTTCATAGGCATCAAAAAGATCAAAAGAAACAACAGTGTCCTTTTTATTCAAATCATCACAAACATGAGCAGAAAGACACTTCAAATTATCCATGATAACAGGGATCAAGGATCAGCTCTTAGATCAAAAGATCTAAAACAAAAGAGCTACCCGCTCTGATACCACTTGTCAGTTCGTTTAGACCCCTGTAAACTAGATTGTTTAACCTAATTAATTAACCAAGTGAATACTTAGGTTTATTATTCAGATTTAGGTCAAAACAATAACAATCATATCAAGTAAAGCAGCGGAAAATAAAGAACACAAAGATATGATGACCCAGGAAAACCAAACCGGTAAAAAACTTAGAGAGGATTTAACTTAGCTATCCTCAAGGTAAAACTAAATTCACTATGAAAGAATTGAAGTTTACACAATAAGACTTAGACCACTAACATCCTATTGCTACCCAAGTGTAGGAAACTTACTACCACGACCCCATGATAGCTCCGAGACCACGGACTCCTTCTTTGTTTGACCTTTGCAAAACACAAACACCACCGTTTGTGACTTTGAGATCCCACTCAAAGGTTTAGCAATACAAACTCTCCTGTTTGTGACTCCAAGACCACCCTTGAAGGTTTAGATCATCAGCACCTTTGATGATTAGAGAAGGCAGCAACTTCAGCAATACCGAATCTTGAGATATTTCAAGGAACAACACCGGTAGAAGTAATAAAAGAGGTTTTAGGAACAAAACCCTAAATACAAAAGAGGCACACTCTTCTCTCTCTAAAAAGCCTTGTAAAAACGTGCTTAGGGTTTCCTTTATATAGTGGGAGAAGTAGATCTGAAACCCTAATCTTTTATGGGCTAGAACTGCTGTTTGGGCCAACTTAAAATTCTGCAGATACAATTTTCGATCGGTCGAGCCTGTTTTTCGATCGATCGAACCAGACAAATTCTGAAATCTTCTTTCTGCAGCTTACATATTCTTGTGTGCTCACGATTTGCCAATTGTTCTAAGCTCTTAGAACCTAACAAAAGGATTAGTCAATTATATAAAATATGTCCTTAATAGGTCCAATGGAACACCGCCATATATCTCATTTACAGCGATGGTCTGAAAAAGCCCCGCAATATGTGACATATAGTGGCAGTTTTTACACCCGCTGTAATAGCTCGTTTTTCTTGTAGTGCATGTTCATTTTTTTCCTCTATTGAACTTTTGACTTCTTTCTATCCATCCCTTTTATTTAAATTTAAAAGAAGGGTATTTTTTTGTTAAAAAAAGAAGTTGGCCAAGTGCAACCATGTTTGGGCTTTACAATAAAAGTTTCTCTTTTAATATAGAAAAGAAAAGAGGTGGCCAAGTCAAAGGCAATTATCTTAAGTTATGCGAAAACCAGGTTTTGAATCTTTTGATACAAAGCATTTTGGCCCCTCAATACAACCATTCTGAACTATAGATTAAAAGAACCAAACAAAGCAGCAAAGAAGAACTCAGAGCAACAACTCTATATATTAAAGGATTGCTCAAGTACACCTCTCAAAGTTGAATTGAAAAAACATAGTTGCAACGAGTAAGACAATATGTACCCCACTGTTGCCTAGAATGAAGATATCTTCATGTTATCCTCGCCAATAAATAATATGTACCCTAGTGGGTAGATAGGGTACTCTTGCTTCAATGCTACACTGGATGGGAAAGTTTTGAATAACATTGTCGATCTCTTGAGCTTTTTTGCACTAGTCCTCATAGTACTGTATACACCCCATTTCGCAATTATAAAATTTCACTTTTTTTTTTTCCTGTACTCAAATGCAAATTGATAATTTCATAAGGATAGAAAATTTCATAATTGATCTAGCATCAAAATTCACAACGCCTGAGATCATTATTGAATGAGGGAAAAATGGCATTTTTCTGAGTTTAAATCAGTGTTTTGACTCTTGACCAGGGAAGCTGATACCGTATCGTACCGGCTCGTACCGGCCGGTACATACTGTACCAGCCTCATACCAGTACAAGTATTCCCCCTATTTCGTACAAAAAAAAAATACCGGTCATACCGGCGAATTCCGGCTGTACCAAAATGCTATGTTTTTTTTTTTTTTTTTTTTTTTTTTGTAATTGTGGCAATTTTTTAAGGGCAAGATAGTAATACTCATATATATTATGGTCTTGAAGTAGATCCTTTTGATGGATGGGAGTAGATGATCCTATGTAGTTTGTGTTAACTTAATTATTTGTATTATTTGTTTTCTATGTATGCAATGAACAATTAAATTTTTTGTTTTTTATATTGTGTTTCTTTTTTCTTTGTATGCAATGAACAATTGAAGTAATGTTTTATTGTAAACAGGAGATAATGTTTTATGGTAAATAGAGATTTTGTGTGTGTGTGTGTGTGTATATTAAATATAAAAAATAACGGTAAAGCCGAAACGGTACACCGGTATTGACCGGTACCCGAAATATATCGTACCAGTGGCTAAACCGGTACAGCCTCCTGTACGGTATTGACTTCCTTGCTCTTGACCAAAAGGTAAATAAAATGAGAAATTTTTACTAGTCAAGAAACGGTCTTATCATAGGCACACATGCATAGAAGCATATTAATTACTTTTAATTGGTTGTTCAAAAGATTGATTAAAATTTAATTTAAAAATATAATTTTTTATTGGTCCAAATCTTGAATAATGGTAGACACGCAATCAGAAGAAAGCTCAAGAAGATAATGTGAAATTTCTTTTCGTTTTTTGATTTTAAGTATAACTTAATAAAATTTAGTGGAGAATTTTTTTCAAGTTTCTTTGCCTTTGGATAGATACTATTTATAATAAAATCTTCACCTTAAAAATTCTTCTGAAATTCCACAAAAAATTTGGGTTTAGGTGGTATTTGTAAAACGTTGCAAAAAACAAATAAAACGCGGTTGGAGAGGTACCTCTCTCTCTCTCTCTCTCTCTCTCTCTCTCTCTCTCTCTCTCTCTCTCTCTCTCCATATATATGTATATATATATATATATATATCCAAAACGTTCACGTTGACAAAATATGTTGGCATAAATAATATATTAAGCAATAAATTTCAATAGTTTTAAATCATAAAAGAAAAAAAAATTATCTTATTTTATACATATGAGTGAGACAGAAATAATACAAATACAAAATTATTCCTCTATTAATGCACGTACTATGTTTAATATCACACAACTCACAACATATAAAAGCTGGTAACTCTTGTGTTAGGTTCTAAAGACTAGGATCTAATGTATTTAGAACTTCATTTTGTATGTTGGCAAACCATGATCAAAACAATGTTGAGTCGTGTGTTAGACTTGCTCAAAGTATGGGGTTTATTGTAAAGTTGGAATCGAGTTTTTATGCAGAATTACTTGTAACTTTCTGTGAGACTCGATCGATCGAAAATTAGACTCGATCGATCGAAAATTGCACAGAACGTTTTTCTGCAGAATTTTCCAACTCAGCCCAAGCCCGTTTTAATGTATAGGGTTTTATGTTTGCCCTAAGTATAAAAGGGAAAACCCTAGCCACGTTTTTAGAGTTCTGTAGAGTTCTGTTTTGCTGTGTTTGTGAATCTCATTGTGAGATCTAGAGGTGTTTACCTTCACATACACTTAGGGTTTACAAACTTGAGATTTATGTCAAGAGTTGTGTAGATCGTTACAGTTGCAGAATCAAAGAGCACAAAGATATACAAGCAGGTGCGCTTGTGGATTTGCTGAAGAATTCCTGAAAGAAGGAGTCCGTGGATCTCGGAGCTATCATGGGGTCATGGTAGTAAGTTTCCTACAGGCAGGTAGCAATATGACGTTAGTGGTCTAAGTCTATTGTGTAAACTTCAATTCTTTCATAGTGGATTCAGTTTACCTTGAGGATAGCTAGGTCAAATCCTCCCCAGGTTTTTACCGGTGTGGTTTCCTGGGTCATCATATCTTTGTGTTTTTTATTTTCCGCTGCTTTATTGTTTTTATATTTATTTGTGTTAACCTAGTTTAATTAAATTACCTAAGTTAATAACTTGGCTAATTCTCTAGGTTAATCTGTTGGGTTAAGGGGTCTAAACGAACTGACAAGTGGTATCAGAGCGGGTAGCTTTTGTGTTTGATCCTTTGATCTTTGAGCTGATCCTTGACCCCTGTTGTCATGGAACACGGACACTCTCTAGTTGTTCCTCCTCACTTTGATGGAAACAACTATGCCTATTGGAAAGTAAGGATGAAAGCATTCCTAAAATCCATTGATGAGAGGGTGTGGAATTCCGTTGAATACGGATGGGAGAAGCCCACTACTCCCGTGAGTGAGTGGCAAACTTCTCAGAAGGAGGCAGCCGCTTTTAATAGCAAAGCAATGAATGCTATTTTTAATGCTGTTTCCATGGAGGAATTTAAGAGAATCTCTAATGTTGAGGTTGCTCATACTGCTTGGAAAATCCTCCAGACCGTGCATGAAGGCACTAAGGCAGTTAAAATTAATAAGTTGCAGCAATTAACTTCTAGATTTGAAAGCATAAGAATGAATGATGATGAATCTTTTGATGAGTTCTATGCTAAGTTAAATGATATTGTTAATTCTGCTTATAATTTGGGTGAAATCTATGATCAACCTAAAATTGTTAGGAAGATTCTTAGATCTTTGACTGAAGATTTTAGACCCAAAGTGACTGCCATTACTGAGAGTAAGGATGTGGACTCCATCCCTGTTGATGAACTTGTAGGATCTCTTCAGTCCTATGAGTTAGACCTCCCTAAAACTAACAAATCCAAATCAATGGCTCTTAAGTCTGTTGATGATGTTGAGGATGGTGGATTTGATGATGATCTCTCTGCTACAGAGATTGCCTATCTTGCAAAGAACTTTAGAAACTTTCTGAGAAATAGTAACAGAAGGGCAAGAGGCAAGAACACTGTTGAACCTAAAAATTTTAGGAAGAATGAACCCACTAAGGTTAATAACTTTGAAAAACCTAAAGAAAAAGTAGGTCAATCTTCTAATAATTCTTTGGGACAACAATGTTATGGTTGTCAAGGGTATGGTCATTTAAAGTCTGAATGTCCTACTTATTTGAGGTCTAAGGGTAAAGCTATGGCTGTAACCCTTAGTGATGACGAAGTTTCCGACAATGAATCCGCAAGTGATGAGGATGGAAACTTTATTGCTTTCACCGCTACCACGGTAGTCAATGAAAGCTTGTCTGTTGAAGAGAACCCTTCTGATGGGGAACTCTCTGAGGATGCAGATCTACAGGAAGCCAACAATAAACTTTGCAAAGTTGCTGCAAAGGATGCTATGAATGTTGAGTTAGGCTTGAAGAAAATTGCATCTCTTGAACTTGAAAAGAAAAATTTACTTGTTAAATTATTTGATGCAAATGAGCTTTTGAATAATGTGAAAACTGAGAACATGCTCTTGCTTGAGAAAGTTAAATGTTTGGAACATGATTTGTCTGTTGCTAGAGAACAAACTAATAGGTCTGCAAGCTCCAAACTTGATCACATGCTAAGTATTCAAAAGTCTCCTTCTGATAAATCTGGTTTAGGTTATGAGGAAAGTATTTCTGTTCTTGAACCTTCTTCCACTAAATTTGTTCCCTCTTCTGAACCTCCTAAGAGTGAGATTGTCAAACCCGTGGTGAGTGAACCTGTCAAGCCTTTGAATGTTACTCCACCTAGAAAAATTAGGGTTGATCTTCATACTTCTCATTCTAGAGCTTCTACTTCGACTAAGGGCAAATTGCATGATAAGCCTGCATGGGTTTGTCATTTTTGTGGAAAACCTGGACACATTCGTCCAAATTGTTTTAAGTTGCAAGTTGCGAAGCGAGCAAATAAAACTACAGTACCTGTGCCTCAAGCACGTGATCCTATGGTACTGATTGATGAATTGGTAAAGGCGTTAAACCTTTTTTCCAATCCTGGAGTTGCTCAGAATTCGAATATGAATCATAACTCCAATGTAAGAGTTGTATCTAAGAAGTCTTGAATGCAAAAAGGCTCAACCTAATTGAGTCTGTCTGACATGGTCCTTGTGCTTTATTGCTATATCTTTTGTGACCTTTGTTTCTAGGATTTGCATTGCATTGCATTCATGCATTTCATTCTAGGTTGTTTTTTTTTGTTATATAAAAAAAAAAAAAAAAAAAAATTTGTTGCAAATTGTGTTTTGCTATTTTTCCTTGAATTTGAAGACAAGGTTGGTCTATCAATTATTGCATAACATGTTTATGTACCTTGTTTAGCTTTGATGCACTTATTTATTGCACTTTACTAGCTAAAGTCTTGTTGTGCATGTTGTGTGGGAAGATGCTATATTTGTTGATCACATGATCTTGATTTTGAAGTTGTATGTCTTTGATTGTTGGACTTGAACTTAATGAGAAAGGCATAAATAACTATCTCACCACTGTGTATTAGCCAATCATGAACACCTTAGTGCATATCATAAGATTTTGTGCTCGAGAAAGTGTAGCACATGCACAAAAAGAACATAAGGTGTAGCCTCTATTAAAATTGGTGTGTACATTATTGGGCTATAATAACTTCACAAATTCATAAAATTGGTGTGTACATTATCCCGGCTATTATTAAGTTTCTAATCAATTAATTTGAATAATGAGGCAAATCAAGAAACTTACATGATTGCAAGCTTTTACTCTAGGAGATGTGGGAGTTATATGATGTAACTCTTTAAGGGATAGTCTCTTTCAAATTCATGTGGTGGATTTTGTAGAAATTGTGATTGATCTCTATGTGTATATCACCTCACATGTTTCTCAAGCTTATGCTAGTTGCACACACTACACAAGTTAATCTTTGCTAAAATTGTGTACATGTTATTGTGTGTGTTTTTGGTCTGACCAACCAAGTTTGAGAATTCTTTGAAAATTGATGCCGAACATGTTTGCTTGTTTATCTTTTTGGTATATTGAGAGAAAATTTTGGTTGAGGAATCTGGGTTGAATACTTGTGTTTTTTGAAAATCATATCATCTCATACTCATGCATTTGATTTTAAAAATCTGCTGCTTTGAGGAGTTTTTGGTTTAAAATGTTTGGTTTTTCAAAACACTGATTTTTCCAGAATTTCGATCGATCGAAATTGATTTTCGACCGATCGAAAATGTTTAAATTTGTTCAGAAAAATCTCTGGTTGGTTCGATCGATCCAGGTTGATTTTGGATCAATCGAATAAGTTTTCGACCGATCGAATGTAATTTTCGATCGATCGAAAATCGTGCCGGCTGTTTTTTAAAAAGAAAGATTCTCACGTGGCTCTTCACTTTTCAAACCTTTTCAAAAACTTTCTTTTCTCCCTACCAACTGGTCAGCACTTTTCTTGGGAGTTTTGTCGTTTTCCTCCGATTCTTTTGCTACAATCTCTCTCCCACAGCTGGTAAGACACTTATACCCTTTTCTTTTGCATTTATTTTCTATTTTCATGCATTTTTTCATGCATATTTGGGTAATTTCGGAATTTTGGGTTTTTCTATTTTTGGGATTGTTTTGGAGTGATTCTTTTTCAAATTCTTTATGGGTTTTTGTGGGGACACCTTTCCTAAGCACCTCATGTGGTTTAATTTGGTTTATTTGGTGCTTTGAAGAAAATTTGAAATTCTAGGGCTTATATTTGAATAAATTGGGGATTTTGTTCAATTGGGTTGAAATTGATAAAATTGGCTTGTTAGATTGATTAATTTGATCATTATATTGAGTTAATTGACTGTTGTGTTGATCAATTTATCAATTTGTTGTGTTTTGAAAACTAGGGTTTTTCAAATTGGGTATTTTTGATATACTTTGCTTGCTCAAGCCAATTTTGTTAATTTGAATCAAAATTGAACATGACACTGCATTAGTACATGCATCATTTTCTGTTCATGCTCATGCATCATATAGATTTGATATTTTCTATATCTTTTATGCTGTGCTAACTTGCAGTCTGCTCTTGGTTTTGGTTTTTGCTCTTTTCTTTCTGTGTCTGTTTCTTTTCCTTAGCACTATGCCTAGGAAAACTCGAGCCCATAGGACTGTTGATCCTTCTCCATCTTTTGACACTGAGAGATTTCCTAGTGAGTCTAACCAAATTACCTATGAGACCCTTAATCTTAGGCGTCAGATTTGGGCTGAGCGTAGGGTTATCTTAGATGAGTTAGATCCTGAGGTTCGTAGGAACTTTGAGCGTCGGGGTTGGTTACCTCTTCTAGATTTTGAGCATCCTCCTCCTGCTTCTTTGATTAGAGAGTTCTATTCGAACCTCTCTATTCATGTCTACGATAACGATACCTTAGTCAAGGTGTGGTTACGTGGTGTCGAGTACCGCATTACCCCTTCGGTGGTGTCGGATGCTCTTGGGGTGCCCATTGTGGACCATCCCGTCTTTCCTTACGAGGAGTCTCCTCCACTTGATGACGTTTTGTCATACATCACTGGTACTTCTATCCAGTGGGGTTCTGATCCTCGGATCTCGTCGGCTGAGCTGTCTGAGTTGCACTATCTTTTCTTTCGGATAGCTTGTCATTCTTTGTGGCCGATTACTCATGTTCACACCGTCCCTCTTGAGCGATGTGTGTTTTTGTATGCTTTGGTCACTGATGCTCCTATCAGTTTTCCGCATATGTTCCTTCGTTCTTTGACCGAGGTTCATAGGTCTAGTTCTCAGGCTCATGCTTTGTTTTTTCCTGTTTTTATTCATAGGATTCTTCTCTTTCTTGGTTTTGGTGAGTATCCTGCTTCCGAGCCTGTTCATGTTATTGCTCCTATAGGTGCTACCTTTTTGAGGCAAAGGGCTGCTCAACTTCGAGCTAGCTCTAAGCGTGCTAGGGTAGAGCCTACCGGTGTCACTCCACCCCCTTCTTCTTCTTCTGCAGATCCTTTTGCAGCTGGGACTTCTTCGGATCCTGCTGGTGCTGCTGCTGCTGCTGATGTTCCTCCACCGTTTGATGAGGTTTCTGACCTTCGTCGGACGCTTGACACTGTCGTGACCGTTCAGGCGGCTCATGGTCAGCTTTTGGTGGACATCCTTGATGAGCTTCGTACATTGCGAGCGGATTTGGCGAGCTCTCGTCGATCTTCTCCACCTCCTTTTGATGATGAGTGAGTGCCCTTTGGCAATTCGTCACAAAAAGGGGGAGTGCATAGTTCATTAGTAGCCTGTTTTTGTGTTGAGGGGATTTACATTTTAGGGGGAGTGTTTGTTTTCTTAGTAGTGATACTGCGGAGCTTGTGGAGTCATTAGATTGTATCTAGGTGCTTCACTGTGTATTTACATTTTTAGCTCTTGATTAGGAGATATTTTTGTTGAGATACATTGTTATGTATATGTTTTCTTATTTCACTATGTTACTGTGCTTATTGACTTATATTGATGATGTTATTCATGATATATGTTTTTATTTTGTGTCATGTGAAATTAAGAAATTTTTTATTTATGTATTTCCTGTTTTTGTTCCACACATGCGTTTATGTGTTTGTTAAGTGTTACAGGAATATACAGGTTGCTTTCAGTCGAGCTGCTGTCTACCTTGCAACTGTTGGATAGTAGTTTAGGTTGAATTGTTAAGTGGCTTTTTTTTTTTAATGGGCTTTTTCAATTTGTAACTTTGAGCATTTTTGTTTAGTCTGTGTTTTGTCACGGATTGCCAAAGGGGGAGTTTGTTAGGTTCTAAAGACTAGGATCTAATGTATTTAGAACTTCATTTTGTATGTTGGCAAACCATGATAAAAACAATGTTGAGTCGTGTGTTAGACTTGCTCAAAGTATGGGGTTTATTGTAAAGTTGGAATCGAGTTTTTATGCAGAATTACTTGTAACTTTCTGTGAGACTCGATCGATCGAAAATTAGACTCGATCGATCGAAAATCACACAGAACGTTTTTCTGCAGAATTTTCCAACTCAGCCCAAGCCCGTTTTAATGTATAGGGTTTTATGTTTGCCCTAAGTATAAAAGGGAAAACCCTAGCCACGTTTTTAGAGTTCTGTAGAGTTCTTTTTTGCTGTGTTCGTGAATCTCATTGTGAGATCTAGAGGTGTTTACCTTCACATACACTTAGGGTTTACAAACTTGAGATTTATGTCAAGAGTTGTGTAGATCGTTACAGTTGCAGAATCAAAGAGCACAAAGATATACAAGCAGGTGCGCTTGTGGATTTGCTGAAGAATTCCTGAAAGAAGGAGTCCGTGGATCTCGGAGCTATCATGGGGTCATGGTAGTAAGTTTCCTACAGGCAGGTAGCAATATGACGTTAGTGGTCTAAGTCTATTGTGTAAACTTCAATTCTTTCATAGTGGATTCAGTTTACCTTGAGGATAGCTAGGTCAAATCCTCCCCAGGTTTTTACCGGTGTGGTTTCCTGGGTCATCATATCTTTGTGTTGTTTATTTTCCGCTGCTTTATTGTTTTTATATTTATTTGTGTTAACCTAGTTTAATTAAATTACCTAAGTTAATAACTTGGCTAATTCTCTAGGTTAATCTGTTGGGTTAAGGGGTCTAAACGAACTGACATCTTGAATGCTATGCGAAGGCTTTAAATTGTTTAATAAATCTATTTCATAACAATTATTACTCTAAAATTTATCTAATGCGCGTTACATCAATTATGATAAAGTTTTGAATGACAACAATATCTTTTAACAATGTGTAACATAAACTTACAATCTTAAGATATCAAAGAATGTATATATGAGAGAGTTACCAATTGTTACAAAACTTTTAAATTATTAAGAAATTGTAAATTTTATTATTTTATCATATTCTAACATTGCATGGTATATAGAGATTAAATTGGGACATCTGGTCGAGGAGAGATGGTGCCTATTGCTATATTTCAGGCGCTAGGTGCCACTTCTCCTGTGACAGGAGCTCCTCTGTAACCTCATTTCTCTTACCCAATTCACTTGAATCACCATCTCTGTGATACACATACTCATTACTTATCAGAAGTTTAAGGGATTCGCGTCACAGAGAGGATGGCACTAGCTGAGGCTATGCATTACATATATAAACCCAGCGAGTGCCATCTCTCTGCGACAAGAATCCCTAATCCCCTTTTCCTTTCTTCCTTAGTTTTTCCTTTCCATGACTCTCATACCTTGTAAAGCCAACGCAATTTATAGAGACTAAAATTAAGGTGGGCGTACTCTTTTTCTCTATCTTCATGGAATATTTACAATGAAATTACTAATACAATGCAATGAAGTTGCTCATATTTTGGAGGGACTTTTACTGTCAATGATTTGTGTAGGAACGGTCATAACTAATAAGCATGGTCAATGTTCATAGTTAGAATATTTCTACGAAACTTACTGGTAATTAAGTTTGCTTTGCGGAGTCGGTTAGCGTTGGAGACTTGTTGATTTGCAAGAGACTGGTAGACAACTTCGATGCTTTCAGTTTGGCCGTAACCTTCTCTTCTAATTTCATTGGTGACTTGTTGAGTTTAGGAACTGTCATATATAAAGCATGGTCAATATTTCCTTGTTATGCCGGCTTCAATTTATATATATATATATTTAAGGGTTATACTAATGAATGCCATAAGGGCACTCGTTAGCATTTTTCATATTTTAAACAGAAAAATTTTATATTTACATTTTACTTATAATATAAATTTACATTATAAATACACAAACAATGATAAATATTATACACATTTTCGAAACTAGTAAATATATATATATATATATATATATTTTTTTAAACAAATGTATATAACATTTTCTTTTTTTTTTTGTGTGTCTATAATGTAAGTTTACATTGCAATTACAACATAAAGTTATAAACATATAATGATCCTTTTAAATATTTAGTTCTTTCATGTTCATTGGGTTTATAGTTGTACTTTTTCTTTTTCTTTTTCTTCCCCTCTTTTCTTTGATGTTCATTAAGTATCCGTTTGGATGTTGCTAAAACACAATGCGTCTGCGTTTTACACAGTGGGACCCGCGCTATAGTGCCCACGAAATAAATGCAGCAACTTCAGCTGAAACACATAAAAACAGAAACTTGAATGCATCGTTTCAATAAAACACTGCATGCGTGTATTGTTTCAATCAAACTAGACATGTACTGTTCCTTTTCTTTTCATTATTTTTTTTTTTTGGAAGAACTTGTTCTTCATGTTCTTCATGTTCTTGAAACCCAGCAAACCCATCAAAATAGAAGATCAAAACAGTGAAACCAAAACCAAGATAGAGGCCACCAATATGAGATTAAACCGATCAATCCCATATGAAAAAAAAAAAAAAAATCAAAACCGATCAACCCAGCAAACCCATACGAAACAAAAACCAAATCAAACCCATCAAATCCATATGAAACCAAAACCAAATCAAACCCATCAAATGGATCTACCCAGTAAATGCAAATCAAACCCATCACCAATCTCAACCTCACCCAGCACCATTGACTTCCCATATCAAACCCACTGTCGATCAACCCATCAAACCCATTGTCGATTAACCTAGCTATCCTGAAGGTAAAACAAAATTCACTATGAAAGAATTGAAGTTTGTACAACAACGACTTCGACCACTAACTTCCTACTGCTACCTCGAGTAGAAAACTTACTACCACGACCACGTTATAGTTCTGAGTCCACAGACTACTTCTTTCTTGAATCCACAGCAAGCACAAGCACTCCTGCTTATATATCTTGAAGTTCTTGAATCAGCAACTGAATCATCACCAAGCTCTAGACATCAATCTTGAGATTGGAAACCCTAAGTATATGTGAAGATAAACACCTCTAGATCTCACACAAGATTCACACACACAGCATAAAGAACTCTCCTAAAATGTGGCTAGGTTTTTTCCTTTTATACTTAGGGAAAAACATAAAATCCTACACGTCAAACGGGCTTGGTCTGAGTTGGAAATTCTGCAGAAAAAACGATCTGCACGACTTTCGATCGGTTAAGTCTAATTCTCGATTGATCGAGCCAGGCAAATTTACACAATAACTTTTGCAGTAACTCGATTCCAACTTTACAAAAAAAAAAAAAAAACACATACTTTGAGCAAGTCTAAACATTAATAAAAACCATTTTGATCATGGTTTGCCAACCTTACAAAATGAAGTTCTAATACATTAGTTTCTAATTCCTTAGAATCTAACAAACTCCTCCTTTGGTAATCCGTGACAAAACACAAACTTAGCACATTGCTCAAAGTTTACAAAAAACAACCCATTACAAAACAATAGCCCAACAAAAATAAATTCAACCTAACTACTATCTATCAGTTGTAAGTGTAGATAGCAGTCTGACTGAATCAACCTGTATATTCCTGTAACACTTAACAAACAAATAAACGCATGTGTGGAAAAATACAAGTAAATAAAAAAAAAAACTTCTCGATTTCACATAACACCAAATAAAGACATATATCATGAATAACCTCATAAATGTAAATTAATAAGTAATGTAACACAATGTGAAACAAGAAACATACACAATCAGTGTTTCTCCCCCTATTATGGATAATCCAAAAAAAAAAAAAAAAAGAGCCAAAAAGATAAATACAAAATGAGCACCTAAATACAATGTAAAAGCTCCACAGCTCAACAATATCACAAAACTCAAGTATCACAACAAAATCTCCCTCTAAAAACAAAATCTCTTCTATTACAATGTACTCCCCCTTTTTGTAACGAATTTCCAAAGGGCACTCACTCATAACCAAAAGGAGGCGGCGGAGGAGAACGTCGAAGACTCTCCAAATCTGCTCGCAAAGCGCGAAACTCATCAAGCATGTCCACCAGAAGCTGACCATGAGCTGCCTGGACGGTCATGACAATATCCAACATCTGACGAATGTCTGAATCATCCGAAGGTGAAGGTGGAGAAGCAGCAGCAGCAGCAATCGGATCAACAAAAATCTTTGCCGTAGTAGCACCTGTAGAAGAGGGAGGTGGAGGAGGAGTGACACCGGAAGGCTCAACCCTAGGACGCTTAGAGCTAGCTCATAGCTGAGCAACCCTTTGCCTAAGAAAGGTGGCACCAATGGGAGCAACTATGTGAACAGGCTCAGAAGCAGGAAAGTCACCTAACCTTAAATGGAGAAGAATCCAATGAATGAAAACAAGGTAGAACAAAGCATGAGCAGTAGAACTACTCATATGCACCTCGTTCAAAGAACGAAGAAAAAGGTGAGAAAAACTGATAGGAGCATCAGTGACAAGAGTATACAAAAACACACATCGCTCAATAGGGATAGTCTGTAGA
Source organism: Lithocarpus polystachyus (assembly GCA_033629205.1). Taxonomy (NCBI): domain Eukaryota; kingdom Viridiplantae; phylum Streptophyta; class Magnoliopsida; order Fagales; family Fagaceae; genus Lithocarpus; species Lithocarpus polystachyus. Next base: position 84,132,101 of record CM066163.1, read on the forward strand.
TGAGAAGTAGGACACAAAGAATAACAAGCAATCCTAAAGAAAAAGTAATGTAACTTAGAAAGCTCAGCAAATGTGATCCGAGGATCAGAACCCCACTGGATAGAAGTACCAGTGATGTAGGACATGATATCGTCTAGGGGAGGAAACTCATCATAGGGATAGACAGGATGCGAGACCACAGGTACTCCAAGAGCATCAGACACTACGGAAGGAGTAATGTGATACTCTACACCTCGTATCCAACTCTTTACTAAAGTGTTGAAATCATAGACGTGGATAGAGAGGTTTGAGTAGAACTCTTTAATCAGGGTAGCCGGAGGCAGATGATCTATGTCTAATAGAGGTAACCAGCCCCTACGCTCAAAGTTACGCCTAACCTCCTCATCTAGCTCATCTAAAAGAACCCTATGCTCACCTCAAATGTTCCTCCTGAGATTAAGGTTCTCATAGGTCTTCTGATTTTTCTCACTCAGAAATCTATCACTATTAAAAGATGGTAAAGAAGAAGAGGTCTTATGAGCTCTAGTCTTCCTAGGCATGATGCTACAGGTCAGATAGAGAGACATAAAAGAGACAGGGAGAGAAGACAAAACCAAGGGTAGACTGCAAGTTAGCACAAAAACAATATAGAAATAACAATTTATATGATGCATGAACAGTATTTCCAAATGATGCATGTTCTAATGCAGTGAAAAACAGTTCAATTTTACTCTAAATTCACAAAATTGGCTTGAGCATGGAGGTTACACTAAAAACCCCAAATTTTGAAAAACCCAATTTCACAAAACCCAACAAATTGAGAAATTGATCATCATTCAAGTTAGAAAACATAATATAATGATCAAATGAAGTAATCTATCCAGCCAATTTCATCAATTTACATCCAATTGAACAAAAACCCCAAATCGGGTATATTTCAAGCCTTAGAAATTTCAATGTCTCACAAACCACCAAATTAACCAAAGTAAACCAAAAAGATCAGTTATATATAGTGTCCCAACAAAAACCCATTGATTAATTATGAAAGAAACGGCTTGAATTATCAAAAATCTCAAAAAGAAAAAAGGTCCGAAAATTACCCAAAAATGCATGATTTAATGCATGAAAAATGAAAAAAAAAAAAGAAAATGAGGGGTAAAATAGACATACCGGCCCTAGAAGAGAGAATCTTTGCAAAAAATTTTGGAGGAAAACAACAAAAAAATCTCTTTGGAGCTTTGACTGATCGATGAGAGAGAAAAGTGGTTTTGAAAAACTTTTGAAAAGTGAAGAACACGTGAGGGAAAAACCTCTTGAAAAACTCTCATTGCGATTTTCGATCAATCGAAAATTAGGTTTGATCAGTCGAAAATGCTTCGATTGATCTAGTACTAATCAAGCACCGATCGAAACAGACAGAAGCTAACCAAAAGATTTAAACGCAATTTCGATCGGTCGAAAAACAGATTCGATCGATCGAAATTCTAGAAAAATCAAATTTTTGAAAAACAAAGAAATTTTTGTGTAGAAACTCCTCAAAGCATTAAATTTTATGAAAAAAAATGCATGAGTGTTAGATGAAATGCTTTTCCAAAACATTTGTTTTGATCTCAGTTTTCTAAAATTAAGATTTTCACTCAAATCTCCTCAAATTCTCAAATATCAAACATGTTTTGTATAAATTCAAGAAATTTTCAAATTTAGTTGGTCAAACCAAAAACACACATAATAACATGTACAAAGTTTAGCAAAGAGTAACTTATATAGTGTGTGCAACTAGCAAAAGCTTGAGGTATATGTGAGGTAATATGTAAATAGAAATCAAGTACAATATCTACAAAATTCATCACACAGAATTTGAAAGAGACTATCACGTAAAGAGTTACATCATATAACTCTCACATCTCCTAGAATAAAAGTTTGCAATCATATAAGTTTCTTGATTTGCCTCATAATGTATACACCAATTTTAATTGATCAGAAACTTATTTAAAATAGCTGGGATTATGTACACACCAATTTCATTTGATTTGTGAAGTTATTATAGCTTAATAATGTACACACCAATTTTAGCATTTAAACCGAGGCTATACCTTGTGTTCTTTTTGTGCATGTGCTACACTTTCTCGAGCACAAAATCTTATGATATGCACTAAGGTGTTCATGATTCGCTAGTAAACAGTGGTGAGATGGTTATTTATGCCTTTCTCATTAAGTTCAAGTCCAACAATCAAAGGCATGCGACTTTAAGATCAAGATCATGTGATCAAAAACTATAAACAATTCCCACACAACATGCACTACAAAGCTCAAACTAGTAAAGTGTAATAAAATAAGCTCATCCAAGCTAAACAAAGTATATAAACATGTTATGTAAAGATAATATGGCCAACCTTGATTATAAATCCAAGATATATAATACAAAACACATAAAAATCTTTTTGGTTTTAAAAAAAAATCTATGACCAAAACTAAAAGCACACATTATGCTAAATGATTAAAAATGCAAATGCAATGTATGATAGTGCTTAACTAAACTATAGAGGGTACACAAACAAGAAATATCAATTTCTTAATTAACCATTGAGTATATGTACAAACTAGTACATACTCACACAAAATCAGTAAAAACTTAGCACTTATATAACACATGCTATTCAAGTTTCTCCACAATGTCAAACATGTTCTAAATCAAGAGAGAGATATCATAATTTATGTAATCCTCAAGAAAAATAAAAGTAGACACAAAATGAAATATTTTTGTCTTTTTGAAAATTTTCAATATTTTTGGATTTTTTTTAAATAAAAACAACCTAAAAAACAAAGCAATCAAAAACAAAAACAAAACATGTCCACAAACAATTGAAAGAATTAAGTTAGGGACAAGTAAACAACACTCACCTTAGAGAATCTTTTCTCACCCATATAGCACGAGTCTTCGGATTTGTAGGTGAAAATCGATGTGAAGCAGAGTGTATTTTAGGGATTACACCAATCTTCTGAGAAAGACTAAAATCCTGCAAATTTCTTTCACAAGCCAACAAGCTCAAATTTTTCAAAAGAATATGAAACAATTTATTTGGACTTATGGCAGGAGAAATATCATCACATATCCTAGATTGAAATATAGAATTTTTAGATTTTAATTTATGACAATTGGGACGAATGTGACCGTAGACACTACAAAAGTGACAAACAGGAACAAATTTAGGAACATTAGTATTCCTAACAATAAATCTAGTCTTAGATTTTGGTTTTTGTCTCAACAAAGAAAAATTTGGTCTAATATGACCAACAACACCACAAAGGTGACAAGCACAAAAACAGATTTATTATGCTCTCTAACAGTAGGTTTAAACATAGGTTTAGAAACTTCTGCGTCTACATCAAAACTTTTACTTTTGTCTAACCTAACAAAATAAGCATTTTCTTTATTATTCCTCTTGAAAAGAGGGATATAAACTTTCTCAGTTTTAGGCTTAAGAGAAATAGAAACACTTCTATTATCAATAACAGGGTTGGTACTAGTCAAATTTTCAATTTTAGCCTTAGATTCAACTAACTCTTGTTCCAAGCTTTCATCTTCTCATCTTGAAAGGAAATTTGATTTCTCAAAAATTCATTCTTTTTATTAGATTCATTTAATCTTACAATCAATTCCTCTTTTTCAAGATTAGCTAATTTTAACTCTTTCATGAATTTCTTAACAATTCTCATAGATTTCAATAATTCCTTATGGAGAGTTTCACAAGTATCAATAAGATCAACAGAAACAACGGTGTCCTTTTTATTCAAATCATCACAATCAAAAACAGCAAGACACTTAAAATTATCCATGATAACAGGGATCAAGGATTAACTCTTAGATCAAAAGATCTAAATGCTAGAGCTAACTGGTTATGATACCACTTGTTAGAATTTAGACTCCTTAAAACCCAACTAGATTAACCTAGTTATTTAGCAAAGTGATTAACTTAGGTAAATTATGCAGTTCTAAATTAACACAAATATATCATATCATGTAAAGTGCGAAAAATAAAGAACACACGATATGATAACCCAAGAAAATCAAATTAGTAAAAAACCTGGGGAGGATTTAACCTAGCTATCTTGAAGGTGAAACAGAATTCACTATGAAAGAATTGAAGTTTGTATAATAGCGACTTAGACCACTAACATCTTATTGCTACCTTAAGTAGAAAATTTACTACTACGACCACGTGACAGCTCCAAGTCCACGGATTACTTCTTTCTTGAATTCACAGCAAGCACAAGCACACTCCTGCTTGTATATCTTGAAGTTCTTGAATTAGCAACTAAATCATCACCAAGCTCTAGGCATCAATCTTGAGATTGGAAACCCTAAGTATATGTGAAGGTAAACACCTCTAGATCTCACACAAGATTTACACACACAGCATAAAGAACTCTCCTAAAATGTGACTAGGGTTTTCTCTTTTATACTTAGGGCAAAACATAAAACCCTACACGTCAAACGGGCTTAGGTTGAGTTGAAAATTCTGCAGAAAAAACAATCTGCACGACTTTCGATCAGTCGAGTCTAATTCTCGATGGATCGAGCCAAGCAGATTTGCACAGTAACTTCTGCAGTAACTCGATTCCAACTTTACATAAAAAACACATACTTTGAGCGAGTCTAAACATGACTAAAAACCGTTTTGATCATGGTTTGCCAACCTTACAAAATGAAGTTCTAATACATTAGTTCCTAATTCCTTAGAACCTAACGTATTTTGTTTTATTTAATTTTTTTTTTTTTTTGTGGTAATTGTCTCAATGATGGTTCAAAATGCACAATACAAGAAGGGTAGTGTTGTGAGTAAGATTGTTAGTATCGATTGGCATAAACTGTGTTTATAAGATGAAGAAGAACACAAAAGGAGAGAGATGGACAGATAAAAAAATTGGTGGTTAAAGTCCATAACTAGTGGTCATGTATCGACTATGATGAGTTATTTTCCCTATTTGCTAGTTCAAAAACCATACAATTGCTAATTTCATTCAATTAAAGAATATTTTAGATTGATGATGCCAAAAATCATCAGTGAACCGCATGGTCCTCACGTGCTTTAAACAGAACTTGCGAAACAGAAACAAATAAGATCTTGTAGAGAGTACCGGTGTGGTACCGGCCAAATACCCTCCAAAGGTTAAATTAGAGATTTTTCACAAATCTAGAGTGCCAGAGTGGAGGTAAATTATGTGTATCTTGGTTTGTGAGGGTTTTGGTGTTTTTATAGTAGCATAGAGTTCATATATGTTTCTTGGCGAGAAAGATCTTTCCTTGTAGGGAGGATTCTCATTAATACACGTGTCTTGCAGGATCCTTTACTTGTGGGGACCCTCTTGATTTTGGTTAATTGTGAGGTGCAAGATATTTCCTTGTATAAATATCTATGGGGGTCAAGAAATGCCATGCTGGACCCGTCACGCCTTTTATTCTCGTTGGCCTCTTCTTGTTCCTGTCGTCCTTCTCTCTTCCCCTCGTCCCTTGTAGACGTTGTTGGGTATGGAGGTGAAATCGTCAGCCTCTGGCGTCGTCGTTTTCATACATTCTTTCATGCTTGCGAAGTTGACGGGCCTAATAGGGTCGTTAGCTTCTTTGAATGTAGTGGGTTTATCCCTTTCTAAAAACACCCTCGTTATAGATGGTTGTTAAAACCTACCATTTTGAGTAGGCCATAGGCTATGTTGTGAAAAGGCATGAGACAAAGTTCATATTGTAAAAGAAACTATATATATATATATATATATATATATATATATATATGGCTTCAAATTGGTACCAAGAGCTGAAGACTTTGAGTCAATAGGATTGACAATTACTTTTAGGAGAAGTGATTCACCATATGACCACATGAACACACACTTTATAGTAAGTTAAATCAAAATGGAGATATTTTGATTTTTTTTTTTTTCTTGTGGATGATTTAACTTTTACAATCAAGAATCCAAATTTATTTGAAGAATTTAAGAAGCTTGTGAGTTTAAAATGATATATATATATATATATATATTAATATATATATATATATATATATATATATGTAGGCATCAAGGTGAAGCAAATGAAGGATAGGATATTATTTTCTAAGAATAATATGCTAAAGAGATTTATAAGAGATTTGAGATGTCAGGTTACAAGCCAATAAACACTTTTGTGAAACGATGATTTAAGTTGTCAAAACAAAAAGAAAGTAAATCCAACACTTTTTTAGGAGCTTGGTTGGAAGTTAAGGTAACCAATATGCACAATAGGTTACGATACCATGTGAAAATATCTAAGAATTCTAGAAAGAATCTAAACTGAATTTCTATTATTGAAAATTTGAATTTTACAAATCAAGAATCAGATTGATTTAGCCTCTGTTTTACATTATATGCTAACAGAGTTGCTAACAGAAATAAGAGGGAAATCTAACTAACAAACATTTTATACGACATAGTTCGGTTAAATTGAAACGGCTGAGTTTTGGTTTTGAAATTAACATCTCCAAAAACGGTTGTATTTCTTCGTTCTTTTTGAGCGTTGATACACTGACTTGAGGTCTCTAGCTCTACACGCCTGAATCGATATAGGGATTCTGGTGAAAGTAGCTTCCTGTGATTAACGAAGATCTTACCAGCACCATTAATGTAGGGAATATTGGGTCGTGGAGCTCATAGACATACCCCAAGGGTAGTTGGGGGGTTTTGAAAAGAAATGCATGGCCCTCATAAGCATGCCATCCATAGTTACCACCCTTAGTACGTGGCAATATATACACGTGCATAACCTACACATTATGTAGAAAAATGGTTACTATACACGCGTGTTCACGATTCAGTTAAAAAAATGCGTAAGAGTTATTTCCCTATTTTTTAAGCCTCAACCTTAAGATATAAGAACTGTGCGTGTGTCAACAGTGTGTGTGTGTGAGAGAGAGACAGAGTAGCCATTAACAAAACATTTACCTATTCCACGCAACGCAATGTGGTATATATAAAGGTCGGAGTGGGGCATCCGGTCCAGGAGAGATGGTGCCTATTGCTGTATTTCATGCACTAGGTGCCACCTCTCCTGCGACAGGAGCTCCACTATAACCTCATTTCTATTTTCCAGCTCACTTGAATCATCATCTTTGTGAATTTTGATACATGCACCTACTAATTAGAAGTTTAAGAGATTTGTGTCGAGGAAGAGATGACTCTAGCCGATCCTTAGCATTGCATATATAACCCAGCTTGGGCCATCTCTCCTGCGACACAAATCCTTCAACTCCTTTCCTTCCTTTGCCTCCTCTTTTCCATGCCTCACATTATGCCTCATAAACTTCATTTTATAGACCAAAATCTGGGATTTTTTTTGTCCCTTCATGTAATAATACAATGAAATTACTCAGACAGTGCAATGAAGTTGCTTACATTTTCGTCATTGGTCAAAGTTCAATGTCTTAATATTTTTCTACTTCACATATGAAACTTATTTCTTTTAGCTTTCTCTTTTCCATGACTCTCCTACCTTAAACCCCCGAAATCTACAGACCAAAATTAAGCCGCGGACTCTTTCTCTCTATCTTTATGGAATATTACTAATGCAATTATTAATGCAATAAAATGAAGTTACTCACATTTCGGAGGGGCTTTTGCCGTCAATGAATTGAGTGTGAACATTCAAACGCATGTTCAATGTTCAAAGTTACAATATTTCTACTTCAAAGTTCAAATACGAAACTTGCAGGTAATTAAGTTCGCTTGCGGAGTAAGTTGGCATTAGAAAGTAGTTAATTAGGAAGAGACTGAGCAGAAACCTTTTCTCCATTGGTGACTGCTGAGTATTAGGAACGGTCATAAGCATGGTCAATTCCTCTTTATATATGCCGGCTTTTAAAGTCATCCTGATATATCTCTCTACCCAAAAATTATTTTGAGAAATGCTACGTCCACAACATTTCTCACAACAAATCCTAGTTGGCAGGTTGTTACAGGTTTTAAATTTAAATCTAACACTGAAATTACTTTCTTACCCACTAGTAATAGCAAATAACAACTTGTCAACTAGGATTTGTTGTGAGAATGTTGTGAAAAATGTTGTGGACGTAGCATTTCTCATTTTTTTTCTTTTTATAAAAAAATTTTTAGTTCTTTTTTTTTTTTTGAGATAAAATATTTAATTCTTTAAAGTTGATTTGGTGCAACCCGCACACGTCTTTCTTTTTTCTCTCTGTTTTTTTTTTTTTTTTTTGGGGGGGGGGGGGGTGGGGGGTGTTAATGATAATGAAGTATTAATTCCTGGTGAAAAATAGAGCTTAGCTTGGTAGGATTACAAAGAAATACATATATATTTTATTATTTTTTTCTAACTTATTGATGAAGTGTCACATATATAATTTCTAGGAATGTACCTAATAGATTTTCATGCATGTTTCGAACATGTCGTCATTCCATGACAATTTGTTGGCTATATTAATTTTTTTTATAATAATCTTATTAATACTAATCTTTTTATATTATATATTGTGATTAGATAATTTTTCAGTATCTTTAAATACACTTGCATGATAGATTCAATAGACTTGAAAGACATAACATATATAAGTTTAGAAGTCCTAAATTTCATCTAGCACACAACTAATTAATTCATTTAGTTTCCTCTTTACCATGACTTCCCTTTCTTGTAAACCCCACAATATTTGTAGAGTAGAATTAATTAGTTGGACTCTTTCTCTCCATCTTCATGGGATTCTACAAATTACAAACTTAAAATGTTCTTCAAGAAATGACTTCAAGGCAGTAACGAACTTGTCACTGTTGGCTATCAGGATATCGCTTACATAAACAAACAAGGCCACAAATGATGAACCTTGAGTACAAGTAAACAATGGGTAATCACAACAAGACTGAGAAAAGCCATGTTGCAATCATGTTGTAGGAAATTTTTAAAAACACAGGCGTGATGCTTACTTGAGTCCACAAAGGGACTGGTGCAATTTTGCAAACTAGAGGCTAAGATTGAGATTGACACTCCCCATGACCATAGAACCTAGGAGGAAGAGACATGTACACCTCTTAAAACAATTCACCATGTAAAAAGGCAATTTTCACATCGAATTGAACAAGATGCCATCTACAATAGCAAAAAAGAGTTAAGCACAATAACAAATTTGGCCATTGGAGAAAAAGTCTTGAAATAATCAAAATATTGGATTATTGAGTGTAGCCCTTTGCCACGACCTTTGGCATTGTAACGTTCAATGCTACCTAAGGACTGGATATCTTTCTCCGAAGAAGGATATATTAAGGAGATGCTTAAGAAATTTGAGATGTCAAATTACAAGCCAACAATGAACAAACCTCCTCATAGAATGTTTGAGTTAAATTGTTAAATCATGACGATGGCAAGAAGGTAATTCTAATATTCTTTAAGAGTTTAGTTGGAAGCCTAAGGTACTTAATATGCACAAGACCAAATACTTTCTATTGCATTGGACTCGTTAGTCGCTACATGGTAGTACCACTCATGACCCATTTGAAAATTGCTAAGATAGTTCTTTACTTAATTTGTGAAAGGTACACTTGATTTTGAATTCTTTTTCACGTTCTTTACACGTTATGTGACAATCATATTTTAATAGAGAGCATTGTCGTCCCTCTTTACACCAACTCTTAGCTATAGATTACAAGAACCAAACAAAGTTGTAAGAAGAACTCAAAGCAATAGCTCTATTGAAGGATTACTCAACAATACCCCAACAATAAATTGAATTGAAACGAGATGGAACAAATGTACGTTGTTGCAGTAACTTTGACAAACAACTTTATATGCCCCATTGTTGCTATGATGATACAATTATTTCCGGCAATCCACACCAAAAAATAGAATATGTACACCCCATAGGGGGAGAGAGCTTCTTGCTTCAACAGTGCATTGGATAGGAAAGTCTTGAGCGCTACTAGCAAGAATTTGAGCACTATTGACGTTACCAACACATCTCTTTTGGGCTTTTTGTACCTACCCACATAGCACCAGAATACAATCTTCATAAAGGTACCTGTACGCCCATGACATTGATAATGGAAAAATACATTGGCATCAAATGTGATTTTGGATTTGCTTTTAGCTGATATTTTGTAAGTGGGTAACACTAGTTGAGTTGTATTTTTCATGAAGTGAAGCTTTAAAACAAAATGCTTAAACTACCGTCATCTTTACTATAAAATGCTTACAAATTAAGATTTTGATAAAAGCTAGTAGATTCCCTACAAGCACCATTTTTACATCAGTGGTTGCATCCCGGGAGCTAATAGGCTTATCCCAGGAGAAGTTGGGGGGTTTGAAAAGAACTAGACCCTCATAAGAATACCATCCATAGTTGCCACAGACATATATCTATCTATTAATATATGACTCCAACTCGTGCATAACCTAAACATTATTTAAGCCTCAAGGCCCTGGCCCTCAACCTTAAGATATAAAAACCATGTATCTCTCACTCTGCATGTGTATATGAGAGAGAGAGAGAGAGAGAGAGAGATCAGTCATATACAAAAGAATAGTGTTTATTATACACACTACAAAGAATTTTTTGTGAGTGTCTAAAAGTGTGTGCAACAATGTGTATGAATCAAGAATTTCCCTAAACATCCACTCCAATCAGCACGGCATAGTAGAGGTTAAAGTGGGGCATCCGGTTGAGGAGAAATGGTGCCTGTTGTTGTAGTAATTCAAGCACTAGGTGCCACCTCTACTGCGACAGGAGCTCCACTGCAACCTCATATCTCTTTCCCAGCTCACTTGATCTTCATCTTAATTTGCATATACATGCACTTACTAGAAGTTGAAGGGATTCATGTCACAGAAAGATGGCCCTAGCTGAGCTTTTGCTTTTATAACCTAGCATGGGCCATCTCTCTTGCGACAGGAATACCTCAACCTCTTTTCTTTTCTTCCTTTGCTTCCTATTTCCATGCCTCTCATCATACCTTATAATTTATAACATTCATTTTACAGGCCAAAATCTGGGCTCTTGCTCTGTCCCTTCATGTAATAATATATACAATGAAATTACTCCTATATTGCAATGAAGTTGCTTGCATTTTGGACAAAGTTCAAAGTCTTTTTTCTACTTCACATTTGAAACTTGCTGATAATTCCTTTAGCTTCCTCTTTACGATAACTATCCTAATACCTTGTAAACCCCACGAAATCTATAGACCAAAATTATCTATTTTCATGTAATATTACAATGAAATTACTAGTGCAATGCAATGAAGATTACAGGGGCTTTTGCCGTCAATGAATTGGGTGGGAACGGTCATAAAGCATGGTCAATATTCATTGTTATAGAATTTCTACTTCAAATACGAATTTTACCGGTAATCGAGTTTGATTTGCTGAGTAAGTTGGCATTGGAGACTAGTTGATTTGGAAGAGACCGTGGAACTCGATGCTTTCAGTTTGGCCGAAACGTTCTCTTCTTCTTCTTCTTGTAATCAGGAACAGTCAAAACTTTTTTTTTTTTTTTTTTGAGAAACCAGCCAGGAAGGCTATTTTAATTAAAAGACGAAAAATCCGTCAAATAACAGTTATAAAAATCCAAAGGAAAAAACTCCATCCAAACCAATAAAGGACTAGACAACCTAGCTCTCTTAGCCAAGGCATCCGCTAAAGCATTGCCTTGCCTACACACATGAGAGAAAGAAAAGCTCTGAAAAGAGCGAGAAAACAATAAAATGTCATGAATTATATGACCACATGATGAATGTAATAAAAGTCTATTACTAATAGCATGAATGGATGACTCCGAATTACCCTCAAAAACAACATGAAGAAGACCAAGTTCTCGAGCAAAAAGAACCGCACGCCTAGTTGCCAAAGTTTCAAGAGTAAAAATAGAATCTGGAATGGGAATCTGCTCTGCCAAAGCTGCTACCACTTCCTCATGTTCATTCCGAACAACTCCAATACCTGCTGCTCTTAAATCTTCAAAGATCATCCCATCAAAATTTACCTTCACCAAACCCGCATCAGGAGGCTTCCACTGAGGTCTCTATGCACGAACCTTCTTGCTGGGACAGCACCGAACTTGTGAAACTCCTACAGATGACGCCGCGCAGCACCAGCAATTTTATTCAACGGCCAGACCACCTCTCCCACTCACAGCTGTTAGTTTGTTTAGACCCCTGTAAACTTAGATTGTTTAACCTAATTAATTAACCAAATGTGTCAATTCGTTTAAATCCCTGTAAAACTAGATTATTTAACCTAATTAATTAACCAAGTGAATACTTAGGTTTATTATTCAGATCTAGGTTAAAACAATAACAATCATATCAAGTAAAGTAGCGGAAAAATAAAGAACACAAAGATATGATGACCCAGGAAAACCAAACCGGTAAAAAACCTGGGGAGGATTTAACCTAGCTATCCTCAAGGTAAAATAGCAAATCCAGTAGAAAGAATTGAAGTTTACACAATAGCGACTTAGACCACTAACATCCTATTGCTACCAAGTGTAGGAAACTTACTACCACGACCCCATGATAGCTCCGAGATCCACGGACTCCTTCTTTCTTTAATCTTTGCAAAACACAAACACCACCGTTTGTGACTTTAAGATCCCACTCAAAGGTTTAGCAATACAAACTCTCCTGTTTGTGACTCCAAGACCACCCTTGAAGGTTTAGATCATCAGCACCTTTGATGACTAGAGAAGGCAGCAACTTCAGCAATACCGGATCTTGAGATTCTTCAAGAAACAACACCGGTAGAAGTTATAAGAGAGGTTTTAGGAACAAAACCCTAAATATAAAAGAGACACACTCTTCTCTCTCTAAAAAGCCTTATAAAAAACGTGCTTAGGGTTTCCTTTATATAGTGGGAGAAGTAGATCTGAAACCCTAATCTTTAATGGGCTAGAACTGCTGTTTGGGCCAATTTAAAATTCTGCAGATATGACTTTCGATCGATCGAGCCTGTTTTTCGATCGATCGAACCAGGCAGTTTCTGAAATCTTCTTTCTGCAGCTTGTATGTTCTTGTGTGCTCACGATTTGCCAATTGTTCTAAACTTTTAGAACCTAACAAAATGAATACTTAGGTTTATTATTCAGATTTAGGTTAAAACAAAACAATCATATCATGTAAAGCAGCGGAAAAATAAACAACACAACAATATGATGACCCAGGAAACCAAACCGGTAAAAACTTGGGGAGGATTTAAGCTAGCTATCCTCAAGGTAAAACAAATTCACTATGAAAGAATCGAAGTTTACACAATAGAGACTTAGACCACTAACATCCTATTGCTACCTACCTGTAGGAAACTTACTACCACGACCACGTGACAACTCCGAGACCACGGACTCCTTCTTTCCTTGGATTCTCAGCAAAGCACAAGCAACACCTGCTTGTATATCTTGAAGCTTTTTTGTTCTGCAACTATATGATTTACCAATCTCTTGACATGAATCTAGAGTTTGGAAACCCTAAGTGTATGTGAAGGTAAACACCTCTAGATCTAACAATTAGATTCACAAATACAGCATTCAGAACTCTAAAAACGTGACTAGGGTTTTCCTTTATATACTTAGGGCAAAACATAAAACCCTACTCATTAAATGGGCTAGGGCTGAGTTGAAAAATTCTGCAGAAAAACATTCTGCACGACTTTCGATCGGTCGAGTCTAATTCTCGATTGATTGAGCCAGGCAGAAGTGCAGAGTAAATTCTGCAGTAACTCGATTCCAACTTTACATAAAAAGCCGTACTTTGAGCAAGCTTAACACAAGACTAAAGATTGTTTTGATCATGGTTTGCCAACATTACAAATTGAAGTTCTAATACATTAGTTCCTAATTCCTTAGAACCTAACAAACTCCCCCTTTGGCAATCCTTGACAAAACACAGATTTAACAAAAAACTCAAAGTTTACAAAATAAACAGCCCATTACAAAACAATAGCCACACTAACAAATTCAACCTAACTACTATCTAACAGTTGCAAAAGTAGACAGCAGCACGACTAAATCAACCTGTATATTCCTGTAACACTTAACAAACGCATAAACGCATGTGTGGAAAATACAAGTAACAAAAAAAAAAAAAAAAAAAAAAAAAAACTTCTTGATTTCACATAACTTAAAATAAAGACATATATCATGAATAACATCATAAATATAAATCAATAAGCAATGTAGCATAGTGAAACAAGAAACATATACATAAAAAAAAACGTATCTCAAAATATATCTCCCCTATCATGAGCCAAAAATGTAAATACACAGTGAAGCACCTAGATACAATCTAAAAAACTCCACAAGCTCCTCAGTATTCCAAAAAGATAAAAAAACTCCCCCTAAGACAAAAATCTCCCCTACAAGATATGAACTCCTCAATAGAATGTACTCCCCCTTTTTGTGACGAATTGCCAAAGGGCACTCACTCATCATCAAAAGGAGGCGGCGGAGAAGAACGACGAAAACTCGCCAAATCTGCTCTCAAAGCACGAAGCTCATCAAGTACATCCACCAAAAGCTGACCATGAGCCGCTTGAATAGTCATGACAATGTCCAAAGTCCGACAAATATCAGAAACATCCGAAGGAGAAGGTAGAGGAACATTAGCAACAGCAGCAGCAGGATCAGTAGACGTCTCAGCCGCAGGAGCATCTGTAGAAGAAGAAGGAGGTGGAGTGACACCGGAAGACTCTACCCTAGGACGCTTAGAGCTAGCTCGAAGTTGAGCAACCCTTTGCCTCAGAAAGGTAGCACCTATAAGAGCAATAATGTGAACGGGCTTAGAAGCAGGAAAATCACCTAAACCTAGATGAAGGAGAATCCTATGAATAAAAACAAGAAAGAATAAAGCATGAGCCGTAGAACTACTCCGATGCACCTCGTTCAAAGAACGAAGAAATAGGTGTGGAAAACTGATAGGAGCATCAGTAATAAGAGCATACAAAAAGACACACCGCTCAATAGGAATAGTATGAAGATGAGAAATGGGCCACAAGGAATGATAGGCAATCCTAAAGAAAAGATAATGAAGCTCAGAGAGCTCAGCAGACGTGATCCGAGGATCAAAACCCCACTGGATAGAAGATCCAGTAATGTATGACATCACGTCATCAAGAGGCGGAGACTCATCATAGGGAAAGACGGATGATCAACAATAGGCACTCCAAAAGCGTCAGAAATACCGAAGGGGTAATGCGATACTCCACACCTCGTAACCAACTCTTAACTAAAGTGTTGGTATTATAAACGTGGATAGAGAGGTTCTAGTAGAACTCCCTAATCAAGGTAGCCAGAGGCGGATGATCAATGTCTAACAATGGTAACCAACCCTGACACTCAAAATTACGTTTCACCTCAGGATCAACCTCATCTAAAATGACCCTACGCTCACCCCAAATGTGACGCCTAAGATTAAGGGTCTCATATGTCTCTTGGTTCTTCTCACTAGGAAACCGATCATTATCAAAGGAAGGTGAAGGGTCAGAAGTCCTATGGGCTCTAGTTTTCCTAGGCATGGTGCTAAGGACAGAAAAGAGAGAAACAGAAAGAAAAGAACAAAAACAAAAACCAAGGGCGGACTGCAAGTTAGCACAGCAAAAATAATAGAAATAACAATTCTATATGATGCATGAACAAGATATGCAAATGATGCATGAACTAATGCAGTGACACAATTCAAATATAATCCAAATTCACAAAATTGGCTTGAGCATGAAATTTTTATCAAAAAATTCCCAATTTTCAAAAACCCAATTTTACAAAACACAACACATTGAGAAATTGATCAACATAATAGTTAAGAAACACAATATAATGATCAAATTAATCAATCTAACAAGCCAATTTCATCAATTTATATCAATTTGAACAAAATTCCCAAATTCATCAATTTCAAGCCCTAGATTTTCAAATTGTCCACAAAACACCAAATTAATCAAATTAAACCACTTGTTGTACTTGTATATGGTGTCCCCACAAAAACCCATGATTAATTTGAAAGAAAAACACCCAAAATCAATACCAAAAACACCAAAACTACAAATGCCGAAAATACCCAAAAATGCATGAAAAAATGCATGAAAAATGAAAATAAAATCAAAAGGAGGGGCAAAAGAGACTTACCGGCCTTGGGAAAGAGATTCTTTGCAAAAAGAATGGAGGAAAACGACAAAATAGCAACAGTTGGCTTGACCGGTTGGTGAGAGACAAAAAAAAGTTGAAAAGTTTTAGAAATAATGAAGAACACGTGAGAGAAATTTCTTTTTAAAAACACTCAACCCGATTTTCAATCGATCGAAAAATAGATTCGATCGGTCGAAAATCCTTCGATTGATCCAAAACCAATCGAGTATTGATCGAAACACACCGACACTTTCCAGGGATTTTAAAAAAATTTTCGATCGGTCGCCAAACAAACCAATTTCTGTGCTGAAACTCCTCAAAGCATTAGATTTTATGAATAAAATGCATGAGTATGAGATGAAATGTTTTCCCAAAACACATGAATTTATCCCAGATCTCCCAAAACAAGATTTTCTAATCGAAACCCCCAAGAATTTAAACAGCAAACATATTCTGCATCAATTTCAAGAAATTTTCAAACTTGGTTGGTCAGACCAAAAACACACAATAACATGTACACAGTTTAGCAGAGAATAACTTATGTAGTGTGTCCAACTAGCAGAAGCTTGAGAAACATGTGAGGTGATATGCACATAGTGATTAATCACAATTTCTACAAAATTCATCACATGAATTTGAAAGAGACTATAACTTAAAGAGTTACATCATATAACTCTCACATCTCCTAGAATAAAAGCTTGCAATCATGTAAGTTTCTTAATTTGCCTCATAATTAATATCAATTTTAATTGATCAGAAACTTATTAACAAAGCCGGGATAATGTACACACCAATTATATTTGAATTGTGAATTTATTATAGCCCAATAATGTACACACCAATTTTAGCATTTTAACCGAGGCTACACCTTATGATCTTTTTGTGCATGTGCTACACTTTCTCGAGCACAAAATCTTACGATATGCACTAAGGTGTTCATGATTGGTTAATAAATAGTGGTGAGATGGTTATTTATGCCTTTCTCAAAAAGTTCAAGTCCGACAATCAAAGACATATGATTTCAAGATCAAGATCAAGTGATCAACAACTATAACATCTTCCCACACAACATGCACTACAAAAATTTCAACTAGTAAAGTGCAGTAAATATAAGTGCATCCAAGCTAAACAAGGTACATAAACATGTTATGCAAAATAGATTGACCAACCTTGTCTTCAAATTCAAGAAAAATATAGCAAAAACACACTTTGCACAAATTTTTTTTTTTAAAGGAAATAAACAACCTAGAATGAGATGCATGAATGTTATGCAATGCAAATCCTAAAAAAAATGGTCACAAAAGATAGAACAATGAAGCACAAGGACCATGTCAGACAGACCTAATTAGGTCTAGGCTTTTGCATCCAAAACCTTTTAGATGCAACTCTTGCATTGGAGTTATGATTCACATTAGAATTCTGAGCAACTCCAGGATTGGAATAAAGGTTTAACGCCTTTACCAATTCACCAATAAGTACCATAGGATCTTGTGCTTGAGGCATAGGTACTTTAGATTTATTTGCTCGCTTTGCAGCTTTTAACTTGAAACAATTTGGACGAATGTGTCCAGACTTTCCACAAAAATGACGAACCCATGTAGGCTTATCAAGCAATTTGTCCTTAGAAGAATTAGAAACTCTAGAATGAGACTCTTGAAGATCAACCCTAATCTTCCTAGGTGGAGTAACATCTACAGATTTAACAGGTTCACTCACCAAAGGTTTGACAATCTCACTCTTAGGAGGTTCAGTAGAGGGAACAAAGTTTGTGGAACGAGATTCAAGCACAGAGATGCTTTCCACAAAACCTAAGCCAGTTTTGTCAGAAGGAGACTTTTGAACACTCAACATGTGATCAAGTTTGGAGCTTGCAGACCTATTAGATTGTTCTCTAGCAACAGATAATTCAAGTTCCAAATTTTTAACTTTATCAAGTAAAAACATGTTCTCAGTTTTCACATTATTCAAAAGTTCATTTGCATCAAACAATTTCACAAGCAAATTCTTCTTATCAAGTTCAAGAAATGCAATTTTCTTTAAGCGTAAATCCACATTCATAGCATCCTTTGCAGCAAATTTGCAAAGTTTATTAAAGGCTTCTTGTAGATTTGCATTTTCAGAGAGTTCCCCATCAGAAGGGTTCTCTTCAACAGACACGCTTTCATTAACTACAGTAGTAGCAGTGAAAACAATGAAGTTTCCATCCTCATCACTCGCAGATTCATTGTCAGAAACTTCATCATCACTAAGAGTCATAGCCATAGCCTTATCCTTAGACTTCAAGTATGTAGGACATTCAGATTTCATATGACCATACACTTGACATCCATAACATTGTTGTCCCAAAGAATTATTAGAAAGTTGACATACTTTCTCTTTAGGTTTTTCAGTGTTATTAACCTTAGTGGGATCATTCCTCCTAAAATTTCTAGGTTTAGCAGTGTTCTTGCCTCTTGCCCTTCTGTTATTGTTCCTAAGAAAGTTTCTAAAGTTCTTGGCAAGATAGGAAATCTCTGTCGCAGAGAGTTCATCATCAAATCCACCATCCTCAACATCATCAACAGACTTAAGAGCCATTGATTTGGATTTGTTAGTCTTGGGTAGGTCTAACTCATAGGACTGAAGGGATCCTACAAGTTCATCAACAGGGATGGAATCCACATCCTTGCTTTCAGTGATAGCAGTCACTTTGGGTCTAAAATCCTCAGTTAAAGATCTAAGAATCTTCCTAAAAATTTTAGGTTGATCATAGATTTCACCCAAATTATATGCAGAATTAACAATATCATTCAGTTTAGCATAGAACTCATCAAAAGATTCATCATCATTCATTCTAATGCCTTCAAATCTAGTAGTCAATTGCTGCAACTTATTAATCTTAACTGCCTTTGTGCTTTCATGCACAATCTGGATGATATTCCAAGCAGTATTAGCAACCTCAACATTTGAGATTCTCTTAAATTCCTCCATAGAGACAGCATTGAAAATAGCATTCATAGCTTTGCTATTGAAAGCAGCTGCCTTCTTTTGAGAAGTTTGCCACTCACTCACAAGAGTAGTGGGTTCTCCCATCCATATTCAACAGAGTTCTAGACTCTCTCATCAATGGATTTTAAGAATGTTTTTATCCTTACTTTCCAATAAGCATAATTGTTCCCATCAAAATGAGGTGGAACAACAAGAGAGTGTCCATGTTCCATGACAGCAGGGGTCAAGGATCAGCTTTAAGATCAAAGGATCAAAAACAAAAGCTACCCGCTCTGATACCACTTGTTAGTTTGTTTAGACCCCTGTAAACTTAGATTGTTTAACCTAATTAATTAACCAAGTGAATACTTAAGTTTATTATTCAGATTTAGGTTAAAACAAAACAATCATATCATATAAAGCAGAGGAAAAATAAACATAACGATATAATGACCCAGAAAACCAAACTGGTAAAAACTTGGGGAGGATTTAACCTAGCTATCCTCAAGGTAAAACGAATTCACTATGAAAGAATAGAAGTTTACATAATAGAGACTTAGACCACTAACATCCTATTGCTACCTGCCTGTAGGAAACTTACTACCACGACCACGTGACAGCTCTGAGACCACGGACTCCTTCTTTCCTTGAATTCTCAGCAAAGCACAAGCAACACCTGCTTGTATATCTTGAAGCTTTTTTGTTCTGCAACTGTATGATTTACCAATCTCTTGACATGAATCTAGAGTTTGGAAACCCTAAGTGTATGTGAAGGTAAACACCTCTAGATCTAACAATTAGATTCACAAACACAGCATTCAGAACTCTAAAAACATGGATAGGGTTTTCCCTTATATACTTAGGGCAAAACATAAAACCCTACACATTAAATGGGCTAGGGTTGAGTTGGAAAATTCTACAGAAAAATATTCTGCACGACTTTCGATCGGTCGAGTCTAATTCTCGATTGATCGAGCCAGGCAAAAGTGCATAGTAAATTCTACAGTAACTCGATTCCAACTTTACATAAAAAGCCGTACTTTGAGCAAGCCTAACACAAGACTAAAGATTGTTTTGATCATGGTTTGCCAACATTACAAATTGAAGTTCTAATACATTAGTTCCTAATTCCTTAGAACCTAACAGCAGCTTATTCCAACGACTCTAAATACTCTAACATGTCATCGCAAACACTTTAGCGTTCAATGAGGAACAAAACACCAGCTCAAGCAAGTCCTGAAACGAGCTGACCTTTGAAAATTCAGAAGGTAGAGACGTGAAGCAAGAGCCCCACTCCGAGCAAATATCCTGACAAAACCAAAGGGCATGAAGCACTGATTCCTCTCCTGCCTAACAGAGGCGACAAACCGAGGAAGGAACAATTCTACGCTTATGTAAATTAAGCATAGCTGGGATGGAATTTGTACAAGCTCACCAAAGGAAAAATTTCGCCTTGTTTGGAATGTTTAACTTCCAGAGGCTGTTCCAAAATTTTTTCTGCCCAACAGTGCCTGAAGATGAAGCCACCTCATTTTCATACAAATCACAAAGAAAATGGTAACCTAAGCGCACCTGATACATACCGGTCCGAGAAGGAGGCCAAAACAGAAAATCCTTCTGAGCAGAATGGAAAACCGAAATGGATTTAATCTGTTGAGCTTATGAAGGTATAAAAATAGTATCCACCAGATTAGTATTCCACCACCGAGAATCACTATCTATCAACTGGACCACCGTGGCATCTTCTGATAATACAAAAACCGGAAATAGAACTCTTCCTGAAGGAGCACCAAGAAGCCAAGAGTCCTTAAAAATCTTCACCGAGGATCCATCTCCTATCCTCCACCGAGCACCTAACAAAATCACCTTTTGAGCTTTGAGAATTCTTTTCCACGCATAAGACCCTGAACCTGCCTTGGCCTCAAAAATAGTACTCGTAGGAAAACATTTTGCCTTGAACACTCTATAGAATAGGGAATCTGTGTCATGGACCAACCTCCAAACCTGTTTCGCTAACATGGCCTCATTAAACTTACCCAACTAGCTAAAACCAAGGCCCCCTTTTGATTTAAGTTGACATAAAATATCCCACTTCTTCCAATGAATCTTCCTACAATCACCCTGTTAACCCCACCAAAATTTCCTAATCATAGCTTCGATATCATTACACAGACCAGCTGGAAGTTTAAAACAACTCATAGCAAAAGTGGGAATAGCTTGCACAACTGCTTTCAATAACACTTCCCTACCCGCTTGAGAAAGTAATTTCTCCTTCCACTCTGAAGCTTACCCCAAATCCTCTCTTTAATATAATTAAGGCCAGCCCTCCTATTCCTCCCCACCACAGCAGAAAGCCCCAAATAACATTCATATTCCTTAATCTCAAGAACACCAAGCAGATTTTTAATGGCATTTTTTGATACGAGAGATACAGAATCACCAAAGAACAGAGTGGTCTTACCCGAATTTATCTTCTGTCCCAAAGCCAACTTATACTTCTGTAAAATATTTTGAATAGTCTGAACCTCCCTAAGCTCGGCTCTACAAAAGAGGAGAGTATCATCTGCAAAAAATAAATGAGATATCTGAGGACCATTTCAACAAAGGGAAAAGCCTCTAATATCACCCGCTACCACAGCTTGTTTAATTAAGCTGTTAAGACCTTCAGACACCAAAAGGAATAGATAGGGAGACAAAGGATCGCCCTGTCTAAGTCCCCTAGTAGGTTTAATATCACCATGAGGTTCCCCATTTACTAAGATTGAATAAGAAACATAACTTATACAACCATAAATCAACTGAATCCAGCGGTCCTCAAAACCCATCTTCTCCATAAGCCTACATAAAAAATTCCATTCCACATGGTCGTATGCCTCACTCATATCTAGCTTCATAGTCATAAACCCCGATTTGCCCACCTTCTTATGTTTCATATGATGGAGAGATTCAAAAGCCACAAGAATATTGTCAAAAATCGCCTTATCGGACTGGAAGGCACTTTGGGATTCAGAAATAATATCTAGTAACAATTTCTTTAGCCTGTTTGCCAAAACCTTAGATACAAGCTTATACAAGATATTACATAAAGCAATAGGGCGAAACTCCGTAACTTGTTGAGGGAACTTAACTTTAGGAATTAAAGTAATATAAGTATGATTAAAAGATGGGCAAATATTACCTGAATTAAGCCAAGTCAAAAATGCTTTCGCCACATCCCTACCAATCATATCCCAATAATGTTGGTAAAAAATAGGAGGCAAGCCTTCAGGTCCAGGAGCCTTTAGAGGCGACATCTGCATTAAAGCCACATCAACCTCACTTTTGGTGAATTCTGCCAACAAATATTGGTTCATCTCCGGAGTCATAACTCGAGAAGTAGCAGCAAGAACTTCATCCATGTTATTAATATCAAGATCATCTGACCAAAATAGAGAAGTGAAATAATTCACAAACAAAGTGGCAATCTTATGCTCCCCTTCACACCAATTACCATCATCCCTTTAAAGCTTCAAGATCTCATTTTGCCTAAAACGATGTGAAGCCCTACTGTGGAAAAATTTTGAGTTTTGATCACCATCCTTTATGTTAGGTTCTAAGGATTAGGATCTAATGTATTTAGAATTTCAATTTGTATGTTGGCAAACTATGATCAAAACAATGTTTAGTCGTGTGTTAGACTTGCTCAAAGTATGGGTCTTAATGTAAAGTTGGAATCAAGTTTGTATACAGAATTACTGTTCACTTTATGTATAACTCGATCGATCGAAAATTAGACTCAATCGATCGAAAATCGGGCAGATCATTTTTCTGCAGAAAATTCCAACTCAGCCCAAGTCCATTTAATGTATAGGGTTTTATGTTTTGCCCTAAGTATATAAGGGAAAACCCTAGCCACGTTTTTTTGGGTTCTGAATGCTGTGTTTGTGAATCTCTTTGTGAGATCTAGAGGTGTTTACCTTCACATACACTTAGGGTTTACAAACTTGAGATTCATGTCAAGAGTTGTGTAGATCAATACAGTTGCAGAATCAATAGAGCACAAAGATATACAAGCAGGTGCGCTTGTGGATTTGCTGAAGAATTCAAGAAAGAAGGAGTACGTGGATCTCGGAGCTATTATGGGGTCGTGGTAGTAAGTTTCCCACACTTGAGTAGCAATAAGATGTTAGTGGTCTAAGTCTTGTTGTGTAAACTTCGATTCTTTCATAGTGGATTCAGTTTACCTTGAGGATAGCTAGGTCAAATCCTCTCCAGGTTTTTACCAGTGTGGTTTCCTGGGTCATCATATCTTTGTGTTGTTTATTTTCCACTGCTTTGTTGTTTTTGCTTATTTGTGTTAACCTAGTTTTAATTAAATTACCTAAGTTAATCACTTGGCTAATTCTCTAGGTTAATCTGTTGGGTTTAAGGGGTCTATACGAACTGACAAGTGGTATCAGAGCGGGTAGCTTTTGTTTTGATCCTTTGATCTTTTAGCTGATCCTTGACCCCTGTTGTCATGGAACACGGACACTCTCTTGTTGTTCCACCTCACTTTGATGGAAACAACTATGCTTATTGGAAAGTAAGGATGAAAGCTTTCCTGAAATCCATTGATGAGAGAGTTTGGAATTCCGTTGAATACGGACGGGAGAAGCCCACTACTCCTGTGAGTGAGTAGCAAACTTCTCAAAAGGAGGCAGCCGCTTTTAATAGCAAAGCTATGAATGCTATTTTTAATGCAGTTTCCATGGAGGAATTTAAGAGAATCTCTAATGTTGAGGTTGCTCATACTGCTTGGAAAATCCTCCAGACTGTGCATGAAGGCACGAAGGCAGTTAAGATTAATAAGTTGCAGTAATTAACCTCTAGATTTGAAAGCATAAGAATGAATGATGATGAATCCTTTGATGAATTCTATGCTAAATTGAATGATATTGTTAATTCTGCTTATAATTTGGATGAAATCTATGATCAACCTAAAATTGTTAGGAAGATTCTTAGATCTTTGACTGAGGACTTTAGACCCAAAGTGACTGCCATCACTGAGAGCAAGGATGTGGACTCCATCCCTGTGGATGAACTTGTAGGATCTCTTCAGTCCTATGAGTTAGACCTCCCCAAGACTAACAAATCCAAATCAATGGCTCTTAAGTCTGTTGATGATGTTGATGATGGTGGATTTGATGATGAACTCTCTGCTACAGAGATTGCCTATCTTGCCAAGAACTTTAGAAACTTTCTTAAGAACAATAACAGAAGGGCAAGAGGCAAGAACACTGTTGAACTTAGAAATTTTAGGAAGAATGATCCCATTAAAGTCAATAACACTGAAAAACCTAAGGAGAAAGTGGGACAGCCTTCTAATAATTCTTTGGGACAACAATGTTATGGTTGTCAAGGGTATGGTCATTTAAAATCTGAATGTCCTACATACTTGAGGTCTAAGGGTAAAGCTATGGCTGTAACCCTTAGTGATGATGAAGTTTCCGACAATGAATCTGCTAGTGATGAGGATGGAAACTTCATTGCTTTCACTGCTACTACGGTAGTTAATGAAAGCATGTCTGTTGAAGAGAACCCTTCTGATGGGGAACTCTCTGAGGATGCAGATTTACAGGAAGCCTACAATAAACTTTGCAAAGTTACTGCAAAGGATGCCATGAATGTTGAGTTAGGCTTGAAGAAAATTGCATCTTTGGAACTTGAAAAGAAAAATTTACTTGTTAAATTGTTTGATACAAATGAACTTTTGAATAATGTGAAAACTGAGAACATGCTCTTACTTGATAAAGTTAAATGTTTGGAACTTGATTTATCTGTTGCTAGAGAACAAACTAATAGGTCTGCAAGCTCCAAACTTGATCACATGCTGAGTATTCAAAAGTCTCCTTCTGATAAAACTGGTTTAGGTTATGAGGAAAGTATTTATGTGCTTGAACCTTCTTCCACTAAATTTGTTCCTTCTTCTGAACCTCCTAAGAGTGAGATTGTCAAACCCTTGGTGAGTGAACCTGTCAAACCTATAAATGTTACTCCACCTAGAAAGATTAGGGTTGATCTTCAAGCTTCTCATTCTAGAGCTTCTACTTCTACTAAGGGCAAATTGCATGATAAGCCTGCATGGGTTTGTCATTTTTGTGGAAAACCTGGACAAATTCGTCCAAATTGTTTTAAGTTGCAAGCTGCGAAGTGAGCAAATAAAACTAAAGTACATGTGCCCCAAGCACATGATCCTATGGTACTTATTGGTGAATTGGTAAAGGCATTAAACCTTTATTCCAATCCTGGAGTTGCTCAGAATTCTAATGTGAATCATAACTCTAATGCAAGATTTGCATCTAAGAAGTCTTGGATGCAAAAGGCTCAATCTAATTGAGTCTGTCTGACATGGTCCTTGTGCTTCATTGCTCAATCTTTTGTGACCTTTGTTTCTAGGATTTGCATTGCATTACATTCATGCATTTCATTCTAGGATGTTTGTTTCTTTGTTTAATAAAAAAAAAAATAGTTTTTTTTGCAAATTGTGTTTTGCTATTTTTTCTTAGATTTGAAGACAAGGTTGGTCAATCAAATTTTACATGCCATATGTATATATCTTGTTTAGCTTTGATGCACTTATTTCTATTGCACTTTACTAGCTAAAGTCTTGTTGTGCATGTTGTGTGGGAAGATGCTATATTTGTTGATCACATGATCTTGATCTTGAAGTCTTATGTCTTTGATTGTTGGACTTGAACTTATTGAGAAAGGCATAAATAACCATCTCACCACTGTTTATTAGCCAATCATGAACACCTTAGTGCATATCGTAAGATTTTGTACTCGAGAAAATGTAGCACATGCACAAAAAGAAAATAAGGTGTAGCCTCTATTAAAATTGATGTGTACATTATTGGGCTATAATAATCTCACAAATTCAAATAAAATTGGTGTGTACATTATCCCGGCTATATTATTAAGTTTCTAATCAATTAATTTGACTAATGAGGCAAATCAAGAAACTTACATGATTGCAAGCTTTTATTCTAGGAGATGTGGGAGTTATAGGATGTAACTCTTTAAGTAATAGTCTCCTTCAAATTCATGTGATGGATTTTGTAGAAATTGTGATTGATCTCTATGTGTATATCACCTCACATGTTTCTCAAGCTTATGCTAGTGGCACACACTACACAAGTTATTCCTTGCTAAAATGTGTACATGTTTGTGTGTGTTATTTGGCCTGACCAACCTAGTTTGAGAATTTCGGGAAATTTATGCAGAACATGTTTGCTTGTTTTTTTTTTTGGGTATTGAAAGAAATTTTTGATTTGAAGAAATCTGGGTTGAATTCATATGTTTTTGGAAAACATCTCATCTCATACTCATGCATTTTTCTCATAAAATCTGATGCTTTGAGAAGTGACTACACTGAATTTGGTGTGTTTTTCAAAAAAAAAAAATTTATTTTTTCCAGAATTTCGATCGATCGAAACTGATTTTCGACCGATCGAAAATGTTTTAAAATCAATGAAAAAGTTTTTGGTTGACTCGATCGATCCAAGCTGAATTTGGATCAATCGAAGATATTTTCGATCAATCGAAGATATTTTCGATCGATCGAATGTAATTTTCGATCAATCGAAAATCGTGCTGGATGTTTTTAAAAAAGGAGCTTTTCAAGTGTCTTTTCACTTTGTCAAAACTTTTCAAAATTTCTTTTTGTCTCCTACCAACCGGTCAAGCTATTTTTGGGTGGATTTGTCGTTTTCTTCCGTTCTTTTTGCACAATCTCTCTCCTTCAAGTCTGGTAAGACCTTTATGCCCCTCCCTTTGCATTTATTTTCATGTTACATGCATTATTTTCATGCATTTTTGGGTTATTTTCGGAATATGTATTTTGGCAAATTTGGGATGTTTTTGGGTGGTTCTTTCTCAAATTTTTCATGGGTTTTTGTGGGGACAGTATATTCAAACACTCCATGTGGTTTAATTTGATTATTTTGGTGTTTTGAGGAAAATTTGAAATTCTAGGGCTTGAATTTGAGAAAATTGGGGGTTTTGTTCAATTTGATTGAAATTGATGAAATTGGCTTGTTGGATTGTTTAATTTGATCACTATATTGAGTTAATTGAATGTTGAGTTGATCAATTCATCAATTTGTTGTGTTTTGAAAACTTGGGTTTTTCAAATTGGGTATTTTTGATACCAACTACATGCTCAAGCCAATTTTGTTAATTTGGATCACAATTGAACCTGTCACTGCATTAGTACATGCATCATTTGGTGTTCATGCTCATGCATCATATAGAATTGATATTTTTCTATATTTTATGCTGTGCTAACTTGCAGTCTGCCCTTGGTTATTTGTTTTTGCTCTTTTCTTTCTGTGTCTATCTCTTTTCCTTAGCACTATGCCTAGGAAAACTAGAGCCCATAGGACTTCTGATCCTTCTCCTTCTTTTGACACTGAGCGGTTCCCTAGTGAGTCAAACCAAGTCACCTATGAGACTCTGAACCTTAAGCGTCCTATTTAGGCTGAGCGTAGGGTCTTATTGGATGAGTTGGATCCTGAGGTGCGACGTAACTTTGAGCGTCGGGGTTGGTTACCTTTGCTCGAGTATGAGCATTCTCCTCCTCCTGCCACCTTGATTAGAGAGTTCTATTCGAACCTCTCTATTCATGTCTACGATAACGACACCTTGGTAAAGGTGTGGTTACGTGGTGTGGAGTATCGCATTACCCCTTCGGTAGTGTCTGATGCTCTTGGGGTGCCCATTGTGGACCATCCCGTTTTTCCTTACGAGGAGTCTCCACCCCTTGATGACGTCCTGTCATACATCACTGGGTCTTCTATCCAGTGGGGTTCTGATCCTCGGATCACTTCAGGTGAGCTTTCCGAGCTTCACTATCTTTTCTTTAGGATAGCGTGTCATTCTTTGTGGCCTATTTCGCATGTCCACACCATCCCTCTTGAGCGATGTGTGTTTTTGTATGCTCTTGTCACTGATGCGCCTATCAGTTTTCCACATTTGTTTCTTCGTTCTTTGAACGAGGTTCATCGGTCTAGTTCTACGGCTCATGCTTTGTTTTTTCCTGTTTTTAGTCATAGGATTCTCCTTTTTCTTGGTTTTGGTGAGTATCCTGCTTCTGAGCCTATACATGTTATTGCTCCTATTGGTGCTACCTTTTTTAGGCAAAGGGCTGCTCAACTTCGAGCTAGCTCTAAGCGTCCTAGGGTAGAGCCTACTAGTGTCACTCCACCCCCGTCTTCTTCTACAGATACTCATGCAGCTGGGACGTCTTCTGATCCTGCTGTTGCTGCTGCTGCTGCTGATGTTCCTCCACCGTTTGATGAGGTTTCTGACCTTCGTCAGACTCTTGATACTGTCGTGACCGTTCAGGCGGCTCATGGTCAGCTTTTGGTGGACATCCTTGATGAGCTACGTGCATTGCGAGCGGATTTGGCGAGCTCTCGTCATTCTCCTCCACCTCCTTTTGATGATGAGTGAGTGCCCTTTGGCAATTCGTCACAAAAAGGGGGAGTGCATAGTTCATTTGTATCTAGGAGATTTTGTTGTGGTGATTTACATTTTAGGGGGAGTTTTTGTTTACTTGGTAGTGATACTACAGAGCTTGTGGAGTTATTAGATTGTATCTAGGTGCTTCACTTTGTATTTACATTTTTAGCTCTTGTTTAGGAGATATTTTTGTTGAGATACATTTTTATGTATATGTTTCTTATTTCACTACACTTCATTGCTTATTGATTTATATTTATGATGTTATTCATGATATATGTCTTTATTTTGTGTTATGTGAAATCAATAAGTTTTTTATATGTTCCTTGTTTCTTTTTTCCACACATGCGTTTATGTGTTTGTTAAGTGTTACAGGAATATACAGGTTGCTTTCAGTCGAGCTGCTGTCTACTTTGCAACTGTTAGATAGTAGTCTAGGTTGAATTATTAAGTGGCTTTTTATTGTAATGGGCTATTTCAATTTGTAACTTTGAGCTTTTTGTTAAGTCTGTGTTTTGTCACGGATTGCCAAAGGGGGAGTTTGTTAGGTTCTAAGGATTAGGATCTAATGTATTTAGAACTTCAATTTGTATGTTGGCAAACCATGATCAAAACAATGTTTAGTCGTGTGTTAGACTTGCTCAAAGTATGGGTCTTAATGTAAAGTTGGAATCGAGTTTGTATGCAGAATTACTGTTCACTTTCTGTATAACTCGATCGATCGAAAATTAGACTTGATCGATCGAAAATCGGGCAGATCGTTTTTCTGCAGAAAATTCCAACTCAGCCCAAGTCCATTTAATGTATAGGGTTTTATGTTTTGCCCTAAGTATATAAGGGAAAACCCTAGCCACGTTTTTTTGGGTTCTGAATGCTGTGTTTGTGAATCTCTTTGTGAGATCTAGAGGTGTTTACCTTCACATACACTTAGGGTTTACAAACTTGAGATTCATGTCAAGAGTTGTGTAGATCAATACAGTTGCAGAATCAATAGAGCACAAAGATATACAAGCAGGTGCGCTTGTGGATTTGCTGAAGAATTCAAGAAAGAAGGAGTTTGTGGATCTCGGAGCTATCATGGGGTCGTGGTAGTAAGTTTCCTACACTTGGGTAGCAATAAGATGTTAGTGGTCTAAGTCTTGTTGTGTAAACTTCGATTCTTTCATAGTGGATTCAGTTTACCTTGAGGATAGCTAGGTCAAATCCTCCCCAGGTTTTTACCGGTGTGGTTTCCTAGGTCATCATATCTTTGTGTTGTTTATTTTCCGCTGCTTTGTTGTTTTTGCTTATTTGTGTTAACCTAGTTTTAATTAAATTACCTAAGTTAATCACTTGGCTAATTCTCTAGGTTAATCTGTTGGGTTTAAGGGGTCTAAACGAACTGACACTTTAGCCATGCAATCGTTGCCCTCTACTGCCATAATTTCTCTTCTTGCACTAGCAAAGTTCGCAACTCCTCCTTAAAAGTTAAAATCAGATCCGACTGACCCCTACTACCTTGCATGGCCTTAGATTCAGCATCCTTTAAATTTTTCAAACACTAGCATGCTGCTTTGTAATATTGCCGAATGAATTTCTACTCCATAACTTCAAACCCGCTTGGATCTTCTCTAATTTTGTCTTGACCGAGACTAAAGGAGGCAAACAACCCTGAACCAAACTCCACGCCTCTTCCTCAGGCACATGGCAGCCTTTATCTTACAACCATACTTGTTCAAAATGCCAAGGTTTGTGATGCTTAATAGGGATACCCAAAGGATGAATAACTATAGGTTTATGATCAGAACAACCACACTCTAAATGAGAAACCTATGAAATCAGAAATAAAACCTCCCAATCCCCATTTGCAACAACCCTATCAAGCCTTTCCCATATCATATCTCCACCCATCACATTCTTGTGCCAAGTAAATTTATTACCTATAAAACCAAGATCCCGGAATTCACACTCATCAATCACGTCTCTAAATTCTTGCATCTGACCTAAGGGTCGAGGCCTCCCACCCATCTTCTCATGAGACTTAAGAATCTCGTTAAAATCTCCTACACATAGCCAAGGAAAATCAAATTTGGTATTCAAACTACGAAGAAGGTTCTAAGAAATATGACGATTAGAAGTTTCAGGAGCACCATAAAACCCTGTGAACTGCCAAGTATTATCCCTACCCTCATTAATAATAACATCCACATGATTAAAAGAAGAGGAAACCTTCCTAAGTTGCACGTCTACTCTCCATAAAAGCACCAAACCGCCTCCCTGGTTTACCTTGGATACAACATGCATATTCCCAAAATTCAAATTCTTCAAAAAAACTTTTAGCCTTGCTTTTACCAGCCATGTTTCGGCTACAAACATAACTACATGATCTTGTGCTAGGATTAAATCACCGAGCTCTTGAACTGTCTAGGGGTTCCCAAGCCCTCGACAGTTCCAACAAAGAAGACTCGTGGCTCTTGGCGGAGCTGGACACCAGCCTCCGCCATTAACAATCACCATCTTTTTCTTGTCGAGAAACTACTCTCCTCTTCCTTGGTAACCCTTCAAGAGCATTCGCCTCACTGGTACATTTTACAGGAGCCCTGCCAGAAATGTTTGAGATAACGAAGTTAGAAACTGTTCTCACAACTCTTCTCCGTCTTGTAGACACCACCATGCCACCCCCCGAAAGAGAACCTGAATCAAAAACATCACCAGAAGCAACTAAAGAATTGTTAGATCCAGAAAGACAATTTTTATTTGTGTCATAAGGAGTAAGAGAGGGAGCCAGATCACTCCTCATATTCTGTCCTGAAGGAATAACCATATCCAGCCCAGCACTAGTTGGAGCGTCACCATCATTTGTGTCAAACAGGAAAGCCCACGATCAATCTCATTAATTTGATTTTCAAGAAACTCTCCCTGAACAACCCGAAGCAAAGGACATAAACTTTGAACCTGTGTTTCAGCTAAGCCTCGTGATGCAGGAGTTGACTCACCCCCTTCCCCCAACTGAGATTTATCCCTAATCTGTGAACCTAAGTGAGCCTGCATTCCTTCCTTGCTATCCGTAACATCTAGGGGCTGTACTTGAATTGTTGTCGGAGGAGTAGAATGAACTTGCCTAACTAAAAAATTAGAACTGACCTTCGTAGCTCGTGAACTCCCTGCAAAACTCTTCTTTCTGATCTCATAAAACCCAGGAACTACCACCATTGATCGCCTGGGATTTGGAGTAAAAGGAGCCCTCAGCCATGGTCCGTACTCTTGATCACCCACCTTAAACGTACCATCGCTATTGATCTATACTTCACAATCCCTATCACTATGAGTTAAGCAGCCACATCAATAACAAATATTTGGCAATCTTTCATACTTGAAATTTACCCACACTTCTCCCCCATCCTCCAAGGATAAAACCCTACTACGGCACAACAGAAGAAAGATATCAATTAAGACCCTGACACGCATAAAGTTTCCCTCTTCCATCTCATCAGTAGAGGTAGTGCGATCTACAACTCCAACCACAGCATAAATCTTTTCAGCAACCTTTCGATTCATATAGCGGAACGGGATGTCATGAATTTGAACCCAAATTGCAGTCCGTGTAAGCTCAACTCACGAACCGACGAATTATTCTCGAACTTCCGCAACACCACTAAATTCTTATCGAAGCTACAAGGTTCACTCGCAAAGATCTTCTCAACTTCCTTCTTATTATCAAAGACAAATAGAAAGATGTGATCACCCACGTTTCAGACTTTAAATCCATTCACAGCTCTCCACAGATGACTAAAAGTCCTAATAGCAGCATCTATATTCAGGGCTTGGTTTGTCAAGAACTTTGCCGTGATAAAGAATTCCGCCGTGTGTTTTATGACTTCTCTCATATGTTCATTTGTTTGTTGTGGTTTTGTTACGGATTACCAAAAGGGGAGATTGTTAGGACATATGTGTTTTACATGTTAGGAACATATGCTAATATTTTATGTAATTGGCTAATCCTTTGACAAAACGCACTTTACTTGTATTTGGGTAGATCTAGGATGGATTTAGTACTTTAAAGAACAAGAGTTCAAGTCTAGTATTGAAGCCATGCAAATCTGTCCAAGAAACAAGTGAAGAAGTGTTGATTCATTAAAGCTCGACAAATGCTCAACAAATAACTATCTATCGAGGTTTAATGAGGCTCAACAGATATTATCTATTGAGGTATCTATTGAGAATTACGAAAATCAGTTTTTTAGATCTGATTTTCGGCCCATGTTTATGTATTTGTGTAGGGTTTCTTTTCTCACAACCCTAAACATATATAAGGATTATTTTAGAGGCCATCACATAAGAGCATACAAGGAGAGCACATGCAAAAGGTAACCGAGTTCCTAATTCCCTCTGAAAGAAGCTACTACATCTTTGCACCTTAGGGTTTTGTAACCAAGTGCTTCTTGATCTTCAATGTTGATGAAGTGAAGAACTTTGCAGCCAACATTTTTTTTCCTCAAGTTGGTGAGTGAGTCACGTACTGGGATTCCTGCATCTTTGGTTAGTCACGTATTAGGATCTGTGCATCAAAAGGGTTGTGTTCACATATTGAAAAGTTCAAAGATTCTGAAGCAGTAGAAGGATTCTACTGTAAGTTCATCTACGGGGATTGTAGAGTCGAGGAACAAAGATTTTGTATTAGATATGAAACTTCCCTTTACTATAATGAATTGCTTTTTGAGAAAGTTTCCCCCTGAATATTTTACTATGAAACTAGTTTGTTTCATTGGTTTTCATGGGTCATCATATCTTGTCTTATTTACTTTTTCGATGCATGATTTTGACATAATTTTGATGTTTGTTTGTTCTAACAAGTTTTATTTATAATAAATCTAATTAACAACTTGAATTTAAAACTTGTTAATTCTTTCAACCGGGGTCTAAATTTCCCAACATATTTGATTATATATATTATGACAGCAAAAACATCACTTTTAATTGTGATCATTTTTTTTAATGCATATTGTAAGGAGAAGGGGCCCAAGTTGCAAATTGGGCCTTAGGCCTTGTATGAGGACACTCATAGGTCTAAGGATAGGTAAACAGTAATGATGATGTAAGAGCCAGAGCTTCATGTGCAGGTTGCAACTGGGAAAGCCGGGGAAAGTAGTTCGAGGAGGAGTACCTCCTTGGCTAAGTGAAGCAAAGGTCAAATGGTTCGTTCTGTTATTCAGATTGACCTTCCAGAAGATTCTATTGATAAGGATATGCTTCATAGAAATATAAAAAAATGGGAAAGCTAAGAAATATCTAGAGAGAAAGCAGCTACCACCACATTGAATGCTCTATAGCTAACTCTCTGGCCACATTAATGAGGAAGTGATGCCTAAACACTAATTTTTAGCCTTACAGGTACTACTCAAAGATTTTAGAAAGGTGCTGATGGGATAGGAATCAATACCAACAATCTGATATACACGTGGAAGGTGGAAATGAAGTAGAAAGATAGTATAAAATAGAAAAGATATCCTGAGAGAAGGGGATCAGAAACTAAAAGAAAAACTCTGTAGCAATCAAGAGCTGAACTTATAATCACACTTGAGAGAAATATATAAGAACTGATCTCCTTGGATTGTGCCGAGGACAATTTTCTTTAGATTGAACCAGTCTATCTTCTTCTTTCTTTCTTTTTTTTTTTTTTTTTTTTTGTCATTTGGATACACTTTGATCGTTGTCTGATTCATTAAAGCCCAGTTTTCCAGCCCACCCTCTACAAATTCATTATATTGGGCTTTTTGGGCCCAAGTCCATTCATCCTTTGGGCAAGGGACTCAAATCTGGTCCTTACACATATGTTATATGTTAGGTTTTAAGAATTAGGAACTAATATATTAGAACTTCAATTTGTAATGTTGGCAAACCATGATCAAAACATTCTTTAAGTCTTGTGTTAGACTTGCTCAAAGTATGACTTTTTATGTTAAGTTGGAATCGAGTTGACTGCAGAATTACTGTGCACTTTCTGCCTGACTCGATCGATCGAGAATTAGACTCAACCAATCGAAAATCGTGCAGAACGATTTTCTGCAGAATTTTTCTAACTCAGCCCTAGCCTATTTAATGTATAGGGTTTTATGTTTTGCCCTAAGTATATAAGGGAAAACCCTAGCCACGTTTTTAGAGTTCTGAATGCTATGTTTGTGAATCTATTTGTTAGATCTAGAGGTGTTTACCTTCACATACACTTAGGGTTTCCAAACTCAAGATTCATGTCAAGAAATTGGTAAATCATACAGTTGCAGAATCAAAAGAGTTTCAAGATATACAAGCAAGTGCGCTTGTGATTTGCTGAAGAATTCAAAGAAAGAAGGAGTCCGTGGATCTCGAAGCTGTCACGTGGTCGTGGTAGCTGTCACGTGGTCGTGGTAGAATCAAAAGAGTTTTAGGAGGAATGATCTCACTAAGGTTAATAACACTGAAAAACCTAAAGAGAAAGTAGGTCAACCTTCTAATAATTCTTTGGGACAACAATGTTATGGATGTCAAGGGTATGGTCATATGAAATCTAAATGTCCTACATACTTGAAGTCTAAGGGTAAGGCTATGGCTGTAACCCTTAGTGATGATGAAGTTTCTGACAATGAATCCGCTAGTGATGATGATGGAAACTTCATTGCTTTCACTGCTACTACTGTAGTTAATGAAAGCGTGTCTGTTGAAGAGAACCCTTCTAATGAAGAACTTTCTGAAGATGCAGATTTACAGGAAGCCTATAATAAACTTTACAAAGTTGCTGCAAAGGATGCCATGAATGTTGATTTAGGCTTAAAGAAAATTGCATCTCTTGAACTTGATAAGAAGAATTTACTTGTGAAATTGTTTGATGCAAATGAGCTTTTGAATAATGTGAAAATTGAGAACATGCTTTTACTTGATAAAGTTAAATGTTTGGAACTTGAATTATCTGTTGCTAGAGAACAAACTAATAGGTCTGCAAGCTCCAAACTTGATCACATGTTAAGTGTTCAAAAGTCTCCCTCTGACAAAACTGGCTTAGGTTTTGTGGATAGCATCTCCGTGCTGGAACCTTCTTCCACAAAATTTGTTTCCTCTTCTGAACCTCCTAAGAGTGAGATTGTCAAACCCTTGGTGAGTAAACCTGCTAAATCTGTAGATGTTACTCCACCTAGGAAGATTAGGGTTGATCTTCAAGCTTCTTATTCTAGAGCTTCTACTTCTTCTAAGGGCAAGTTGCATGATAAGCCTGCATGGGTTTGTCATTTTTGTGAAAAGTCTGGACACATTCGTCCAAATTATTTTAAGTTGCAAGTTGCAAAGCGAGCAAATAAACCTAAAGTACCTGTGCCCCAAGCACATGATACTATGGTACTTATTGGTGAATTGGTAAAGGCGCTAAACCTTTATTCCAATCCTGGAGTTGCTCAGAATTCTAATATGAATCATAACTCCAATGCTAGAGTTGCATCTAAAGAGTTTTGGATGCAGAAGGCTCAACCTAATTGAGTCTGTCTGACATGGTCCTTATGCTTCATTGGTCTATCTTTTGTGACCTTTGTTTCTAGGATTTGCATTGCATAACATTCATGCATTTCATTCTAGGATGTTTGTTTCTTTTATATATATATATATATATATATATAAATAAATAATTTTTTGCAAACTGTGTTTTTGCTATTTTTTCCTTGAACTTGAAGACAAGGTTGGTCAATCAAATTTTACATAACATATGTATTTACCTTGTTTAGCTATGATGCACTATTATCATTGCATTTTACTAGCTAAAGTTTTGTAGTGCATGTTGTGTGGGAAGATGTTATATTTGTTGATCACATGATCTTGATCTTGAAGTCTTATGTCTTTAATTGTCAGACTTGGTCTTATTGAGAAAGGCATAAATAACCATCTTACCACTGTTTACTAGCCAATCATGAACACCTTAGTGCATATCGTAAGATTTTGTGCTCGAGAAAGTGTAGCACATGCACAAAAAGAACATAAGGTGTAGCCTCTAAATAAAATTGGTGTGTACATTATTAGGCTATAATAATTTCACAATTCATAAAATTGGTGTGTACATTATCCCAGCTATATTATTAAGTTTCTAATCAATTAAATTGAATATTAATTTTGAGGCAAATTAAGAAACTTACATGATTGCAAGCTTTTATTCTAGGAGATGTGAGAGTTATATGATGTAACTCCTTAAGTAATAGTCTCTTTCAAATTCATGTGATGGATTTTGTAGAAATTGTGATTGATTACTATGTGTATATCACCTCACATGTCTCTCAAACTTATGCTAGTTGCACACACTATACAAGTTATTCTTTGCTAAACTGTGTACATGTTATTTTGTGTGTTTTTGGTCTGACCAACCAAATTTGAATATTTCTGAATTGATGTAGAACATGTTTGCTTGTTTAAATGGTTGAGGGATATTAAGAGAAAATCTTGCTTTAAGAGACCTGGGTTAAAAACATGGGTTTTTGGAAAACATTTCATCTCATACTCATGCATTCTTTTCATAAAATCTAATGCTTTGAGGAGTTTTTGAGCAAATATGTTTCGTTTTTCAAAAATTCAATTTTTCTAGAATTTCGATCAATCGAGTCTGTTTTTCGATCGGTCGAAATTGTTTTTAAAATCTCAGAAAAGTCTCTGTGTGTTTTGATCGGTTCTCGATTGGTATTGGATCAATCGAAGGATTTTCGACCGATCGAATGTAATTTTCGATCGATCGAAAATCGGGCTGAGTGTTTTTTAAAAAGGTTTTTCTTCACATGATTCTTCACTTTTCAAAATCTTTTCAAACACCTTTTTCTCCCCACCAACCGGTCAACTAGATTTTTGCTGTTTTTGTCGTTTTCCTCCGTTCTTTTTGCATCAATCCTCTCTCCCAAGGCCGGTAAGACTCTTTTGCCCTTTCTTTTGTTTTTATTTTCAAGTCTCATGCATTTTTTCATGCATTTTTGGGTTATTTTCGGCATTTAGAGTTTTGGTGATTTTGGAATTGTTTTTGTGTGTCTCTCTCTCAAATTAATCATAAGTTTTTGTGGGGACACTATATATAAGCACTACAAATGGTTTAATTTGATTACTTTGGTGTTTTGTGGTCAATTTGAAAATCTAGGGCTTGAAATTGATGAATTTGGGGCTTTTGTTCAAATTGATTTAAATTGATGAAATTGATTTGTTAGATTGATTAATTTGATCATTATATTGAGTTATATAACTGTTGTGTTGATCAATTTATCAATTAATTGTGTTTTGAAAAATTGGGTTTTTCAAAATTGGGTATTTTTAATTTAAAACTCATGCTCAAGTCAATTTTGTTAATTTGGATTATATTTGAACTTGTCACTGCATTAGTTCATGCATCATTTGCATATTTTGTTCATGCATCATATAGATTTTTTCTATATTTTATGCTGTATTAACTTGCAGTCTGCCCTTGGTTTTTGTTTTTGCTCTTCTGCTTCTGTGTTTTTCTCTTCTTTCCTTAGCACCATGCCTAGGAAAACTAGAGCCCATAGGACTTTTGACCCTTCACCTTCATTTGATAGTGATCGGTTTCCTAGTGAGAAGAACCAAGAGACCTATAAGACCCTTAATCTTAGGCGTCATATTTGGGCTGAGCGTAGGGTCATTCTAGATGAGGTTGATCCTGAGGTGAGACGTAACTTTGAGCGTCGGGGTTGGTTATCTTTGCTAGATTTTAAGCATCCTCCTCCTGCTACCTTGATTAGAGAGTTCTATTCGAACCTCTCTATCTACATCTATGATACCGACACCTTGGTTAAGGTTTGGTTACGAGGTGTAGAGTATCGCATTACCCCTTTGGTAGTGTCTGATGCTCTTGGGGTGCCTGTTGTTGATCATCCCGTCTTTCCTTATGAGGAGTCTCCACCTTTTGATGATGTTATGTCATACATCACTGGGTCTTCTATCCAGTGGGGTTCTGATCCTCGGATCACATCTGCTGAGCTTTCCGAGCTTCATTACCTTTTCTTTAGGATAGCGTGTCATTCCTTGTGGCCTATTTCTCATCTTCATACTATTCCTATTGAGCGGTGTGTCTTTTTGTATGCACTTGTTACTGATGCCCCTATCAGTTTTCCTCATTTGTTCCTTCGTTCTTTGAACGAGGTACATCGGTCTAGTTCTACGGCTCATGCTTTATTCTTTCCCGTTTTTATTCATAAGATTCTCCTTCACCTTGGTTTAAGTGATTTTCCTGCTTCTGAGCCTGTACACGTTATTGCTCCTATAGGTGCTACCTTTTTTAGACAAAGGGCTGCTCAACTTCGAGCTAGCTCTAAGCATCCTAGGGTAGAGCCTTCCGGTGTCACTCCACTCCCTTCTTCTTCTATAGATGTTCCTGCAGCTGAGACGTCTGCTGATCCTGCTGCTGCTGCTGTTGATCCTCCACTTTCTCCTTCGGATGTTTTCGATATTCGTCAAACTCTGGACACTGTCATGACCGTTCAGGCGGCTCATGGTCAGCTTCTGGTGGATGTCCTTGATGAGCTTCAAGGTTTAAGAGCGGATTTGGCGAGTTTTCGTCGTTCTCCTCCGCCACCTCCTTTTGATGATGAGTGAGTGCCCTTTGGCAATTCGTCACAAAAAGGGGGAGTGCATTCTATTGAGGAGTCCATGCCTTGTAGAGGAGATTTTTGTTTTAGGGGGAGTTTTTGAGTTTTGTACCTTACTATGACACTGTTGAGCTTGTGGAGTTATTAGATTGTATCTAGATGCTTCACTTTGTATTTACATTTTTTGGCTCTTGTTAGGAGATTTTTTTTTAGATACATTTTCTGGTTTCACTATGCTACTTTGCTTATTGATTTATGTTTATGATGTTATTCATGATATATGTCTTTATTTTGTGTCATGTGAAATCAAGAAGTTATTTTTTATATTCCTTGTATTTTCCACACATGCGTTTATGTGTTTGTTAAGTGTTACAGGAATATACAGGTTGTTTCAGTCGTGTTGCTGTCTACTTTGCAACTGTTAGATAGTAGTTAGGTTGAATTGTTTAGTGGCTTTTTAATTTTGTAATGGGCTGTTTCAATTTGTAAACTTTGAGCTTTTTGTTTAGTCTGTGTTTTGTCATGGATTGCCAAAGGGGGAGTTTGTTAGGTTCTAAGAATTAGGAACTAATGTATTAGAACTTCAATTTGTAATGTTGGCAAACCATGATCAAAATATTCTTTAAGTCTTGTGTTAGACTTGCTCAAAGTATGGCTTTTTATGTAAAGTTGGAATCGAGTTGACTGTAGAATTATTGTGCACTTTCTGCCTGACTCGATCGATCGAGAATTAGACTCGACTGATCGAAAATCCTGCAGAACGTTTTTCTGCAGAATTTTTCCAACTCAGCCCTAGCCCATTTAATGTATAGGGTTTTATGTTTTGCCCTAAGTATATAAGGGAAAACCCTAGCCACGTTTTTAGAGTTCTGAATGCTGTGTTTGTGAATCTATTTGTTAGATCTAGAGGTGTTTACCTTCACATACACTTAGGGTTTCCAAACTCAAGATTCATGTCAAGAGATTGGTAAATCATACAGTTGCATAATCAAAAGAGCTTCAAGATATACAAGCAGGTGCGCTTGTGATTTGCTGAAGAATTCAAAGAAAGAAGGAGTCCGTGGATCTCGGAGCTGTCACGTGGTCGTGGTAGTAAGTTTCCTATAGGCAGGTAGCAATAGGATGTTAGTGGTCTAAGTCTTATTGTGTAAACTTCGATTCTTTCATAGTGAATTCGATTTACCTTGAGGATAGCTAGGTTAAATCCTCCCCAAGTTTTTTACCGGTTTGGTTTTCCTGGGTCATCATATCATTTGTTCTTTATTATTCCACACTTATAGATGATTCGATATATTTGTGTTAACCTAGATTTGTTTAAATTACCTAAGTTAATCACTTAGCTAATTCTCTAGGTTAATCTGTTGGGTTTAAGGGGTCTAAATGAACTTACATTATAAAATATATATATATATATATATTCTTAATCGACTTATTTTGTCATATTATAATATAATCAAAATTACTCGCTTTGTAGGTATGCCACAAGACTCGTGACATACTTGCCTTGTGGACAACACTCTTTAAAACTTTAAAAGTAGGGGCAATAATTATTAATGACCAATGCTAGAGATTTGCACCAAACATTCATCAACCAGGGGAAGTCCTTAATCCTCTGTCCAGCCCTTGGCCATTTGCTCAATGGAGTTTGGACATTGTAGGTCATTTCCCTAAGGCAGCTGGGAATAAGGGATATCTGCTAGTTGGCACAGATTACTTCACCAAGTGGGTTGAAGCTAAACCATTGGCAAACATCAAGGATGTGGATGCCAAGAGATTTATCTGAAAAAATATTGTCACTCAGTTTGGAATTCCTTGTACATTCATCTTAGACAATAGTCTTCAATTTGATAGCAAGGCCTTTAAGAGGTATTGCTATAATCTAGGCATAACAAACAAATATTCCACCCCAGCATATCCACAGGGGAATGGACAAGCCAAGGCTGTCAATAAGGTCATAGTGTGTGGGCTCAAGAAGAGGTTGGATGACGCAAAGGGAAGATGGGTGGAAGAGTTGCCACACGTCCTTTGGACAAATCGGACTACACCTCGCAGGTCCACTGGGGAGACGCCATTTTCAATGATTATGGAGCCGAAGCTGTCATCCCCCTGAAGACTGGATTCCTAATGTTGAGAATGAGTTTTTTCACCTCGAGCAACAATGATGGATTATTAGGGGAAAGCTTAGACTTAGTTGAAGAGCGAAGAGAAAATGCCATGGTCCAATTGGCTTATTATCAACACAAGCTCGAGCAAGGATATGATGCTAATGTGAAACTGAGGCCATTAAAGCCTGTGGACTTGGTATTGAGAAAGGTTGTAGGTACTGCAAAGAACCTGGCCTGGGGGAAATTAAGGCCCAACTGGAAAGGGCCATATCGTATCACATCAGTGGCTGGAATAGATGCCTATTATCTTGAAGATCTTGAGGAAAAGACTATACCACACCCCTGGAATGTAAATAACCTAAAAAGATATTATTATTAATGAAAGCTTTCTTCACCATGTTTGGATTTATTATATTGTGCGTCATGTTTTCTACCATTTGTTTGAATATTACACAGAACCCCAATCATGTCGGTCTTCTCGGACCACATACCTTGGGTAAATTAATATTCTAAATTATTTCTCCTAAGTATCAAACAGAACCTTGGTCATGTTTGGCTCTCTGAACCACATACCTTAGGTAAATTGATATCTTTTAATCATTCTTTCTAAGTATTAAATAGAACCTCAGTTATGTCCGGTTTCTCGAACCATCTACTTTGGGTA
Source organism: Lithocarpus polystachyus (assembly GCA_033629205.1). Lineage (NCBI taxonomy): Eukaryota > Viridiplantae > Streptophyta > Magnoliopsida > Fagales > Fagaceae > Lithocarpus > Lithocarpus polystachyus. The sequence goes on from CM066163.1 coordinate 84,174,009, forward strand.
AATTAATACTGAATGATTTTTTGTAAGTGTTAAACAGAACCTTAGTCATGCCTAGTTTCTCGGACCACATGCTTTAGATAAATTAACACTCTGTGACATTCTTTGTAAGTATTAAACAGAACCTCAGTTATGGCTGGTTCTTCGGACTATCTACTTTGGGTAAATTAATACTTAATAACATCTTTGTTAGTGTTAAACAAAACCTTGGTCATGCCTGGTTCCTCGAACCACATGCTTTAGGTAAATTAACACTCTATGACATTATTTTAAGCATTAAACAGAACCTCAGTTTTGTCTGATTTCTCAGACCATCTACTTTGGGTAAATTAATGTTCTTGGTTATTTTCCTAAGTATATAGTCATTTTCCTTATTATTTATATGTGTTTAATTTGTCTAAGTTAGCAGTAGTGCACTACTGTTAACCTTGGTAAAGCCAGGGTGGCATTAATTTACTACTGTCATCAACGTCATCAGTTCTAAGTGCCATTAGAGAGAAAAATAATAACTATACCAATTAGAGAATAAATATTACAAGAAAGAAAAATAGAGACATATAGTGTGAAAAGTAAAGTCTTTTCATTAACTGAAAGGAAAAGCACATTATACACAATGGCAGAATGCCACTACAAAAAAGAAAATATACAAGGAAAGCTACAAAAGAAAAAGGAAAGAAAAAATAAAACCCTAATACTAAGCCTTGGCCTTTGGAGGATAAGGGTCTTCTTTCTTACTCGGCTGAGAGGCAGAAGCATCTATGGCAACAGGATCAGCCTCCTTGGATTTAGCCTCGGCCTCCTTTACCTTGGCTGCAACATCCTTGGCCTTTAAAGGAGGCTTGGTCTCCTTGTCCTTGCCTTTATATTTGGCCACCTCAGCACCTTGGCCTTGATCACCAGCCTGGCTAGGACCTTTGGAAGCCTCGGGGGGAGGAATGGTGTCCTGAACAGTCAAAGGTTGCTCAAAAGATTTTGGTGCAAGGGCAGAGAGAGTTTGGAGGGGAGCTGGGACTTCACAGATCTCAGGATGATAGTATATGCTCCCTGGCTACCTCCAATCCAAGTCAACAGGAACCCCTGCAAGGTTGAGGGCCTCCACCCACGTTGCCTTACAGTAGTCCATGCATACCTTAGCCAGTTCCTTAGCCAACCTAACCTCAATTTCTTCCACCCCAAGGAAGTAAGATGCTTGCTTCGATGCCTCCGCAGCTTCCTCGGCCATCCTGGTGGTGGCTTTGGCCTTCTCCAAGTCAGCTTTTTGGTCCAAGACTAGCTGCTTCTATGTGGCAATCTCTATCTCAATGAGATAGAGCTTCTTACGCTGATCTTCAGCTTAGACCTGGACGTTCTTCAGCTCAACCTTAGCACTCCTTCTCACCCTCTCCTGTTTCTTTTACTTTAGGCTCCAAAGGACTTCTCAATCTCAGTGCAAGAGTGGGCCTCCGCCCTGGCCTCATTACGGGCATCCCGGACCCACTCTTCGGCCATAAAAACCTACTGGGTAACTTGCATAAAAACAATAGAGGAATCCCATAAAAAAAATAAAGGAGGAAATATGAAAAGGGCAACCTAGAATTTATCTAAAAGATTTGATAGTGAAATTACCATGGCAAGATCCCTTTTCAGGGACATAAAGAGATCAAACTACCTCATATGCCTTAAAGGCCTCCATGTCTTTTGGCAAGAGGAGGGGTTGCTTTAGGGCTTCGGCAATGTAGGCCGAGTGCCCTTCTAGAACTCCCTGATGGAGGGCTTTATGGGATGGCAGTGCCATCCAGCTCCAGCTGAGGAGCTTAGGTGCGTTGCTGCTGGTGCGTCTCGATCCCGCTTAGGTCCTCCCTACTGTCCACGAAGGAGGCCCATTTGTCTTTGACCTTCTTTTGCTGCTTGGCCCCCTACAGAGGGACCACCTCACCTTCCTCCACCCCCTGTACCTTCCTTTTCTTCTTCAAGTCAGGATTGGGAAGCAGGCCGACTATGTTTATAGGGAAAGGAGGGGGAGGGGGGAGATTAGCAGGAACCTGGGACTTTGGGACCTTCTTGGATGGCGATCCTTTATTCCTCCTAGCAAGGATTTCCTTTAGGCCTCTCCTCGGGTTCAAGTCCATTTCTTCATCTTCCTCGGAGTTGGGGTCTACGCAGGCAACTATGAGAATGGGGGAGCGAGCTGTAGAGGCTCTATCAAGCTCGACCTTAGAGTTCAAAATTCGAACAAGCTCTTCTTGCACCTCTCCTTCCTCTTCGAGGTGAAATTGATCTATCTCAGTGAAGACCATCGTGCTAGTCCCCCAAGCCTATTAGATAATCATCCTTCATACCCTTGTTAGATTTAGGGAGGCATGAGACAAGCCTAACTGCTAAGGATCTAGACTTGAGGCAATACCCCGCGTCAGCAAGGGAATAGCACTCATACATATGAACGATGTCATGCCATGTGAGTCTCAAACCCATTAGTGCGTTGAGAGCATCGGCGCTGCTCAAGACCCTATATAGGTTGGGTACACACTGGTGAGGACACAGCCTATGGTTGCGTAGATAGTCTTGGGTTACCCTACTCATGGGGAGTGTCATTCCCCCTTCTATGAAGGTAATTATGGGAATGACCACCTTTCCCTCTTCCCTATCGATAAGTATTTGGTCTGGGGGACAATACTTCAGGGATACTCCCTGAGGGATGTGATACTTAGCTCTAAAGCTCTCCATTGTGGCGGGAGAGTCTACAAGATGCTTAAATCTACCTATCTAGTTAAGCAAAAGGGAAACGGATGAAGTTTTCAAGGAAAGAAAATGGAGAATGGAAGGCCAAGGAGCCCGACCGAAGAGAAAATAACCTAGAAAACAAGAAACTTACAAGAATGAGCACGTGTATTGCTTCTGGCACTTCTTAAAATTAATTTTTTTTTTTAAAAGAAAAAAGAAAACGACTTGGAGACTTTAGAAACTTGGGAAGCCTTAAAGGTTGAAGAGTTAGGAATTTCTTGAGAGTTCGAAGATTTGTAAAATGAGGAAAAATAATTCCCCCGGGTGCCTTATATAGGGGGCGGAATTGAGTGGAAGTTATCCCACAAAAAATTTGAGGAGAAACGCCAGCCATAGGATTTACATCTCACCGTAGGATGGGGGGAACAGAGCACCGCCTAGAGCATTTAATGAGACGTTTAGGACTCCGAAGTATCAGGAACATTTATGAGGCACGTAAAGCAACACTCCCACATGTAGAAATTAAGGAAACGTGTGAAATTGATTGTACATATTCAAAACTCCATTTTTCTCCTCGGATGGGAGGGGAAAATTGGAGTTTTGAGGGGCTATTGTAGGGAAAATGGGCCCAAGATTGCAAATTGGGCCTTAGGCCTTGTATGAGGACACTCATTGGTCCAAGGACAAGTAAACAGTAATGATGATGTAAGAGCCAGAGCTTCATAGGAAGGTTGCAACTGGGAAAGCTGGGGAAAGTAGACCGAGGAGGAGTACCTCCTCGGCCGAGCAAAGCAAAGGTCAAATGGTTCGTTCTGTTATTCAGATTGACCTCCCAAAAGATTCTATTAATAAGGATATGCTTCATGAAAACATAAAACAACGGGAAAGTTAAGAAATATCTAGAGAGAAAGTTTCTACCACTGTATTGAATACTCTGTAGCTAACTCTTTGGCCGCATTAATGAGGAAGTGATGCTTGAAAACTAATTTTCAGCCTTACAGCTACTACTTAAAGACTTTAGGAAGGTGCTGATGGGACAGGGATCAACACCAACAATTTGATCTACACGTGGAATGTAGAGATGAAGTAAAAAGATAGTATAAAATAGAAGAGATACCCTCAGAGAAGGGGATCGGAAACTAAAAGAAAAACATTGTAGCAATCAAGAGCTGAACTTGTAATCACATTTGAGAGAAATATATAAAAACTGATCTCTTCAGACTGTGCCGAGGACAATTTTCTTTAGATTGAACCAGTCTATCTTCTTCTTTTTTTTGTCATTTGGATACACTTTGATCGTTGTCTGACTCATTAAATCCCAGTTTTCCAACCCACCCTCTACAAATTCATTATATTGGGCTTTTTGGGCCTAAGTCCATTCATCCTTTGGGCAAAGGACTCAAATCTGGTCCTTACACATATGTTATAAAAATATATATATATATATATATATATATATTCTTAATCAACTTATTTTGTCATATTATAATATAATCAAAATTACTCGCTTTGTAGGTATGCCACAAGACTCGCGACATACTTGCCTTGTGGACAACGCTCTTTAAAACTTTAAAAGTAAGGGAAATAATTGGTACACAAGCTAATTCGAAGGATAAGGTGGGAACTTGAAGAAAATGATTTCTAGTCAACTGTAATCACACTTTCAATTCAACTTAATTGTCTTGCATTAGAGGAAGAGACTCCCTTAAACCTTACAATCCTAGAATCCTAACTGCCATACATCCTAATCCATTTTCTCTTGAAGAAACCATCTCAAACTCTTAATACACTTGCTTCTCTAGCCTCAGAACCATCACTTTCATCTAAATCTCTCATTCTAGTCCTCACATCAACTACTACTTACATCCACACTGCATGCTGCATTCAAATATAATCCCACTTAAATAGCGTAGAAATCCTAATCCCTTAATGTTTCTATTCAAGATTCTATTTGACTTCTATTAAGAACACTCATGCCATTATTGTGTTCCTAGCAAGGTTTTGGCTTAGAAGCTCGTCATTTGCTACAAGCATAAGCTACAAAGACATTTACGGATAGTAAATTAGTACGAACTAGTGAAGTAGATACCGTATCGTACTGACCGGGAAATACCGTACCGGCCAGTGCATCGGCACAGGTACCCCTCTATTTCATACCGAAAATTATACCGGCTGCATCGGACGGGAACCGATCGTACCGGTGAAATTCGGCCATACCGAACGCATACTGGCCGTACCGGGCCGAAACACTCCAAGCCACTTTTTTTTTTTTTTTTTTTTTTTTGTAATTTTGACAAATTTTCAAAGGCAATATGGTAATTGTGCTAAACCTAATTCTTACCCTAAGTCCCAACCGCACAACCGTCTTTCTTTCTTTGTTTCACTCTCTCTCTCAGTTGCTCACATAAAACATAGAATTTATTTATTTTCATTTTTAGTTTTGTTGCTTTTTTTTTTTTTCTAGTTTCTATACTCTGAAATTTATTTATGTGGTTTTTGTTTTAATTAATTTTGGTTTACTTTCATTTGTTATAAGGGGGGTTGTTTCTTTCCTTGTAGAGACAATTTTACAGGTTCATTACGAAATGCAATTTTAGCATTATGTTTATTTAATTCCACTAAAGAAAAATGGGACCAATTTATACTTGTCGTGCATCTATAACTTTTCTCTAATAATGAATTGTCTCAGCAAAGTTGTTCCTTTGTGTTGTAATTCTTATGCTTCTTGGGACAGAAGAATAGTGGATAATCTTGTAAACATGGTTCTAGAGATTTTTTGTGTGTGTGTGTGTGTGTGTGTGTGTGTGTGTAATATATAAAATAGCGGTAAACCCGAAACGGTATACCAGCATTGACTGGTACCCGAAAATATCGTACCGCTGGCCAAACTGGTATAGCCTCCGGTACGGTATTGACTTCCATGGTACTAACTCTTACAAAGGATCCAGTTTTTCATAATCGAAGAAAGCACATCAACATAAGGTATCATTTTATCTAAGTGTGTGTCGTTAAGAGAGAAATTCAACTACAGTGCATAAAATCTCATGTTCATGTTGTAGATATTTTCATTAAACATCTTTAAGAGTGAGACTGTCTATAAGTTATGAGTCTTACTTGGAGTCACTAAGAAATTAAGTTTAAGGCAAGGTATCATTGAGCATCAATCTATATTATGAAACTCCATTTAATTTATGAAAAAAGTTAGAAAAAAGAGGATTTGTTTTATTAAAATTTAAAAGTTATATAATTTAGTATGGTGGAAATTAAGGTTACATGGTGCGTGTAGCATATATAATTATATTTACTCGTGTTTTCCTCCATTCCAAACACACACACACACACATATATATATGAGTGAGGTTCAAGTTACATCTAATGTGACTTTAAGCAATGTTACACCATCCAATATTTTATTTAATTAGATGTAAATTTTGACAAATCTACCGTTAGATTACATTATTTTCATATATTTTCCGTGCATGCGAAATTTTTAAGGTAATCAAAAATTAATAGTCATGTCATCAATTAATTGTTTAAATTCAAGTTTTTGTAATTTAAAATAATACATAAAAGATAAGTTTATGAATCGAATGGTAAATAACATGCAATTGACATGAAAATTGGCATGAATGTTAAGAACATATAGAATATAGGAGAAAATGGGCATTTGCCCCTTTTGTCAAAACTTTTCAGCAAAATGCCCCATATCTGAAACTATTTAGGGAAATACTCCTTGATAGGCCAATAATGTATTGACTCCTTGTGATAAATTAGCCAATTAATTAGTCAAGTTAATTAATTAATTCAATTAACATGCAATACGTGTGGCAGCACAAACAAATCACCAACTAAGTTTGTCAGTTCGTTTAGACCCCTTAAACCCAACAGATTAACCTAGTGAATTAGCCAAGTGATTAACTTAGGTAATTTAATTAAAACTAGGTTAACACAATTAATCAAAAATAACAAAGCAGCGGAAAATAAACAACACAAAGATCTGATGACCCAGGAAACCACACCGGTAAAAACCTGGGGAGGATTTGACCTAGCTATCCTCAAGGTAAACTGAATCCACTATGAAAGAATTGAAGTTTACACGACAAGACTTAGACCACTAACATCTTGTTGCTACCCAAGTGTAGGAAACTTACTACCACGACCACGTGACAGCTCCGAGATCCACGGACTCCTTCTTTCCGGAATTCTTCAACAAATCCACAAGCGCACCTGCTTATATATCTTTGTGCTCTATTGATTCTGCAACTGTATGATTTACGCAACTCTTGACATAAATCTCAAGTTTGTAAACCCTAAGTGTATGTGAAGGTAAATACCTCTAGATCTCACAATGAGATTCACAAACACAGCAAAACAGAACACTAAAAACGTGGCTAGGGTTTTCCCTTATATACTTAGGGCAAAACATAAAACCCTATACATTAAAACGGGCTTGGGCTGAGTTGGAATTTTCTGCAGAAAAACGTTCTGCGCGATTTTTGATCGATCGAGTCATACAGAAAGTTAAAGGTAATTCTGCATAAAAACTCGATTCCAACTTTACATTAAGACCCATACTTTGAGCAAGTCTACCACACAACTAAACATTGTTTTGATCATGGTTTGCCAACATACAAAATGAAGTTCTAAATACATTAGTTCCTAATCTTTAGAACCTAACAAAGTTAATATGCAGCGGAAAATAAAGTTGACACGGAGATTTGTTTACGAATGGGGAAAACCTCTGAGACAAAATCTCACCGGGTAAATTTAAGGTCACCACTCTCGAGAATCTACTATTATCACAACAAGCAATTACAAGTAAAGGAATCTCAATACCTTATATCAACCTACAGTTGAACCCTTATCCCAATACACAATTAGACTTATTCTGTAGTGACAATCTTTCCTTTTCAATGCACGGCTCTCAGTGCGTGACTAACGACCAACTTGAGAAGGATGTTGGCTACAAAGTTCTTCAGTTCATCAACACTATGAAGATCACGAAATTCTTTGGTTACAAAACCCTACGGTGTACAAACGTAGCAGCTTCTTCGAGAGAAAGATGAACTAGGATATAAGTCTCCGGTCACACAGCTTGTGAAAAACCTTTGCATCAAGTTTCACTCACTTGTATCTTCTGTGATGGCCCTTAAAATAATCATTATAAATGTTTAGGGTTGTGAGAAAAGAAAGCCTAAACATGTATACATGGATATGCGTGAAATCAGATCTAAAAAACTGATTTTCGTAATTCTCGATAGATAGGTTATCTATCGAGCAGCTGTCAAGTATCGGGCTGAAAATCCCTTTTAAATCTTGATAGATGCTATCTGATGAGCTAGCTGTCGAGTTTTAAAATCCAGCACTTCTTCTCTTGTTTCTTGGACAAATTTGCATGGCTTTAACACTTGAACTTGAACTCTTATTCCTTGAAGTATTAAACACATCTTAGATCTACCCAATTACAAGTAAAGTGTGTTTTGTCAAAGAATTAGCCAATTCTAAATGACATATGTTCCTAACATGGTTCACATATGTCCTAACACCCCTGTTTTGAAACTCGATTTTCTAAAAATTGAGTTTCAATTTTAAAACTCGATTTTTGGACAATCGAGTCATAGCGAATTAAAAATTAAAAAAAAAAATTCTGGAACTCAAGTGCCTTGAAAAAATTCAAGTGGAACTCGAGTTCCATGAACTCGAATACTTCACATGGAACTTGAATTCAAAAAAAAAAAAAAAAATTTTCTAAGTCCACATTCACTATAACTAGATGTTCTAAAAATCGAGTTATAAATTTGAAACTTGATTTAAAAAAAAACAAGTTTTCAAACAAGGACATTTCCCTAATTAATTTCAGACATGGGGCATTTTATTAGATATTTAAAAAAAAAATAAAAAGCAAAGGCCCATTTTGGCCATAGAATATGTAATTCAATAGTAGGATTTTCAAAATATGACTTCTATAACAAGTTATTGGATGGTGTAATATTTCTTAGAGTTACATAAAGTTATATAAGATTGGGTTCAAGTTACATAACTTTAAGCAATGTTACACCACCCAATAATTTGTTATAGAATTCATATTTTCAAAATTATACCATTAAATTACATGTTCTATATATTCTTAACATTCATGCAAAATTCTTACAAAAAAAAAAAAAAACATTCATGCAAATTTTCATGTTAATTGGATGTTATTTACCATTCAATCCATAAACTTATCTATTATGCATTATTTTAAACTATAAAAACTTGAATTTAAACAATTTACTGATGACATGACTATTAATCCTTGATCACATTGAAATTTTACAAGCATAGAGAAAATATATGAAGATAATGTAATTTAATGGTTGATTTGTCAAAATTTGCATCCAATTAAAAAATATTGAGTGGTATAACATTACTTAAAGTTTTATTAGGTGTAACTTGAAACCAACCCTATAAGTGTGTGTGTGCTCTCTTTCCTCCATTTCTTCATCTCTATTATATCTTCATTGTGAGTCTCTTCTATTTGTGAGTAGCATGTGAAGGCTCGCCAACATTTATAGAGAGAGAGAGAGAGAGAGAGAGAGAGAGAGGAAAAGCGTTGTCGTCACTTTATACTGTTAACTATAGATTACAAAAGCAACTCTTTGACTTTACAAAGAACCAAAAAAAAAAAAAAAAAAAAGAAGAGGTAGGAAAGAAGAACTTAGAACAATAGTCATTTATTAAACGATCGTAGTCACAAGGATTAATGAACAAATATAGTCGTAGTCACCAGGATGAACAAATCTATATACCCCATTGTTGCCTAGGATGAAGCTATCCTTCCGATTATCCTCACAAAAAAGTGTACTCCATTAGGGCAGAGAACTTCTCACTTAATTGTTACACTGGATAAGAAAGTCTTGAGCACAACAACTAGTAGGAATCTAAATGCTAATGAAGTTCCCAAATTCATTTGAGCTTTTTGTACTTGCCCACATAGCACCGCCAGCATATAATACAAATCTTCAGAAAGGTGCATGTACTTATCACATTGATAATGGGCCAAAATTGCATTTTACCCATTTTAGCTAAACTTTCTAGCAAAAAGCCCCCTATTTGAAACTATTTAGGGAAATGCCCCTGTTTTGAAACTCAATTTTCTAAAAATTGAGTTTCAAATGTAAAACTTGATTTTTGGACAATCGAGTCATAGCAAAATGAGACTTATAAAAAATAAAAATAAAAAATTTTCTAGAACTCGAGTTCCATTCAAAAAACTCGAGTTCATGGAACTCAAGTTCCACTTGAATATTTTCAAGGAACTCGAATTCCATGAACTCGAGTTCCATGAACTCGAGTTCTTTGAATGGAACTCGAGTTCCACAAATTTTTTTTTTTTTAATTTTAGTTCGCTATAACTCAATTGTTCAAAAATCGAGTTTCAAAACAAGGATGTTTCCCTAAATAATTTCAAACATGGAGCATTTTGCTGGAAAGTTTTGGCAAAAGGGGCAAATGCCCATTTTGGCCATTGATAATGACAAAATACATTTGCATAAAATTTGTGCTTAAATTAGATTTTTGTTAATCAATTTGTTGTTGTTGTTGTTTTTTTTTTTTTTTTTTTTTTTAAGAAAAGTTCAAAAAGCAAATAAAAGTACAGTTTTTTTTTTCTTTTTTAAAAAGAGAGGTTTTAAAGAAAATTTTAAAGTTACTACAAAATTTACAATAAAAGACTTACAAATTGAAGCGATAATAAATATAATTGGTGCTATTTCAACAATATACTAAATAAATACATTATTTGATTTTTTTTTTTTTTTGTGATTTTGGTGACACATGTAAAATTTATAGCATCATTAATATCACTCACTTGTAATTGCGGAGCTCTTCTAACCATGTTACATATGGTAAAGAAGAAGAAGTAGGTAATTGCAAAAATGACATTGACAATAGTAGGATATGCCAGTTCATTTAGACCTCTGTAAAACTAGATTGTTTAACCTAATTAATTAACCAAGTGAATACTTAGGTTTATTATTCAGATCTAGGTTAAAACAATAACAATCATATCAAGTAAAGCAGCGGAAAAATAAAGAACACAACGATATGATGACCCAGGAAAACCAAACCGGTAAAAAACCTGGGGAGGATTTAACCTAGCTATCTTCAAGGTATAATAGCAAATCCACTAGAAAGAATTGAAGTTTACACAATAAGACTTAGACCACTAACATCCTATTGCTACCCAATGTAGGAAACTTACTACCACGACCACGTGACAGCTCTGAGATCCACGGACTCCTTCTTTCTTTGACCTTTGCAAAACACAAACACCACCGTTTGTGACTTTGAGATCCCACTCAAAGGTTTAGCAACACAAACTCTCCTGTTTGTGACTCCAAGACCACCCTTGAAGGTTTAGATCATCAGCTCCTTTGATGACTAGAGAAGGCAGCAACTTCAGCAATACCGGATCTTGAGATTCTTCAAGGAACAACACCGGTAGAAGTAATAAGAGAGGTTTTAGGAACAAAACCCTAAATACAAAAGAGACACACTCTTTTCTCTCTAAAAAGCCTTATAAAAACGTGCTTAGGGTTTCCTTTATATAGTGGGAGAAGTAGATTTGAAACCCTAATCCTTAATGGGCTAGAACTGCTGTTTGGGCCAACTTAAAATTTTGCAGATACGACTTTCGATCGGTCGAGCCTGTTTTTCGATCGATCGAACCAGGCAGATTTTGAATTCTTCTTTCTGCAACTTACATGTTCTTGTGTGCTCACGATTTGCCAATTGTTCTAAGCTCTTAGAACCTAACAATCTCCCCCTTTGGCAATTCGTGACAAAACTTTCATACAAAATGAAATGTTAAAATACAAGAACAACCCAATACAATAAAATACCCAATTACATCACAAATCCCAATCTAAGACTCTTAACCTAGAAGTTGCCAAGAAGAGGTAGAAGGTCTTGATCATAATGCACCTGTCTTTCCTGAAACACTCAACAAACACATAAACGCATGTGTGGAAAGAAAGACATATAAACAAAATGAAGCACAATATAAAAACAAAAGTAAACTAACTCTCCCCCTAAGTTAGATACATCAAAAAGTTTTTATATTCTCCCCTTTTCAAAAACAATTTTCTCCCCCTAAACAAGACAATCAGGATTCCCACATTTCATCTATTTCTCCCCCTTTTTGTCACGTATTGACAAATACAACTCAAACAAAGAGTAAAGTGACAGTAAACATGAGAGAAAAAGAGAACTAAGGGAACATAAAACAGTTTAGCTCTATAGAAAATAGAGAGAACCCCCCCTATGAAGAGCAATAACTCCCCCTATAAAAATAGGAAAAACAAAACAAGTTTTGGGAAAAACAGTTTTGGAGAAAATTTAGGAGGTGGGGATAAATAAAAACACATAAACCAAAAAAAAAATTAAGTTGAGGATATACATGAAGAAAAATATTCTCTCTTTCAATAAATGCAAACTTGACACTAAGTGACCCATAAACAGTTGCATAAGTAGAGAAAATATTTGCACATTGATTATCCATCATATCTCTGAAGAAAAATATTTTTTGTAGTTCTCACATCAAGAAAAATAGCATATACTAAAATGTACAAAGGACTCAAAAATTAATCAATCAATTTTTAAATCAAGTTGAGTACCCAATTTAGCAAAGTGTATGCATGTTATGTGTGAAAACAATGAGAGATATGACTGCAAAACTGCAAGATGGATACAAAAAAAGCAATGCAACTCATGTGAATCCTAACCATAAATGATGCATGGAAAAAATATTTGGTCAAAACTCTAAAAACTGAAAATTTTTCAGTTTCGATCGATCAAGCATCGATCGACTACCAATCGAGTCAGATAGAATCAAACCAAAATTTTTTACCGCAATTTCGATCGGTCGAAATTCTGGAAAACTCAAATTTTTGAAAAACAGAGCAATTAAATGCTGTAACTCCTCAAAGCACAATATTTCATGAATGAAATGCATGAGTATGAGACTAAAAGTTTTTCAAAAACATATGAATTCAGCCCAGATCTTCCAAAATTAAGATTTTCAATCAATTTGTCCTTAGAAACACAAATTTTGTATCAAAATCAAGGAATTTTTAATCTTGGATGGCCACAACAAAATCACACACAATAATATGTACAAAGTTTAGCAAAGAGTAACATGTGTAGTGTGTGCAACTAGCAAAAGCATGAGAAACATGTGAGGTGATATGTGAATAGTAATCAATCACAAAGTCCACAAAATTCATCACATAAATTTGAAAGAGACCATCACCTAAAGAGTTACATCATATAACTCTCACATCTCCTAGAATAAAAGCTTGCAATCATGTAAGTTTCTTGATTTGCCTCAAAATTAATATTCAATTTAATTGATTAGAAACTTTATAATAGCCGGGATAATGTACACACCAATTTTATTTGAAATGTGATATTATTTTGGCCCAATAATTTACACACCAATTTTAATTAGAGGTTACACCTTATATTCTTTTTGTGCATGTGCTACACTTTCTCGAGCACAAAATTTTACGATATGCACTAAGATGTTCATGATTGGCTAGTAAACAGTGGTGAGATGGTTATTTATGCCTTTCTCAATAAGTTCAAGTCCAACAATCAAAGGCATGTGACTTCAAGATCAAGATCATGTGATCAAAAACTATAAACATCTTTCCCACACAACATGCACTACAAAGACTTCAGCTAGTAAAGTGCAATAAATAAGCTCATCTAAGCTAAACAAAGTACATAAACATGTTATGTATAGATAATATGGCCAACCTTAATTATAAATCCAAGATATATAATACAAAACACATAAAAATCTTTTTGGAAAAAAATTTATGACCAAAACTAAAAGCACACATTATGCTAAATGATTAAAAATGCAAATGCAATGTATGACAGTGCTTAACTAAGCTATAGAGGGTACACAAACAAGAAATATCAATTTCTTAATTAACCCTTGAGTACATGTACAAACTAGTATATACTCAAACAAAATCAAAAAATAGCTTAGGACTTATATAACACATGCTATTTAAGTTTCTCCACAATGTCAAGCATGTTCTAAATCAAGAGAGAGATATCATAATTCATGTAATCCTCAATGAAAATAAATACTAGACACAAAATAAAATATTTTTGTCTTTTTTTTGAAAATTTTTCAATGTTTTTGGATTTTTTTTTAATAAAAAAAAAAAACTCAAAAAGAAAAACAACCAAAAACAGAAACAAAACATGTCCACAAATAATTGAAAGAATTAAATTAGGGACAAGTCAGTAACACTCACCTTAGAGAATCTTTTCTAACCCATATAGCACGAGTCTTCGGCTTTGTAGGTGAAAATCCATGAGAAGCTGCGTGTATTTGAGGGATTACACTAATCTTCTGAGAAAGATTGAAATCCTGCAATTTCCTTTCACAAGCCAACAAGCTTAAATTTTTCAAAAGCATATGAAACAATTTATTTGAACTTATGGCAGGAGAAATATCATCACATATCCTAGATTGAAATATAGAATGCTCAAATTTCAATTTATGACAATTAGGACGAATGTGACCAGAGACACCACAAAAATGACAAACAGGAACAAATTTAGGAACATCAGTATTCCTAACAGCAAATCTAGTCTCAGATTTTGATTTTTGCCTCAACAAAGAACAATTTGGTCTAATATGACCAACAACACCACAAAGGTGACAAGTAGGCACAAAAACAAATTTCTTATGCTCTCTAACAGTAGGTTTAGACTTAGGTTTAGAAACTTCAGCATCTATATCAGAACTTTTACCTTTGTCTAACCTAGCAAAATAAGCCTTTTCTTTATTATTCCTCTTGAAAGGAGGGATATAAACATTTTCAGTTTTAGGCTTAAGAGAAACAGAAACACTTCTGTTAACAACAGCAGGCTTGGTACTAGTCAAATTTTCAATTTTAGCCTTAGATTCAACTAACTCTTGTTCCAAGCTTTTCATCTTCTCATCTTGAAAGGAAATTTGATTTCTCAAAAATTCATTCTTTTTATTAGATTCATCTAATCTAACAATCAATTCCTCTTTTTCAAGATTAGCCAATTTTAACTCTTCCTTGAATTTCTTAGCAATTTTCATAGATTTCAATAATTCCTTACGAAGAGTTTCACAGGCATCAAAAAGATCAACAGAAACAACAGTGTCCTTCTTATTCAGATCATCACAATCAAAAACAGTAAGACACTTAAAATTATCCATGATAACAGGGATCAATGATCAACTCTTAGATCAAAAGATCTAAAACAAAAGAGCTACCCGCTCTGATACCACTTGTCAATTCATTTAGACCCTTGTAAAACTAGATTGTTTAACCTAATTAATTAACCAAGTGAATACTTAGGTTTATTATTCAGATCTAGGTTAAAACAATAACAATCGTATCAAGTAAAGCAGCGGAAAAATAAAGAACACAACGATATGATGACCCAAGAAAACCAAACCGGTAAAAAACCTGGGGAGGATTTAACCTAGCTATCCTCAAGGTATAATAGCAAATCCACTAGGAAGAATTGAAGTTTACACAATAAGACTTACACCACTAACATCCTATTGCTACCCAATGTAGGAAACTTACTACCACGACCACGTGACAGCTCCGAGATCCACGGACTCCTTCTTTCTTTGACCTTTGCAAAACACAAACACCACTGTTTGTGACTTTGAGATCCCACTCAAAGGTTTAGCAACACAAACTCTCCTGTTTGTGACTCCAAGACCACCCTTGAAGGTTTAGATCATCAGCTCCTTTGATGACTAGAGAAGGCAGCAACTTCAGCAATACCGGATCTTGAGATTCTTTAAGGAACAACACCGGTAGAAGTAATAAGAGAGGTTTTAGGAACAAAACCCTAAATACAAAAGAGACACACTCTTTTCTCTCTAAAAAGCCTTATAAAAACGTGCTTAGGGTTTCCTTTATATAGTGGGAGAAGTAGATTTGAAACCCTAATCCTTAATGGGCTAGAACTACTGTTTGGGCCAACTTAAAATTCTGCAGATACGACTTTCAATCGGTCGAGCCTGTTTTTCGATCGATCGAAAAACAGGCTCTTGTGTGCAACTTACATGTTCTTGTGTGCTCACGATTTGCCAATTATTCTAAGCTCTTAGAACCTAACAGAATAAATTAGCTTCAAATGTACGCTTCAATTAGGTTTTTTATCCTAATTTGCTAAAAATGAGTATATTAAGTCTATCAATTAAATACAATCCATATTTTCATTGAATATAATTATTCTTGTAAAAAATATTAAGTATATATTTCATTATTCAATGCAACCATGTGTTTTAATATAATTGAAAACCCTAATATATAACAAATAATGAACTATGCCTAAGTTTTTCCAATGTTTCGCATCATTTTAGTTAATCCAAACAAATATAAATTACTTATAAAACATATGTTTAAAAATAAATAAATAAAAATTATATTAAAAAAAGGGTGAGGAGGATGGGGAGAAAAGTTATGGTAAGATAGTCATTATTGCAATTACAATGTTATTTGACAAATAATGGACAAAAAATAAAAATTAAATAACATCATCACTACTTGAAACTCCAATGATCAATTAACAAAAGAATCTTCTAATTAGATTCAATTAACAAAAGACTCATTGATCATAAGATCAAACAAAAGTTAATTGCCTTGCATGTATGCATGAATCAATAATTGGACTTTCGTAAAAGTGACTTCATGTGATTGTTGGAGATCTTATATGCAACTTTGTTTCATTGCTGATCATAATATATTAAAACCATGCATAAGAGAGAGATATCATTTATCAACAAAACATTCACTATGCTAAACTAGCGTAGCATTTCTATTATTTTTTGAGCTATGATTAAAACCGTATAAAATAGTTTGTAAGCAACAAGTATTTCCTTACAGTGATTAAAGTGAGAGCTCCTATCTAGGAGAGATAGTAACTATTACTGTATTTCAAGCACTAAGTACTATCCCTCTTGTGACAAGAGCTCCACTACAACCTCATTTCATTGGAATTACCATCATCTCTGTGCTTTGTGGTACTCGTACTTATAAGAAGTTGAAGGGATTCCTGTCATAGAAGGATGGCTCTAGCTAGCGGAGCCTTTGCATTGAATATATTCAGCTTGGGCCATCTCTCCTGCGACAGGAATCCCTCAACTTCTCTTTCCTTAATTCTTCCTGTACTTCCTATCTTCCACGCTTCTCATATTGTAAACCTCTCGTAATTTATAGAACAAAATTAAGCTGGACTCTTTTTGTGTCTCTTCATGGGATGATACTGTCAGTTCGTTTAGACCCCTTAAACCCAACAAATTAACCTAGAGAATTAGCCAAGTGATTAACTTAGGTAATTTAATTAAAACTAGGTTAACACAAAATAAACAAAAACAACAAAGCAGCGGAAAAAATAAATAACACAAAGATATGATGACCGAGGAAACCACACCAGTAAAAACCTGGGGAGGATTTGACCTAGCTATCCTCAAGGCAAACTGAATCCACTATGAAAGAATCGAAGTTTACACAACAAGACTTAGACCACTAACATCTTATTGCTACCCAAGTGTAGGAAACTTACTACCATGACCCCATGATAGCTCCGAGATCCACGGACTCCTTCTTTCTTGAATTCTTCAGCAAATCCACAAGCGCACCTGCTTGTATATCTTTATGCTCTATTGATTCTGCAACTGTATTGATCTACACAACTCTTGACATGAATCTCAAGTTTGTAAACCCTAAGTGTATATGAAGGTAAACACCTCTAGATCTCACAAAGAGATTCACAAACACAGCATTCAGAACTCTAAAAACGTGGCTAGGGTTTTCCCTTATATACTTAGGGCAAAACATAAAACCCTATACATTAAATGGACTAGGGCTGAGTTGGAATTTTCTGCAGAAAAACGATCTGCCCGATTTTCGATCGATCGAGTCTAATTTTCGATCGATCGAGTTATACAGAAAGTGAACAGTAATTCTGCATACAAACTCGATTCCAACTTTACATTAAGACCCATACTTTGAGCAAGTCTAACACACGACTAAACATTGTTTTGATCATGGTTTGCCAACATACAAATTGAAGTTCTAAATACATAAGATCCTAATCCTTAGAACCTAACAGATACAATAAAATTACTCTTACAATAAAATGAAGTTGCTTACATTTCTTTACCTTGAATAAATTATGGTCAATGTTCAATGACTCGATATTCTACTTTCACAAACGAAACTTACTTCTAATTCACATTGATCAATCAATCTTCCTTCCAAACCAAGGAAATTGCACTAAGAACTTTTTAGTTGAAGGACCATGTGATACAATATACGTGATGAGTAATCAGTCATACTAATTTATTTTTATTAATTGGTTTAGTGAAGAACCCGGCATCATATTCACCATAAAAGTGAATTTTTCATTAGGCCAAAAGACTATTGGCTATTTACTATAGGACAACTTAAATAACATTTAGACTGTTAATCATTTATAATTAAACAATTCTATTTATTATAATAATGTGCTTTCTTGTAAATGCTGATTTATTGACTTGAAAGATCCTCACAGCTAGTTGAACCTGTCAATGTGTGATTTATTAAGTAAACCGTAAGCTAAGTTAAATTTCAAGGTATCATGCCAGGAAAGAACTTTGAAGCTGGCTAATTGAATTGATATTTCATTTACTTGGCAGAATATAAAGTATAGACACAATTTTTTTTTTTTTTTTTTAATGCCTCTTCAATTTCTGTCAATCAATAAGTTGACACAAAAGGATTGGTCAGTGGGGGTATCAGCCCATTTTTCTTTTTGGGCCAAAAGATAGGCCCACCCAATCACCCTCTTACTTTATTATTAATATGTTTGCTTCTTTATTATTTTTACTTTCTTTTTCTTTTCTTTTTTAACTTCTGCTTTCTCCCTCCCAGTCTCTCTTTTTTTTTTTTTTTTTTTCCCTTCACTATCTAAAATTAAGAAACTGATTTGAGATACAATTTAAGATGAGTGTTTAAATAGAAATGTGTCATTCAAGAAAATGGCAGATGGCATAAAATCAAAATTAAAAAAAAAAAAATGGGAGAATCTTAACAATATGAATTTATTATTGCATGTTGCAGTTGTTTTTTACCCTCAATACAAATGATATGTTGTAAGGGAATCTATAATATTTTGGAGGTGGACGAGAAGACAAGTAAATTGTGCTTTGGTTCGAATGTATGACACATATGTTAAAAATGAGAAGGGAAGGGGAGCACAAAATAATATGTTTACAAAGTTATCAGAAAGGTTAAGTAGAAGTAGTAGTAGTAGTAGTAGTAGTGGACCTTTGGGTTTAAGACCATCTTTGAGAATGGATCAATTTGTGAGAGAAATTGAGGAGGATTCTTTGGAAAAGACTGAGGTGGAAAGGTAATTAGCTAAGGGTATTGTAAAACTTCATGGGCAATTTGATATATATATATATATATATATATAAATATATATATATATATATTGTATTGATTGAAGGTTAATTTCTATAGATTTCTTGTGCTTTCCTTGGTAGCTCATCATGTTTTTACAACATCCCGGTATCAACTATAGTCTCTAAATCTGTATTTAGCATGATTGATCATGTGCTTGATTTTTTTTTTCATAGCTCATTGTCTTCTTGGATGGTTGAGGGCCTCATTTATGTACAAGATTAGTTTTGTTCTTCTTCTACTCCAATAAGCATTGAAAATGCAATGGAAGATGTTGAGGAATTTGAAAAGCTTGAAGTAGGTATATATTGAATTTTTTTTTCTTTTATTTTGTATAAGTGATTTCTCTTTTTTAGAGCTTATTTGAATTATTATGCTAAACAATTTTGTTCATGTATTCATTGGAAACTACGACTATGGAAGATGATGATGTTTGATTTGAGTTGCCTTGACTAGTTAGATTACACATCTATTGACATGAATGAATTTTGATTTTGGACGTTAATTGATTTTGGACTTTATGGTATTTTGCATGCATGGAAATTGATTTTGGACTTTGATTATATTATGACATTCACCTGAATTTTGTAAATGCGGACAACCACATGATTATGAGTTTAAGACAAGACTTTTGTAAAAGGCATAGGAGCTTTTGTAATGACTATGACAGGACTATGTTGTATTATTATTATTATTATTATTATTATTATTATTGAGAAAAGATTATGTTGTATCATTAGTAGATGATTTATGACTGGATCTATGAGATCGTTTCCCACAAGTTTGTGTTATATTCAACACACACACACGGAAAAAAAAAAACGGTTGAGATGTGAATATGTTTGGATAGCGTTTGCGTTTGCGGCATCAATAAGTTTGTTTTTTGTGTTGATCCCGTGCATTGTTCACAGGATCTACAAGTATTTTTGAATTAGAAAAAGTTAAAATAATATTTGTTAAAAGCCCTGTAGTGTAGCCCAACATTGACATTCGGACCAGATTGACAAGGATCAGTTGAGACCGGTGGCCTCTTTGTTTAGGTTGGGTCCAACATTTTAACAGGCCAGATCGAATTGTTTCATCCCTAGATAATACGTGTTTTTTTTTAAATCTTTATTTAGAAATCTGTATATAAATAAATAATCAACTAAGTTAAAAGAAAAAGGAAAATCCAAACACACATGCAACCACTTGCAACAGTGTTAAATAATTAAGGGGGAAAAAGATTTATTTTATTTGTATTGTCAAAAGTGAAATAAATAGTGCTAATGGATAATACTTGTATGTAAAACTATGTAATAGTTTATGTGTAATAAACATAACTCTAAATTGTTGTGTTACTTATTCCATTATTGTGCTACTTAAAACGTAATTATAGTTCATTAGGTGCAGTACATCAAGTTCTTCGATTAAATTCAAAAAAATAACATTATTTAATTTATAAATTGTCCTTAGAAAAGATAACTAAGTCTATGTTTTATTAGTTGTTGCAATTATGTGTTTGAATTTAACTGGAAAACTTAATATATAACACCTAAACAATTATATCTATGTTCTCCCATATTTAAATATGATCAGTCACTTTATTGTTTTTTTTTTTTTTTTTAATCCAAACCGATAGCTATTTATTTATGATAAATCTGAGTTTACAATGGGAAGAAGAATTTCTGGCATTCCTGGCATTCCCCAATCCATGTGGTCCTATATATACTTTGCAATGGCTGCTAGAGTTTGCACAGCTTTATTACATATTCTAGTTATATATAGAATGGAAATAAATACAATGAAAGACATTACATATGTTTCTGATGGAGTCCATAATATCCTCAATTTCTAGCAAACTTCACTCCTTTGCATTTAACAGAGCCATCAGTCGTGAATTCAAGCTTTCGACCATCACATAATGAATGCCCATTTCTTTTGTATAGACCAATGCTACTCCTAACCCCAATGCATTGTATTATTTAAAGACACTCAGGGCCAAGTTCATTTTTATCATCTTTGGGGGAGGTGTCTGCCATTTTTTGCGCAGTATGGTACGTGGGGGTTCATCTTTCCTAATATTCTCCAAAAAAATTTGGGCTTAAAACTGCTATAAATTACTTAAAAAGCATATGTTAAGTATAAAAATAAAATAAATAAATAAAGATGGAAAAACATTATGGTAAGATGGTAATCAGCGCAATTGCAATGATATTAGTTAAATGATGGACAAAAACATGACGAAGATGAAATTACATTATTTAACACTATTTGAAACTCCATTATTGATCCATTAACAAAAGAATCTCCAGAATTGGAAGACTTGCTAGTCATAAGATCACACAAAAATTAATTACCTTTCCATGCATGCATGAATCAACAATGAGATTTCCGTAAAAGTAACTTCCTGTGATTGACGGAGATCATACATGCACCTTTGTTTCATCTCTGGTCATAATATATCTGAACCATGCATAAGAGAGAGAGAGAGAGAGAGAGAGAGAGAGAGAGAGAGAGAGAGAGAGATATCAGTCATTAAAAAAACATTCACGTATGCAAAGTTGGCCGGCATGGCATGGCATATAGAGATCAAAGTTGGAGATCCTATCGCAGAGAGAAGGTGCCTATTACTATATTTCAAGCACTATAGGTTCCATCTCTACTGCGACAGGAACTCCAATTTTAACCTCAGTTCACATGAATTATCATTATCTTTGTTGTACTAATGCTTACAAGAAGTTGAAGGGATTCTTGTCACAGAAGGGATGGTTCTAGCTAAGCTTTTGCTTGTATAACTCAGCCTGGGCCATCTCTCCTGCGACAGGAATCCCTTAACTTCTTTTCCTTAATCTCTTCCTTTACTTCCTATCTTCCATGCTTTTCTCATATTGTAAACTCCACGTAATTTATAGAACAAACATTAAGCTGGACTCTTTCTAGGTCTCTTTCATGGAATGATACAATGAAATTACTCCTACAATATAATTAACTTGCTTACTTTTTGGCGGGTTAGTCTTTGCTGTGAATGAATTTTGGTCAATGTTCAATATGTCAATGTTCAATAGTCACTAATTGTCATTGGGAAGTAGTTGGTTATGAAAATACAGGACAACTTCCTTTCAATGTACCCGTAACCTTCACTGTAAATCCATATATTAATTTGTGTCTAATCAATCCTTCATTCCAAACTAAGGAATTGAATAAAGAACTTTTTACGTGAAGACTAGTCAGTCATAGTAATTTATGTGTATTCTTCTTCTTTTTTTCTTTTTCTTTTTTTTTTTTTTTGGTTCAAATAGTAGGAGAACTTAGTTTGTTTGTTTTTTTATTTATTTGATTTAGTGATGAAGAAGCCGGCATCATGAGCTGGATATATATTCACCATAAAAGTGAAGTTGTCGTTAGGCAAAAAGGATGTTGGCTATTTACTAATTACTAACACAACTTAAATAATAATTTAGCATGCTAATAATAATTTATGATTAAACAATGCTATTTATTTTAACTTGTATGCGTTTTCTTGTAAATGCTGATTATTGACTTCAAAGATCAGTTGAACCTATTAATATGTGATTTATAAAGTATGCCGTAAGGAAATAACTTTGGAAAACGCTAAGGGGGCATTTGGTTCGCTATGATGTGCCTTCGATATGATGCACATTACGATGATATGACATTAAGATTTTTTGTTTATTTTATTTTTTCTAATATTACTATAATTTAAAATTACAAAATATATCACATTACCTTATTCTCATCATCTTCTTAAATAATGTAGTGTTGTATTCCTGTATTGAGATTATATTAATGTAATATTACGGTGTTATGTAAAATCACGAAGAACCAAATGCCCCTTAATTACAATGATACTTCTTTTACTTGGCAGCAGGGATGGACTAGGTGGGGGCCCAAGGGAGCCCGGGCACCCCTAGGTCCAATTTATATATATATATATATATATATAAAATAGTTATTATATATTTTAATTTTTTTAGTTGGGCCCCTTTCTCCACAATAAACTTAACTAGCCTCATCTACATAGCAATTATCCAACCCAAAAACTTAACAGAAACAATAAAAACATTCACAATGGTGATTGTATTTTAGCCACACAAAAAATAAACTATTTTACCACCAAAGAACCAAAAAACCATGTGTTATTGGAGAAGTTAAAGCTAAATTTTTTTTAAACTACGTTAAACTGATATAAATACCAGTTGACTGTAGTAATTTGTCAAAAATAAAATACAATATTTTATTAAAATTATATCTCTTCCTTCAATTAAAAAACTTAAATTCTCACTCTTTCTTTATTATTTTAATGAGTTGTTTATATTATTTTAAATAAAGTAAATATAACATTTGATATTAGGTATATTGTAAAGTAAGGTAGTAAAATAAATAAAGTAATTTTTTGAAGTGCAAAAAACTAAAAATTTTAACACAACTACTGTGAATACTCTAACTTCAAAAAAAAAAAAATTCATAGCCAGCCTAGTATTAAAAAAAAATTGTTTTTGTTTTTGTCTTTATTAGTAAATTATTGCATCTTAATGTATTTAAAAAAAATGATTTTGTATATTTATAATTTTTTTAATACTTTTCTTTATACTCGGCCTCCGCTAGCTTAAAATCCTGGGTTCGTCCCTGCTTGGCAGCGTATAAATCACAGACCAAAATTTGTTTGAAATTTACCTCCAAAAATAAAAACATGCACTACATGCAAGAAAATGCCTCTTTCACGTCAACTTATGAGCATCAATTTCCGTCAACTAATAAGTTGATGCAAAAGAATAGGGTCAGTGGGGCATCAACCCATTAAAGAGATATGGAAATGTTTTCATTTTGGGCCAAAAGATTTTTTTTTTTTTAACCTCCTCTCTTTCTCTCCCATTCTCTTTTTTTTCCCTTCACTTTTCTCTCTCTCTCTAAAGGCCGAGCGATCTAGAAAAAGAGAGAACCAAAGTACAATGCTTTTATCAATAACGCACTCATCATTCTTGAACCAAAAATTCAAAATTGAATTCAGGAAAGAGATCTTTCTTTTTGCTCAATACAATACATGTGAATTCTTTTTTTAAATTTCAGGTTCTCTCTCCTTGTAAATTCAATGAAAAATGAACCTTCATGGATTCGAGACTATCAGTAAAAGTGTTTTGCTTTTTACAGCTTTCCACCTGCTTCATTAAGGGCCTCATTTTTGCAAAAAAAAAAAAAAAAAAAAATTTGGTTTCATTCTTCTTCTACTCCAATAAGCATTTAAAATGCAATGGAAGATGCTGAGGAATTTTAAAAGTTTGAAGCAGGTATGCATTGATTTTTTTTTCTTTTATTTTGTATAATTGATTTCTTTAGAGCTTATTTGAGTTATTATGTTAAATTTTTTTTTTTTTTTTTTGTGTTTTTTGTTTTAGAACTTGGTGAACTTACAATTGCAAAGTAAGAAATTGCATTGAAAACCACAACTATGGAAGCTGATGATGTTTGATTTGTGTTGCCTTGGCTAGTTAGATTAGACATCTATTGACAGAAATGAATTTTTATTTTGGATGTTAGTTTGATTTTGGACTTTGACTATATATGACATACATAGGAATTTTGTAAATGTGGACTACCACTTGATTATGAGTTTAATTATGATACTTTTATAATTATTACAGCTGGACAATGTGGTATTGATACATGATTTATGACAACATTTATGATTTATTTTTCAGTTGATATATGAATTTTATTTTTCCACAAGATTGTGTTATATTCAGCACCCAAAAAAAAAAGTTGTTATGTAATGCACAGTGAAAGGCTAAATGCTTCGGACTCTTTATAAAATAATATCATGCCACCATATACTCAATGAGTTGCATTATCTAGTTATAGAAGCTTTTCCATGAGCAAGCAAGACAAGGTCACTCTCCTTCGTATACATAATTATTTGGCAAAGCCCATAAATTAGAAGCCCAAGATTGAAATCCAAATTAGACTGCCCAGGACCGACTAAGATTGGTGAACAGTCCGATTAGGTTTGGTCCAGGGTTTTAAGTGACCGGTCTAATCTTAAAAAAGACAGATTGGACCATTTTCACCCATAGTAAACTTAAATAATTTTTTTTTAACTTTAAAAATCAGTATATAGTTAAATAATCTAATAAGTTAAAAGAAAAATGAAAACCCAATCAAATAACCACTTGCAAAAGTGTTAAATAATTAAGGGGGGAAAAACCTCTACTTTATATGTTATGTCAAAGAATGAAATAGATAATGCCTATACTAAATTATTTTTATACTTATTACTTAAAACTTAGATATAGTTCATTAGATTCCTCAATTAAATTCAGACATGAAACAGTATTGAATTTATAAGTTTTACTAAGAAAAGATAACTAAGTTTATATATGTTTCATTAGCTAATGCAATCACCAATCATGTGTTTCAATTTAATTGAAAAACTTAATGTATAACACCTTAAGAATTAAATATTATCACTTTATTATAATTTTTTTAAAATCCAAAGGGATAGCTATTCATTTATGATAAATATGAGTTTACAATGGGCAAAGGAATATCAAGTCATTCCCCAATCCATGTGAAGGAGCCTATATCTACTTTGCAATGGCTGATACTAGATTTTGTGCAGCTTTATTACATATTCTAGTTATAGAATGGAAGGAAATACAACGAAAAACATTACATATGTTTCGTTGACGTCCAGAATATCCTCAATTTCTAGCAAACTTCTCTCCTTTGCATTTAACAAAACCGTTAGTCTTGAATTTAAGCTTTTGACCATCACATCTTGAATGTTCATTTCCTTTTGTATAGAGCAGGGGTCGAGCATTGAATTTTTTACTCTGATACCATCCAAAACTCACGTGCTGGGCCTCACGTATTAAAAGTGCATTTGAGCCCACATGTTAGGGAGAATGTTAGACTTATGCGATTAAATGATTAAATTTACCACTTAATTCTAATATGTTCCGGTAAATCAATATCACATTATTACAATTAATTAGCTTGTAACATCATGCATATACATGACTACATTTAAAAATATATAATTAGATAGACAGTTTTTTTAAAATTTAATAATTTAGTTCCTACATAAGTTAAATACTATTAATGGTCAATATTATTATATTTTGTTAACCCTTAAAAAATTTCCTTGTAAGAATACTTTTAATATAAAATTAAAAAGCTCCTCGATTATTGCTGTCATTTCGTTTAGACCCCTGTAAACTAGATTGTTTAACCTAATTAATTAACCAAGTGAATACTTAGGTTTATTATTCAGATCTAGGTTAAAACAATAACAATCATATCAAGTAAAGCAGCGGAAAAATAAATAACACAACGATATGATGACCCAGGAAAACCAAACCGGTAAAAAACTTGGGGAGGATTTAACCTAGCTATCCTCAAGGTAAAATAGCAAATCCACTAGAAAGAATCGAAGTTTACACTATAGCGACTTAGACCACTAACATCCTATTGCTACCCAAGTGTAGGAAACTTACTACCACGACCCCATGATAGCTCCGAGATCCACGGACTCCTTCTTTCTTTAATCTTTGCAAAACACAAACACCACCGTTTGTGACTTTGAGACTCCACTCAAAGGTTTAGCAACACAAACTCTCCTGTTTGTGACTCCAAGACCACCCTTGAAGGTTTAGATCATCAGCTCCTTTGATGACTAGAGAAGGCAGCAACTTCAGCAATACCGGATCTTGAGATTCTTCAAGGAACAACACCGGTAGAAGTAATAAGAAAGGTTTTAGGAACAAAACCCTAAATACAAAAGAGGCACACTCTTTTCTCTCTAAAAAACCTTGTAAAAAACGTGCTTAGGGTTTCCTTTATATAGTGGGAGAAGTAGATCTGAAACCCTAATCCTTAATAGGCTAGAATTGCTGTTTGGGCCAACTTAAAATTCTGCAGATACGATTCTCGATCGATCGAGCCTGTCTTTCGATCGATCGAACCAGACAGATTCGGAATTCTTCTTTTTGCAGCTTACATGTTCTTGTGTGCTCACGATTTGCCAATTGTTCTAAACTTTTAGAACCTAACAATCTCCCCCTTTGGCAATTCGTGACAAAACTTTCATACAAAATGAAATGTTAAAATACAAGAACAACCCAATACAATGAAATGCCCAATTACATCACAAATCCCAATCTAAGACTCTTAACCTAGAAGTTGCCAAGAAGAGGTAGAAGGTCTTGATCAGAATGCACCTGTCTTTCCTGAAACACTCAACAAACACATCATCGCATGTGTGGAAAGAAAGACATATAAACAAAATGAAGCACAATATAAAAACAAAAGTAAACTAACTCTCCCCCTAAGTTAGATACATCAAAAAGTTTTTATATTCTCCCCCTTTTAAAAACAATTTCATCTCCCCCTAAATAAGACAAACAGGCTTCCCACATTTCATCTATTTCTCCCCCTTTTTGTCACGTATTGACAAATACAACTCAAGCAAAGAGTAAACATGAGAGAAAAAAGAGAACTAAGGGAACATAAAACAGTTTAGCTCTATAGAAAAAAGAAATAACTCCCCCTATAAAGAGCAACAACTCCCCTATGAACAACAAAGGTTAAAAACAAGCTTCTCCCCCTATAAAAATAGGAAAAACAAAACAAGTTTTGGGAAAAACTGTTTTGGGGAAAATATAGGAGGTGGGGATAAATAATAAAAAAAACACAATCCAAAAAAAAGTTAAGTTGAGGATACACATGAAGAAAAATATTCTCTCTTTCAATAAATGCAAACTTGACACTATGCGACCAATAAATAGTTGCATGAGTAGAGAAAATATTTGCACATTGATTATCCATCACATCTCTTAAGAAAAATATTTTATGCAATTCACACATCAAGAAAAATAGCATATACTAAAATATACAAAGGACACAAAAATTAATCAATCAATTTCTAATTCAAGTTGAGTACCCAATTTAGCAAAGTGTATGCATGTTATGTGTGAAAACAATGAGAGATATGACTGCAAAACTGCAAGATGGATACAAAAACAATGCAACTCATGTGAATCCTAACCATAAATGATGCGTGAAAAAAAATTTTGGTCAAAAACTCTAAAAACTGAAAATTTGTCAGTATCGATCGATCGAGCATCGATCGAATACCAATCGAGTCAGACAGATTCAAACCAAAATTTTTTATCGCAATTTCGATCGGTCGAGAGACAGATTCGATTGGTCGAAATTCTGGAAAACTCAAATTTTTGAAAAACAGAGCAATTTAATGCAGAAACTCCTCAAAGCATAGTATTTCATGAATGAAATGCATGAGTATGAGATTAAAAGTTTTTCAAAAACACATGAATACAACCTAGATCTCTCAAGAACAAGTTTATCAACCAATTTGTCCTCAAAACTCAAATTTTGCATCAAAATCAAGGAACATATAATCTTGGATGGCCACAACAAAATCACACACATTAACATGTACAAAGTTTAGCAAAGAGTAACATGTGTAGTGTGTGCAACTAGCAAAAGCTTGAGAGACATGTGAGGTGATATGTGAATAGTAATCAATCACAAAGTCTACAAAATTCATCACATAGAATTTGAAAGAGACTATCACCTAAAAAGTTACATCATATAACTCTCACATCTCCTAGAATAAAAGCTTGCAATCATGTAAGTTTCTTGATTTGCCTCATTATTCAATTTAATTTATTAGAAACTTAATAAAAGCCGGGATAATGTACACACCAATTTTAATTGAATTTGTGAGCTTATTATAGTCCAATAATGTACACACCAGTTTTAATAGAGGCTACACCTTATTTTCTTTTTGTGCATGTGCTACACTTTCTCGAGCACAAAATCTTACGATATGCACTAAGGTGTTCATGATTGGCTAGTAAACAGTGATGAGATGGTTATTTATGCCTTTCTCATTAAGTTCAAGTTCGACAGACAAAGGCCTGTGACTTCAAGATCAAGACAAAGTGATCAAAAACTATAAACATCTTCCCACACAACATGCACAACAAAACTTTAGCTAGTAAAGTGCAATAAATAAGCTCATCTAAGCTAAACAAAGTACATAAACATGTTATGTAAAGATAATATGGCCAATCCTTGATTTCAAATCCAAGAACAATTAATGCAAAACACAAAATTATTTTTGGTTTAAAAGAAATTTTATGACCAAAAACAAAAAACACACATTATGCTAAATGATTAAAAAAAATTGCAAATGCAATGCATGACAGTGCTTAACTAAGCTATAGAGGGTACACAAACAAGAAATATCAATTTCTTAATTAACCCATGAGTACATGTACAAACTAGTACATACTCAAACAAAATCAAAAAATAGCTTAGCATTTATATAACACATGTTATTCAAGTCTCTCCACAATGTCAAGCATGTTCTAAATCAAGAGAGATATATCATAATTCATGTAATCCTCAAAACAAATAAAACAACAAAAAAAACTAAAAGAAAACATGTCCACAATTAATTGAAAGAATTAAATCAGGGACAAGTAAACAACACTCACCTTAGAGAATCTTTTCTCACCCATATAGCACGAGTCTTCGGCTTTGTAGGTGAAAATCCATGTGAAGCAAAGTGTGTTTGAGGAATTACACCAATCTTCTGAGAAAGACTAAAATCCTGCAATTTCCTTTCACAAGCCAACAAGCTTAAATTTTTCAAGAAAATATGAAACAATTTATTTGGACTTACGGCAGGAGAAATATCATCACATGTCCTAGACTGAAACACAGAATGCTTAAATTTCAATTTATGACAATTAGGACGAATGTGACCGGAGACACCACAAAAGTGACAAACAGGAACAAATTTAGGAACATCAGTATTCCTAACAGCAAATCTAGTCTCCGATTTTGGTTTTTGCCTCAACAAAGAACAATTTGGCCTAATATGACCAACAACACCACAAAGGTGACAAGTAGGCACAAAAACAGATTTATTATGCTCTCTAACAGTAGGTTTAGACTTAAGTGTAGAAACATCAGCATCTACATCAGAACTTTTACCTTTGTCTAACCTAGCAAAATAAGTCTTTTCTTTATTATTCCTCTTGAAAGGAGGGATATAAACTTTTTCAGCTTTAGGCTTAAGAGAAACAGAAACGCTTCTGTTATCAACAGCAGGCTTGGTACTAGTCAAATTTTCAATTTTAGCTTTAGATTCAACTAACTCTTGTTCCAAGCTTTTCATCTTCTCATCTTGAGAGGAAATTGGATTTCTCAAAAATTCATTCTTTTTATTAGATTCATCTAATCTCATTATCAATTCCTCTTTTTCAAGATTAGCCAATTTTAACTCTTCCTTGAATTTCTTAGCAATTTTTAAAGACTTAGATAATTCCTTACGAAGAGTTTCAAAGGCATCAATAAAATCAACAGAAACAACAGTGTCCTTTTTATTCAAATCATCACAATCAAAAACAGTAAGACACTTCAAATTATCCATGATAACAGGGATCAAGGATCAACTCTTAGATCAAAAGATCTACAACAGAAGAGCTACCCGCTCTGATACCACTTGTCATTTCGTTTAGACCCCTGTAAACTAGATTGTTTAACCTAATTAATTAACCAAGTGAATACTTAGGTTTATTATTCAAATCTAGGTTAAAACAATAACAATCATATCAAGTAAAGCAGCGGAAAAATAAATAACACAACGATATGATGACCCAGGAAAACCAAACCGGTAAAAAACCTGGGGAGGATTTAACCTAGCTATCCTCAAGGTAAAATAGCAAATCCACTAGAAA
Source organism: Lithocarpus polystachyus (assembly GCA_033629205.1). Classification (NCBI taxonomy): domain Eukaryota; kingdom Viridiplantae; phylum Streptophyta; class Magnoliopsida; order Fagales; family Fagaceae; genus Lithocarpus; species Lithocarpus polystachyus. Next base: position 84,204,979 of record CM066163.1, read on the forward strand.
GAATCAAAGTTTACACAATAGCGACTTAGACCACTAACATCCTATTGCTACCCAAGTGTAGGAAACTTACTACCACGACCCCATGATAGCTCCGAGATCCACGGACTCCTTCTTTCTTTAATCTTTGCAAAACACAAACACCACCGTTTGTGACTTTGAGACTCCACTCAAAGGTTTAGCAACACAAACTCTCCTGTTTGTGACTCCAAGACCACCCTTGAAGGTTTAGATCATCAGCTCCTTTGATGACTAGAGAAGGCAGCAACTTCAGCAATACCGGATCTTGAGATTCTTTAAGGAACAACACCGGTAGAAGTAATAAGAGAGGTTTTAGGAACAAAACCCTAAATACAAAAGAGGCACACTCTTTTCTCTCTAAAAAGCCTTGTAAAAAACGTGCTTAGGGTTTCCTTTATATAGTGGGAGAAGTAGATCTGAAACCCTAATCCTTAATAGGCTAGAACTGCTGTTTGGGCCAACTTAAAATTCTGCAGATACGATTCTCGATCGATCGAGCCTGTCTTTCGATCGATCGAACCAGACAGATTCGGAATTCTTCTTTTTGCAGCTTACATGTTCTTGTGTGCTCACGATTTGCCAATTGTTCTAAACTTTTAGAACCTAACAATTGCAATAAATAGTAGATATTATGCCCAATATTAAGAAACTGCTATAGAATTCTTACATTTAAAAAAGAAATAATTCCCCTTAAATGTGGTGTTCCATTTAATATAACAAAGTTCTAGATTTTTTTAATTAGTATTAAATATCTTCACTAAAATTAAGAAATTGAATCAACACATGTCACAAAATTAGATCTCAATTGAAATCCAATTTAAAAGTCTAGTTGGATTTTCTCTCAACTTTGGCTATATATATACACACATACACACACATAGATCCAAAACACACACACACACAATAAATAAGTCTAACAAATTTTATATTTTAAAAACAAGTTAAGACAGTTTAGTGAGTATACATTAACACATGTATTCCATGTGATGGCCAAATCACATTGTATCTGCACATGTATCAAGAGTAGCAAAGAATATTGCGTGTTGTGTGTGAAAAACATTGCAAAATTGCATAAGTGTCAACATGTTATGACGATTTGAGATATGAAAAAATCACTCTAACTTACACATAATCATAACTGTTCGATGGGAATTATCACCTTCGAGGTACATCTTATAACTCCCACATCTCCTAGAATGCATGCTTGCAATCACATATAAAGCATATTTATTCTTTTTGCTTTTTATTTTTCTTTGCATATTTTCTTTTAAGCAAACTATGCATGGGCATGTAAGAGAGAGAAAAGAAATACCCAATTATGTTAAGCATATGACATTGCACTTTTGCTATGTCAAAGCATCCAGATGCCATTTTATGATTGGCAGACAACAGTGGTGAGATGATTATTTATGCTTTTCTCCTAGGATTTTCGAGACCTTCTCGTCAAGAAGAGTGATATAAGTGTTAAGTACAAAAGGTTACTTAACTTAACTTTACTCATCACAAACATGAGCCACAAAGCTCACTTGCTTAGTTGTGCATATAAATGCTCATCTAAGCTATAAAAGATACAAAGTTTAGAAAACTTTGTTTTAAATGGCCATTCAACAGTGGTGAGATGATTATTTATGCATTTCTCTTAGGATTTTCTAAACCTTCCCGTCAAGAAGAGTGATATAAGTGTTAAGTACAAGAGGTTACTTAACTTTACTCATCACAAACATGAGCCACAAAGCTCACTTGCTTAGTTATGCATATAAATGCTTATCTAAGCTATAAAAGATACAAAGTTTAGAAAACTTTGTTTCAATGGCCATTCAAGATACATAAGTACCAATGTATACAAACACACTGTTTTTGTATTTTTCTGGTTTTTCCCTTTTTTTTATTTTTATTTTGAAAACAAAACAAAATAAAAACTAAACAACCAAACAAAAACAGACAAACAACATGAAAGCATGAATGAAAGATGTATATATATGAAAGCATGATTCCAAAAGCAAATAAGAAATCAAGCACAAAGAGTCCTACTTTGGATAGAAAGTATTAAAGTAGAAGACAAACAGAAAAGACAATTAAGTTTTAGGCTCCTTTCTCACCCACACAGCACGAGTCTTTGGCCGTGAAGATGAAAAGGCACGTGTCCTAGTATGTCTACTAAAGGACATAGAAAAATTAAAATTCTCCTAAAATTGAGTTAAAAAGCTCAAAACTTTTAATAACTCTCCAAACAAATGTATAGGTCCTTGGGAGGAAATCTGTGACCATTTGGACACTTGCTTTTGAGGATACAACTTAAAGCAATTAGGACGAATGTGTCTAAGAACACCACAATGATGACAAACATAAAGTCTAACAAAGGATTTAGAATTATCCAAATCGGTTTTGGATTTCATACCTTTATCACCTTTCTCAGATTGGGGCACAAAGACAGTTCTTAATCCAGAAGCCGTGGAAGAGGAAGAGCTAGAGGAAACAGCATATCCTAAGCCAGTCTTATCAAAGCTAGGCTTTTGAGCACTCAATACCTCATCAAGCTTTGCACTAGACATCCTCTCTATTTGAGTTCTAGCTTGACTAAGCTCAACCTCAAGATTCTTGACCTTCTCTTCTAATGAGGTGTTCTCCACAACAAGAGTCTCAACTAAGCTTGTAGTCTCATTTAGTTTGACTAACAATTCAAATTTTTCAATTTTTACCTCATTAAGTTCTTTTCTACAAAAATGAGAAGTCTTTTCAGATTTTATGAATTCAGTGCGTAGCTTATCATAGTCTTCCTGGAGGGTCAACTTCTTAGGTACTTTATCACCAGAAGAATCCTCACTGTCACTAACACTCTCCACAATCACCTTATCGGTTAAGGCAGTAAAAGCTATAACATGACCACATTCATCCACAAACTCATCAAAAGAGTCATCCTTAGTATTACTTTAGGTAGCAACCAACCCTTAATCTTTTAACTTCTTAGTCTGATCCTTCATAAGGTAGTTTGAGCACTCTATCCTCATATGACCAAAACCGTTGCACTCATGGCATTGGATGAGAGGTTTCTCATTCTTGCCCTTCCTTGAGGATTTAGATTTCCAAGAAGGTTTACCCTTATCCTTTTTTCTAAATTGAAAAAGCTTGATAATCTCATCAGCTATGAAGGTTAAGTCTTCATCCTCATCCTCATCCTTATCTTCGTCTTCATCTTCAGAGTCATCACTCTCTCCCTTTATACCCTTAAGAGACATGTTTTTACTCTTTCCACCTTTTCCCATTGAGCCTAATCCCATCTCATAGGTTTTAAGGTTCCCTACAAGCTCAGTCAAAGGAAGTTGATCCATGTACTTCACTTCTTCAATGGCAATGATCTTGGCATGGAATCTTTCAGGAAGAGACCTAAGGATTTTCCTAACAATTTGGGGTTCTGCTATAGATTCTCCAAGATTGAAGGCAGAATTCACAATATCCTTGAATTTAGTATAGAACTCATCAAAGGTCTCATCCTCCTCCATCCTTATTTCTTCAAAATAACTAGTGAGTCTTTGAAACTTCAATGTCTTTACTGCCTAGGTACCTTCATATGTGGTCTCAAAAATGATCTATGCTTCCTTGACAACTTCAGTGGATGATATTCTCTTGAATTCATCATTGGTCACCCCACAAAACAAAGCATTCAAGGCTCTGCTCTTGAAATTTTCCTCTTTGATTATTGCTTCATCCCAATCTACCGACGCTTCTTTTGACTTAATCCAGCCAACTTCAACAGCTTGCCATACCTGTTCACTTAGAGCCTACAAAAAAAAATTTATACGAACTTACCAGTACGCATAATTAGTGTCATCAAATAAAGGAGGAATCAAAAGAGATTGTCCACGATTCATGACAACGGGGGTCAAGGATCACACTTAGGAAATTAATCCAATCAAAGTTTACCAACTCTAATATTACTTGATGGAAAATTTTAGACCCCGGTTGATAGAATTAACAAGTTTTAAACCCAAATTTTTAATTAGATTTATTATGAATAAAACTTGTTAAAGCAAACAAACATCAATATCATGTCAAAATCATGCAATAGAAAAGTAAATAAGATAAGATATGATGACGCAGGAAAACTAATGAAACAAATTAGTTTCACAGTAAAAAACCTAGGGGGAAACCTTTCCGAAAAGCAATTCACTCTAGTAAAGAGAAGTTTTAGATCAAGTACAAAACTTTTGCCCCTTAAACTCTACAATCCTCATAGATGAACTTATAGCAAAAACCTTCTACCGCTTTAGAACCTCTGAACTCTTCAATATATGAACGCTACCCTTTTGTACAGATCCTAATACATGACTAACCAATGATGCACGGCTCCCGATACATGACTAACTCACCAACTTAAAGAAGATGTTGACTGCAAAGTTCTTCACTTCATCAACAATGAAGATTAAGAAGCACTTGGTTATAAAACCCAAAGACGCAAAAACACAGTAGCTTCTTTCAGAGAGAATAAGGCACCGGTCACCTGTTGCATGTGCTCTCCTTGTATTCTCTTATGTAACAACCTTTAAAATAAGCCTTATATATGTCTAGGGTTGTGAGAAAAAAAAACCCTATACAAATACATAAGCATAGGCCAAAAATCAGATTTGGAAATCTGAATTTCATAATTCTCGATAGATACCTCGATGGATAATATCTGTCAAGCCTCGATAGATAGCTATTTGTTGAGCAGTTGTTGGGCTTTAATGAATCAGCACTTCTTCACTTGTTTCTTGGACAAATTTCCATGGCTTCAATACTAGACTTAAACTCTTGTTCTTTGAAGTATTAAACACATCCTATGTAACGCCCCAGCCCAAATAAATAAAAAATAAAAAAAAGGTGGAAGTCAGATTTCTTTTAAAGAGCCATACGTGTGACCCACATACCCCTTATTTCCTCCCCACACATTCACAAATATCTCCCTCCCTCTTTGACTGGCCATCACTCCTTTCCACCATATATATATATAAATATATATATATATATATATATTTGTTTTTTCACACAATACAAACACTTCTCTCTCACACTCCCTCACTCTCCCACTGGCACCTTCACTTCTCATCACCTCCACCATCTTTTTCCGACAAGATCACCAAAAAACTCCATAGGAAAACGGTAAGGCTCACTCACCTCTACTATTTAAAGTAAAATTTCAAATCTTTTTGTGGGTTTATATGCTTTTGCTTGAGGTTGTGTTTATCTAAGCTTTAATAATAACACCCATGTGATTTATGAGCACTAGAAGTGATATTTATGTGTTTTTATGTATGGATTTTGGTCTTGGTGGATGTATTTGAGGAGTGGGTTTATGATTTTTGCAATGGTGGTTAGTTAAGTGGTGAAGATTTTGGAGTTTTTTCTTTCTAATGTGAAATAGTTGATGAATCTAATTTTGATTTTGTATTTGGAGCTAATGGAGGATTTACATTTGGGGTTTGTAGTGGTGGGTATTGTTATATATGTTGTTGCTTTGTGTGTCTCTTGAAAATGACATGTATATTGAGGAAGAAATTTATAAAGTGTCAGGATCTCTTATGGTAAAGGTGAAGCTTGAAATGATATGATGATAAGTTGGAGTCAATGCCTTGTAATGAAATTGTTGAGAAACTTTGGAAGTGTAATACATTATTTGTGAGGTTAAATGCTAGGCTTGCCTAATTAATTTCTTAGTTAGCAATTTCCAATAGGTAGCTAGATACAATTTCAAGCTTTATGCTTATTTTGATAGGTTTGCTTGGTATTGTTTAGATTCTAGCTAATTTCTTTTAGAGCTTCGAAAATTAGGCTTTTGCGGGTTGCGAGGTAAGTAACTTTTTAATGGGATTTTAGAAAATAACCATATTGTATAAACATTGTTTTTGGGTCAAACACATTTTGGGAAATTAATGGTGGAACTATGTTTTTCTAAAAAGTGTTGTGTTGTGAACCTACTATATATGATTATATATGAAAGTGCATATTCTTATTGCATATGGGGAATTGCATAATTTGTTATGGAAAAGACTAGCGTCTTGATTAAATTCTTGAGAATGAATTTTATGGATTTATTGCATTATTTGCAAAATATAAAGATGCTTTATCTTGACCTATGTTATTTTGGGAAGTTAATACAAAATCATTTTGACAAGAAATGAGTTGAGGGCTTTGAGAACCTTGTGAATATCTTGGGCGTTCAAATATTTTATTAAACTACTTGGAAGCAAGGGAGTTAATTCCGTACCATACCGGCCGGTACGGCTGGGATTTTTCGTGCCGGTGGTTGGAGCGGTACAGAAACTGGGTTGATTCGTACCGTCATAAATACCGGGGTGTTTCAGCTTGTATCGGCTATTTCGGCAGATTCAGGTGCTTTTCAATGGTAATTTCATTCCGGACCGGTACAAATTGAAATGATTTTCTAGAAATCTTTGCTACTTACAGCACCTCTTTGCCACTGTTAAACCTTCAGTCATCGGTGAGATATTGCTAGATATTGAGGCTTGAGCTCATCGTCATTGCGTCATAGCTTCTTCAATTTTCTTCTCTCCCTCACCGTCTCTCTTTTTCTTTCAACATTTCTTCTATTCTGGGTTTCTAAAAGAATGTTAACATAGAAACTCAAAATGACTTCTTCACTATTTCACTCCAACCTACTTTCGATTTTACCAAAATTATTAATGGGCGAAGAAACCAAAGTAGTTTGTCTGCCACTTCTTTACTTTTTTATTTTTTTTAATTTCAAAGAAAACCGTTTAGTGTTCTTTTCATTTTAATTTTTAATTTTTTTACCACTCCTATTTAGTTTTAATTTTTTATTAGATAGTGAAATGGGCTACACATTAGCTTAAAATAATTTGAACATGCATAAAAAAGAGTAAAATTTTTAACTATAATTAAATATATTAATTTATACAATATAAGTTATTTTGAGTAAAAACAAAGAATATATATATATATATATATAATTATGAAATTGTGGTAAACCCGAAACGGTACACCGGTATTGACCGGTACCGAAATATATCGTACCGGTGGCCAAACCGGTATAGCCTCCTGTACGGTATTGACTTCCTTGCTTGGAAGTGAATTATGTATTTTGAATTAAAGATAATTTGTGAGCTCTTTATGTTCTACCCATATGCTATGACATGTGATTACCCGGTGATTACCAAGCTAGATATTATAGTCTGTGTAACATTGGTATCTTTGCACCCATCTATGTGATGGTTATTAAGTTCCATCTTTGTGATAGTGATGAGTTCCGTCTTTGTGAGGGCATGGAAGTATCAATCATGACCCATTTGAAAATTGCTAAGATAATTCTTTACTTAATTTGTGAAAGGTACACTTGATTTTGAATTCTTTTTCACATTCTTTACACGTTATGTGACAATAATATTTTAATAAAGAGCATTGTCGTCCCTCTTTACACCAACTCTTAGCTATGGATTACAAGAACCAAACAAAGTTGTAAGAAAAACTCAAAGCAATAGCTCTTGATGATGCGTTTGGGTGCCCTTAGGCCGCAGTCACCAGGCAAGTTTATGTGGGAGGGGGAGCCAGGCCCCAAGCACTTTATCCTCTATGGGCAATGGAGGTGACTTTGGGAGTTACCGCATTGGGAGTTACCACGAGTCCCACATCGCTTGGGAGTGCTCCCACCAAGGGTTTATAAGCCTCTGGGGCGACCCTTGGTGTACCATCACTTGCACATGTGCAAGTGATGGTACACCAAGGGTCGCCCCAGAGGCTTATAAACCCTTGGTGGGAGCGCTCCCAAGCGATGTGGGACTCGTGGTAACTCCCAATGCGGTAACTCCCAAAGTCCCCTCCATTGCCCATAGAGGATAAAGTGCTTGGGGCCTGGCTCCCCCTCCCACATAAACTTGCCTGGTGACTGCGGCCTAAGGGCACCCAAACGCATCATCAGAAAAGCGCCTTTTAGATGGGAGGGCGAACCATCACCCTCAAGGTATATATCCCGCTGGGGGAGCCAGGCCTCAGAAGGTTTATCCCCGCTTAGCCTTTTGTTTAGGGACCCTTGGGAGTTACCACTGGGAGTTACCACGGGGGGAGTTACCACTGGGAGTTACCACTGAGGAATCCCACATCGGCTAGGGAGCGCTCCCACCAAGGGTTTATAAGCCTCTGGGGCGACCCTTGGTGTACCATCACTTGCACCAACTGATGATGTAGAGAATCAGTAGGCTTAATGCTCCGGCTTCGGTGGCGATCAGTGTTTGCAATGACCTGTAAGGAAGAAGACAATCAAAGGGTGACCGGGGTTGACCGGCCAAAACTCCTCCGATGGTGAAGTCAGTTCCTTAGAAAATAATGTTCAGACTTGGAGGGAAGCGACGTTATTCAAAACTTACTTTCATTTGGAGTAGGCCGGTCTTTATATAGTGAACCTCAGAGCGGTTATTCGCTTTATAACTGCTCCAAGGTTTGTGGACATTGACATAACTTCTTCAACGGCTATGAAAGTTATTAACCGCTGAAGGGAGTTAAGCGTTTGAGGTAATTGCGGCGACATCCACGGGTCTGATTCTTTCTCCTAAACTCTGCGCTTGGGCATGTAGAAGTTGTACCTCAAAAGTTTCTAAGGGTCATATGGTCGTCCGTACACTTCGTCTATGTCAGTGCTTCATTTATGGACGGCTCCTCCCTTCATGGAAGGTGGACTTGATTTTTTCCAAACTACTTCATGGACGATCCCTATGGACGATCAGGAGATGGTCACCCCTATGGACGATCAGGAGATGGTCATTTCGCCAATCTCATCAGTTGCCCCCTTGTCCAGGGGTCGTCCAAGGTCGTCATTGGTTGGACGTCTTTTTCTCTTCTTCTTTTTTTTTTTTTTTTTTTTTAGGGCTACGTGTGAATATGTCATTGGTTGTCCTGCTTCGTCGAGTACTCTTCCCAAAGGAATTGCCACGTGTCGTCTTTTGAATGGTGGGCGTCGCTTCGCTGACCCCCCCTTCTAGGGCCTATAAATAGGCATATTCCCATCCTTACCCCTCACCTTTTTCATAATCTCTTCCGCTATCTCGTCCAAGAGTCTCGTCTTGCACTCGTCCTAGATCTGTCAGGTATTCCTTTTTCCTTTAGGTTTTTTTTAATCCTTCATTTGTCATGTCGTCATCTAACAGTAGTTTAGAGAAAGAGATAGACGAGTATCAGGACGTTTCGGTAGGGAGTTATGAGAGTGGTGAGGGAAGTACCAGCTATAGCAGCACTTCCTCAGACGAGCCTTACTTGTCTGGGGTCCCTGGTATTCCTTTAGAAGAATTCCAAGAACAGCAACGTAGGAAGGCCTCTGGAGCAGGGACTAGCTCGTCCAGAGAACCAATGAGCCCTTCTCTGGACGAGAAGGAGGAGGAGGAGAATGTAATCTATAGCTGTGCTCCTGAAGTAGCGTCCACTTTAGACGCTATTAAGTTGAAAACCCTTGTAGATAGATACCAGATACCTAGGGAGTTCCAACCTCGTCTTCCCAAGGAAGGTGAATGGTGTTGTTCTCCTTCTTCTGGTTTGGGGGTGTACACATCTTACCTTTTAGCTGGCCTTAGGTTTCCTTTGAATTCCTTTTGTAGAGGTCTTCTTCATAGGTTGGGTATTGGACCTAACCAGCTCAACCCCAATGGATGGAGGACAATAGTTGCCATGCAAGTGTTATGGCGTGAGGCGTTGGAAGGGGACCGTCCTATCACAGTGGACGAGTTCCTTTACTGTTATAAACCCTCAGAAATCAAGAAGTCTGCTGGTTTTTACCAGTTCTCGTCCAGAGGCTCCCCCTATAGTTTGATTGAGGGTCGTAGCTCGTCTGACAGGCTTTGGAAAACAGAGTTTTTTATTATTTCTGGAAATTGGGCTGGGGACCCAATTGACGTGGCTAATGCCCCCTTTCCACCTTTTACCACCCCTCTAGGTCGTCTTCGTCCTGAGGGTATGTTTCTTCATTTCGTCTTCTTTTCTTTTTGTTCATATATTCTCATCTTTTTGTCGTCTAACCCTTTTCGTCTACATGTGCAGCTGTTGTTCGTCCTAGGTTAGACAAGTTCCATTTGGACCGTATTGACAAAGTTCGTGCCTTCCCTGGTAGAACCTTCCACGACCTAGTTACTTTCGGTAGTCTAGCCTCGTGGAGTCTGGGACCAGTGCCTTCCGTTGAGAATCTTGCACACGAAGAGAAAACTCGTCGAAGTAAGTGTCGTCCTTCTCTTCTCATATTATGTATGGTTTTTCTTAGTACATCATTGTTTAACTCTCTTTGTTGTAGGAATGTCTACAATGAGAGAGAATAGGGAGAAAAATGTGACCAGTGGGGACGAAGAGGTTAACGTCCCTCCAGTCGCCCCAGAAGCTTATAAACCCTTGGTGGGGGCGCCTCCCAAGCGATGTGGGACTCGTGGTAACTCCCAATGCGGTAACTCCCAAAGTCCCCTCCATTGCCCATAGAGGATAAAGTGCTTGGGGCCTGGCTCCCCCTCCCACATAAACTTGCCTGGTGACTACGGCCTAAGGGCACCCAAACGCATCATCAGCTCTATTAAAGGATTAGTCAAAAATACCCCTACAATAAATTGAATTGAAACTAGATGGAACAAATGTACGTTGTTGCAGTAACTTTGACAAACAACTTTATATGTCCCATTGTTGCTATGATGATACAATTGTTTCCGCCAATCCTCACCCAAAAAGAGAATATGTACACCCCATAGGGAGAGAGAGCTTCTTGCTTCAACACTACATTGGATAGGAGAGTCTTGAGCACTACTAGCAGGAATTTGAGCACTATTGAAGTTACCAACACATCTCTCTTGGGCTTTTTGTACCTACCCACATAGCACCAGAATACAATCTTCGTAAAGGTACCTGTACGCCTATGACATTGATAATGGCAAAATACATTGGCATCAAATGTGATTTTGGATTTGCTTTCAGTTGATATTTTGAAAGTGGGTAACACTAGTTGAGTTGTATTTTTCATAAAGTGAAGCTTTAAAACAAAATGCTTAATCCACTGTCATCTTTACTATAAAATGCTTACAAATTAAGACTTTAGTAAATAGTAGATTCCTTACATGCACCATTTTTACGTCAGTGGTTGCATCCCAGGAGCTAATAGGCTTATCCCAGGAAAAGTTGGGGGGTTTGAAAAGAACTGGACCCTCATATGAATACCATCCATAGTTGCCACAGACATATATCTATCTCTTTTTATATGACTCCAACTCATATATGCATAACCTAAACATTATTTAAGCCTCAAGGACCTCCAGGGACGAAGCCAGAGCCTTGAGTTAGGGAGGCGGTTTTACTATTAGTTATGTGCAGTGATTTCAACCTTTAACTCTGTTACTATTTAGCTGCTGAGTTTTTTTTTTTTTTTTTTTTTTTTTTTTTTTTTTTTTTTGTTCTGGTAAGAACAAAATTATTTTTGTTTAGAATTTTTTAAATAACAGGGTTTTTTTATATTAAATAAAATTGGTTAATTGAGCTTTTTTTTTTTATGTTTTACTATTAGTAATTTTTGTTGTTGAGCTATTTTTTTAGGGCTTGTATATTTTGTTTTAGATTTTAGATGTATAAATTTTTTTTATAATCACTAAGATGAGGAAAATATTAGCGCTACAAACTTTTTTTTATAAATTATTGACGTAATAAGTGATTATTAGTAAGTATAAAAAATGATATCAGTGGTAGGTCCATATGCAAACTAATACGAATTTGCTACCAAAACAGTTTGTAAAAATATTGTAAAAAAGTTTGTGAGTATAACATTACTCTTAAAAGAATCAATTATATTATTTAAGGGAAAAAATGTAATTTTATAGAATAAAATTGCTGAAATTAGTACACACATATATATAATAATAATATTTTTCAAAAAAAATATAGCCCCCCACACCCCCCCCCCCCCCCCCCCCCGCGTCCAAAGCTAGCTACGTCCTTGAGTCCCTCAACCTTAAGATATAAAAACCATGTATCTCTCACTCTGCGTGTATATGAGAGAGAGAGAGAGAGAGAGAGAGAGAGAGAGAGAGAGAGATCAGACACAAACAAAATAATAGTGTTTCTTTATACACACTTCAGAGCAATTTTTGTGAGTGTCTAAAAGTGTGTGCAACAATGTGTATGAAACAATAATTTCCCAAAACGTCCACTCCAATCAGCACGGCATAGTAGAGGTTAAAGTGGGGCATCCGGTGGAGGAGAAATGGTGCCTATTGTTGTAGTAATTCAAGCACTAGGTGCCACCTCTCTTGCGACAGGAGCTCCACTGCAACCTCATATCTCTTTCCCAGCTCACTTGATCATCATCTTAATTTGCGTATACATGTACTTACTAGAATTTGAAGGGATTCATTTCACAGAAGGATGGTCCTAGCATGGGCCATCTCTCTTGCGACAGGAATCCCTCAACCTAGCATGGGCCATCTCTCCATGCCTCTCATCATACCTTATAACATTCATTTTATAGACCAAAATCTGCTCTTTCTTTGTCCCTACATGTAATAATATATACAATGAAATTACTCCTATATTGCAATGAAGTTGCTTACATTTTGGACAAAGTTCAAAGTCTTAGAATTTTTCTACTTCACATTTGAAACTTGCTGATAATTCCTTTAGCTTCCTCTTTACGATAACTCTCCTAATACCTTGTAAACCCCACGAAATCTATAGACCAAAACTATCTATTTTCATGAAATATTACAATGAAATTACTAGTGCAATGCAATGAAGATCACAGGGGCTTTTGCCGTCAATGAATTGGGTGGGAACCGTCATAAAGCATGGTCAATATTCATTGTTATACAATTTCTACTTCAAATACGAATTTTACTGGTAATTAAGTTTGATTTACTGAGTAAGTTGGCGTTGGAGACTAGTTGATTTGGAGGAGACCATGGAACTCGATGCTTTCAGTTTGGCCGTAACGTTCACTTCTTCTTCTTCTTTTTTATTATATTTTTTATTGGTGACTTGTTGAGTAATTAGTTATAATATATATATATATATATATATATATATATTCTTAATCAACTTATTTTGTCATATTATTAAATATTATTATATAATCAAAATTACTCGCTTTGTAGGTATGCCACAAGACTCGCGACATACTTGCCTTGTGGACAACGCTCTTTAAAAGTAGGGGTAATAATTGGTACACAAGCTCATTCAAGTTGAAGAAAATGATTTATAGTCAACTGTAGTCACACTTCCAATTCATCTGGTGAAATTTCCAAATTCTATTTCTTAAACTTAATTGTCTTGCATTAGAGGAAGAGACTTCCTTAAACCTCACAATCTTGGAATCCCAACTAGTCAAAAATTATATATTTTTCATGCTTACAAAATTTCAAGGTAATTAAAAATTAATAGTCATGTCATTAATCAATTGTTTAAATTTAAGTTTTTGTAATTTAAAATAATGCATAAAAAATGAGTTTATTGATCGAAAGGTAAATAACATGCGATTGACATGAAAATTGGCATGAATATTAAGAACATATAGAATATGTAATTCAATAGTGGGATTTTCAAAATATGACTTCTATAACAAGTTATTGGGTGGTGTAACATTGCTTAGGGTTACATAAAGTTATATAAAGTTGGGTTCAAATTACTTAACTCTACGTAATGTTACACCACCCAATAACTTGTTATAGAATTCATATTTTGAAAATTATACCATTGAATTACATGTTCTATATATTCTTAACATTTATGCAAAATTCTTACCAAAAAAAAAAAAAACATTCATGCAAATTTTCATGTCAATTGGATGTTATTTACTATTCAATGCATAAATTCATCTATTATGCATTATTTTAAACTATAAAAACTTGAATTTAAACAATTGATTGATGACATGACTATTAATCTTTGATTACGTTGAAAGTTTATAAGCATAGAGAATATATAAAGATAATGTAATCTAACGGTGGATTTGTCAAAATTCGCATCCAACTAAAAAATATTTAGTGGAGTAACATTACTTAAAGTTATATCAGGTATAGCTTGAAACCAGCCCTTTAGAGAGAGAGAGAGAGAGAGAGAGAGAGAGAGAGAGAGAGAGAGAGAGGCAAAGCATTGTCATCACTTTATACTGTTAACTATAGATTGCAAAAGCAACTCTTTAACTTTATAGAGAACCAAAAAAAAAAAAAAAGTGGGAAAGAAGAATAGAACAATAATGATCTATTAAAGGATCGTAGTCACAAGGATTGAACAAATATAATCGTAGTGACCAAGATGAACAAATCTATATACCCCATTGTTGCCTAGGATGAAGCTATCCTTCTGATTATCCTCACAAAAAAGTGTACTCCATTGGGGTAGAGAGCTTCTCACTTAAGCACTGCACAGGATAGGAAAGTCTTGAGCACAACAACTAGCAGGAATCTAAATGTTAATGAAGTTCCCAAATTCACTTGAGCTTTTTGTACTTGCCCACATAGCACCGCCACCATATAATACAAATCTTCATAAAGGTGCATGTACTTACCACATTGATAATGACAAAATACATTTGCATAAAATTTGCGCTTAAATTAGTTTTTTGCTAATCGATTTGCTATTGTTGTTGTTGTTGTTGTTGTTGTTGTTTTTTTTTTTTTTTTTTTTTTTTTTTTTTTTTTTTTTTTAAGAAAGGCTCAAAAAGCAAATAAAAGTATAGTTTTTTTTTACTTTTTTAAAAAGAGTGGTTTTAAAGAAAATATTAAAGTTACTACAAAATTTACTATAAAAGACTTACAAATTGAAGTGATAATAAATATAATTGGTGCTATTTCAACAATATATATATATATACTAAATAAATACATTATTTGATTTTGTTTTTTGTGATTTTGGTGACACTTGTAAAATTTATAGCATCATTAATATCACTCACTTTTAATTGCGGAGCTCTTCCAACCATGTTACATATGGTAAAGAAGAAGAAGTGGGTATTTGTATAAATGACATTGACAATAGTAGAATAAATTAGCTTCAAATGTACGTTTCAGTTAGGTTTTTTATCCTAATTTGCTAAAAATGAGTATATTAAGTTTATCAATTAAATACAATCCATAATTTCATTGAATATAATTATTCTTGTAAAAAAAATTAAGTATATATTTCATTATTCAATACAACCATGTGTTTAAATATAATTGAAAACCCTAATATATAACATATAATGAACTATGCCTAAATTTTTCCAATGTTTCGCATCGTTTAAGTGAATCCAAACAAATATAAACTACTTAGAAAACATATATATGTTTTTAAGAAAAATTATATTAAAAAAAGAAAAGAAAGAAGGGGTGAGGAGGATGGGGAAAAAAGTTACGGTAAGATAGTCATTATCTCAATTACAATGTTATTTGACAAATAATGGACAAAAACATCAAAATTAAATAACATCATCACTACTTGAAACTCCAATGATCAATTAACAAAAGAATCTTCTAATTAGATTCAATTAACAAAAGACTCATTGATAATAAGATCAGACAAAAGTTAATTGCCTTGCATGTATGCATGAATCAATAATTGGATTTTGGTAAAAGTGACTTCATGTGATTGTTGGAGATCTTATATGCAACTTTGTTTCATTGCTGGTCATAATATATTAGAACCATGCATAAGAGAGAGATATCATTTATTAACAAAACATTCACGTATGCTAAACTAGTTTAGCATTTCTATTGTTTTTTGAGCTATGATTAAAACCGTATGAAATAGTTTGTAAGCAACAAGTATTTCCTTATAGTGATTAAAGTGAGAGCTCCTATCCAGGAGAGACAGTAAATATATTACTGTATTTCAAGCGCTAAGTACTATCCCTCCTGTGACAAGAGCTCCACTGTAACCTCATTTCACTTGAATTATCATCTTTGTGCTTTGTGGTACTCATACTTATAAGAAGTTGAAGGGATTCCTGTCACAGAAGGATGGCTCTAGCTAAGCCTTTGCGTTGAATATATTCAGCTTGGGCCATCTCTCCTATGAACAGGAATCCCTCAACTTCTCTTTCCTTAATTTTTCCTTTACTTCCTATCTTCCACGCTTCTCATATTGTAAACCTCTAGTAATTTATAAAACAAAATAAGCTGGACTCTTTCTATGTCTCTTCATGGAATTATACAATGAAATTACTCTTACAAAAAAATGAAGTGCTTACATTTCTTTACTTTGAATGAATTATGGTCAATGTTCAATGACTCAATATTCTACTTTCACAACCGAAACTTACTTCTAATTCACATTGGTCAATCAACCCTTCCTTCCAAACCAAGGAAATTGGACTAAGAACTTTTTAGTTGAAGGACCATGTGATACGATATACGTGATGACTAATCAATCATACTAATTTATTTTTATTAATTGGTTTAGCAAAGAACCCGGCATCATATTCACCATAAAAGTGAAGTTGTCATAGGCCAAAAGACTGTTGGCTATTTACTGTAGGACAACTTAAATAACA
Source organism: Lithocarpus polystachyus (assembly GCA_033629205.1). Lineage (NCBI taxonomy): Eukaryota > Viridiplantae > Streptophyta > Magnoliopsida > Fagales > Fagaceae > Lithocarpus > Lithocarpus polystachyus. The sequence continues at coordinate 84,221,483 of CM066163.1, forward strand.
TTTAGACTATTAATCATTTATAATTAAACAATTCTATTTATTATAACAATGTGTTTTCTTGTAAATGCTAATTTATTGACTTGAAAGATCCTTGCAGCTAGTTGAACCCGTCGATGTGTTATTTATTAAGTAAACCGTAAGCTAAGTTAAATTTCAAGGTATCATGCCAGGAAAGAACTTTGAAGCTGGCTAATTAAATTGATACTTCATTTACTTGGCAGATCGAATATAAAGTATAGACAAAAAAATAAAAAAAAAATTTAATGCCTCTTCAATTCCGTCAATCTATAAGTTGACGCAAAAGGATTGGGTCAGTGGGGGTATCAGCCCATTTTTCCTTTTGGGCCAAAAGATAGGCCCACCCAATCACCCACTTATTTTTAACAAAAATTTATTATTAATATGTTTGCTTCTTTATTATTTTTTACTTTCTTTTTTTTTTTTTTTAACTTCTGCTTTCTCCCTCCCACTCTCTCTTTTTTTCTCTTCACTATCTCAAATTAAGAAACTGATTTGAAATACAATTGAAGATGAGGGTTTAAATAGAAATGTGTCATTCAAGAAAATGTCAGATGGCATAAAATCAAAATAAATAAATAAATAAATGGGAGAATCTTAACAATATTAATTTATTGTTGCATGTTGCAGTTGTTTTTTTACCCTCAATACAAATGATATGTTGTAAGGGAATCTACAATGAATGTTCAAATAGTGTGTAAACCAAATAAAATCACAACCACAGTAGAAATTAAATGGCAAAGATTTAGGGAAGAGAGATGCAAACACAAAAACTGCACAGCGATGTGTTATCGAAGAGGAAACCGAAGTCCTCGACGTAAAACCTCTCCACCGCCCTCCAAGCGGTCAATAATCCACTAGAGAATAAAGTTGGGATACATGAACAGTAGAAGACCCTCCAAGCCTAATCTACTCAGTGTACCTAAGTCCTCTAAGCTTCTTGCTCCAATGAGGTTACGTCAAACCTTTGTCTTCTCTAGCTTACCGGATTCCGCTATAGCCCATAGCATCAACCAATATCAATTGATCCCTTCTTAACTGCTTCCCAAGCACCAAATAACCTTCTCACAAATATGGGTATGGCGAGAAACGGATTTGGCTAAATGTACCTCTCAAGGATATAACAATGGAGATGGTGAAAGTAAAGGAATTTGAAGAATCAAAGGATGAAGATTGTGGATGAGTCAATCTTGTTTTTCTCTAGGGTTTCTCTCTCAAAATTATCTCTAGAAGCTCTCTACAATACGTGGGTATAAGGGGTATTTATACTGGTGTATGTTTGGAATGTGAAAGGTCAGTTTTCCCCAAACAAAGTGGTCTAGCGACTTGACCTCATGACTTAACTGAGTCGCGAGCTAATTGTCTGGTCAGACTGGAAGTTTTGTCCTGTAGTGCTCCAGCTGGCGTGACTCTTCAGCTCCTCTGCTTGCTTCACATGTGTGCCTCCTTTAGCGACTTGCCAGCCGCGAGCCAGTCACTAGATCTAGTCGCGAGACCCTGCTTGAATGCACACTCTCGAACTTCTCTTCACACTCTCTCACACACTACCTTTACATGATTCTCACCTAAATACAGGGTTTCTAAATGCTAAATTATAAGCAAATTGACATGGAATAAAGCCAACAAAATGATTGAATAAATTCAACCTTACATATAATATTTTGGAGGTGGATGAGAAGACAAGTGAATTGTGCTTTGGTTCGAATGTATGGCGCATATGTTAAAAATGAGATGGGAAGGGGAGCACAAAATAATATGTCTGCTAAGTTATTAGAAAGGTTAAGTAGAAGTAGTAGTAGTGGACGTATGGGTGTAAGACCATCTTTGAGGATGGCTAATTTGTGAGAGAAATTGAGGAGGATTCTTTTTAAAAGACTAAGGTGGAAAGGTACTTAGCTAAGGGTATTGTAAAACTTCATGGGCAATTATATATATATATATATATATATATTGTATTGATTTAGTTGCTCGTCATGTTTTTACAATCCCTATATCAACTGTAGTCTCTAAATCTATATTTAGCATGATAGATCATGTGCTTAATTTTTTTTCATAGCTCATTGTCTTCTAGGATGGTTGATGGCCTCAATTGTTATATAATACATAGTGAATGACTAAATACATTTTTTATTTTTTTTGGTCTGTGCGTGTGCGCATTGAGAATGCGGGTAATTATAGTGTACCCACCCTTTTTTTTTGGGTATGGTACCCATTAGTAGGCAACCTGCTATACCAGGTTATCAAAGCATCATATTTGATAATACCATCCTCACATTGTGTAGTATTAACATCACATGTAACTGTACTTTTGTTACATTCGGTAGTTTCCTTATTTTTTCTCACATTTGATGGTACCATCATCACATTGTGTAGTACCAACATCATATGTGACTGTACTTTTGTCACATTCGGTTGTTCCTTTTTTTTTTCCCTCACATTTGATGGTACTATCCTCACATTGCGCAGTACCAACATCACATGTGACTGTACTTTTGTCACATTCGGTGGTTCCTTTATTTTTTCTCACATTTAATGGTACCTTCCTCACATTGTATGGTACCTACATCATATGTAACTGTATTTTTGTCACATTTGGTAGTTTCTTTGTTTTTTTTTTTTTTTTTTTGTCACATTTGATAGTACTATTCTCACATTGGGCAGTACCAACATCACATGTGACTGTACTTCTGTCACATTTGATGGTTCCCTTTTTTTTTCTCGCATTTGATGGTACCATCCTCACATTGCACAGTACCAACATCACATGTAACAAAACTTTTGTTACATTTGGTGGTTCTTTTATTTTTTCTCACATTTGATGGTACCATTCTTATATTGTGTAGTACAAACATCACATGTGACTGTATTTTTGTCACATTTGGTGGTTCCTTTATTTTTTTTCTTACATTTGATGGTATTATCCTCACATTGCGCAGTACCAACATCACATGTGACTGTACTTTTGTCATATTCGATAGTTCCCTTATTTTTTTCTCACATTTGATGGTACCATCCTTGCATTGTGCAGTACCAACATCACATGTAACTGTATTTTTGTTACATTCGGTGGTTCTTTTATTTTTTCTCATATTTAATGGTACCATCCTCACATTTTGTAGCACCAACATCACATGTGACTGTATTTTTGTCACATTTGGTGGTTCCTTTATTTTTTTCTCACATTTGATAGTACTATCCTCACATTGCGCAGTACCAACATCATATATGACTGTACTTTTGTTACATTCGATAGTTCTTTTATTTTTTCTCACGTTTGATGGTACCATCCTCACATTGTGCAGTACTAACATCACATGTGACTGTACTTTTGTCATATTCGATAGTTCCCTCATTTTTTTTTTTTCTCACATTTTATGGTATCATCCTTATATTACATAGTACTAATATCACATGTAACTATACTTTTGTCACATTTGATTGTTCCCTTTTTTTTCTCACATTTTATGGTACCATCCTTACATTGCACAGTACCAACATCACTTGTTTTTTTTTTCCTCGCATTTTATGATACCAGCCTCACATTGCACAGTAGCAACATACATGTAACTGTACTTTTATCACATTCGATGATTCCATTTTTTTTCTCACATTTTATGGTACCATCCTCATATTAAGCAATATCAACATCATATATAACTGTACTTTTGTCATATTCAATGGTTCTCTTATTTTTTGTCACATTTGTTGGTACTATTCTCACATTGTTTAGCACTAACATAACATGTCACAGCACTTTTATCACATTCCTAGTCTTATTTTCTCTCACATTTAATGGTACTATCTTTACATTGAGTAGTTTCACCTAGAGATGGCAATTTATATCCGACCCGCGGATATAATATATCTAAACCATGCATAAGAGAAAGAGAGAAAGAGAGAGAGAGAGAGAGAGAGAAAGAGAGATATTAGCCATTAAGAAAATATTCACGTATGCAAAGTTTGCCGGCATGGCATGGCATATAGAGATCAGAGTTGGAGATCCTATCGCAAAGAGAAGGTGCCTATTACTATATTTCAAGCACTATAGGTGCCATCTCTACTGCGACAGGAACTCCACTTTTAACCTCACTTCATATGAATTATCATCATCTTTGTGGCACTAATGCTTACAAGAGGTTGAAGGGATTCTTGTCATAGAAGGGATGGTTCTAGCTTTTGCTTGTATAACTCAGCCTGGGCCATTTCTCCTGCGACAGGAATCCCCCAACTTCTTTTCCTTAATCTCTTCCTTTACTTCCTATCTTTCATGCTTTTCTCATATTGTAAACTTCACGTAATTTATAGAACAAAAATTAAGCTGGACTCTTTCTAGGTCTCTTTCATGGAATGATACAATGAAATTAATTACTCCTACAATATAATTTACTTGCTTAATTTTTGGCGGGTCATTCTTTGCTTTGAATGAATTATGGTCAATGTTCAATATGTCAATGTCCAATAGTCACTAATTCTCATTGGGAAGTAGTTGATTAAGAAAATACATGAGAGCTTCCTTTCAATGTATCCGAAACCTTCACTGTACCCGTAACCTTTACTGTAAATCCATATATTAATTTGTGACTAATCAATCCTTCATTCCAAACTAAGGAATTGAATAAATAAATTTTTAGTTGAATAAGGACCGTGTGATACGTGAAGACTAGTCAGTCATAGTAATTTGTGTATTCTTCTTCTTTTTTCTTCTTTTTTTGGGTTCAAATAGTAGGAGTTTGTTTGTTTGTTTTTTATTTATTTGATTCAGTGATGAAGAAGCCGGCATCATGATCTGGATATATATTCACCAAAAAAGTGAAGTTGTCGTTAGGCAAAAAGGCTGTTGGCTATTTACTAATTACTAACACAACTTAATAATAATTTAGCATTCTAATAATAATTTATGATTAAGCAATGCTATTTATTGTAACTTGTATGTGTTTTCTTGTAAATGCTGACTATTGACTTCAAAGATCAGTTGAATCCATCAATATGTGATTCATAAAGTATGCAGTAAGGAAAGAACTTTGAAACACGCTATAAAGGCATTTGATTCGTTGTGATATGCCCTGATGTGATACGTATCACAATGATGTGACATTAAAATTTTTGATTTATTTTATTTTTTTCTGACATTACCATAATTTAAAATTACAAAATATATTACATCACCAGATTCTTATCACCTTTCTAAATAATATAATATTGTATTTCTATATTGAGATTACATTAATATAATATTACGGTGTAATGTAATATCACGACGAACCAAAGACAAAAATTTGTTTGATACTTACCTCCAAAAATAAAAACATGCCCTACATGCAAGAAAATGCCTCTTTCACGTCAACTTATGAGCACCAATTTCCGTCAACTAATAAGTTGATGCAAAAGAATTGGGTCAGTGGCGCATCAGCCCGTTAAAGAGATATGGGAATGTTTTCTTTTTGGGCCAAAAGATTTTTTTTTTTTTTTTTTAAACTCCTCTTTTTCCCTCCCATTCTCTGTTTTTTGCCCTTCACTTTTCTCTCTCTAAAGGCCGAGCGATCTAGAAAAAGAGAGAACCAAAGTACAATGCTTTTATCAATAACTCACTCATCATTCTTGAAGCAAAAATTCAAAATTGAATTCACGAAAGAGATCTTTTTGCTCAATACGTTACATGCAATTTTTTTTTTTTTTGATTTTCAGGTTATCTCTTCTTGTGGATTCAAGGAAGAATGGACCTTCATGAATTCAAGGCTATCTCTCAAAAGTAAAAGTATTTTGCTTTTTGCAGCTTTCCACCTACTTCATTAAGGGCCTCATTTTTGCAAAAAAAAAAAAAAAAAAAGGCTTCATTCTTATTCTACTCCAATAAGCATTTAAATGCAATGGAAGATGTCGAGGAATTTTAAAAGCTCGAAGCAGGTATGCATTGATTTTTTCATTTATTTTGTATAGTTGATTTCTTTAGAGCTTATTTGAGTTATTATGTTAAACAATTGTTTTTGTGTTTTTTGTTTTAGAACTTGGTGAACTTACAATTGCAAAGTAAGAAATTGCATCGGAAACCATAACTATAGAAGTTGATGATGTTTGATTTGTGTTGCCTTGGCTAGTTAGATTAGAGTCATTAGACATCTATCGACAGAAATGAATTTTTATTTTGGATGTTAGGTTGATTTTGGACTTTGATTATGACATACATAGGAATTTTGTAAATGTGGACTACCACTTGATTATGAATTTAATTATGATATGACTTTTTTAATAGTTACAGCTGGACTATGTGGTATCGATACATGATTAATGACAAGATCTATGAGTTATTTTTCAGTTGATATATGACTTTTATTTTTCCACAGGATTGTGTTATATTCAGCACCACAAAAAAAAAAAAAAAAAAAAAAAAAAAAAAAAAAAAGAGAAGAAGAAGAAGAAGAAGAAGAAGAAGTTGTTATGTAATGCACAGTGAAAGGCTAAAGGCATCGGGCTCTTTATAAAAAAATATTGCGCCACCATATACTCAATGAGTTGCATTAAGTAATAGAAGCTTTTCCATGAGCAAGCAAGACAAGGTCGTTCTCCTTCGTATACATAATTATTTGGCAAAAGCCCAAAAATTGGAAGCCCCAGATTGAAACCCAAATTAGACTGACCAAGACCGACTAAGATTGGTGACCCATCTGATTAGGTTTGATACAGGGTTTTAAATGACCGGTCTAATCTTAAAAAACGCAATAGACCAACTAGATTGGACCATTTTCACCCATATAGTAAACTTACATAATTTTTTTTTTAAACTTTAAAAATCAGTATATAGTTAAATAATCTAATAAGTTAAAGGAAAAATGAAAATCCAATCAAATAACCACTTGCAAAAGTGTTAAGTAATTAAGGGGGGAAAAAACCTTTACTTTATATTTAATGTCAAAGAGTGAAATAGATAATGCCAATACTAAATTATTTTTATACTTATTACTTAAAACTTAGATATAGTTCATTAGGTGCAGTGTGTTAGATTTCTCAATTAAATTCAAACATGTAATAGTATTGAATTTATAAGTTTTACTAAGAAAAGATAACTTAGTTTATATATGTTTCATTAGCTAATGCAATCACCAATCATGTGTTTCAATTTAATTGAAAAACTTAATGTATAACAACTTAAGAATTAAATATGATCACTTTATTATAATTTTTTCAAAATCCAAAGGGATAGCTATTCATTTATGATAAATATGAGTTTACAATGGGCAAACGAATATCAAGTCATTCCCTAATCCATGTGAAGGAGCATATATCTACTTTGCAATGGCTGCAACTAGATTTTGTGCAACTTTATTACATATTCTAGTTATAGAATGGAAAGAAATACAATGAAAAACATTACATATGTTTCCATGATGTCCAAAATATCCTCAATTTTCAGCAAACTTCTTTCCTTTGCATTTAACAAAACCATCAGTCTTGAATTTAAGCTTTTGACCATCACATCTTGAATGTTCATTTCTTTTGTATAGAGCAGGTCGAACTTTAGATCTCTTATTCTAATACCATCAAAAACTCACGTGTTAGGCCTCACGTATTAAAAGTGTATTTGAGCCCACATGTAAGAAGAAATGTTAGAATTATGTGATTGAATGATTAAATTTACCACATAATTCTAACATGTTCTAGTATATCAATATCCCATTATTATAATTAATTGGCTTTTAACCCCATGCATATGCATGACTAAATTTAAAAATATATAATTAGATAGACAGTTTTTTTTTTTAATTTAATAATTTATTTCCTACCTAAGTTAAATACTATTAATGGTCAATACTATTATATTTTGTTAACTCTTAAAAAATACTTTGTAAGAATACTTTTAATATAAAATTAAAAAACCTCCTCGATTATTGCAATGAGTAGTAAATTTTATGCCAATATAAAGAAATTGCTATAGAATTCTTATATTTAAAAATGAAATAATTCTCCTTAAATGTGGTGCTCCATATAATATAACAAAGTTCTAGATTTTTTAAATTAGTATTAAATATCTTCACCAAAATTATGAAATTGAATCGACACATATCACAAAATTAGAGCTCAATTGAAATCCAATTTAGAAGTCTAATTGGATTTTCTCTCAACTTTGGCTATATATATATATATATTGTGCGTGCCCTGTTCCTGGCTAATGGGCCAACCTTAAAATTTGGGCTCACAATTTACTTATTTGTGTGGGTTTATGGATATCCTACAATGGGAAATTACTCAGAACGAAGACTAAGACCCACTAGTACTGCTAGTCAAGAAAACTGAGCACCTTTACTTTTGTGTTTTCTCACTCGTTCCCTCTCTATTCTCTAGTCCCTTACTACCTAATGTCCAACCCCCCTTTCTTCTATTTGCTCGCTATTTATAGCCTTTCTTGGGTGGGTCAGCAATGATTGCCTTTAACATTCTTCGTGCGGGTGGGGCCCGTTAGAATTATTCCTGACAAGAGGGGCCCCATTTTGGAAATAGGAACTCAATCATGGGGACTAACAATAAACGCCAGGAAGTGCATGGCAGCGATATTCCCCAAGACATTACCGATGCATATCTGAAGGGATTCTGGCAAGGCTACTCCCAAAGACTACCCAGTCCACGGTTCAATCTACTGAACAACATAAGTTAGGCCTACCATGAAGTTATTACCTAATCACCCCTTGGATGCGCCAACTGATAACGGGCCCACAACCGTACACACACACACACACACACACACACACACACACACATGTAACCCATGCAAACACATTAATACATTTAAAAATAAACATATGTTTTTGTCAGTTCGTTTAAATCCCTTAAACCCAACAGATTAACCTAGTGAATTAGCCAAGTGATTAACTTAGGTAATTTAATTAAATCTAGGTTAACACAAAATAAACAAAAACAACAAAGCAGCAGAAATTAAAGAACACAAAGATCTGATGACCTAGGAAACTACACCGGTAAAAACCTGGGGAGGATTTAACCTAGCTATCCTCAAGGTAAACTGAATCCACTATGAAAGAATCGAAATTTACACAATAAGACTTAGACCACTAACATCCTATTGCTACCCAAGTGTAGGAAACTTACTACCACGACCCCATGATAGCTCCGAGATCCACGGACTCCTTCTTTCTTTAATCTTTGCAAAACACAAACACCACCATTTGTGACTTTGAGATCCCACTCAAAGGTTTAGCAACACAAACTCTCCTGTTTGTGACTCCAAGACCACCCTTGAAGGTTTAGATCATCAGCACCTTTGATGACTAGAGAAGGCAGCAACTTCAGCAATACCGGATCTTGAGATTCTTCAAGGAACAACACCGGTAGAAGTTATAAGAGAGGTTTTAGGAACAAAATCCTAAATAACAAAGAGGCACACTCTTCTCTCTCTAAAAAACCCTTGTAAAAAACGTGCTTAGGGTTTCCTTTATATAGTGGGAGAAGTAGATCTAAAACCCTAATCCTTAATGGGTTAGAACTGCTGTTTGGGCCAACTTAAAATTCTGCAGATACGATTCTCGATCGGTCGAGCCTGTTTTTCGATCGATCGAACCAAGCAGATTCTGAAATCTTCTTTCTGCAGCTTACATGTTCTTGTGTGTTCACGATTTGCCAATTATTCTAAGCTTTTAGAACCTAACAATCTCCTTCTTTGGCAATTCGTGACAAAACTTTCATACAAAATGAAATGTTAAAATACAAGAACAACCCAATACAATAAAATGCCCAATTACATCACAAATCTCAATCTAAGACTCTTAACCTAGAAGTTGCCAAGAAGAGGTAGAAGGTCTTGATCAGAATGCACCTGTCTTTCCTGAAACACTAAACAAACACATCACCGCATGTGTGGAAAGAAAGACATATAAACAATAATATGAAACAGAATATAAAAAACAAAAGTAAATTCTAACTCTCCCCCTAAGTTAGATACATCAAAAATATTTTATATTCTCCCCCTAAACAAAACAAATTTATTTCCCCCTAAACAACACAAACAGGATTCCCACATTTCATCTATTTCTCCCCCTTTTTGTCACGTATTGACAAATACAACTCAAACAAAGAGTAAAGTGACAGTGAACATGAGAGAAAAAAGAGATGGAAAATAGAAAGAACTCCCCCTATGAAGAGCAACAACTCCCCCTATGAACAACAAAGGTTAAAAAAAAACTTTTCTCCCCCTATAAAAATAGGAAAAACAAAACAAGTTTTGGGAAAAACAGTTTTGGGGAAAATTTAGGAGGTGGGGATAAATAAAAACACACAAACCAAAAATAAAATAAAAGTTGAGGATACACATGAAGAAAAATATTCTCTCTTTCAATAAATGCAAACTTGACACTGTGTAACCCATAAACAGTTGCATAAGTAGAGAAAATATTTGCACATTGATTATCCATCATATCTCTTAAGAAAAATATTTTCTGCAATTCACACATCAAGAAAAATAGCATACACTAAAATGTACAAATGACTCAAAAATTAATCAATCAATTTTGATTTCAAGTTGAGTACCCAATTTAGCAAAGTGTATGCATGTTATGTGTGAAAACAATGAGAGATATGACTGCAAAACTGCAAGATGGATATAAAAACAATGCAATTCATGTGAATCCTAACCATAAATGATGCATGAAAAAAATTTGGTCAAAAACTCTAAAAACTGAAAATTTTTTAGTTTCGATCGATCGAGTATCAATCGAATACCAATCGAGTCAGACAGAATCAAATCAAAATTTTTATCGCAATTTCGATCGGTCGAAAAACACCCTCGATCGATTGAAAATCTGAAAAATTTAAATTTTTGAAAAAACAAAGCAATTTTATGCAGAAACTCCTCAAAGCACAATATTTCATGAATGAAATGCAAGAGTATAAGACTAAAAGTTTTTCAAAAACACATGAATATAGCCCAGATCTTCCAAAATTAAGATTTTCAATTAATTTATCCTTAAAACACAAATTTTGCATCAAAATCAAGGAACTTTTAATCTTGGATGGCCACAACAAGATCACACACAATATAATGTACCAAGTTTAGCAAAGAGTAACTTGTGTAGTGTGTGCAACTAGCAAAAGCTTGAAAAACATGTGAGGTGATATGTGAATAGTGAGCAATCACAAAGTCTACAAAATTCATCACATAAATTTGAAAGAGACTATCACCTAAAGAGTTACATCATATAACTCTCACATCTCCTAGAATAAGAGCTTGCAATCATGTAATTTTTTTTTGATTTGCCTCATAATATACACACAAATTTTATGTGATTGAATTAATTATAGTCCAATAATGTACACACCAATTTTAGCATTTAAACCAAGGCTACACCTTATTTTCTTTTTGTGCATGTGCTACACTTTTTCGAGCACAAAATCTTACGATATGCACTAAGGTGTTCATGATTGGCTAGTAAACAGTGGTGAGATTGTTATTTATGCCTTTCTCAATAAGTTCAAGTCCAACAATCAAAGGCATGTGACTTCAAGATCAAGACAAAGTGATCAAAAACTATAAACATCTTCCTACACAACATGCACTACAAAGCTTAAACTAGTAAAGTGCAATAAAATAAGCTCATCCAAGCTAAACAAAGTACATAAACATGTTATGTAAAGATAATATGACCAACCTTAATTATAAATCTAAGATATATAATACAAAACACATAAAAAATCTTTTTGGTTAAAAAAATTTTATGACCAAAACTGAAAGCACACATTAAGCTAAAAGATTAAAAACGCAAATGCAATGCATGACAGTACTTAACTAAGCTATAGAGGGTACACAATCAAGAAATATCAATTTCTTAATTAACCCATGAGTACATGTACAAACTAGTACATACTCAAACAAAATCAAAAAAAGCTTAGCACTTATATAACACATGCTATTCAAGTTTCTCCATAATGTCAAGCATGTTCTAAATCAAGAGAGAGATATCATAATTCATGTAATCCTTAAAACAAATAAAACAAGACACAAAATAAAATATTTTTGTCTTTTTCAAAATTTTCAATGTTTTTGGATTTTATTTAAAAAAAAAAACAAAACAACCTAAGAAAATAAAACAACCAAAAACTAAAAGAAAACATGTCCATAAAAAATTGAAAGAATTAAATTAGGGACAAGTCAGCAACACTCACCTTAGAGAATCTTTTCTAACCCATATAGCACGAGTCTTCGGCTTTGTAGGTGAAAATCCATGTGAAGCTAAGTGTATTTGAGGAATTACACCAATCTTCTGAGAAAGACTAAAATCCTGCAATTTCCTTTCACAAGCCAACAAGCTCAAACTTTTCAAAAGCATATGAAACAATTTATTTGGACTTATGGCAAGAGAAATATCATCACATATCCTAGACTGAAACACAGAATGCTTAAATTTCAATTTATGACAATTAGGACGAATGTGACCAGAAACACCACAAAAGTGACAAACAGAAACAAATTTAGGAATATCAGTATTCCTAACAGCAAATCTAATCTCAGATTTTGGTTTTTGCCTCAACAATGAACAATTTGGTCTAATATGACTGACAACACCACAAAGGTGACAAGTAGGCACAAAAACGGATTTCTTATGCTCTCTAACAGTAGGTTTAGACTTAGGTGTAGAAACTTCAGCGTCTACATCAGAACTTTTACTTTTGTCTAACCTAGCAAAATAAGCCTTTTCTTTATTATTCCTCTTGAAATGAGGGATATAAACTTTTTCAGTTTTAGGCTTAAAAGAAACAGAAACACTTTTGTTATCATCAACAAGCTTGGTCCTAGTCAAATTTTCAATTTTAGCTTTAGATTCAGCTAACTCTTGTTCCAAGCTTTTCATCTTCTCATCTTGAGAGGAAATTTGATTTCTCAAAAATTCATTCTTTTTATTAGATTCATCTAATCTAACAATCAATTCCTCTTTTTCAAGATTTGCCAATTTTAACTCTTCCTTGAATTTCTTAGCAATTTTCATAGATTTCAATAATTCATTACGAAGAGTTTCACAGGCATCAATAAAATCAACAGAAACAATAGTGTCCTTTTTATTCAAATCATCACAATCAAAAACAGTAAGACACTTAAGATTATCCATGATAACAGGGATCAAGGATCAGCTCTTAGATCAAAGATCTAACACAAAAGAGCTACCTGCTCTGATACCACTTGTCAGTTCGTTTAGACCCCTTAAACCCAACAGATTAACCTAGTGAATTAGCCAAGTGATTAACTTAGGTAATTTAATTAAATCTAGGTTAATACAAAATAAACAAAAACAACAAAGCAGCGGAAATTAAAGAACACAAAGATCTGATGACCTAGGAAACCACACCGGTAAAAACCTGGGGAGGATTTAACCTAGCTATCCTCAAGGTAAACTGAATCCACTATGAAAGAATCGAAGTTTACACAATAAGATTTAGACCACTAACATCCTATTGCTATCCAAGTGTAGGAAACTTACTACCACGACCCCATGATAGCTCCGAGATCCACGGACTCCTTCTTTCTTTAATCTTTGCAAAACACAAACACCACCATTTGTAACTTTGAGATCCCACTCAAAGGTTTAGCAACACAAACTCTCCTGTTTGTGACTCCAAGACCACCCTTGAAGGTTTAGATCATCAGCACCTTTGATGACTAGAGAAGGCAGCAACTTCAGCAATACCGGATCTTGAGATTCTTCAAGAAACAACACTGGTAGAAGTTATAAGAGAGGTTTTAGGAACAAAACCCTAAATAACAAAGAGGCACACTCTTCTCTCTCTAAAAAACCCTTGTAAAAAACGTGCTTAGGGTTTCCTTTATATAGTGGGAGAAGTAGATCTGAAACCCTAATCCTTAATGGGCTAGAACTGCTGTTTGGGCCAACTTAAAATTCTGCAGATACGATTCTCGATCGGTCTAGCCTGTTTTTCGATCGATCGAACCAGGAAAATTCTGAAATCTTCTTTCTGCAGCTTACATGTTCTTGTGCGTTCACGATTTGCCAATTATTCTAAGCTTTTAGAACCTAACAGTTTTTAATCATAAAAATATATGTAATTGATTAAGTTAATAGAAAATATTGATATTAAAATTCTTGCCTAAGTTTAATACTACTTATGATCATTTTTATTCTAATTTTTTAATAAGATAGAAAGTGTGGTGATTTTTTTTTTGAATAGATATTTGATTGGTTTTTTATTTTTTATTTTAATATTTCATTAGTATTAGACTCTTACTATTTTTAACTCATTAACTCACTTGGCACAGAGATTAAAAAAAACTTTAATGGATACATGGCACAAAATTAATCCATAATTAAAATCTAATTTGGGATCAATCTAATTGAATTTTCTTTCAGTTTTGGCTTTTAATAGATATAAAGATAATATGATTAAAACAACTATAATTTACTTAGAAAGTATATGTTAAGTGAAGAGAGAGAGAGAGAGAGAGACGAAATAACAATATGGTAAGATGGTCATCAACGCAATCACAATGTTATTTGCTAAAATAATGGACAAAAACAAGAAGAAGATGAAATAACATTATATAACACTATTTGAAACTCCATTGATCAATTAATTAACAAAAGTCTTCCAATTTAATTAACAAAAGACTCATAGGTAAGATCAAACAAAAGTCAATGAGTAGTTTTTATTACACAAACTCTATTACACTATTTTATAGACACCTCAAAAAACAACTGAAACTGGGACTTAAATAAATTGCCTTGCATAGGAGAACCCAAAGTCAATTACCTTGCATAGTTGCATGCATGCATGAAACAATAATGGGATTTTGATAAAAGTAATAACTTCCTATCATTGATGGAGATCTTACATGCATGGTGTAACTTTGTTTCATCACTGGTCATAATATATCAAAACCATGCATGAGAGAGAGAGAGAGAGAGAGAGAGAATCAGATCAAGCATTGATGTATGCTAATTAAGCTGTCATAGCATGGTATATAGAGATTGGAGTGGGACGTCCTGTCAAGGAGAGACAGTGCCTATTGCTAGCTTTGAAGCATTAGGTGCCATCTCTCCTACAACAGTGGTCCACTATAACCTCAGTTCATTTGGATTATGAATTATCATTGTCTTTGTGGTACTTATAAATAAGAAGTTGAAGGGAATCCTGTCACAGAAGGATGGTTCTAGCTAAGCCTTTGCATTGAATATATTCAGCTTGGGCCATCTCTCCTGCGACAGGAATCCCTCAACCTCTTTTTCTTTCTTCCTTTGCTTCCTACTTTCCATGCCTCTCATACTTTGTAAATTGGCCTCTCGTAATTTATAGAAAAAAATTAAGCTAGATTCTTTCTGTGTCTCTTCATGGAATGATACAATGAAATTAATTACTTTTACAATGAAATGAAATTGCTTACATTTTGGCGGGGTCTTTGCTTTGAATGAATTATGGTCAAAATTCTGTCTTAATATTCTCCTTCACACACGAAACTTAAAGATAATTTACATTCTAAAGTAGTTGATTAAGAAGATACAGGATAGCTTCCTTTCAATTTACTCGTAACCTTCACTTCAGTTCCATAGATGACTAATCAATCCTTCATTTTTAACCAAGGAAATTGAACTAAGAACTTTCTAGTTGAAGGACCATGTGATATGATACATGATGACTAATCAGTCATAGTAATTTATTTTTATTAATTGATTTATAGTAAAGAGCCCGGCATTACCTGGCTGTATATTCACCATAATAGTGAAGTCGTCATTGGGCCAAAAGACTGTTGGCTATTTACTATAAGACAACTTAAATAATTTTTAGACTGTAAATAATTTATAGTTAAATAGCGCTATTTATTATAACAATGTGTTTTCTTGTAAATGCTGATTTATTGACTTGAAAGATCCTCATAGCTAATTGAACCCGGTCAATGTGTGATTTATTAAGTAAACCGTAAGCTAAGTTAAATTTCAAGTATCATGTCAGGAAAGAACTTTGAAGCACGCTAATTGAATTGATACTTCATTTACTTGGCAGAATATAGAGTATAGACCACGTACAATTTGTTTCAAATTTATCCCCAAAAATAAAACGGGTCAACTCAAACCCAACCCACTAAAACAGAGGTTTGGAACAGGATCAGGTTGGCTTGCAGACTCGGATACCCCTAGTTGAATCACGCTAAGAGCTTCGGTATCTTAATTTCTTCCTATGCTACTTTAATTGTTGTTTTTGAGCATTGGACGAAATTGCCGTATTCTCCAGTTCTTCATACCCATCTTCTACATACTCCCAAATCCCAAGTAAAATTCTCATCTTCACAAACCAGAAATCATGGTTTTCCCATACAAAGTTGGAGATGAATGTAGTTGGGTTCCCATATGTTGGTTGATTGAACTCGCTACTGGCAATGCTTTTATTGGGGCTTGTTTTCTCTCCAATAATCCTCACCTCCAGCTTGTTTTTCACTCTAACCAAACTCTGATACCGTTATATTGGCTTTGGAATCAAGGAGTTTGTACAACAATTTTGATGAGTATTTATCAAGTTTTACTATCAAAGATTAAGTTTTTTTTTTTTTTAATGAGATAACTACTTTTTTAAACAAGGAAAAGAAAAACGGGCTATAATTTTCTTTTTACTTGTCATTCAATTGATTCTAGACTTCTTCAAGTCTATGAACATACTTTTCAAACATAAATAACAGACCTTACACTTGTCCATTGTCCATCATACACATTACTAGATGCATGCGAGTAAATTACTAAAAATGAGACCTGTGCTGTCATAACTCCTTTGTTTACACAATGCAAACTAAGGAGTTTGATAAATTTTCTATAGACATGTCGGTAACGTACATGAACCATTATTATTTCAGGCTGTGCTCAATGCTTATGCTCGAATTGGGGCACCTTGAATGTTGTTGGACCTTTACAGAGATGCAAATTGAGGGGTTTTTTTCCATTAATTTACATTTTCAAGTGTTTGAAAGTGTTTTTGCACTATATATAAGTGATCTTCAAGCAAGTAAAAGAATTCATTTGTGGATATTAAGAAATGGGATTAATTTGGATCTTGTATTGGATCTAAGAATACCACGATCTCTGTCAATCTTGTTGGTGGTGGGACTTGGGCAAGAACAAGTGATTTACTGAGTTGATCTTTTAATTGCTGAGAAGGCGTTGTTAGTACTACTAAGTGGTTTTTTTTTTTTTTTTTTTTTAATGTGGCCTGCGATTATTGACTCATTGCCATAGGTTCATAGTTAATACATATAAGGGGATATACTCTCGGCCTTAGTTTATTAGTGAAGGCCCATATGCCATGGCAAGCCCAAACATATTCCATCTATGAATACTTTTTTCTTTCTTTTTTTTTTTTTTTTTTTGGGAGTGGGGTGGATGGTGGGGGGTACTCACACACACTGCAAACGCTTTGTTTTCTTTCTATCTTTGTACATGTAGTAAACAAAGTTGACGATTCGGATTAGTGCTTAAGAATTGTTGTACTTGAGGACACTTATATATGTTCCAAGTGATCTTTTTTTTTTTTTCTTTTTTTTTTATGGAATCCAAGTGATTCCTTTAAATCCGTTTTTCTTATAGTCTATTCTCTTCTATATATATATAAAGTAGCATTCTTCCGAAAAAACAACAAATAATAGAAGTTTTTCATATTTCTCTATAATCTTCTTGTTATATTTGTTCACATTCTCTTTTCCAAGATTCTTTTAGAATTTTTTTCAGAACGTTTTTTGCCATAGCTATTGTTACTAATTTGATTTTTTTTACTTGTATTTTGGCTTTAACAAGTAAACATTGTTAAGTAATTAGCTTTAAAACATAATTTATCCTAAATCCAAAATTTATCTAACATATCTAATTTCTTTAGAAATTTTGGATAATCTTTTCCACTCATTTAAGTCCACATTCTTATTTTGTTTTCTTCCGATCTTTGTATGTAGCAAACAAAGTAGTTAAGTCTTTAAGAATTATTGTATTTTAGGACACTTAGGCATGTTCCCGCATATTTTTCTATAGTCTTCTCTTTGTGTCTATAAGAGCAACCACATCAGTTCGGCTAAATTTTTCTGTCTATTTATACTAACAACCTACGTTTTCTATTTTACAAGACCATTTTTTCAAAACACCCACATCAAAATATCTATTATACTCTCTAACTTATTTAAGTAATATTTTTTTATTATTTTATTAATAAATATCTCTTCATTAATATTTTTTTCCCACTCCACAAGTCTCAACCGTGGCTCTCTCTATTAATTGCCCTCTGCCTCCCCTTTCTAGTTCTCCCTAAACTCTCTTCCTCACTCAAATCTCAAACCCAGATTGGCGGTAATCGGCAGCAACCTCGCGGTGGTAGATCGGTAGCAACCTGGAGGAGCAGATCGGCAGCAGTTCAATGGCAAATCGGGGCAGATCCAACGGGTTTTCCAGTGGGTTTTTCATGTGGGTTTGTATTGGATTTTTCATATGGGTTTTTCATTGGGTTTGATTTAGTTTTAATTGATTTCGATTTAGGTTTGGGATGAGTTTTTCTTCAGGTTTGGGTTGATTATGGTTGGCAGTACTGGGTTGCGGTGGTGGTGTTTGGCAATGTTGAGTTATGGTGATGTGGATGGTGGGTATGTGTGGTTGGCACTAGGTCTGTGTGGTTGGCTCTGTGCTGAGTTGTGGTGATTAAGTTGAAGAGAAAGAGTCAAGGGAAGAGAGAAATTGTATTAAAATAATATATAGAAAAGTTACAGTAACCGTGCATATATGCACGGTTACTGTAACTCTTGTGCATTTATGCATAATTTTACACCCACTGATGTGGGTATTTTTTTATCAAAATGTGTAAAATCACTTACTTTTTGTATTTTGCAAGATTATGCAACCACTGATGTAGTTGCTGTAACTGGTAGCAACATACCAACTTCTAAACAAGTCTTGTTAAATATATTATAACTTAAAAGAAATCAATATTTTATAAGCAAAACCAAAAAAAAAAAAAATTCCACCATTACAAGCCAAGATGGGAGGGAAATTTCAACCTTAATTAACATAGTTTTCAATTGAACAACTTTTTAACATAGATTTCAAATGAATAGCTTTTTATTTTTCAAATTGATAGGCCAAGAAAGTATTAACCCATTATGATGAATTAACTAATTAATTAGCCAAGTTGATTAATTAATCATATTAACTTACAATATGCGTGGCAGCACAAACAAATCACCAACTATGTTACTATGCAGCGGAAAATAAATTGACACGGTGATATTTTTACGAATGGGGAAAACCTACATGGTAAAAATCCCACAAGGTGATTTTAAGATACCATTCCCGAGAATCCACTATTATCACAACAAGCGGTTATAAGTAAAGGAATCTCAATACCTTATACCAACCTACAGTTGAACCCTTACCCCAATACCCAATTGGAATTGTTCTGTAGTGACAATCTCTCCTTTTAATGTAGGGCTTCCAGTACGTGACTAACCAATAGATGCGCGAATCCCAGTACTCGACTTAATCACCAACTTGAGAAAGAATGTTGGTTGCAAAGTTCTTCAGTTCATCACACAATGAAAATCACGGAACTCCTTGGTTACAAAACCCTATAGTGTACAAACACAGCAGCTTCTTGAATGAAAACATGAACTAGGGCATATGTCTCCGATTCACAATATGCATGTGAAAAACTTTTGCATTTTGTTGCATTAGTTGTGACGGCCCTTAAAACAATTCTTATATATGTTTAGAGTTGTGAGAAAAGAAAGCTCAAACATTTATTCACGGATCGGAGTGAAATCAGATATGGAAAACTGATTTTCATAAACCTCGACAGATACCCTATCTATCAAGAAGCTGTCGAGCCTCGAGCTGAAACAGCTTTTTAAGCCTCGATAGATACTAGCTGTCGAGTTTTAAAATCCAGCACTTCTTCACTTGATTCTTGAATAGACTTGCATGACTTTAACACTTGAACTTGAAACATGTTCCTTGAAATATTAAACACATCCTGGATCAACCTAATTACAAGTAAAGTGCATTTTGTCAAAGAATTAGCCAATTCCATATTGACATATGTTCCTAACATGATTCACATATGCCCTAACTATTAGGACATATGTGTTTCACTTGTTAAGAACATATGTCATTTTTTATGTAATTGGCTAATCCTTTGACAAAACGCACTTTACTTGTAATTGGGTAGATTCAAGATGTGTTTGATACTTCAAGAAACCTGTTTCAAGATCAAGTGTTAAAGTCGTTCAAGTCTGTCCAAGAAACAAGCTGAATAGTGCAAATTCATTAAAACTCGACAGCTACCTCGACAGCTGTATCTATTGAGCTTCAGAAAGCTGTTCTAGCCCGTGTGCTCGACACCTACTCGACAGCTCCTATCTGTCGAGGTTTAAGAAAATCCGATTCTCTGTTTTGTTTTCTTGGGATCCGTGAATATGTCATTGGGCCTTCCTCTCTTCTAACCCTAGACATATAAAAGGATTATTTTAAAGGCCGTCAAAGGGTTCTCAAGTTGCATAAGCATTGAGCAAATTCTGTTCAAGCAAATTGTGACCGGAGACAAAATTTTGCCCTAGTTCATCTCTTGTGAAGAAGTTGTTGTGTATGTGCACCATAGGGTTTTGTGACCAAGCATCTTCTGAATCTTCATCGTGTGATGAACTGAAGAACTTTGCAGCCAACATACTTCTCTAGTTGGTGATTGAAGTCGTGTACTAGGATCCGCGCGCAATTGGTTAATCACGTACTTGGGAGCCATGATCAAAAGGAGAAATTGTCACTACAGAACAAGTCTAATTGTGTATTGGGGTAAGGGTTCAATTGTAGGTTGGTATAAGGTATTAGGATTCCTTTACTTGTAACCGCTTGTTGTGATAAAAGTGGAATTTCGGGAGTGGTGACCTTAAAATCACCTGGTGGGGTTTTTGCTGTGTAGGTTTTTCCCATTCGTAAACAAATCACCGTGTCAATTTATTTTCCGCTGCATACTTTAGTTATTTAATGATTTGTTTGTGCTACCACATGCTTTGTATGTTAATTAACTTAATTAATTCACTTGGCTAAATTAATTGGTTAATTTATCACAAGGGGTCAATCCGTGTTTTGGCTTATCAGGTGGTATCAGAGCAGGCACACTCTGATTAAGTTAATCTTTGCTGTGAGATCCATTGACCCCTGTTTGTCATAGATAGAGGAAAGTCATTGATTATACCTCCTTTATTTGATGGCACTAATTATGCATACTGGAAGGTACACATGAGAGCTTTCTTGCAGTCTTTAAATGAGAAAGTGTGGCAAGCTGTAGAGATTGGCTGGACCAAGCCGAAGGAAGCACCGGCCGATTAGGATGATGCAAAAATCAAGGCGGCAAACTTCAACAGTAGAGCATTGAATGCTTTATTCAGTGCAGTCACCAATGAGGAGTTCAAGAAGATATCCTCCACTGAAACTGCTAAGGAAGTGTGGACCATCCTCCAGAAAACCTATGAGGGAACTAAGGCTGTCAAGGATTCAAAGCTTCAGAGGCTCACTACAAGCTTTGAAGAAACAAAGATGGAGGTGGATGAGTCATTTGATGAGTTCTATGCCAAACTTAAGGACATAGTGAACTCAACCTTTAATCTTGGAGAAACCATTCCTGAACACAAGATTGTGAGGAAGGTGCTCAGATCTCTACCCGAGAGATTTCATGCAAAGATCACAGCGATAGAGGAATCAAAGGATATCGATAAGATTCCTCTGACAAAACTGGTTGGAAATCTACAGACCTACGAGCTAAGTTTAACTAGAATTGGCAAGTCGGGTAAAGGCAAAAGCATGGCATTGAAGGGCAAGAACAGTGAAACTGACGAGTCTTCAGATGATGAGGATTTTAAGATAAAGTCCTACATTACAAGAAAATTCAAGAAGTTCATAAAGAATGCAAATGGTAAGGGCTTCGACAAGGACCGCAGGAAATCTAGTTCTTCTTAATTCAAAAGCCAAGATAAGGGGAAGAAGGATGTTAGGGATGGTAGTCAATACACTATTCCCGTAGGACCTAAGTGCTTTGGGTGCCAAGGCTTCGGTCACATGAAGCAAGAGTGTCCCACATATCTTAAGAGCATTGGGAAGAGCAAGGCACTTACTGCTACTTTGAGTGATACTGAGCCTGAGGATGATTCCAACAATGAGGATGACGGAATCTTGAATGCCTTCACTACCACTATTAATCCTACTAAGGGGAGTGTTGAAGATGCGGATGAAAAAGAAGAATTGGGGCTCAGCATTCAAAAATCCACTTCAGATCGAACAGGTTTGGGGTATGGTTTTTCTTCATCTAATGTTGCTTCTACTAGTACTACTGTCTTTGTTCCTCCTGCTAATAATGGTGAAATTAAGAATAACATTGATAAAAATGAATTAGCTAGTGAGAACTTAGACAAGGGTAACTCTATTTTAGGAGCACCTCCTAAACAAGATAAGAAAGATGTTAAACACCCTGGGACTAAGAAGGCTAACTCTCAAAAGTCTAAACAGAAGAAGCAGCATCTCTATCATCATTGTGGTATTGCCAGTCATACTCGACCAAATTGCTATAAGTGGTTAGCCACTCAACAGAGCAACGGAATTATAGTATCTAGAAGCCAAAATTAGCTTCAATCCTCTTTTTCTCCACTTGGAGATCTTCTCAAAGCCCTTTTGTTTCTCTCTAACTTGAACGGTTTTAATTCTTCCCCCTCACCATCGGTTTAAGGGTTCAATAAGAGGAAATGTTCTTCCAAAGTTTGGAAGGAAAAGGGTTCCAAGTGATTCTCTCACTTTCCTCTCTGTCGTCGTATTTTTGTTTTTACATAACTTGTGTGTCTTTAAGTTGTGAGCCAGTCTAGTTTTTGTTGCTTTGCTTTGCTTTGCTTAAGATGTTTTTATTTGTTTTTTTTTTTTTTCAGTTGCTTTATTTTGTTTTGTTTTTCAAAATTAAAAAAAAAAATTGAAAAATACAAAAACAATGTGTGTTTTGTGTACATTGGATGGCCATTGAAAAAAAATTTTCTAAAACTTTGTATCATTTGTATCTTAGATGAGCATCTCTATGCACAACTAAGTAAGTGAGCTTTGTGGCTTGTGTTTGTGATAAGTAAGGTTAAGTGATCTCTTGTACTTAACACTCATATCACTCTTTTTGAAAGGTAGGACTAGGAAATCCTAAGAGAAAGGCATTAATAACCATCTCACCACTATTACCCGCCAATCATGAAATGACATCTATATGCTTCGGCATAGCAAAAGTGCAATGTCAATGACATCTGTATGCTTCGGTATAGCAAAAGTGCAATGTCAAAAGCTTAACATCATTGGGTTTTTCTTTTCTTTCTTTTATATGCCCATGCATGTATTGCTTAAAACAAAAATTTTCAAAGAAGATTAAGAAGCTAAAAGATCCAAAATGCTTTTAAATATGATTGCAAGCATGTTTTTCAGGAGATGTGGGTTATAGGATGTACCTTAAAGGTAATAGTCTCCATCAAACAATTATAATTGTGTGTGAGTTAAAGTGATTTTCCCATATCTTAAATCGTCATAACTTGCATACACATTTGCAATCTTGCGATGTTTTTCACACACAACACGCAATATTCTTTGCTACTCTGGATACATGTGCAGGTACAATGTGATTTGGCCATCACAAGTTGTAGAGGTGCTAATGAATGCTCACTAAACTGTCTTGACTTATTTCTGAAATATAAAATTGATTAGACTTGTTTAGTGTGTGTGTGTGTGTGTGTGTGTGTGTGTGTGTGTGTGTGTGTGTGTGTGTGTGTGTTTTTGGGATCCATGTGCTAAAAATTGTTGTCGAGAGATGATTTTGAGAGTTCAAAATGTTGATTGGATCATTGATTGAGTTGCATGTCTAGTTGCATTCATGTCTGTGTTTTTCTCTTCTCGAAAAATTGCTTTTAAAAGCTAGCTCGACAGCTCCTCGACACCTCCTCGATACCTAGCTGTCTGTCGAGCTTCTCAGCTTTTTCTTATCGCAATCTCAACAGCTTCTCAACACCTGGTGGATCGATCGAGAAAGTTTCTGGACCCTCAATAGCTCCTCGACACCTGGTGGATCGATCGAGATTCTGTTCTTGCCTTGAAGGTGTGTTCCTCAACACATGCTCGATACTTGCATCAATCGAAGGACAAAACCTCGATACCTACCTCGACACCTATCTCGATACCTCTCGACACCTCTATCTGTCAAGATTTACTGAGTGTCTATATATTCCTTCTACGCGATCCGCGACCCATTTCTCTCGATCTCTCCCTCAATACTTCTATCTTTCTCCTCCGAAACCTCTCTCACTCACTCCAAACTTCTTCCTTAAGGTTTCTTCGAGCTCTTTCAAGATTTTCTTCACTTGGTAAGCTTCAAATCTCTCATAAATCATGCATTTCACGTTTTGAAACCTAGTTTTTGGGGTTTTTGAAAAATTTTGAGGTTTTTAAAAATTGATGATTTTTTGGAAAAATTTTTGGGATGGGTTTTGAAGATTTGATCTTATTAACTTCATGCATTGCATTTCATGTGCATCATAATTGTATGTTGATGCATTTAGTTGTGTGTTAAACAATTTGTGTGCTGGTAGGATTGGATGGGGCTGAGCCTATGATGCAATTTCTATTGCATGTCACATGCTCATGCATTTCTCATGCATACGTACTCTATTTTTAATATACTTGTTATATTTGAACTGTTTTGGAGCTCTTCTGATTGTCTCCTTTTCTCCCTTTCTTTTCGTTTACGTTAGTAGTGTCTATGGCACCCAAACGTAAATCTGTTCCGTCCTGGAACCCTCTTCGTTCCGAGGCATCTACCTCTACTGATCCTACCCCCTCCTTTGTTCGGTTCTGTGATGAGGATGCCCATAAGGACTTCTCGGAGAACTTTTCTAAACGAGGTGTTCATTCGAAACGCCGAGCTATCTTGTCAGACTTCTCTGACATTCACCTACCCACTGTCATTTACAGTAGGGGTTGGGAGTCACTGTGTGACGTCCCGGTCACATGTCCATCCGTGCTTATTCAAGAGTTTTACTCCAACATGCATGGATTTGATTTTTCTGTACCTCTCTTTCATACTCGCGTTCGAGGTACGCACATTGTGGTCACATCAGAGTTGGTTTTCGATGTGCTCATGTTCCGAGGGTAGCATATCCTGACTACCCCGGTTGTGAGCGTCTAAGGACTGTGTCCAAAGACGAGATGATTTTTGCCTTTTGTGAGCGCCCTTTGGACTGGGGTGAGCGTCAGTTCACATCATGTAGGCCTTTTACTAAAGGTCCTAGATTCTTAAACATAGTGATAACTTTTGTTTTGCATCCTCTCTCTCTCACTCTAACTCTATCACAGAGCCTCGTGCTCGATTTTTGTTGTCGCTTTTAGAGCATCTCACTATTGACTTTCCTTCTCATTTTATTTTCTCCATTCTCGATGTCTATAGGGATTCGACTACCCGTGATAAGCTTATTTTCCCTTCAGCTATCACACGGATTTTAAGCCATTTTTCCATTTCTTTTCCCTCGTCCGACCATTTTTCTGTTATGTGTGCTATAGACGCCATTACCGTTAAACGTAGCGAGGTGTAGTTTAGGTCGCGACAGATTGGGTCAGCTGCTCCTCCCTCTCGTTCGGCTCCATCTCAATCTGCTCCATCCACATCCGCTCCCTCCTCTTCTATGGGTGATGTGTCTTTAAGAGACATCATGGCACAGCTTTAGCGTATGGATGCTCGCCTTGATACGCTCTCTTTGAAGTTGTATCAGTTAAACGTTCGTGTCGGTCGTATTGCACGGTGGCAAGCGGTCATGGGTGGCTTTACTTCTGAGGCTTCTCCTCCACCTCCTCTAGTGGCTTCTGAGTCTGAGGCTGACAATGATGGTGATGACGATGATGCTTCTAATGATGATGATGAAGATGCTAGCTCTACTGATGAGATGTCTACTTAACACTCTTTCCTTTGTCACTCGTGAAAAAAAGGGGAAGTAGTTTTGTGATGAGAGTAGTCATACTTATGGGGAGAGTTAGTATAGGATTTTTGTTAGGGGGAGAGAGTTGATTTCTTGAGGGATATAGTAAGGTCATTCTGCATTCTTTTTCTTTCTATTTTAGATACATTACTCATGTACCTTTGACATACATTGTACTTACTTTCCTTATATGTTGATGTATGTTTTCTTTACCTATCTCTACATGTGTTGTTTCTTTTCTCTCTTTATGCACATGCTTCTTATTACGTGTATGCAATCTATTATTTCTGTTTCACACTAAGATGCCTTGATGAATTTTCTTTAAGTGTTTTAGATATACAGGTTGTCAAAGTCTACTTGTCATAAACTCTCTTCTTGCAAAATTTTTCAAGAGTTTGTGGTAGGATAGATTTTATTGTATTCAACAAGTGAGTATGAGTTAAGTGATTTATGACTTCTCTTATATGTTCATTTTTTTATTGTGGTTTTGTCACAAATTGCCAAAGGGAGAGATTGTTAGGACATATGTGTTTCACTTGTTAAGAACATATGTCATTCTTTTATGTAATTGGCTAATCTTTTGACAAAACGCACTTTACTTGTAATTGGATAGATTTAAAATGTGTTTGATACTTCAAGAAACCTGTTTCAAGATCAAGTGTTAAAGTCATTCAAGTCTGTCCAAGAAACAAGCTAAATAGTGCAGATTCATTAAAGCTCGATAGCTGTATCTATCGAGCTTCAGCAAGCTGTTCTAGCCCGTGTGCTCAACCCCTACTCGATAGCTCCTATCTGTCAAGGTTTAAGAAAATCAGATTCTCTGTTCTGTTTTCTTGGGATTCGTGAATATGTCATTGGGCCTTCCTCTCTTCTAACCCTAGACATATAAAAGGATTATTTTAAGGGCCCTCAAAGGGTTCACAAGTTGCACAAGCATTAAGCAAAGTCTGTTCAAGCAAATTGTGACCGGAGACAAAGTTTTGCCCTAGTTCAACTCTTGTGAAAAAGTTGCTATGTATGTGCACCATAGGGTTTTGTAGCCAAGCATCTTCTAGATCTTCATCGTGTGATGAACTGAAGAACTTTGTAGCCAACATACTTCTCTAGTTGGTGATTGAAGTCGCGTATTGGGATCCGCACACAATTGGTTAGTCACGTACTTGGGAGCCGTGCATCAAAAGGAGAAATTGTCACTACAGAACAAGTCTAATTGTGTATTGGGGTAAGGGTTCAACTGTAGGTTGGTATAAGGTACCGAGATTCATTTACTTGTAACCGCTTGTTGTGATAATAGTGAAATTTCAAGAGTGGTGACCTTAAAATCACCCGGTGAGGTTTATCCTGTGTAGGTTTTCCCCATTCTTAAACAAATCACTGTGTCAATTTATTTTCCGCTGCATACTTTAGTTATTTGATGATTTGTTTGTGCTACCACGCGCTTTGTATGTTAATTGACTTAATTAATTCACTTGGCTAAATTAATTAGTTAATTTATCACAAGGGGTCAATTCATGTTTTGGCATATCACTAAAAATCTCCCCCTTTGGCAATCCGTTACAAAACCACAATAAATAAATGAACATTTGAGAGAATTCATAAATCACTCAAGTCATACTCACTTGTTGAATACAATAAAATTTATCCTGACACAAACTCTTAAAAAACTTTATAAGAAGAGAGTGAATGGCAAAAAGACTTTGACAACCTATATTTCTAAAACACTTTAAACAAAACACATCAAGACACCTTAGTGTGAAACAAAAATAAAAGATTGCATACAAGATATGAGAAGCATGTGCGTAAATAGAGAAAAGAAACATCACATGTAAAGATAGGTGAATAATATACATCAACATATATATGTATATATATATATATATATATATCCAAAGATAAGTACAATGTATGTCAAATGGTCACAAGACCAATATACATAAGGTAATGTAAAAGAAAGAAAAGAAAATACATAAAAACGTCACTACATCCCTCAAAATATAGACACTCCCCCTAACAAAAATCTCTTACGCTAACTCTCCCCCTATGTATATGACTAATCTCATATCCAAAACTACTCTCCCTTTTTGTCACGAGTGACAAAGGGTAAGCAAATCAAATAAACATCTCATCATCACTAGACGAGTTAGCACCATCGTCCTCATCAGCAACATCACTGCCGGAGCCATCATCACTCTCATCCTCTGAAGCCGGTGGAGATAGAGAAGAGTAAGTAGTGAAACCACCTATGGCAGCCTGTCGTCGGTTAATACAACCAACATGAGTTTTCACCCCACACAGCTCATCACTGAGAGTGTCAAGGCGAGTATCCATGCGCACAAGCTATGCCATAATGGCCTCAAGAGTCACCCCACCCGCCGAAGAAGAAGGAGTAGAGGTGGATGGAGCAGAAGAAGCTGAAGGAGCTGCCGTCTCGGTTTGAGTTTGCCTCAGGCAAAGGTCAGCATCACTCCGTCTAACTGTAGTAATGTCAATAGCACTCATGATGAAAAAGTGATCAAATGCGGGAAAGGAGACAGAAAAATGGCGAAGGATTCTCATGATAGTCGAAGGAAAAATGAGCTTATCACGGGTCACCGTATCCCTATAGATATTTATGAGGGATAGGATGAAGTGGGAAGGAAAGTCAATAGAAATTTCCTCTAAGAGGTATAACAAAAATCGAACACGAGGCTCTATGATAGAGTTATAGTGAGACAAAGGATGGAGATCGAATGTCATCACCATGTTAAGGAATCTCGGACCTTTAGCAAAGGTCGAGCATCAGGTGTTTTGAAGATCACCCCAAGAAGATGGTGTCTCACAAAATAGAAACAAGAGTTCGTCTTTGGACACAGTCCTCAGACGATCACAACTAAGGTAGTCAGGATGCGCTACCCTAGGAACGTGTAGCACCTCGGATATAAGATCCAAAGTGACTACGATGTGCATATCCCGAACACGAGTGACAATCTAGGATATAGAGTAATCAAAATCCGTGCATATTAGAGTAGAACTTTTGTATGATCACAGAAGGGCACGTGACCAAAATGCCACACAGTGACTCCCAACCCTGACTGTAGAAGACAGTGGGAAGGTCAGTATCGGAAAAATCTGATAGGATGACTTGAAGTTCCAAATGAATGCCTCGTCGAGAAAAGTTCTTCGAAAAGTCCTTTCGGGCTTTATCATCACAGAACCGTACATGAGATGGAGTGGTGTTAGAAGAAGAAGAAGATGCCTCAGAACGAAGAGGGTTCCGGGATGGAGTGGATTTGCGTTTAGGTGCCATAGAGCAGACTAACGCATGAAAGAGAAAGGGAGAGAGAGAGAGAGAGAGAGAGAGAGAGAGAGAGAGAGAGAGAGAGAGAGACAAACATAAAAGCACCAAAAAAATTAATATATAAGAATATAAAAAATTGAAGGTACGTATACATGAAAATGCATGAGCATGTGACATGCAAACTTAAAAATATCATGGGCTCAGCCCAATCCAAACCTACCAGCACACAACATTGCAATATAGTAAAACACACATCTAAAATGCATGAAACATTGTTATAATGCATATGTGATGCAATGCATGATGATACAAGATCATTTAAACAAAACCCATCCCAAAACTTTAGCAAAAACCTCAATAATGTTGAAAAATCTCAAAATATTTTCAAAAACTCCAAAAGTTAGGTCAAAAGATATGAAATGCATGATTAATGAGTGAGAAAGCATCATACCAGATGAAGAAAAGGATCTTGAGACCGAAGATTGAGCGAGGAAGAGGTTTAGAGTGATTTAAAGGTGTTTGGGAAGGTGAGAAAACAAAAGGAGTCGAGAGAGATCGAGAGAAGTGAGAAAGAATTCGCGCTGACCCTTTATATAGAAAACCATAATTCTTGACAGATTAAATGGTGTCAAGATTTAAAGTTTGCCAGATACAACCATCAAGAAGCTATCTAGAGGTATCCACAGCAAAATGGGCTCGATGAATCGAGAAGCTATCGAGCATCTATCAAGCATCCAGAAATTTCCTCGATGGATCGAGAAGCTATCGAGAATGCGATAAAAAGAAGCTAAAGAGCTTGATAGATAGCCTAGCTATCAAGAGGTGTCCAACAGCTGTCGAGATTTCTTAAAAACAATTTTTCAAGAAGAGAAAAACACAGATATGAACGCAATCAAGCATGCTACTCAACGAAGGATCCAAAAAACATTTTAATCCTCTCAAAATCATCTCTCAACAAGAAAAATGTCAAGGATTTAGATCCAAAACACACACACACACACTAAACAAGTCTAACCAATTTTATATTTTAAAAATATGTTAAGACAATTTAGTGTGTATACATTAACACATGTATTCCTTGTGATGGTTAAATCACATTATACCTACACATGTATCAAGAGTAGCAAAGAGTATTGCATGTTGTATGTGAAAAACATCACATGATTGCATGAGTGTCAACATGTTATGACAATTTAAGATATGAGAAAATCACTTTAACTCACACACAATCATAACTGTTAGATGGGGACTATCACCTTCGAGGTACATTCTATAACTCCTACATATCCTAAAAGACACGCTTGCAATCATATATATAGCATTTTAATTCTTTTTGCTTTGATTTCTTTGCATATTTTTCTTTTGAGCAAACCATGCATGTGCATATAAGAGAGAGAAAAAAGATACCCAATTATGTTGAGCTTTTGACATTGCACTTTTGCTCTGCTGAAGCATACAGATGTCATTTCATGATTAGCGAGTAACAGTGATGAGATGGTTATTTAAGCCTTTCTCTTAGGATTTTCTAGTCATTCCTGTCAAAAAGAGTGATACGAGTATTAAGTACAAAAGATTACTTAATCTTACTCATCACAAACACGAACCACAAAACTTACTTGCTTAGTTGTGTATAAAGTTGCTCATCTAAGTTACAAAAGATACAAAGTTTAGAAAACTTTGTTTCAATGACCATCCAAGATACAAAAGTACCAATGTATACAAACACACACTATTTTTGTATTTTTTTTTATGAAAAACAAAATAAATCAAAACTAAAAATAAACAAACAAAAACATGTTAAACAAAGTAATGCATAAGACTAGAGTGACTTAAAAACATAAAAGAACAAAAACACACAAGTAATGCATACCCAAAAACAAGAAGGAGAGAGAGAGAGAGAGAGAGAGAGAGTGACTAAATCACTTGGAGTCTTTTTCCCTCCACACCTTGGAGGAACCTTTTCTTTGTGTGAACCCTTAAACCGGCAGTGAGGGGGAAGAGTTGAAACTGTTCAAGTTTGAAAGGAACATGAGGGGGCTTTGAATTGATCTCCAAGAAGAGCAAAGGAGGTTGGAAACTGATTCTGGTTTTCTGATGAGATCATACTGTTGCTCTGTTGAGTGGCTAACCACTTGTAGCAATTAGGTCGAGTATGTCCAGCTGCTCCACAGTGATAACAAAGATGCTGCTTCTTCTTTTTAAGCTTTTGAGTGTTTCCCTTCTTAGCCTTACTGTTTTTAGTCTCTTTCTTATCCAGCTTAGGGGTGCTCCTAAGATAGATTTACTCTTGTCTATGTTCTCACTAGCTAAAATAGTTTCGACATTAGTGTTCTCAGATTCAACATTATTAGTAGGAGAAACAGAAATAAGAGTGCTAGAAGAAGCAATATTAGAAAAAGAGAAATCATACCCTAAGCTAGTTCTGTCGAAAGCAGATTTCTGAAGACAGAGCATCTCATCAAGCTTTGCACTTGAAGTCCTCTCCAGCTGAGCTCTGACATGAAACAACTATGTTTCAAGTTTTTTGGTCCTCTCAGCCAAGAAATTATTCTCAAATCTCTGTGCTCCAATGGTCTGATTGGCTTCATCAAACTTTGTGGAGATTTCTTCTCATTCAAGCTCCACATCATTGAGCTTTTTGGTAGTTAACCTATACAACTTCTCATGCTTTTTTGAGATCTTGTGTAACTTTGCATAGGCTGTATGGATGTCATCTTGCTCATCCATCTTATCAAATTTAGACTCTGCCAAGTCCTCTTTTTCATCCACATCTTCAACAATCCCCTCAGTAGGATTTACAGTGGCAGTGAAGGCATTAAGGATTCCATTTTCCTCATTGTCGGAATCGTCCTCAAGCTTGATGTCGCTCAAAGTAGCGGCAAGTGTCTTGCTTTTTCCAATGGTCTTCAGATATGTAAGGCACTCTTGTTTCATGTGACTGAAGCCTTGACACCCAAAGCATTTTGGTCCTGAGGGAATAGTGTACTGACCGCCATCCCTAGCATTCGTCGTCCTTTTGCCTTGACTCTTAAACTGAGAAGAACTAGATTGCCTACGGTCCTTGTCAAAGTCCATTCCATTGACATTCTTCATGAACTTCTTGAATTGCCTCGTGATGCAGGACTTCAATTTAGAATCTTCATCTTTTGAAGAGTCATTCGTGTCACTGCTCTTGGCCTTCGGTGCCATGCTCTTGCTCTTGCTCGATTTCCCGATCCTAGACAAACCCAACTCATAAGTTTGCAGAGTGCCAACCAATTCTGTTAAAGGAATTTTGTCAATATCCTTTGATTCCTCAATTGCGGTGATCTTGGCATGAAATCTCTCATGTAAAGATCTAAGCACCTTTCTAACAATCTTGGGTTCTGAAATGGTTTCCCCAAGATTAAATGCTGAGTTCACTATGTCCTTGAGCTTGGCATAGAACTCATCAAATGACTCATCCTCCTTCATCTTGATTTCTTTAAAGCTTGTAGTGAGCCTCTGAAGCTTCGAATCCTTGACAGTCTTGGTTCCCTCATAGATTGTAACAACCCAGCCTAATAGAAAAATAAATAAATAAATAAATGGGATCAGATTTTTATGGAGACTCACGTGACACCACCTACCCCATTATTTCCCTACCACTTATTTCTCTCAAATTATCTCACTATCCCATTCTTCTTGGCCAACCAGCTCTCCTCACTTTGTTCTTTCTCTTACTTTTTCTTTTTCTCTCAACGCAACACAAACCCTCCTCTCTTCACTCTTTCACACTCTCCTACGGTACATACTCCACAACACCATCTTCACCATCTTTTTCTGGCGAGATCACCAGAAAATTCTTAAGAACCTTTAAGCATATTCACATCTTTTATTTGAGGTAAAGATTTCTAATCTTTTATGGGTTTTGTGCTTTTGCTTGAGGTTATTTCTATCTAAGCTTTAATAATGATACCTATGTGATTTATGAGCATTAGAAGTGATATATATATATATATATATATGTGTGTGTGTGTGTGTGTGTTTTTATGTATGGGTTTTGTCTTGGTGGATTTATTTGATGAGTGGGTTTATAGTTTTTACAATGGTGGCTATTTAAGTGGTGAAAATTTGGGAGTTTTGGCTTTCTAATGTGAAATAAATGGTGAATATATATATATTTTTTATTTGGAGCTAGTTAAATATTCAAATACTTTGTCTTGGAGGATATTATGATTTTTGGTATCATAGGTCCCTTGTTGATGTGGTGTAAACCTTGTGGGAAGTTCTTGGAAGGTGTTAAGGTTTTGATGTTGGAGATGATATTGAATGGGTTAATTTTATAAATTGGAGCCTATGTCTTGTGAGTTAATTTGTTGAGAAACTTTGAAGGTGGAATATATTATTTGTGTGGTTAATTACTAGACTTGCCTAATTAATTGCTTAGTTAGTAATCTCTAATTCATAGCTAAATGCAATGTCAAGCTTTATGCTTATTGTGATAGGTTTGCTTGGTATTGTTTAGGTTCTAGCTAATCTCCTTTAGAGCTTAGAGAGTTAAGCTTTTTGCAGGTTGCAGGGTAAGTAGCTTTTTAATGGGATTTTTGAAAAATAATCATGTTTCATAAATGTTGTTTTTGGGTCAAACACATTTTGCAAAATTATATATGGATATATGTTTTCTTAAAAAGTATTGTGTTGTGACATTGTTTTATATGAAAAGCACATCATGTTTAATATTGCATATGGGAAAATGCATGATTTGTTAGATTGGAAATGATAAGTATCTTTTATAAAATTCTTGGGAATGGATTTCATGGATTTATTTCATTATTTGTAAATTCTAAAGATGATTAATCTTGACTTGTGATATTTGGGAAATTGATAGAAAATCTTATTGACAAGAAACAATTTTGGAAAATTTGAGAACCTTGTGAATATATAGGATATTTCAAAGGTTTTTTTGAAACTACTTGGAAATGAATTGTGTTTTGAATTCTTGTAAACTGTGAGCTCTTCATATTTTTACCCTTGGGCAGTGACATGTGATTACCTGGTGATTACCTAGCTAGATACTATAGTTTGTGTGACCTTGGTATCTTAGCACCCATCTTTGTGTCGGCGATGAGTTCTGGCTTTGTGTCGGCGATGAGTTTCGGCTTTGTGTTTGCAGATTAGTTCTGGCTTTGTGTCGATGATTGTCAGGTGGCCTTGGGTTAAATTTTCAGGTTGGAATGCTGTTGTTATTGCTCATAGTATATAGTACGTAGTTTCACGTTGAGAAATTTTGAGGAATATATAGTATGTAATTTCATGAGAGCATTTTAGAAATCTTTGTGTTGTGTCAATTCATTCATTCTTGTCATATTATTTTTGGAAATGGTTTCATAGAATATTCTTAGAAATTCCCAAATTATAACATGCTTTGCAAATTGTTCCTTGTTATCAAACTTGCATTTCCCCCACCCCTATTAATTATGCTACTGAGCTCTGTCTCATTCCATTATTTTACAAACTTTTTCAGAGTAGGCAACTATCGTTTTGAGACATCTTTTTGGTGGCTAGCAGTAGTTAGACTAACTACTGATTGAGGCTGACTTTTGTGATGGAGATAATTGATAATGTATAACTTAGAGTAGGCTTAACCCAATTCTTTTGTATCTAATAGTGGTTATGCCTTTATTTCCACTAATGGGACAAGTTGATGATATGTAATTATTTATTCAGACCTCCATTCTTTTGTGACCAATGGTCATTGTATTAATTGCATAGAGCTCTAACTTACTTTGGGAGTATATTTAATTGAATTATTATGATAATTCTTGATGTTGGTACTTGATATGATTTTATTTGGATTGAATTGTCAAAAGGAACAAAATCTACAAGTACCTTTGAGATGTTTTTCTCGTGCTTAGGACCCTTTCGAGTTTGGGACGTGACATAGGCTGTCTGGAGAATGGTCCATGCTACCTTCGCAATTTTAGTAGAGGATATCTTCTTGAACTCCTTATTTGTGACCGCACTGAATAAAGCATTCAATGCCCTGCTATTGAAGTTTGCCGCCTTGATCGTAGCATCATCCCAATCGGCCGGGGCTTCCTTTGGCTTAGTCCAGCCAATCTCAACAACTTGCCACACCTTCTTATCTAAAAACTGCAAGAAAGCTCACATGCGTACTTTCTAGTATGCATAGTTAGTGCCATCAAATAAAGGAGGTATAATAAGAAACTATCCTCTATCCATGACAAACAGGGGTCAATGGATCACACAACAAAGATTAAAATCTAATCAAAGTGTGCCTGCTCTTATACCACTTGATAGGCCAAGAAAGTATTGACTCATTGTGAAGAATTAACCAATTAATTAGCCAAGTTGATTAATTAATCAGATTAACTTACAATATGTGTGGCAGCAAAAATAAATCACCAACTAAGTTAATATGCAGCGGAAAATAAATTGACACGGTGATTTGTTTACGAATGGGGAAAAACCTACACAGCAAAAACCCCACCGAGTGATTTTAAGGTCACCACTCCCGAGAATCCATTATTATCACAACAAGCGGTTACAAGTAAAGGAATCCTAGTACCTTACCAACCTACAGTTGAACCCTTACCTCAATACCCAATTGGACTTGCTCTGTAATGACAATCTCTCCGTTTAATGCATGGCTCCCAATATGTGACTAACCAATAGATGCGCGGATCTCAGTACACGACATAATCACCAACTTGAGAAAGAATGTTGGCTGCAAAGTTCTTCAATTCATCAAGTGATGAAGATCACGAAGCTCCTTGGTTACAAAACCCTACGGTGTACAAACACAGTAGCTTCTTAATAAAAACATGAACTAGGGCATATGTCTCTGGTTCACAATATGATTGTGAAAAATTTTTGCATTTTGTTGTATTAGCTGTGACGGCCCTTAAAACAATTCTTATATATGTTTAGGGATATGAGAAAAGAAATCCCAGATATCTATTCATGGGTTAGAGTGAAATCAGATTTGGAAAACTGATTTTTATAAACCTCGACAAATACCCTATCTATCAAGCAACTATCAAGGCTCGGGCTGAAACAGCTTTTTAAGCCTCGATAGAAACTAGCTATTGAGCTAGCTGTCGAGCTTTAAATCCAACACTTTTTCCATGATTCTTGGACAAACTTGCATGACTTTAACCCTTGAACTTGAAACCTTGTTCCTTGAAGCATTAAACACATTCTAGATCTACCCAATTACAAGTGCGTTTTGTCAAAGGATTAGCCAATTCTATATTGACATATGTTCCTAACATGATTCACATATGTCCTAACACAAATCAATCACATACATTTGGATACACGTGTTTAAATGCATGAATGTTAATAATGGGTCATACATAAACTTTGCACCGTTAAAGTGAAATATTGACGGCCCCTTACGCAATTTATTTAAACATATCATTCTTGTACATAATAAAATAAGGGATTTGAGATTTGAACTCACTGTACATTAACAACTAGTTAGTGTTTTGGCCAAATAAATAAAGAGTAATTATCTTTGAGCAAATGCTATAAGTTAAAATATTGTTTTACTTAATATTTATCAATAAATAAACATGCGAAATGTCCATACTAAGCATGGCACAGTCACTTCCTCAAATAAAATAAAATAAAATAAAAAAAGAAGAAGAAGAAGCAAGGCAAAGTCAAAGGTTGGAATGGAGCTTCCGTCGTAAGGAGGTGGAGCCTGTTGCGGTATTTCGAGCACTAGGCACCACCTCTCTTACGACAGGAAGTTCAACTGCGACCTCATTTCTCTTTCCCGGATCAATTGAATCATCATCTTTCATTCTTTGTGACAAACTTAGAAGAAATTGAAGGGTTTTCATGTCACAGAAGGATGGCCCTAGCTGAGACTTTGCATACATAATATATAACCCAGCCAGTATCATCTCTTCAATGACAGGAATCTCTTCCTTTGCTTCCTCTTTTTCTTTCCTGTCATACTTATAGGCCAAAATTTAGCTGGGCTCTTTCTCTGTATCTTCATGGAAGAACACAATGAAATTACTCACACAATACAATGAAGTTGCTCACAATTTTTAGGGTCTTTTTCCGTCAATAAATTGAATGGGGAACGGTCATATAAACATGGTCAATGTTCAAATTTTTAATATTCTTACTTCAAATATGAAACTTACTGGTAATTAAGTTTGCATTGGAGAGTAGTAGATTAGGAAAAGACTGGTGAACTTTGATTCTTTTAGTTTAACCGTTACCTTCGTTATGCTGGCATTTGAAGTCATCCTAATTAATCTTTCTATTTAATGAATTTAGTTCTTTCATGATCATTGGGTGCAGAACAGTTTACTTTTTCTTTTCTTTTTTAATGATCAAAAACAAATATTAATCCTCGGTGCCAATCAAGAAAGAAATATAACATAGCTTATTGCAATAGGACTACTAGGAAAAAATATGTTTTCTAACTTTTTGATGAAGTATCATATCATTAAGTTCTAACTTCTAAGAACTTAATACTTTATTAAGAGTTCATTTTCTCAAAAATAAAAGTACATGCCTTGCATGGAGTCTTAATTTTTAATATAAAATAATAATTTGATTAAGCCTGAGTTTGTGATGGTTATCAACATATTTTGTGATGCATAATGTTTGTGGTTTGAAATTTGAACCCAACTTCTCTTCTTTTGCCATATAAGCACTTATCTCAAAACAGCGGGAAACGTTAATTTGATCATTTTTATTTTTTCTTTTCATTTTGGATTTAGCTATCACAATTATAATGGTTTAATTCGTATTAAATTGGAGCAAAAAGATATTTATCTTATTAACATATTAGAGAATTATTAGGCAGCATACGATGTACGTGTGTTTATCATATGAATCTTATCAGCTTGTTATAAGTAGTGTAGATGTATATTGTATAGCAGTATAGGCCCATACATATATAGACTTGTGAATTTAATTTAGGTCAGCGCAAATTTATTAGATTTAGCCAAAGATACCTTAGCTTATTAGTTAGTTTCTTGAGAGTATAAGCTTACAAATTACAATGTCCACTTTTTTTCAACGAACTCTAGGCTTCTTTCTATCCATGCCTTCTATTCGTTTCTCTTATCTCTTTTCATTTTTTACAGTACATATGAATCATAAGACCACAATATGACAATAAAAATATCATTAATTTTTTAAAGACAAAAACATCACTTGTAAGGTAGCCCAATTTGAATCAAGATGTTATAAATAATTCTTAAATGAATATTTAGTTAGATTTGATAAATATTGTTACATAGTTTGTGAAAAAAAAAAACATTAATTAATGCATGATACAAAAATTACATAATAAATGAATGTTAAATTTATTTTTATTTAATTGATAATATGCCATTTTGTAAGGTTTATGTAGTAAAATATGTAGTAATATTAATGGTACATGCATTGCATGGAATCCTAATTTTTAATATAAAATAATAATTTGACTAACTCTATATTCTTTTAAATATCATCAAAATAATATTTTTTATTTGAATAATTAGATAATATTTCAATTTATTTTATCATTTAAGAGTAGGTAAAGTGAGGTTGAAGCAATATTATTTAGTGGTAATAACTTCTTTTATTATGTCGTATATTTGTGATTTGAAGTTTTGAACCCAATCTCCCCCTCCCTCACTATCCAGTATCTACTATTTTGAAAAAGCAAATAAAGTTATAATTTGATTTTTTTTTTTTTTTTTTTGGGATTTAGCTGTCACAATTATAATTGTTCAATGTGCACCATATAAGAGGGATTGCTGTTATGTATAAGGTTGTTATGTACAGTACGTATTAAATCGAAGCAAAAAGATGTACTTCTTATGTGTACATATTAGAAAATTACCATGCAACGCATATGATATATGTACATGCATGTAATATATGAATCATATATCAAATTGGTATATCAATATGTATAGGCCCATACATATACGTATGAATTTATTTTAGGCCTGTGTATATTTATTTGATTTGGCCAAAGAACTTAACAACTAACTATTAGTTGATTTCTTGAGGGGATATTCTTGCCAAGCATCACAACAAGAAAAATGGGCTATTGCAGCGGGCCGAAAGCGTCGCTAAAGCCCAAAAAAGCGTTGTTAAAGGTACATCTGACCTTTAGTAGTGGGTGCTACTGTGGCGCTTCCTCTCGTCACTTTTGCGGTGCCGCTGTAGCTCTATTGCGGCGGTAACAAAAAACGCCGCTATATATACACCATTTAGTGGCCGTTTTGGTTTATTGCAGCGGGAAAAAAACCGCCGCCATATAAGGTTAGAATTCGTGTCAATTGACTTTTAGCGGTAGGTTATGTATGTTGCTATTGGTGTCCACTTTTAGCGGTAGGCACACGGCGCCGATATAGGGAATCAATTAAAACGGACTAATTGCACTTTTAGTGGCAGGGAGAAACGCCTCTAAATGTGTGAACCTTTAGCGGCGGGTAATAAGCACTGTTATAGGGCTGCATTTAAATCGTAACATGTGCACCTTTAGCAATGCTTTTTGACTGCCGCTATAGGTTCTTTTTTTTTTTTTTCAGTGGGTTTTAAAACCACTATTTGCTGATAAATTATTCACAAACCTGTTACAAAGAACCTGTGATAGTTTTAGTTCTACTAACACAATATCACAAATGTAACTAATTAACAACACCACAAATGTCTCCAAACTAATATAATATTAACATAGAAATATATTATCAAATACATAACATTGTTTATAACCATCATCATAAGATTAACAAAAAAAGATGTGGTCCATTGATTAAAACAACCGCTCAAATTAAGCTAATACTATAATCAAAGTTTCAAAGTGTTTAAAAATACCCTTCAACACTTGCAAAAAATGCGATTGTTCTTCCGTAGTTCTTTGTACACAAAAAAGTCTTCGAACACCAAGATAAAACTTATAAGCTGCTTGGTTGATGGGATGCGGCTGATGATTTTTGGAGAGTTGAGGATCGTTAGACCGGAGGAACATCCTACATACAAATTATGACTACTCAATAAGTGCATGTAAATGGAATATAATGACAAGAAAATATTACCAAGGAAAAAAATGGGAACAAGTGAAATGAAGACATGTCTCTTATGTTTTAAACCTCTACAGTGTAGTTTTATAGTTTTGTGATTCCAATTTTTAAGTCCATTTGTTTGATTACTTTTGATACTATACATGCCACCTAACAGAAAATTAACCAATGCAAGCAAGACGACTGCAATATACATGGATATTTTGTGTGGTCCTTGCTTGACAACTGCGAATGGAACATGGGCTACTCAGTAATTTACTGTAATATACATGGATATTTTGGAGGACCTTGGTGACTGCCTAAGCAGTAACTAAAGCTGGAAAAAGGGATACATACTACCTCTCTCTTTCTCTCTACAAATACATCTAATGTCAATTCTATTTTTTTTTTTTTTTTTTGGGATATAATATCCTCTGACATAGATTAATTGTCATCTATAGATATTGTGTTTAGAACTTGCAGAGACAACTAAACTATTCCCAACAAGTTATAGTAGAATAGGAATCATATACAGAATAGGAATTGACAATCTTTGCTAGATTTTTTTTTTATCAAAAAGGTATTTCTTGACTTTCAAACAGGCACCCCACATATTCCTTCTAGTTCATATGCATATGAGAGGCACACAATCTCCTTCAGTAATTGGAGGGGAGGGATTTAGGATGTCAAGGATCACCTTCATTTTATAACTTACAATAACCATTTAATAAAAAAAAACATAAGACCATTACACTAGCATGAATTTCTACAACCTCAAATGATGGTTTAAATTACTAATCGGCTACCTTTGACTTTTATGTGCATAATGTTTATGTGAAAGAATACATTGGTAAACAATAGATCCTACAACTTGTTTAGAAAGACATCAACATACCTAAGGTCCTACCTAGAGTAGCACTTTTCATTTGAATGGCGACTTCAGGGAGAATCCTTACTATAGAAAATATATAATAAGATTATTACTTATAATATTATGTTAAAAAAATATATAACATATTTTTTAAAAAATTATGGGAGTTTTTACATCTTACATGTAGAAAACACTAATAACCAAATGTAAATAAACAATAACCAAAAATTATTTTCAAAACATAACATTTAGTGACACCCTTCTTTTAGGTTTATTTTTTTTCCCCTCAAAATGGTCTATATATTATGCATTCATTTGAAAGAAAAAATAAGTGAATTTTAAGATTGTTTACTTAATTAATTATTAAAACCACTATTTTTCTTTTATGATAATTATCTTAATGGATTAAAGGGGGAAAATCATGGTTTCAAAGAGTAGTATGGTCAAAGAACCGGTAAAGGGACTGGTTACTAGTTTTATGGTTCGACCGAGGTCGAATCAATGGTCGAACCGATGATGTCATAAATAATTTAATTTAAAATATTTAAATAAATTTTATGTGAAGTTTTGTTTTTCAAAAATTATATTAAGAAAATATTTAAAAAAAATGAAAGATTTTCTTTATTCTTCATTTTTTTCCTAAGCAGTAATTGTTGAAAAAGTATAATTTGCTATTTAAGTTCCACAGATATATATAAAATAAATAATAGTTTTTTTTTTTTTGCTGAATTATATAAATAATAGTTTGATATTTAACTTTCAACTTTTAACTATTTATTAAAAAAAAAAACTGAAAACCAAAGTTCTAAATGTCAAAATGACTAGACAAGTCATTCATTACCTTTCTTACCTTTATAGCAATTGTCACACTCACTGACTCATACACGTTTACTCTTGTTTTCTTTATTGTTTTTTTTTTTTTTTTTTTTATTTCCCTTAAATCTATAACCACACATTACCACCTACCTACGAGGCCTCAAATTAGATTCAAACTCCTTTTTAAATTAGATTCCATTTTCCATTTAAAAATTTTCATTTTCCACTTAACCTTTCATTTCCCACTACAAAGAACTTTCATTTTCCCACTACACAAATATTCCATTTCCCACTACTTAAAACTCTCTCTCATTTTCTATGGATCTCACATGATCTCTCTCTTTCTCTCTCTCTCACACACACAGCTTCTGGCACATTCACAATCACACACACACACACACACACACACACACAGCCCTGCTAACACTGATGAGTAGATCCTAGCCCAGCGTCAATGAGCCGAGCCCGACCAGCGCCACCAATCCCAGCCCAACCTAGTGCCAACGTCGAGCAAAACCTAGCTCGTTGACTCCTTTCCTCCTCGATCTCTACACTGTTAACCCCTACCCATCGACTTTCTCTCCCTCACCACAAGATCCTCTCTCCCCTCACTAACCCCCGCCACAACCATAGCCACTGCCACTGCCCTTTGCCACCCCTATACCCATTCCATTTTCCTCACCATACCCATACCCACACCCATTATGATTTTTGTTTGGTAAGTTATTTATTTGATTTTTTTTGTTTTGATTATTGTGAAATATGGGTTTGGATTTTTTGTTGTAACATGTAAATTCTTTATTTAATTTTATTTATTTATGATTTTTGTGAAATTAGGGTTTGGATATAGTGAAGTGAATGGTTGTTGCACTTATTTAAGATTTTGTTTTTTTTTTTTTTTTTTTTTTTGAAAAAATCAGGGGCAGAAGGATGCTATAAAGAAGGGTCTAGTTAGCATGGAAGATGTTGAAATGGCAACATCTCAAGGTACTTCCCAAAACCCTTTTACTATTTTTTTTTCCTTTGTAGTATACACACACACACACACACACACACACACACACACACACACGAGCTTATGAATAGAGTACATCTTTTGAGTAGTAGTTGTTAGAGCTTGATGCCTCATTTGGTTTAGGCCATCTGTTTTTGGCCTTAGTATATTAAATAACTATATTTATGTTGTGTTTTGGTTTTTTTTTTTTTTTTATTATTAATAAACCATTCTGTTAATTGCTTGCCGTTTTGGGTATACACGAAAGAGTTATTGGGGTTTGTATGATGAACTTATGCATCATTTTGGGTTTAAGTAGGAGTCTTTGGATATTGAATATATGTGAGTGGCTTTATAGAGTTCAATTGATTTGAGACAATTCTTTTTCCTTACTTGTGGTTTATTCTTTTATCCCTTTTCTCTATCATTTTTCCTCCCTTTGATTGTTGCAAACAAAAGTGTGAATCAGTTGAATGTAAAGAGAAACTATTAGATTAGGTGTTATGAGATCTAGATCAGACTAACTATGCTCCTGGTTGGATTTAACATGATTTATGAATTCCCTCTCTTTGGACAAATAAAGCACCTTAGGAAGTACTTGATAAATGTCTGTGAGCCATGTAGGCTGCTGCTAAAATCCCTATATTATTCCAATGAGCTCTAGTTCAAATGGCAATCAACCACAAAGACATGGTGCTTCCTAAGATATTGGACCACGAAGCCGATAATCACTCTCTTTTTT
This sequence comes from Lithocarpus polystachyus, assembly GCA_033629205.1. Classification (NCBI taxonomy): domain Eukaryota; kingdom Viridiplantae; phylum Streptophyta; class Magnoliopsida; order Fagales; family Fagaceae; genus Lithocarpus; species Lithocarpus polystachyus. Next base: position 84,265,203 of record CM066163.1, read on the forward strand.
AGTTTTTTGACCATACCGATTTTTAAAACCATGTAAAAAACACAAAGTGGTAAGTATAGGGAAAAAAAAGAGTGAAAAAAAAAAAAACAAAAAACAAAATAACCGACTTAGGGAAGTTAGACATGGGTTAAAAAAAATTGAAATAGATAACCATTTAGGGGAAAAAAATTGCAGCCAATTAAATTAAAAAAAAAAATCGAATGAGAAATGAAAAGGTTAGGTTTTGAGATCAACGACGTGAGATTTTAATTTTAGAGAGAGAGAGAGAGAGAGAGAGAGTGTGTGTGTGTGTGTGTGTGTGTGTGTGTGTGTGTGTGTGTGTTTTAGAGGGAGACAAACGGATGAGAAATGAAAAGGTTGGGGGCTAAATTGATAGATTTAGGTGAGGGAAAGGAAAAAAAAAAAAAAACAGGTGGGAAAAATTGGACTTTTGGGCAATTAAAAGGTTGTTAGGGTACATTTTTTTACACCTAACATTATTTAAATATCCTTTATTTATTCATTGAAAAATGAAACATCACTGATAAGTTATTGGGCCTCACTAGTATTTTTATGCTAGCCCACAACTATTTTTGCTTACCACCACAAAATCGGGCTACAAATATAAAGCTCACAAGACCCGATATTTTTCATAAAGCCTATAATTTGGACTCATCCCCAAATTATTTATTTAATTGGGCAAGCTGAAATTTCATATTTTTAAAGAAACCCAAAATGCCTATACTCAACAATATTTGAAAAAAGCCCATGATCCAACTCATGGCAAAGTATTTTATCCAACATCCAAGGACTGATTCATGTGCCAAGCCCATGAATCCAAAATGGGAAAATTTGGGAACAGGTGGTTTGGAGGGCATAAAAAGATCTCGATCTCCAACAGATCCTCTGAAGTGGACTTAAAGCTTAACACCTAGCTGGGGTTGTTAAATTCCACTTTTATGATTTCAATCTCAGATGCAGCACCCAAGATCTTCTCTAATACCTGCCCTAATCCTATTGGTTCAGTCAGCCTCGGAAATCTTGGCATTTAATGCAAGATTATGCTAAGTTTTACCAATGTGTGACATTGCCCAAAGAAGCAAAACAGCCCCAAAAGAAAATCTCTAATTTTAGGCCAAATCCTAGGATAATTATATCAGTTATTCTGCCCCTGAATCAATACTACATTTTGGAATTTTGCTAATTAATGCTCCCTTAAACCCCCCTATAAAAGCCTAAGCATACCAGCCCACAACACACACACCAACCCCCCGAAAATTCTGTTATTCTACCAAAATCTCAGCTTGCCTAAACTCACATCCACTCAAACACAGACATTCCCTTTCCTTTTCTACATATTCTAAGCTCATAAATGCCCCTCTAATCAATCACAAATAAGCCTTTTTCCTTCATCAAAGTTTAGCCAAGTTTCACCTTCACAACCCCACAAATAAGCCTACACACCAACTCACTCAAAACATTCCTCTCACTACCCTACTCATGTACCACCTACATGCTTCATGAGAATCTTAGTCTACATTTGCTGCACTGAGCTGGAGTCTCTTTCTCTCCCTTCACACCAAGCCAAATAACCCTTCTCTTCTCACTATGGAACCACTAGTTTTTACTTTTTTCTTTACTATTGAAGGATATAATGTATTTGTAACTACGAAATTCTTTCCTCATATTGATGTAATGATGGCTAAAAGTACGACAGACCCAATTGACCAGGACACTTAAGTACTCCCAGAAGTTAATACTTTCTTGAACCTGTTCAATAATTGACTGTTAGACACTAAGAACAATTTTACCCTACTGCTGGAGAGTTTTACCTTACTGCTGGAGAGTTTTTCACCCTACCATTGGAGAATTTATTTTTCTTGTATTGTTGTAACAGGACCACTATCTACTAATTAACTATTGTGAAGTGCTTTATTGGGCTTTTTTGTTGTTTTTTGTTAGGGCGCAGCTTTATTTCTTACTTGGATAGGCTTATCACTACACCGAAAGCCTTTGGGCTTTATCTCAAGAGCCCATCGTTGAGTTTTGGCTTGGTTCCCCATATCATACTTGGGAACATCAAAATTTTCCCCTCAACAAAGGTCTATTGTGGTGGTCACTTAAACCGCCTCTATAACTAAAAAAACATGCTGCAAAAAGACATATATTGTGGTGGTATAATAATACCGCCTCTATAACTAAATCAAACGCCGCTAAAACACATATATTGCGGTGGTTTTATATATCGCCGCTGTCGTAAAAGGCCATATCAATTGCGGCGGTTTAATGGAGCGCCGCTATAGCTATGTCAAACGCTACTAAAACACATATATTGCGGCGGTTTTATATACTGCCACTGTAGTACGCCGTAAAAGGCTAGATCTATTGTGGCGATCTTGTTGGAAAATTTAGACCCCGGTTGATAGAATTAACAAGTTTTAAACCCAAGCTGTTAATTAGATTTATTATGAATAAAACTTGTTAAAACAAACAAACATCAATATCATGTCAAAATCATGCAGCAGAAATATAAATAAGATAAGATATGATAACCCAAGAAAACCAATGAAACAAACTAGTTTCACAGTAAAAAACCTGGGGGGAAACCTTCCCAAAAAGCCATCCACTATAGTAAGGAGAAGTTTTAGATCTAGTACAAAACCTTTGTCCCTAGACTCTACAATCCCCGTAGATGAACTTACAATAGAAACCTTCTACCGCTTCAGAACCTTTGAACTCTTCAATATATGAACACCACCCTTTTTGATGCATGGATCCCAGTACGTGACTAACACACCAACTTGAAGAAGATTGTTGGCTGCAAAGTTCTTCACTTTATCAACAATAAAGATCAAGAAGCAATTGGTTACAAAACCCTAAGGCGCAAGCGCAGTAGCTTCTTCTTTCAAAGAGAATAAGGCATCGGTCGCCTTTTGCATATGTTCTCCTTGTATTCTCTTGTGTGACGGCCTCTAAAATAAGCCTTATATATGTCTAGGGTTGTGATAAAAGAAACCCTACACATACATGTCAGTATGAGCCGAAAATCAGATCTGGAAATCTGAATTTCGTAATTCTCGATCAATCAAGAGGTGTCGAGCCTATCTGTTGCGAGCTATCGAGGAGTTATCGAGGGGACAGAAAAGTGCTCGATCGTTCGACCTAGCTGTCGAGAGGTATCGAGATTGCGATAAAAAGAAGTTGAAGAGCTCGATAGATAGCCTAGCTATCGAGAGGTGTTGAGCAACTATCGAGCTTTAAAAAATCAGCACTTCTTCACTTGTTTCTTGGACAGATTTGCATGGCTTCAATACTAGACTTGAACTCTTGTTCCTTGAAGTATTAAATACATCCTAAATCTACCAAATTACAAGTAAAGTGCGTTTTGTCAAAGTATTAGCCAATTACATAAAATATGTCCTTAATAGGTCCAATGAAACGCCGCCATATATCTCATTTACAGCGATGGTCTGAAAAAGCCTCGCAATATGTGACATATAGTGGCAGTTTTTACACCCGCCGTAATAGCTCGTTTTTCTTATAGTGCATGTTCATTTTTTTTCCTCTATTGAACTTTTGACTTCTTTCTATCCACCCCTTTTATTTAAATTTAAAAGAAGGGTATTTTTTTGTTAAAAAAAAGAAGTTGGCTAAGTGCAACCATGTTTGGGCTTTATAATAAAAGTTTCTCTTTTAATATAGAAAAGAAAAGAGGTGGCCAAGTCAAAGGCAATTCTCTTAAGTTATGCGAAAACCAGGTTTTGAATCTTTTGATACAAAGCATTTTGGCCCCTCAATACAACCATTCTGAACTATAGATTACAAGAACCAAACAAAGCAGCAAAGAAGAACTCAGAGCAACAACTCTATATATTAAAGGATTGCTCAAGTACACCTCACAAAGTTGAATTGAAAAAACATAGTTGCAACGAGTAAGACAATATGTACCCCACTGTTGCCTAGAATGAAGATATCTTCATGTTATCCTCACCAATAAATAATATGTACCCTAGTGGGTAGAGAGTGTACTCTTGCTTCAATGCTACACTGGATGGGAAAGTTTTGAATAACATTGTCGATCTCTTGAGCTTTTTTGCACCGGTCCTCATAGTACTGTATACACCCCATTTCGCAATTATAAAATTTCACTTCTTTTTTTTTTTTTTTTTTTTTTCTGTACTCAAATGCAAATTGATAATTTCATAAGGATAGAAAATTTCTTAATTGATCTAGCATCAAAATTCACAACGCCTGAGATCATTATTGAATGAGGGAAAAATGGCATTTTTCTGAGTTTAAATCAGTGTTTTGACTCTTGACCAAAAGGTAAATAAAATGAGAAATTTTTACTAGTCAAGAAACGGTCTTATCATAGGCACACATGCATAGGAGCATATTAATTACTTTTAATTGGTTGTTCAAAAGATTAATTAAAATATAATTTTTTATTGGTCCAAATCTTGAATAATGATAGACATGCAATCAGAAGAAAGCTCAGGAAGATAATGTGAAATTTCTTTTCGTTTTTTAATTTTAAGTATAACTTAATAAAATTTAGTGGAGAATTTTTTTCAAGTTTCTTTGCCTTTGGATAGATACTATTTATAATAAAATCTTCACCTTAAAAATTCTTCTGAAATTCCACAAAAAATTTAGGTTTAGGTGGCATTTGTAAAACGTTGCAAAAAACAAATAAAACGCGGTTGGAGAGGTACCTCTCTCTCTCTCTCTCTCTCTCCATATATATATATATATATATATATATCCAAAACGTTCACGTTGACAAAATATATTGGCATAAATAATATATTGAGCAATAAATTTCAATAGTGTTAAATCATAAAAGAAAAAAAAAATTATCTAATTTTATCCGCATGAGTGAGACAAAAATAATACAAATACAAAATTATTCCTCTACTAATGCACGTACTATGTTTAATATCACACAACTTACAACACACAAAAGCCGGTAACTCTTGAATGCTGTATGAAGGCTTTAAATTGTTTAATAAATCTATTTCATAACAATTATTACTCTAAAATTTATCTAATGCGCGTTTCATCAATTATAATAAAGTTTTGAATGACAACAATATCTTTTAACAATGTGTAACATAAACTTACAATCTTAAGATATCAAAGAATGTATATATGAGAGAGTTACCAATTGTTACAAAACTTTTAAATTATTAAGAAATTGTAAATTTAATTATTTTATCATATTCTAGCATTGCATGGTATATAGAGATTAAATTGGAACATCTGGTCGAGGAGAGATGGTGCCTATTGCTATATTTCAGGCGCTAGGTGCCACTTCTCCTGTGACAGGAGCTCCTCTGTAACCTCATTTCTCTTACCCAATTCACTTGAATCACCATCTCTGTGATACACATACTCATTACTTATCAGAAGTTTAAGGGATTCGCGTCACAGAGAGGATGGCACTAGCTGAGGCTATGCATTGCATATATAAACCCAGCGAGTGCCATCTCTCTGCGACAAGAATCCCTAATCCCCTTTTCCTTTCTTCCTTAGTTTCTCCTTTCCATGACTCTCATACCTTGTAAAGCCAACGCAATTTATAGAGACTAAAATTAAGGTGGGCGTACTCTTTTTCTCTATCTTCATGGAATATTTACAATGAAATTACTAATACAATGCAATCAAGTTGCTCATATTTTGGAGGGACTTTTACTGTCAATGATTTGTGTAGGAACGGTCATAACTAATAAGCATGGTCAATGTTCATAGTTAGAATATTTCTACGAAACTTACTGGTAATTAAGTTTGCTTTGCGGAGTCGGTTAGCGTTGGAGACTTGTTGATTTGCAAGAGACTGGTGCTTTCAGTTTGGCCGTAACCTTCTCTTCTAATTTCATTGGTGACTTGTTGAGTTTAGGAACGGTCATATATAAAGCATGGTCAATATTTCCTTGTTATGCCCGCTTCAATTTATATATATATATATATATATATATATTTTAAGGGTCATACTAATGAATGCTCTTAGGGTATTGATTAACAATCTAGTTAAAGAAAGTTTTTATGAAGAAAAAAAAAACAATTAATATTTTAACAGCTTTTTTCATTTCCTAAAAAAGTGATATCAAAACTTTCCTAAAATTAATTGTTAACTAATTTCTTAAGGGCACTCGTTAGCATTTTTTTATATTTTAAATAGAAAAATTTTATATTTAAATTTGATTTATAATATAAATTTACATTATAAATACACAAACAATGATAAATATTATACACATTTTCAAAACTAGTAAATATTTTTTTGTTTTTTACAAATGTGTATAACAATTTATATTTTTTGCGTGTCTATAATGCAAGTTTACATTGCAAATACAATATAAAGTTGTAAACATATAATGATCCTTTTAAATATTTAGTTCTTTCATGTTCATTGGATGCACAGTTGCACTTTTTCTTTTTTTTTCCCCCTTTTCTTTAATGATCATTAAGTATCCGTTTGGATGTTGCTAAAACACAACGCGTCTGCATTTTACATAGTGGGACCCACGCTATAGTGCCCACAAAATAAATGTAGCAACTTCAGCTGAAACGCATAAAAATAGAAACCTGAATGCATCGTTTCAATAAAACACTGCATGCGTGTATTGTTTCAATCAAACTAGACATGTACTGTTCCTTTTCTTTTCATTATTTTTTTTTTTTTTTGGAAGAACTTGTTCTTCGTGTTCTTCATGTTCTTCCCAGACATGACTATTCATGTTCTTGAAACCCAGCAAACCCATCAAAACAGAAGATCAAAACAGTGAAACCAAAACCAAGATAGAAGCCACCAATATGAGATTAAACCGATCAAACCCATATGAAAAAAAAAAAAAAAAATGATCAACCTAGCAAACCCATATGAAACCAAAACCAAATCAAACCCATCAAATCCATATGAAACCAAAACCAAATCAAACCCATCAAATGGATCTACCCAGTAAATGCAAATCAAACCCATCACCAATCTCAACCTCACCCAGCACCACCGACTTCCCATATCAAACCCACTGTCGATCAACCCATCAAACCCACTGTCGATTAACCTAGCTATCCTGAAGGTAAAACAAAATTCACTATGAAAGAATTGAAGTTTGTACAATAACGACTTAGACCACTAGCATCCTATTACTACCTCGAGTAGAAAACTTACTACCACGACCACGTGACAGTTTTGAGTCTACGAACTACTTCTTTCTTGAATTCACAGCAAGCACAAGCACTCTTGCTTGTATATCTTAAAGTTCTTGAATCAGCAACTGAATCATCATCAAGCTCTAGACATCAATCTTGAGATTGGAAACTCTAAGTGTATGTGAAGGTAAACACCTCTAGATCTCACACAAGATTCACACATACAGCATAAAGAACTCTCCTAAAACGTGGCTAGGGTTTTCCCTTTTATACTTAGGGCAAAAAATAAAACCTTATACGTCAAACGGGCTTGGGCTGAGTTGAAAATTCTGCAGAAAAAAAAATCTGCACAACTTTTGATCGGTTGAGCCTAATTCTCGATCGATCGAGTTAGGAAAATTTGCACAATAACTTCTGCAGTAACTCAATTCTAATTTTATATAAAAAACACATACTTTGAGCAAGTCTAAACATTACTAAAAACCGTTTTGATCATGGTTTGCCAATCTTACAAAATGAAGTTTTAATACATTAGTTCCTAATTCCTTAGAACCTGACAAACTCCCCCTTTGGCAATCCATGACAAAACACAAACTTAACACAATACTCAAAGTTTACAGAAAACAACCCATTACAAAACAATAGCCCAACAAAAATAAATCAACCTAACTACTATCTATCAGTTGTAAGTGTAGACAGCAGCCTTACTAAATCAACTTGTATATTCCTGTAACACTTAACAAACAAATAAACGCATGTGTGGAAAAATACAAGTAAATAAAAAAAAAAAACTTCTTGATTTCACATAACACCAAATAAAAACATATATCATGAATAACCTCATAAATATAAATCAACAAGTAATGTAACACAATGTGAAACAAGAAACATACACAATCAGTGTTTCTCCCCCTATCATGGATACTCCAAAAAAAAAAAAAAAATGAGCCAAAAAGATAAATACAAAATGAAGCACCTAGATACAATCTAAAAGCTCCACAGCTCCACAATATCACAAAACTCAAGTATCACAACAAAATCTCCTTTATTACAATGTACTCCCCCTTTTTGTGACGAATTTCCAAAGGGCACTCACTCATCACCAAAAGGAGGTGGCGGAGGAGAACGTCGAAGACTCTCTAAATCTGCTCGCAAAGCGCGAAGCTCATCAAACATGTCCACCAGAAGTTGACCATGAGCTGCCTGGACGGTCATGACAGTATCCAACATTCGAAAAATGTTTGAATCATCCAAAGGTGAAGGTGGAGAAGCAGCAGCAGCAACAACAGTCGAATCAAATGACGTCTTTTCCGTAGTAGCACCTGCAGAAGAGGGTGGCGGAGGAGGAGTGACACCGAAAGGCTCAACCCTAGGACGCTTAAAGCTAGCTCGTAGCTGAGCAGCCCTTTGCCTAAGAAAGGTGGCACCAATGGGAGCAACTATGTGAACAAGCTCAGAAGCAGGAAAGTCACCTAACCCTAAAACAAAGCATGAGCATACAAAAAACGAAGAATGAAAACAGGGAAGAACAAAGCATGAGCAGTAGAACTATTGCTATGCACCTCGTTCAAAGAACGAAGAAAAAGGTAAGGAAAACTGACAGGAGCATCAGTGACAAGAGCATACAAAAACACACATCGCTCAATAGGGATAGTGTGCAAATGAGAAATAGGACACAGAGAATGACAAGCAATCCTAAAGAAAAGGTAATGTAACTTAGAAAGCTCAGCAAATGTGATCCGAGGATCAAAACCCCACTAGATAGAAGTACCGGTGATGTAGGACATGATGTTTAGGGGAGGAGACTCATCATAGGGATAGACAGGATGCGGGACCACAGGTACCCTAAGAGCATCAGACACTACGGAAGAAGTAATGTGATACTCTACACCTCGTATCCAACTTTTTACTAAAGTGTTGGAATCATAGACGTGAATAGAGAGGTTTGAGTAGAACTCTCTAATCAAGGTAGCTGGAAGTGGATGATCTATGTCTAACAGAGGTAACCAGCCCCTACGCTCAAAGTTACGCCTAACCTCCTCATCTAGCTCATTTAAAAGAACCCTACGCTCACCCCAAATGTTCCTCTTGAGATTAAGATTCTCATAGGTCTCCTGATTTTTCTCACTTAGAAATCTATCACTATCAAAAGATGGTGAAGAAGAAGAGGTCCTATGAGCTCTAGTCTTCCTAAGTATGATGCTACAGGTCAGATAGAGAGACATAAAAGAGACAGGGAGAGAAGACAAAACCAAGGGCAGACTACAAATTAGCACAAAAACAATATAGAAATTACAATTCTATATGATGCATGAACAGTATTTCCAAATGATGCATGTTCTAATGCAATGAAAAATAGTTCAATTTTACTCCAAATTCACAAAATTGGCTTGAGCATGGAGGTTACACCAAAAACCCTAAATTTTGAAAAACCCAATTTCACAAAACCCAACAAATTGAGAAATTGATCATCATTCAAGTTAGAAAACATAATATAATGATCAAATGAAGTAATCTATCAAGCCAATTTCATCAATTTACATCCAATTGAACAAAAACCCCAAATCAGGTATATTTCAAGCCTTAGAAATTTCAATGTCTCACAAACCACCAAATTAACCAAAATAAACCAAAAAGATCAGTTATATATAGTGTCCCAACAAAAACCCATTGATTAATTGTGAAAGAAACGGCCTGAATTATCAAAAATCTCAAAAAGAAAAAAGGTCCGAAAATTACCCAAAAATGCATGATTTAATGCATGAAAAATGAAAATAAAAAGAAAAGGAGGGGTAAAATAGACATACTGGCCCTAGAAGAGAGAATCTTTGCAAAAAATTCCGGAGGAAAACGACAAAAAAAATCTCTTTGGAGCTTTGACCGATCAGTGAGAGAGAAAAGTGGTTTTGAAAAACTTTTGAAAAGTGAAGAACATGTGAGGGAAAAACATCTTTAAAAACTCTCATCGTGATTTTCGATCGATCGAAAATTAGGTTCGATAAGTCGAAAATGCTTCGATTGATCTAGTACCAATCGAGCACCGATCGAAACAGACAGAAGCTAACCAAAAGATTTAAACACAATTTCAATCAGTCAAGAAACAGATTCGATCGATCGAAATTTTGAAAAAATCAAATTTTTGAAAAACAAAGCAATTTTTGTGCAGAAACTCCTTAAAGCATTAAATTTTATGAAAAAAATGCATGAGTGTTAGATAAAATGCTTTTCCAAAACACTTGTTTTGATCCTAGTTTTCCAAAATTAAGATTTTCACTCAAATCTCCTCAAATTCTCAAACATCAAACATGTTTTGCATGAATTCAAGAAATTTTCAATTTTGGTTGGTCAAACCAAAAACACACACAATAACATGTACAAAGTTTAGCAAAAAGTAACTTATATAGTGTGTGCAACTAGCAAAAGCTTGAGATACATGTGAGGTGATATGTAAATAGAAATCAAACACAATATCTACAAAATTCATCACACAGAATTTGAAAGAGACTATCACCTAAAGAGTTACATCATATAACTCTCACATCTCCTAGAATAAAAGCTTGCAATCATGTAAGTTTCTTGATTTGCCTCATAATGTACACACCAATTTTAATTGATTAGAAACTTCTTTAAAATAGTCGGGATAATGTACACACCAGTTTTATTTGATTTGTGAAATATTATAGCCTAATAATGTACACACCAATTTTAGCATTTAAACCGAGGCTATACCTTATGTTCTTTTTGTGCATATGCTACACTTTCTTGAGCACAAAATCTTACGATATGCACTAAGGTGTTCATGATTGGCTAGTAAATAGTGGTGAGATGGTTATTTATGCCTTTCTCATTAAGTTCAAGTCCAACAATCAAAGGAATGTGACTTCAAGATCAAGATCATGTGATCAAAAACTATAAACAACTCCCACACAACATGCACTACAAAGCTCAAACCAGTAAAGTGCAATAAAATAAGCTCATCCAAGCTAAACAGAGTACATAAACATGTTATGTAAAGATAATATAGCCAACATTGATTATAAATCCAAGATATATAATACAAAACACATAAAAATCTTTTTGGTTTAAAAAAAAAATCTATGACCAAAACTAAAAACACACATTATGCTAAATGATTAAAAATGCAAATGCAATGCATGACTGTACTTAACTAAGCTATAGAGGGTACACAAACAAGAAATATCAATTTCTTAATTAACCCTTGAGTACATGTACAAACTAGTACATACTCACACAAAATCAGAAAAAGCTTAGCATTTATATAACACATGCTATTCAAGTTTCTCCACAATGTCAAGGATGTTCTAAATCAAGAGAGAGATATCATAATTCATGTAATCCTCAAGAAAAATAAAACTAGACACAAAATGAAATATTTTTGTCTTTTTGAAATTTTTCAATATTTTTGGATTTTTTTTAAATAAAAACAACTTAAAAAATAAAACAACCAAAAACAAAAACAAAACATGTCCACAAACAATTGAAAGAATTAAATCAAGGACAAGTAAACAACACTCACCTTAAAGAATCTTTTTTCACCCATATAGCACGAGTCTTCGGCTTTGTAGGTGAAAATCTATATGAAGTAGAGTGTATTTGAGGGATTACACCAATCTTCTATAAAAAACTAAAATCTTGCAAATTCCTTTCACAAGCCAACAAGCTCAAATTTTTCAAAAGAATATGAAACAATTTATTTGGACTTATGGCAGGAGAAATATCATCACATATCCTAGATTGAAATACAGAATTTTAAATTTCAATTTATGACAATTAGGACGAATGTGACCAGAGACACCACAAAAGTGACAAACATGAACAAATTTAGGAATATCAGTATTCTTAACAATAAATCTAGTCTTAGATTTTGGTTTTTGTCTCAACAAAGAACAATTTGGTCTAATATGACCAACAACACCACAAAGGTGACAAGTAGGCACAAAAACAGATTTATTATGCACTCTAATAGTAGGTTTAGACATAGGTTTAGAAATTTCTGCGTCTACATCAGAACTTTTACTTTTGTCTAACCTAGCAAAATAAGCATTTTCTTTATTATTCCCCTTGAAATGAGGGATATAAACTTTTTCAGTTTTAGGCTTAAGAGAAACAGAAACACTTCTGTTATCAATAGCAGGGTTGGTACTAGTCAAATTTTCAATTTTAGCCTTAGATTCAACTAACTCTTGTTCCAAGCTTTTCATCTTCTCATCTTGAAAGGAAATTTTATTTCTCAAAAATTCATTCTTTTTATTAGATTCATCTAATCTTACAATCAATTCCTCTTTTTCAAGATTAGCTAATTTTAGCTCTTTCTTGAATTTCTTAGCAATTCTCATAGATTTCAATAATTCCTTATGGAGAGTTCCACAAGCATCAATAAGATCAACAGAAACAACAGTGTCCTTTTTATTCATATCATCACAATCAAAAACAGTAAGACACTTAAAATTATCCATGATAACAGGGATCAAGGATCAACTCTTAGATCAAAAGATCTAAATGCTAGAGCTAACCGGCTCTGATACCACTTGTTAGAATTTAGACCCCTTAAAACCCAACCAGATTAACCTTAGCCAAGTGATTAACTTAGGTAAATTATGCAGTTCTAGGTTAACACAAATATATCATATAATGGAAAGTGTGGAAAATAAAGAATACACGATATGATAACCCAGGAAAACTAAACAGGTAAAAAACCTGAGGAGGATTTAACCTAGCTATCCTGAAGGTGAAACAAAATTCACTATGAAAGAATTGAAGTTTGTATAATAGCGACTTAGACCACTAACATCCTATTGCTACCTCGAGTAGAAAACTTACTACCACGACCACGTGACAGCTCCGAGTCCACAGACTACTTCTTTCTTGAATTCACAGTAAGTACAAGCACTCCTGCTTGTATATCTTGAAGTTCTTGAATCAGCAACTGAATCATCACCAAGCTCTAGGCATCAATCTTGAGATTAGAAACCCTAAGTGTATGTGAAGGTAAACACCTCTAGATCTCACACAAGATTCACACACACAGCATAAAGAACTCTCCTAAAATGTGGCTAGGATTTTCCCTTTTATACTTAGGGCAAAACATAAAACCCTACACGACAAATGGGCTTGGGCTGAGTTGGAAATTCTGTAGAAAAAACAACCTGCACGACTTTCGATCGGTCGAGTCTAATTCTCGATCGATCGAGCCAGGCAGATTTTCACAGTAACTTCTGCAGTAACTCGATTCCAACTTTACATAAAAAACACATACTTTGAGTGAGTCTAAACATGACTAAAAATCGTTTTGATCATGGTTTGCCAACCTTACAAAATGAAGTTCTAATACGTTAGTTTCTAATTCCTTAGAACCTAACAGATTTTTTTTTTTAAATTTTTTGGCGTAAATGCATTTTTAGTCCCTACATTTTGCACTTTTTTCATTTTGGTCCCATCATTTTATTTTTACCACTTATAGTCCCTAAACTAATTAACGCATAACATTTTGGTCCTTTCCGTCACCCAACTAACAGCAAGTACTGACGTAGCTGACGGTGGAATAAAAAAAATAATATAATCACATTAATTAATTAATTAATTTTAAAAAAAGGGAAGAACGTGAAGAACTCAAGAACTAGAACCCAGATCAAAGAAATTTTCTTTCTCCAAACTCAAATCCAAAAATTTTCTTTCTACCCAAACAGAAAAATCCAGCCACCACCTCCACCGATCAAACCCAGCCAACAAACATAGACACAAACCCAACCAACAAACTTAAACACAAACTCAGAAATTTTCTTTATACCTAAACAGAAAAATCTAGCCACCACCTCCATCAATTAAACAACCACTACCCATCATCACAGCCACCACAACCCACCATCCCAACCGCCACAACCAAGCCTAACTTGGTCTCAACCCCAGCCACCCCGATCTCTACCCAACCCAGCTGGCTTATAACCACCCACCCTAACCCAACTTCAACCCCAGCCACCCCGATATCTACCCAACCCAACCGGCTCATACCCACCCACCCCGACCCAACTTCAACCCCAGCCACCCCAACCGATCTCAACCCACCCACCCCAGCCTGACCTAAACCCAACTCGACCTCAACCCACCCACCCCAGCCAGCTCACAACCCACCCACCCCAACCTCAAACCCAGTCACCCCGAACTCAACCCCAGCCACCCTGATCTCAACCCACCCACCCCAGCTGGCTCATAACCCACCCACCCCAACCTCAAACCCAGCCACCCCGAACTCAACCCCAGCCACCCCGACTCAAGCCACCCCAATCGGTCTCAACCCACCTACCCCAGACCAACCTCAACCCACCCCACCCCGATCTCAACCCATCCACCCCAACCACCACCCACCACAAGCCACTGCACAGTGAGAAAAAGAGAGAGAAGAGAATGAAAAAAATTCATAGAAAGTGAGAGACACAGATGAGAGAGAGAGAGAGAGAGAGAATAAAAATTAATCTAATAAAGTAAGAAGGAAGAGAAAAAAATTCGAACCAAAATACTTTTTAAAATTTAATTTTAATGATTTTTAGTTTTATTTCTGTTTTTTTATTTAGTTAGAATTAATAAATTACTTTTTTAAATTTATAGGCTGACGTGGCATTATATTTTGTGTGATTATAATTTTTTTTATTCCACCGTTAGCCACGTCAGCACTGGCTGTTAGTTGGGTGACGGAAAGGATCAAAATGTTAGGCGTTAATTGGTTTAGGGACTAAAAGTGGTAAAAATAAAATGTAGGGACCAAAATGGAAAAAGTGCAAAATGTAGGGACTAAAAATGCATTTACGCCTAATTTTTTTTGTGGTAGTTGTCTCAATGATGGTTCAAAATGCACGATACAAGAAGGGTAGTGTTGTGAGTAAGATTGTTAGTATCGATTGGCATAAACTGTGTTTATAAGATGAAGAAGAACGCAAAAGAAGAGAGATGGACAAATAAAAAAATTGGTGGTCAAAGTCCATAACTAGTGGTCATGTATCGACTATGATGAGTTATTTTCCCTATTTGCTAGTTCAGAAACCATACAATTGCTAATTTCATTCAACTAAAGAATATTTTAGATTGATGATGCCAAAAATCGTCAGTGAACCACATGGTCCTCACGTGCTCTAAACAGAACTTGCGAAACAGAAACAAATAAGATCTTGCAGAGAGTACCGTTGTGGTACCAGCCAAATACCCTCCAAAGGTTAAATTAGAGAACTTTCACAACTCTAGAGTGCCAGAGCGGAGGTAAATTATGTGTACCTTGGTTTGTGAGGGTTTTGGTGTTTTTATAGTAGCATAGAGTTAATATCCGTTTCTTGGCAAGAAAGACCTTTCCTTGTAGGGAGGATCCTCATTAATACACGTATCTTGCGGGATCCTTTACTTGTGAGGACCCTCTTGATTAGCGTTAATTGTAGGGTGCAAGATATTTCCTTGTATAAATATCTATGGGGGTCAAGAAATGCCATGCTAGACCCGTCACGCCTTTTATTCTCGTTGGCCTCTTCTTGTTCCTATCATCCTTCTCTCTTCCCCTCGTCCCTTGTAGACGTCGTTAGATATGGAGGTGAAATCGTCAACCTCTGGCGTCGTCGTTTTCATACATTCTTTCGTGCTTGTGAAGTTGACGGGCCTAATAGGGTCGTCAACTTCTTTGAATGTAGTGGGTTTATCCCTTTCTAAAAACATCCTCATTATAGATGGTTGTTAAAACCTACCATTTTGAGTAGGCCATAGGCTATGTTGTGAAAAGGCACGAGACAAAGTTCGTATGGTAAAAGAAACTATATAAATATATATATATATATATATATATGGCTTCAAATTGGTACCAAGAGCTGAAGACTTTGAGTCAATAGGATTGACAATTACTTTTAGGAGAAGTGATTCACCATATGACCACATGAACACACACTTTATAGTAAGTTAAATCAAAATGGAGATATTTTGATTTTTTTTTTTTTTTTTTTGGATGATTTAACTTTTACAATCAAGAATCCAAATTTATTTGAAGAATTTAAGAAGCTTGTGAGTTTAAAATGATATATATATATATATATATATATATGTAGGCATCAAGGTGAAGCAAATGAAGGATAGGATATTATTTTCTAAGAATAATATGCTAAAGAGATTTATAAGAGATTTGAGATGTCAGGTTACAAGCCAATAAACACTTTTGTGAAACGATGATTTGAGTTGTCAAAACATTACAACAAAAAGAAAGTAAATCCAACACTTTTTTAGGAGCTTGGTTGGAAGTTAAGGCAACCAATATGCACAATAGGTTGCGATACCATGTGAAAATATCTAAGAACTCTAGAAAGAATCTAAACTGAATTTCTATTATTGAAAATTTGAATTTTACAAATCAAGAATCAAATTGATTTAGCCTCTGTTTTACATTATATGCTAACAGAGTTGCTAACAAAAATAAGAGGGAAATCTAACTAACAAACATTTTATACGACATAGTTCGGTTAAATTGAAACAGCTGAGTTTTGTTTTTGAAATTAACATCTCCAAAAACGATTGTATTTCTTCGTTCTTCTTGAGCGTTGATACACTGACTTGAGGTCTCTAGCTCTACACGCCTGAATCGATATAGGGATTCTGGTGAAAGTAGCTTCCTGTGATTAACGAAGATCTTACCAGCACCATTAATGTAGGGAATATTGGGTCGTGGAGCTCATCGACATACCCCAAGGGTAGTTGGGGGGTTTTGAAAAGAAATGCATGGCCCTCATAAGCATGCCATCCATAGTTACCACCCTTAGTACGTGGCAATATATACACGTGCATAACCTACACATTATGTAGAAAAATGGTTACTATACACGCGTGTTCACGATTCAGTTAAAAAAATGCGTAAGAGTTATTTCCCTATTTTTTAAGCCTCAACCTTAAGATATAAGAACTGTGCGTGTGTCAACAGTGTGTGTGAGAGAGAGAGAGACAGAGTAGCCATTAACAAAACATTTACCTATTCCATGCAACGCAATGTGGTATATATAGAGGTCGGAGTGGGGCATCCGGTCCAGGAGAGATGGTGCCTATTGCTGTATTTCATGCACTAGGTGCCACCTCTCCTGCGACAGGAGCTCCACTATAACCTCATTTCTATTTTCCAGCTCACTTGAATCATCATCTTTGTGAATTTTGATACATGCACCTACTAATTAGAAGTTTAAGAGATTTGTGTCGAGGAAGAGATGACTCTAGCCGATTCTTAGCATTGCATATATAACCCAGCTTGGGCCATCTCTCCTGCGACACAAATCCTTCAACTCCTTTTCCTTCCTTTGCCTCCTCTTTTCCATGCCTCACATTATGCCTCATAAACTTCATTTTATAGACCAAAATCTGGGATTTTTTTTGTCCCTTCATGTAATAATACGATGAAATTACTCAGACGGTGCAATGAAGTTGCTTACATTTTCGTCATTGGTCAAAGTTCAATGTCTTAATATTTTTCTACTTCACATATGAAACTTATTTCTTTTAGCTTTCTCTTTCCATGACTCTCCTACCTTAAACCCCACGAAATCTACAGACCAAAATTAAGTCGTGGACTCTTTCTCTCATCTTCATGGAATATTACTAATTCAATTATTAATGCAATAAAATGAAGTTGCTCACATTTCGGAGGGGCTTTTGCCGTCAATGAATTGAGTGTGAACATTCAAACGCATGTTCAATGTTCAAAGTTACAATATTTCTACTTCAAAGTTCAAATACGAAACTTGCAGGTAATTTAGTTCGCTTGCGGAGTAAGTTGGCATTAGAAAGTAGTTAATTAGGAAGAGACTGAGCAGAAACCTCTTTTCTCCATTGGTGACTGCTGAGTATTAGGAACGGTCATAAGCATGGTCAACTCCTCGTTATATATGCCGGCTTTTAAAGTCATCCTGATATATCTCTCTACCAAAAAATTATTTTTCTTTTTTTTTTATAAAAAAATTTTTAGTTCTTTTTTTTTTTTTGAGATAAAATATTTAATTCTTTCAAGTTGATTTGGTGCAACCCGCACACGTCTTTCTTTTTTCTCTCTGTTTTTTTTTTTTTTTTTGGGGGGGGGGGGTGGGGGCTGTTAATGATAATGAAGTATTAATTCCTGGTGAAAAATAGAGCTTAGCTTGGTAGGATTACAAAGAAATACATATATTTTATTATTTTTTTCTAACTTATTGATGAAGTGTCACATATATAATTTCTAGGAATGTACGTATTAGATTTTCATGCATGTTTTGAACATGTCGTCATTCCATGACAATTTGTTGGCTATATTAATTTTTTTATAATAATAATCTTATTAATACTAATTTTTTTATATTATATATTGTGATTAGATAATTTGTCAATATCTTTGGATACACTTGCATGATAGATTCAATAGAATTGAAAAACATACCATATATAAGTTTAGAAGTCCTAAATTTCATCTAGCACACAACTAATTAATTCATTTAGTTTCCTCTTTACCATGACTTCCCTTTCTTGTAAACCCAACAATATTTGTAGAGTAGAATTAATTAGTTGGACTCTTTCTCTCCATCTTCATGGGATTCTACAAATTACAAACTTAAAATGTTCTTCAAGAAATGACCTCAAGGCAGTAACGAACTTGTCGCTGTTGGCTATCAGGATATCGCTTACATAAACAAACAAGGCCACAAATGATGAACCTTGAGTACAAGTAAACAATGGGTAATCACAACAAGACTGAGAAAAGCCATGTTCCAATCACGTTGTAGGAAATTTTGAAAAACACAGGCGTGATGCTTACTTGAGTCCACAAAAGGACTGGTGCAATTTTGCAAACTAGAGGCTAAGATTGAGATTGACACTCCCCATGACCATGGAACCTAGGAGGAAGAGACATGTACACCTCTTAAAACAATTCTCCATGTAAAAAGGCAATTTTCACATCGAATTGAACAAGATGCCATCTTTGAATCGCAACAATAGCAAAAAAAAAAGTTAAGCACAATAACAAATTTGGCCAATGGAGAAAAAGTCTTGAAATAATCAAAATATTGGATTATAGAGTGTAGCCCTTTGCCACGACTCTTGCATTGTAACTTTCAATGCTACCTAAGGACTGGATATCTTTCTCCGAAGAAGGATATATTAAAGAGATGCTTAAGAAATTTGAGATGTCAAATTACAAGCCAACAATGAACAAACCTCCTCATAGAATGTTTGAGTTAAATTGTTAAATCATGACGATGGCAAGAAGGTAATTCTAATATTCTTTTAGAGTTTAGTTGGAAGCCTAAGGTACTTAATATGCACAAGACCAAATACTTTCTTTTGCATTGGACTCGTTAGTCGCTACATGGAAGTACCACTCATGACCCATTTGAAAATTGCTAAGATAATTCTTTACTTAATTTGTGAAAGGTACACTTGATTTTGAATTCTTTTTCACGTTCTTTACACGTTATGTGACAATCATATTTTAATAGAGAGCATTGTCGTCCCTCTTTACACCAACTCTTAGCTATAGATTACAAGAACCAAACAAAGTTGTAAGAAGAACTCAAAGCAATAGCTCTATTGAAGGATTACTCAACAATACCCCAACAATAAATTGAATTGAAACGAGATGGAACAAATGTACATTGTTGCAGTAACTTTGACAAACAACTTTATATGCCCCATTGTTGCTATGATGATACAATTATTTCCGGCAATCCTCACAAAAAAATAGAATATGTACACCCCATAGGGGGAGAGAGCTTCTTGCTTCAACAGTGCATTGGATAGGAAAGTCTTGAGCGCTACTAGCAAGAATTTGAGCGCTATTGACGTTACCAACACATCTCTTTTGGGCTTTTTGTACCTACCCACATAGCACCAGAATACAATCTTCGTAAAGGTACCTGTACGCCCATGACATTGATAATGGCAAAATACATTGGCATCAAATGTGATTTTGGATTTGCTTTCAGTTGATATTTTGTAAGTGGGTAACACTAGTTGAGTTGTATTTTTCATGAAGTGAAGCTTTAAAACAAAATGCTTAAACTACCGTCATCTTTACTATAAAATGCTTACAAATTAAGATTTTGATAAAAGCTAGTAGATTCCCTACAAGCACCATTTTTACATCAGTGGTTGCATCCCAGGAGCTAATAGGCTTATCCTAGGAGAAGTTGGGGGGTTTGAAAAGAACTGGACCCTCATAAGAATACCATCCATAGTTGCCACAGACATATATCTATCTGTTATTATATGACTCCAACTCGTGCATAACCTAAACATTATTTAAGCCTCAAGGCCCTGGCCCTCAACCTTAAGATATAAGAACCATGTATCTCTCACTCTGCATGTGTATATGAGAGAGAGAGAGAGAGAGAGAGAGAGAGAGATCAGTCATAAACAAAAGAACAGTGTTTATTATACACACTTCAAAGAAATTTTCGTGAGTGTCTAAAAGTGTGTGCAACAATGTGTATGAATCAAGAATTTCCCAAAACATCCACTCCAATCAGCACGGCATAGTAGAGGTTAAAGTGGGGCATCCGGTCGAGGAGAAATGGTGCCTATAGTTGTAGTAATTCAAGCACTAGGTGCCACCTCTCCTGCGACAGGAGCTCCACTGCAACCTCATATCTCTTTCCCAGCTCACTTGATCTTCATCTTAATTTTCATATACATGCACTTACTAGAAGTTGAAGGGATTCATGTCACAGAAAGATGGCCCTAGCTGAGCTTTTGCTTTTATAACCTAGCATGGGCCATCTCTCTTGCGACAGGAATCCCTCAACCTCTTTTCTTTTCTTCCTTTGCTTCCTATTTCTCTCATCATACCTTATAATTTATAACATTCATTTTACAAACCAAAATCTGGGCTCTTGCTCTCTCCCTTCATGTAATAATATATACAATGAAATTACTCCTATATTGCAATGAAGTTGCTTACATTTTGGACAAAGTTCAAAGTCTTTTTTCTACTTCACATTTGAAACTTGCTTATAATTCCTTTAGCTTCCTCTTTACGATAACTATCTGTTAGATTCTAAGAGCTTAGAACAATTGGCAAATCGTGAGCACACAAGAACATGTAAGCTGCAGAAAGAAGATTTTAGAATCTGCCTAGTTCGATCGATCGAAAAACAGGCTCGATCGATCGAGAATCGTATCTGCAGAATTTTAAGTTGGCCCAAACAGCAGTTCTAGCCCATTAAGGATTAGGGTTTCAGATCTACTTCTCCCACTATATAAAGGAAACCCTAAGCACGTTTTTTATAAGGCTTTTTAGAGAGAGAAGAGTGTGCCTCTTTTGTATTTAGGGTTTTTGTCAGTTCGTTTAGACCCCTTAAACCCAACAGATTAACCTAGTGAATTAGCCAAGTGATTAACTTAGGTAATTTAATTAAAACTAGGTTAACACAAATAAGCAAAAACAACAAAGCAGCGGAAATTAAATAACACAAAGATATGATGACCCAGGAAACCACACCGGTAAAAACCTAGGGAGGATTTGACCCAGCTGTCCTCAAGGTAAACTGAATCCACTATGAAAGAATCGAAGTTTACACAACAAGACTTAGACCACTAACATCTTATTGCTATCCAAGTGTAGGAAACTTACTACCATGACCCCATGATAGCTCCGAGATCCACGGACTCCTTCTTTCTTGAATTTTTCAGCAAATCCACAAGCGCACCTGCTTGTATATCTTTGTGCTCTTTTGATTCTGCAACTGTATTGATTTACACAACTCTTGACATGAATCTCAAGTTTGTAAACCCTAAGTATATGTGAAGGCAAACACCTCTAGATCTCACAATGAGATTCACAAACACAGCATTCAGAACTCTAAAAACGTGGCTAGGGTTTTCCCTTATATACTTAGGGCAAAACATAAAACCCTATACATTAAATGGACTAGGGCTGAGTTGGAAAATTCTGCAGAAAAACGATCTGCCCGATTTTCGATCGATCGAGTCTAATTTTCGATCGATCGAGTCTGGCAGAAAGTTAACAGTAATTCTGCATAACAACTTGATTCCAACTTTACATTAAGACCCATACTTTGAGCAAGTCTAACACACGACTAAACATTTTTTTGATCATGGTTTGCCAACATACAAATTGAAGTTCTAAATACATTAGATCCTAATCCTTAGAACCTAACAGTTTTGTTCCTAAAACCTCTCTTATAACTTCTACCGGTGTTGTTCGTTGAAGAATCTCAAGATCCGGTACTGCTAAAGTTGCTGCCTTCTATAGTCATCAAAGGAGCTGATGATCTAAACCTTCAAGGGTGGACTTGGAGTCACAAACAGGAGAGTTTGTGTTGCTAAACCTTTGAGTGGAGTCTCAAAGTCACAAACGGTGATGTTTGTGTTTTGCAAAGGTCAAAGAAAGAAGGAGTCCGTGGATCTCGGAGCTATCATGGGGTCGTGGTAGTAAGTTTCCTACACTTGGGTAGCAATAGGATGTTAGTGGTCTAAGTCGCTATTGTGTAAACTTCAATTCTTTCTAGTGGATTTGCTATTTTACCTTGAGGATAGCTAGGTTAAATCCTCCCCAGGTTTTTTACCGGTTTGGTTTTCTTAGGTCATCATATCTTTGTGTTCTTTATTTTTCCGCTGCTTTACTTGATGTGATTGTTATTGTTTTAACCTAGATCTGAATAATAAACCTAAGTATTCACTTGGTTAATTAATTAGGTTAAACAATCTAGTTTACAGGGGTCTAAACGAACTTACACTATCCTAATACCTTGTAAACCCCACGAAATCTATAGACCAAAACTATCTATTTTCATGTAATATTACAATGAAATTACTAGTGCAATGCAATGAAGATTACAGGGGCGTTTGCCGTCAATGAATTGGGTGGGAACGGTCATAAAGCATGGTCAATTTCATTGTTATAGAATTTCTGCTTCAAATACGAATTTTACTGGTAATCAAGTTTGATTTGCTGAGTAAGTTGGCATTGGAGACTAGTTGATTTGGAAGAGACCGTAGAACTCGATGCTTTCAGTTTGGCCAAAACGTTCTCTTCTTCTTCTTCTTCTTGTAATCAGGAACGGTCATAACTTTTTTTTTTTTTTTTTTTTTGAGAAACCAGCCAGGAAGGCTACTTTAATTAAAAGACGAAAAATCTGACAAATAACAATTATACAAATCCAAAGGAAAAAACTCCATCCAAACCAATAAAGGACTAGACAACCTAGCTCTCTTAGCCAAGGCATCCGCTAAAGCATTGCCTTGCCTACACATATGAGAGAAAGAAAAGCTCTGAAAAGAGCTAGAAAACAATAAAATGTCATGAATTATATGACCACATGATGAATGTAATAAAAGTCTATTACTAATAGCATGAATGGATGACTCCGAATTACCCTCAAAAACAACATGATGAAGACCAAGTTCTCAAGCAAAAAGAACTGCAAGCCTAATTGCCAAAGTTTCAAAAGTAAAAATAGAATCTGGAATGGGAATCTGCTTTGCCAAAGCTGCTACCACTTTCTCATGTTCATTCCGAAAAAAGACTCCAATACCTGCAGCTCTTAAATCTTCAAAGATCATCCCATCAAAATTTACCTTCACCAAACCCGCATCTAGAGGCTTCCACTGAGGTCTCTGTGCACGAACCTTCTTGCTGGGACAGCGCTGGACCTATTGAAACCCCTACAGATGACGCCGTGCAACACCAGCAATTTTATTAAACGGCCAGACCACCTCTCCCACTCGCAACTTATTCCAGCGACGCTAAATACTCCAACATGTCATCGCAAACACTTCAACGTTCAACAAGGAACTAAACACCAGCTCAAGCAAGTCCTGAAACGAGCTGACCCTGGAAAATTCAGAAGGTAGAGACGTGAGGCAAAAGCCCCACACCGAGCAAATATCCTAACAAAACCAAAGGGCATGAAGCACTGATTCCTCTCCTGCCTGACAGAGGCTATAGACCGAGGAAGGAACAATTCTACGCTTATGTAAATTAAGCATAGCTGGGATGGAATTTGTACAAGCTCACCAAAGGAAAAATTTCACCTTGTTTGGAATGTTTAACTTCCAGAGGCTGTTCCAAAATTTTTTCTGCCCAACAGTGTCTGAAGATGAAGCCACCTCATTTTCGTGCAAATCACAAAGAAAATGGCAACCTGAGCGCACCTGATACATACCAGTCCGAGAAGGAGGCCAAAACAAAAAATCCTTCTGAGCATAATGGAAAACCGGAATGGATTTAATCTATTGAGCTTATGAAGGTATAAAAATAGTATCCACCAGATTAGTATTCCATCACCGAGAATCACTATCTATCAGTTGGTCCACCGTGGCATCTTCTGATAAAACAGAAACCGGAGATAGAACTCTTCTTGAAAGAGCACCAAGAAGCCAAGAGTCATTAAAAATCTTCATCGAGGACCCATCTCCTATCCTCCACCGAGCACCTAACAGAATCACCTTTCGAGCTTTGAGAATTCTTTTCCACGCATAAGACCCCGAACCTGCCTTGGCCTCAAAAATAGTACTCGTAGGAAAACATTTTGCCTTGAACACTCTATAAAATAGGGAATCTGTGTCATGGACCAACCTCCAAACCTGTTTCGCTAACATGGCCTCATTAAACTTCCCCAACTCCCTAAAACCAAGGCCCCCTTTTGATTTAGGTTGACATAAAATATCCCACTTCTTCCAATGAATCTTCCTACGATCACCCCGTTGACCTCACCAAAATTTCTGAATCATAGCTTCGATATCATTACACAGACTAGCTGGAAGTTTAAAACAACTCATAGCAAAAGTGGGAATAGCTTGCACAACTGCTTTCAACAACACTTCCCTACCCGCTTGAGAAAGTAATTTCTCCTTCCACCCTGAAGCTTACCCCAAATCCTCTCTTTAATATAATTAAGGCTAGCCCTCCTATTCCTCCCCACCACAGTAGAAAGCCCCAAATAACATTCATATTCCTTAATCTCAAGAACACCAAGCAGATTTTTAATGGCATTTTTTGATACGAGAGATACAGAATCACTAAAGAACAGAGTGGTCTTACCCGAATTTATCTTCTGTCCCAAAGCCAACTTATACTTCTGTAAAATATTTTGAATAGTCTGAACCCCCCTAAGCTCGGCTCTACAAAAGAGGAGAGTATCATCTGCAAAAAATAAATGAGATATTCGAGGACCGTTACAACAAAGGGAAAAGCCTCCAATATCACCCGCTACCACAGCTTGTTTAATTAAGCCGTTAAGACCTTCAGACACCAAAAGGAATAGATAGGGAGACAAAGGATCGCCCTGTCTATGTCCCCTAATAGGTTTAATATCACCATGAGGTTCCCCATTTACTAAGATTGAATAAGAAACATAACTTATACAACCATAAATCAACTGAATCCAGCGGTCCTCAAAACCCATCTTCTCCATAAGCCTACACAAAAAATATTATTCCACATGGTCATATGCCTTACTCATATCTAGCTCCATAGTCATAAACCCCAATTTGCCCACCTTCTTATGCTTCATATGATGGAGAGATTCAAAAGCCACAAGAATATTGTCAGAAATTGCCTTATCGGGCTGAAAGGCACTTTGGGATTCAAAAATAATATCTAGTAACAATTTCTTTAGCCTGTTTGCCAAAACCTTAGATACAAGCTTATACAAGATATTACACAAAGCAATAGGGTGAAACTCCGTAACTTGTTGAGGGCACTTAACTTTAGGAATTAAAGTAATATAAGTATGATTAAAGGATGGGCAAATAGTACCTGAATTAAGCCAAGTCAAAACAGCTTTCGCAACATCCCCACCAATCGTATCCCAATAATGTTGGTAAAAAATAGGAGGTAAGCCGTCAGGGCCAGGAGCCTTTAGAGGCGACATCTGCATTAAAGCCACATCAACCTCACTTTTGGTGAATTCTGCCAACAAATATTGGTTCATCTCCGGAGTCATAACTCGAGAAGTAGCAGCAAGAACTTCATCCATGTTATTAATATCAGGATCATTTGACCGAAATAGAGAAGTGAAATAATTCACAAACAAAGTGGCAATCTTATGCTCCCCTTCACACCAACTACCATCATCCCTTTAAAGCTTCAAGATCTCATTTTGCCTAAAACGATGGGAAGCCCTACTGTGGAAAAATTTTGAGTTTTGATCACCATCCTTCAGCCATGCAGTCTTTGCCCTTTGCTGTCATAATTTCTCTTCTTGCACCAACAATCTCCGCAACTCCTCCTTAAAAGTTAAAATTAGATCCAGCTGACCCCTACTACCTTGCATGGCCTTAGATTCAGCATCCTTTAATTTTTTTCAAACACTAGCAAGCTATTTTGTAATATTGTCGAATGAATTTCTACTCCATAACTTCAAACCCGCTTGGATCTTCTCTAATTTTGTCTTGACCGAGACTAAAGGAGGCAAACAGCCCTAAACCAAACTCCACGCCTCTTCCACAGTCACGTGGCAGCCTTCATCTTACAACCATACTTGTTCAAAATGCCAAGGTTTGTGATGCTTAATAGGGATACCCAAAGGATGAATAACTATGGGTTTATGATCAGAACAACCACACTCTAAATGAGAAACCTATAAAGTCGGAAATAAAACCTCACAATCCCCATTTGCAACAGCTCTATCAAGCCTTTCCCATATCGTATCTCCACCCATCACATTCTTGTGCCAAGTAAATTTGTTACCTATAAAACCAAGATCCCGAAATCCACACTCATCAATCACGTCTCTAAATTCTTGCATCTGACCTAAGGGTCGAGGCCTCCCACCCATCTTCTCATGAGACTTAAGAATCTCATTAAAATCTCCCACACATAACCAAGGAAAATCAAATTTGGTATTCAAACTACGAAGAAGGTTCCAAGAAATATGACGATTAGAAGTTTCAGGAGCACCATAAAACCCTGTGAACTGCCAAGTATTATCCCTACCCTCATTAATAATAGCAACCACATGATTAAAAAAAGAGGAAACCACCCTAAGTTGCACGTCTACTCTCCATAAGAGCACCAAACCGCCTCCCTAGTTTACCTTGGAAACAACATACATATTCCCAAAATTCAAATTCTTCAAAAAAAACTTTTAGCCATGCTTCTACCAGCCATGTTTCGGCTACAAACACAACTACAGGATCTTGCACTAGGATTAAATCACCGAGCTCTTGAACTGTCTGAGGGTTCCCAAGCCCCCGACAGTTCCAACAAAGAAGACTCATGGCTCTTGGCGGAGCTAGACACTAGCCTCCGCCATTAACAAATCACCATCTTTTTCTTGTCTAGAAACTGCTCTCCTCTTCCTTGGTAACCCTTCAAGAGCATTCGCCTCACTAGTACGTTTTACAGGAGCCCCACCAGAAATGTTTGAGATAACGAAGTTAGAAACCGTTCTCACAACCCTTCTTCGTCTTGTAGACACCACCGTGGCACCCCCCGAAAGAGAACCTAAATCAGAAACATCACCAAAAGCAGCTAAAGAATTGTTAGATTCAGAAAGACAATTTTTATTTGTGTCACAAGGAGTTAGAGAGGGAGCCAGATCACTCCTCATATTTTATCCGGAAGGAATAACCATATCCAGCCCAGCACTAATAGGAGCGTCACCATCATTTGTGTCAAAGCAAGAAAGCCCACGATTAATCTCATTAATTTGATTTTCAAGAAACTCTCCCTGAACAACCCGAAGCAAAGGACATAAACTTTGAGACGTTTAGGACTCACCGTAGGATGGGGGGAGCAGAGCACCGCCTAGAGCATTTAATGAGACGTTTAGGACTCCGAAGCATCAGGAAGAGTTATGAGGCACGCGAAGCAACACTCCCACATGTAGAAATTAAGGAAACCTGTGAAATTGATTGTACATATTCAAAACCCCATTTTTCTCCTCGTATGGGAGGGGAAAATCGGAGTTTTGAGGGGCTATTGTAGGGAAAAGGGGCCCAAGATTGCAAATTGGGCCTTGGGCCTTGTATGAGGACACTCATTGGTCCAAGGACAGGTAAACAATAATGATAATGTAAGAGCCAAAGCTTCATAGACAGGTTGCAACTGGGAAAGCTTGGGAAAGTAGTCCGAGGAGGAGTACCTCCTCGGCTAAGCGAAGCAAAGGTCAAATGGTTCGTTCTGTTATTCAGATTGACCTCCCAGAAGATTCTATTGATAAGGATATGCTTCATAGAAACATAAAACAACGGGAAAGCTAAGAAATATCTAGAGAGAAAGCTACTGCCACTGCATTGAATATTCTGTAACTAATTCTCTGGCCGCATTAATGAGGAAGTGATGCCTGAAAACTAACTTTCAGCCTTACAGCTACTACTCAAAGACTTTAGGAAGGTGCTGATGGGACAGGGATCAACACCAACAATCTGATCTACACGTGGAATGTGAAGATGAAGTGAAAAGATAGTATAAAATAGAAGAGATACCTTGAGAGAAGGGGATCGGAAACTAAAAGAAAAATACTGTAGCAATCAAGAGTTGAACTTGTAATCACACTTGAGAGAAATATATAAAAACTGATCTCCTCGGACTATGCCGAGGATAATTTTCTTTAGATTGAACCAGTTTATCTTCTTCTTCTTTTTTTGTCATTTGGATACACTTTGATCATTGTCTGATTCATTAAAACCCATTTTTTCAACCCACCCTCTACAAATTCATTATATTGGGCTTTTTGAGCCCAAGTCCATTCATCCTTTGGGCAAGGGACTCAAATCTGGTCCTTACACATATGTTATAAAATATATATATATATATATATATATATTCTTAATCGACTTATTTTGTCATATTATTATATAATCAAAATTACTCGCTTTGTAGGTATGCCACAAGACTCGCGACATACTTGCCTTGTGGACAACGCTCTTTAAAACTTTAAAATTAGGGGCAATATTTGGTACACAAGCTAATTCGAGGGATAAGGTGGGAACTTGAAGAAAATGATTTCTAGTCAACTGTAATCACACTTCCAATTCAACTTAATTGTCTTGCATTAGAGGAAGAGACTCCCTTAAACCTTACAATCTTGGAATCCTAACTACCATACATCCTAAGCCATTTTGTCTTGAAGAAACCATCTCAAACTCTTAATACACTGGCTTCTCTAGCCTCGAAATCATCACTTTCGTCTAAATCTCTCATTCTAGTCCTCACGTCAACTACTACTTACATCCACACTGCATGCCGCATTCAAATATAATCCCACTTAAATAGCGTAGAAATCCTAATCCCTTAATGTTTCTATTCAGGATTCTATTTGACTTCTATTGAGAACACTCATGCCATTATTGTGTTCCTAGCAAGGGTTTGGCTTAGAAGCTCGTCATTTGCTACAAGCATAAGCTACAAAGACATTTGCGGATAGTAAATTAGTACTAATCAGTGAAGCAGATACCATACCATACCGGCCGATAAATACCGTACCAGCCAGTGCTCCGGTACAGGTACTCCTCTGTTTCGTACCGAAAAATATACCGGCTGTACCGGACGCGTACCAGCCGTACTGGTGAAATTCAGCCATACCGGACGCATACCGGCCGTACCAGGCCAAAACATTTCAAGCCACTTTTTCTTTTTCTTTTTTTCTTTTTTCTTTTTTTTGTAATTTTGACAAATTTTCAAAGGCAATATGGTAATTGTGCTAAACCTAATTCTTACCTAAGCCCCAGCCGCACAGCCCTCTTTCTTTCTTTCTCTCACTCTCTCTCTCAGTTGCTCACATAAAACATAGAATTTATTTATTTTCTTTTTCAGTTTTGTTGCTTTTTTTTTTTTTTCTGGTTTCTATACTCTGAAATTTATTTATGTGTTTTTTGTTTTAATTAATTTTGGTTTACTTTCATTTGTTATAAGGGGGGTTATTTCTTTCATTGCAGAGACAATTTTACAGGTTCATTACAAAATGCAATTTCAGAATTATGTTTATTTAATTCCACTAAAGAAAAATGAGACCAATTTATATTTGTCGTGCATCTATAACTTTTCTCTAATAATGAATTGTCTTGGCAAAGTTGTTCCTTTGTGTTGTAATTCTTATGCTTCTTGGGGCAGAAGAATAGTGGATAATCTTGTAAACATGGTTCTAGAGATTTTGTGTGTGTGTGTGTGTGTGTGTGTGTGTGTGTGTGTGTGTGTGTATAACATATAAAATAGCGTTAAACCTGAAACGGTACACCGACATTGACCGGAACCCGAAAATATTGTACCGCTGGCCAAACCGGTATAGCCTTCGGTACAATATTGACTTCCTTGGTACTAACTCTTCAAAAGAATCCAGTTTTTCATAATCGAAGAAAGCACATCAACACAAGGTATCATTTTATCTAAGTGTGCGTCAGTAAGAGAGAAATTCAACTACAGTGCATAAAATCTCATGTTCAAGTTGTAGATATTTTCATTAAACATCTTTAAGAGTAAGATTGTCTATAAGTTATGAGTCTTACTTGGAGTCACTAAGAAATTAAGTTTAAGGCAAGGTATCATTGAGCATCAATCTATATATATATATATATATATATATATATATATATATGAGTTAGGTTCAAGTTACATCTAATGTGACTTTAAGCAATGTTACGCCATCCAATATTTTATTTAATTAGATGTAAATTTTGACAAATCTACCGTTAGATTACATTATTTTCGTGTATTCTCCATTCATGCGAAATTTTAAGGTAATAAAAAATTAATAGTCATGTCATCAATTAATTGTTTAAATTCAAGTTTTTGTAATTTAAAATAATGCATAAAAGATAAGTTTATGAATCGAATAGTAAATAACATGCAATTGACATGAAAATTGGCATGAATGTTAAGAACATATAGAATATGGGAGAAAATGGGCATTTTCCCCTTTTGCCAAAACTTTTCAGCAAAATGCCCCATATCTGAAACTATTTAGGGAAATACCCCTTGATAAGCCAAGAATGTATTGACTCCTTGTGATAAATTAGTCAATTAATTAGCCAAGTTAATTAATTAATTCAATTAACATGCAATACGCGTGGCAGCATAAACAAATCACCAACTAAGTTAATATGCAGCGGAAAATAAAGTTGACACGGTGATTTGTTTACGAATGGGGAAAACCTCCGAGACAAAATCTCACCGGGTGAATTTAAGGTCACCACTTTCGAGAATCTACTATTATCACAACAAGCAATTACAAGTAAAGGAATCTCAGTACCTTTTACTAACCTACAATTGAACCCTTATCCCAATACACAATTAGACTTATTCTGTAGTGACAATCTCTTCTTTTCAATGCACGGCTCTCAACGCGTGACTAACGACCAACTTGAGAAGGATGTTGGCTACAAATTTCTTCAGTTCATCAACACTATGAAGATCATGAAACTCCTTGGTTACAAAACCCTATAGTGTACAAACGCAGCAGCTTCTTCAAGAGAAAGATGAACTAGGACATAAGTCTCCGGTCACACTATGCTTGTGAAAAACCTTTGCATCAAGTTTCACTCACTTGTATCTTCTGTGATGGCCCTTAAAATAATCATTATAAATGTCTAGGGTTGTGAGAAAAGAAAATCTAAACATGTATACATGGATATGCGTGAAATTAGATCTAAAAAACTGATTTTCGTAAATCTTGTTAGATAGGTTATCTATCGAGCAGCTGTTAAGTATTGGGTTGAAAATCCCTTTTAAATCTCGATAGATGCTATCTGTTGAGCTAGCTGTCGAGTTTTAAAATCCAGCACTTCTTCTCTTGTCTCTTGGACAAATTTGCATGGCTTTAACACTTGAACTTGAACTCTTTTTCCTTGAAGTATTAAACACATCTTAGATCTACCCAATTACAAGTAAAGTATGTTTTTTCAAAGGATTAGCCAATTCTAAATGACATATGTTCCTAACATGATTCACATATGTCCTAACACCCCTGTTTTGAAACTCGATTTTCTAAAAATTGAGTTTCAATTTAAAACTCGATTTTTCGACAATCGAGTTATAGCGAACTAAAAATTAAAAAAAAAATTTCTGGAACTCGAGTGCCTTGAAAAAATTCAAGTGGAACTCGAGTTCCATGAACTCGAATATTTCACATGGAACTCGAATTCCAAAAAAAAAAAAAAATTTAAGTCCACATTCACTATAACTCGATGTTCCAAAAATTGAGTTATAAATTTGAAACTTGATTTTTAAAAAATCAAGTTTCCAAACAGGGGCATTTCCCTAATTAATTTCAGATATGAGGCATTTTGTTAGATATTTAAAATAATAAAAAAAATAAAAAAGCAAAGGCCCATTTTGGCCATAGAATTTGTAATTCAATAGTAGGATTTTCAAAATATGACTTCTATAACAAGTTATTGGGTGGTGTAATATTTCTTAGAGTTACATAAAGTTATATAAGGTTGGGTTCAAGTTACATAACTTTAAGCAATGTTACACCACCCAATAACTTGTTATAGAATTCATATTTTCAAAATTATATCATTAATTACATGTTCTATATATTCTTAACATTCATGCAAAATTCTTACAAAAAAAAAAAAAAACATTCATGCAAATTTTCATGTCAATTAGATGTTATTTACAATTCAATCCATAAACTCATCTATTATGCATTATTTTAAACTATAAAAACTTGAATTTAAATAATTTATTGATGACATGACTATTAATCATTGATTACAATGAAATTTTACAAGCATAGAGAAAATATATGAAGATAATGTAATCTAACGGTTGATTTGTCAAAATTTGCATCCAATTAAAAAATATTGAGTAGTATAACATTACTTAAAGTTTTATCAGGTGTAACTTAAAACCAACCCTATACGTGTGTGTGCGCTCTATTTCCTCCATTTCTTCATCTCTATTATATCTTCATTGTGAGTCTCTTCTATTTGTGAGTAGCATGTGAAGGCTCGCCAACACTTTAGAGAGAGAGAGAGAGAGAGAGAGAGAGAGAGAGAGAGAGAGAGAGAGAGAGAGAGAGAGAGAGAGAGAGAGAGAGAGAGAGAGAGAGAGGCAAAGCGTTGTCATCACTTTATACTGTTAACTATAGATTACAAAAGCAACTCTTTGACTTTACAAAGAACCAAAAATAAAAAAAAAAGTAGGAAAGAAGAACTTAGAACAATAGTGATTTATTAAACGATCATAGTCACAAGGATTAATGAACAAATATAGTCGTAGTGACTAGGATGAACAAATCTATATACCCCATTGTTGCCTAGGATGAAGCTATCCTTCCGATTATCCTCACAAAAAAGTGTACTCCATTAGGGCAGAGAACTTCTCACCTAAGCATTGCACTGGATAGGAAAGTCTTGAGCACAACAACTAGTAGGAATCTAAATGCTAATGAAGTTCCCAAATTCACTTGAGCTTTTTGTACTTGCCCACATAGCACCGCCACCATATAATACAAATCTTCAGAAAGGTGCATGTACTTATCACATTGATAATGGGCCAAAATTGGATTTTACCCATTTCAGCCAAGCTTTCTAGCAAAAAGCCCCATATTTGAAACTATTTAGGGAAATGCCCCTGTTTTGAAACTCAATTTTCTAAAAATCTTGTTTCAAATGTAAAACTCAATTTTTGGACAATCGAGTTATAGCAAAATGAGACTTATAAAAAATAAAAAATTTTCTGAAACTCGAGTTCCATGAACTCGAGTTCCATTCAAAAAACTCGAGTTCATGGAACTCAAGTTCCACTTGAATATTTTTAAGGAACTCGAATTCCATGAACTCGAGTTCTTTGAATGGAACTCGAGTTCCACAAATTTTTTTTTTTTTAATTTTAGTTCGCTATAACTCGATTGTCCAAAAATCGAGTTTCAAAACAGGGGTATTTTCCTGAATAATTTCAGACATGGAGCATTTTGCTGAAAAGTTTTGGAGAAAAGAGCAAATGCCCATTTTGGCCATTGATAATGACAAAATACATTTGCATAAAATTTGCGCTTAAATTAGTTTTTTGCTAATTGATTTGTTGTTGTTTTTTTTTTTTTTTTTAAGAAAAGTTCAAAAAGCAAATAAAAGTATAGTTTTTTTTTTTCTTTTTTAAAAAGAGAGGTTTTAAAGAATATATTAAAGTTACTACAAAATTTACTATAAAAGACTTACAAATTGAAGTGATAATAAATATAATTGGTGCTATTTCAACAATATACTAAATAAATACTTTTTTTTTTTTTTTTGTGATTTTGGTGACACATGTAAAATTTATAGCATCATTAATATCACTCACTTTTAATTGCGAAGCTCTTCTAACCATGTTACATATGGTAAAGAAGAAGAAGTAGGTAATTGCATAAATGACATTGACAATAGTAGAATAAATTAGCTTCAAATGTACGCTTCAGTTAGGTTTTTTATCCTAATTTGCTAAAAATGAGTATATTAAGTTTATCAATTAAATACAATCCATATTTTCATTGAATATAATTATTCTTGTAAAAAAAATTAAGTATATACTTCATTATTCAATGCAACCATGTGTTTAAATATAATTGAAAACCCTAATATATAACAAATAATGAACTATGCCTAAGTTTTTCCAATGTTTCGCATCGTTTAAGTTAATCCAAACAAATATAAATTACTTATAAAACAAATGTTTAAAAATAAATAAATAAAAATTTTATTAAAAAAAAGGGTGAGGAGGATGGGGAGAAAAGTTATGGTAAGATAGTCATTATCGCAATTACAATGTTATTTGACAAATAATGGACAAAAAATAAAAATTAAATAACATCATCACTACTTGAAACTCCAATGATCAATTAACAAAAGAATATTCTAATTAGATTCAATTAACAAAAGACTCATTGATCATAAGATCAGACAAAAGTTAATTGCCTTGCATGAATCAATAATTGGACTTTCGTAAAAGTGACTTCATGTGATTGTTGGAGATCTTATATGCAAGTTTGTTTCATTGCTGATCATAATATATTAAAACCATGCATAAGGGAGAGATATCATTTATCAACAAAACATTCACTATGCTAAACTAGCGTAGCATTTCTATTATTTTTTGAGCTATGATTAAAACCGTATAAAATAGTTTGTAAGCAACAAGTATTTCCTTACAGTGATTAAAGTGAGAGCTCCTATCTAGGAGAGACAGTAACTATTACTGTATTTCAAGCACTAAGTACTATCCCTCCTGTGACAAGAGCTCCACTATAACCTCATTTCACTTGAATTATCATCATCTCTGTGCTTTGTGGTACTCATACTTATAAGAAGTTGAAGGGATTCCTGTCACAGAAGGATGGCTCTTGCTAGCGGAGCCTTTGCATTGAATATATTTAGCTTGTGCCATCTCTCTTGCGACAGGAATCCCTCAACTTCTCTTTCCTTAATTCTTCCTTTACTTCCTATCTTCCGTGCTTCTCATATTGTAAACCTCTCGTAATTTATAGAACAAAATTAAGCTGGACTCTTTCTGTGTCTCTTCATGGGATGATACAATAAAATTACTCTTACAATAAAATGAAGTTGCTTACATTTCTTTACTTTGAATGCATTATGGTCAATGTTCAATGACTCAATATTCTACTTTCACAAATGAAACTTACTTCTAATTCACATTGGTCAATCAATCTTCCTTCCATACCAAGGAAATTGGACTAAAAACTTTTTAGTTGAAGGACCATGTGATACGATATACGTGATGACTAATCAGTCATACTAATTTATTTTTATTAATTGGTTTAGTGAAGAACCCGGCATCATATTCACCATAAAAGTGAAGTTGTCATTAGGCCAAAAGACTATTGGCTATTCACTATAGGACAACTTAAATAACATTTAGACTGTTAATCATTTATAATTAAACAATTCTATTTATTATAATAACGTGCTTTCTTGTGAATGCTGATTTATTGACTTGAAAGATCCTCACAGCTAGTTGAACCCGTCGATGTGTGATTTATTAAGTAAACCGTAAGCTAAGTTAAATTTCAAGGTATCATGCTAGGAAAGAACTTTGAAGCTGGCTAATTGAATTGATACTTCATTTACTTGGCAGAATATAAAGTATAGACACAATTTTTTTTTTTTTTTTTTTTAATGCCTCTTCAATTTCTGTCAATCAATAAGTTGACGCAAAAGAATTGGTCAGTGGGGGTATCAGCCCATTTTTCTTTTTGGGCCGAAAGATAGGCCCACCCAATCACCCTCTTACTTCTAACAAAAATTTATTATTAATATGTTTGCTTCTTTATTATTTTTACTTTCTTTTTCTTTTCTTTTTTAACTTCTGCTTTCTCCCTCCCAGTCTCTCTTTTTTTCCCTTCACTATCTCAAATTAAGAAACTGATTTGAGATACAATTTAAGATGAGTGTTTAAATAGAAATGTGTCATTCAAGAAAATGTCAGATGGCATAAAATCAAAATTAAAAAAAAAAATGGGAGAATCTTAACAATATGAATTTATTATTGCATGTTGCAGTTGTTTTTTACCCTCAATACAAAAGATATGTTGTAAAGGAATCTATAATATTTTGGAGGTGGACGAGAAGACAAGTAAATTGTGCTTTGGTTCGAATGTATGACGCATATGTTAAAAATGAGAAGGGAAGGGGAGCACAAAATAATATGTCTACAAAGTTATCAGAAAGGTTAAGTAGAAGTAGTAGTAGTAGTAGTAGTGGACCTTCGGGTTTAAGACCATCTTTGAGAATGGCTCAATTTGTGAGAGAAATTGAGGAGGATTCATTGGAAATGACTGAGGTGGAAAGGTAATTAGCTAAGCATATTGTAAAACTTCATGGGCAATTTGATATATATATATATATATATATATATTGTATTGATTGAATGTTAATTTCTATAATATATTGTATTGATTGAAGGTTAATTTCTATAGATTTCTTGTGCTTTCCTTGGTAGCTCATCATGTTTTTACAATATCCCGGTATCAACTATAGTCTCTAAATCTGTATTTAGCATGATAGATCATGTGCTTGATTTTTTTTTCATAGCTCATTGTCTTCTTGGATGGTTGAGGGTCTCATTTGTGTACAAGATTAGTTTTGTTCTTCTTCTACTCCAATAAGCATTGAAAATGCAATGGAAGATGTTGAGGAATTTGAAAAGCTTGAAGTAGGTATATATTGAATTTTTTTTTTCTTTTATTTTGTATAAGTGATTTCTCTTTTTTAGAGCTTATTTGAATTATTATGCTAAAAAATTTTGTTCATGTATTCATAGGAAACTACGACTATGGAAGATGATGATGTTTGATTTGAGTTGCCTTGGCTAGTTAGATTACACATCTATTGACATGAATGAATTTTGATTTTGGACGTTAATTGATTTTGGACTTTATGGTATTTTGCATGCATGGAAATTGATTTTGGACTTTGATTATATTATGACATTCACCTGAATTTTGTAAATGTGGACAACCACATCATTATGAGTTTAAGACAAGACTTTTGTAAAAGGCATAGGAGCGTTTGTAATGACTATTACAGGACTATGTTGTATTATTATTATTATTATTGAGAAAAGACTATGTTGTATCATTAGTAGATGATTTATGACAGGATCCATGAGATCGTTTCCCACAAGTTTGTGTTATATTCAACACACACACGGAAAAAAAAGGGTTGAGATGTGGATACGTTTGGATAGCATTTGCGTTTGCAGCATCAATAAGTTTGTGCTTTGTGTGGATCCTGTGCATTGTTCACAGAATCTACAAGTACTTTTGAATTAGAAAAAGTTAAAATAATATTTGTTAAAAGTCCTGTAGTGTAGCCCCAACATTGAAATTCGGACCAGATTGACAAGGATCAGTTGAGACCGGTGGCCTCTTCGGTTGGGTCCAACGTTTTAACAGGCCAGATGGAATTGTTTCATCCTTAGATAATATGTTTTTTTTTTTTAATCTTTATTTAGAAATCTGTATATAAATAAATAATCAACTAAGTTAAAAGAAAAAGGCAAATCCAAACACACATGCAACCACTTGCAACAGTGTTAAATAATTAAGGGGGAAAAAAGATTTATTTTATTTGTATTGTCAAAAATGAAATAAATAGTGCTAATGGATAATACTTGTATGTAAAACTGTGTAATAGTTTATGTGTAATAAACATAACTCTAAATTGTTGTGTTACTTATTCCATTATTGTGCTACTTAAAACGTAATTATAGTTGATTAGGTGCAGTACATCAAGTTCTTCAAATAAATTCAAAAAAATAAAATTATTTAATTTATAAATTGTCCTTAGAAAATATAACTAAGTCTATGTTTTATTAGTTATTGCAATTATGTGTTTGAATTTAATTGGAAAACTTAATATATAACACCTAAACAATTATATCTATGT
Source organism: Lithocarpus polystachyus (assembly GCA_033629205.1). NCBI lineage: Eukaryota > Viridiplantae > Streptophyta > Magnoliopsida > Fagales > Fagaceae > Lithocarpus > Lithocarpus polystachyus. The sequence continues at coordinate 84,303,681 of CM066163.1, forward strand.
TTTCCCATATTTAAATATGATCAGTCACTTTATTGTATTTTTTTTTTTTTTTAAATCCAAACCGATAGCTATTTATTTATGATAAATCTGAGTTTACAATGGGAAGGAGAAATTCTGGCATTCCTGGCATTCCCCAATCCATGTGGTCCTATATATACTTTGCAATGGCTGCTAGAGCTTGCACAGCTTTATTACATATTCTAGTTATATATAGAATGGAAATAAATACAATGAAAGACATTACATATGTTTCTGATGGAGTCCATAATATCCTCAATTTCTAGCAAACTTCAGTCCTTTGCATTTAACAGAGCCATCAGTCGTGAATTCAAGCTTTCGACCATCACATAATGAATGCCCATTTCTTTTGTATAGACCAATGCTACTCCTAACCCCAATGCATTGTGTTATTTAAAGACACTCAGGGCCAAGTTCATTTTTATCATCTGTGGGGGAGGTGTCTGCCATTTTTTGCGCAGTATGGTACGTGGGGGTTCATCTTTCCTAATATTCTCCAAAAAAATTTGGGCTTAAAACTGCTATAAATTACTTAAAAAGCATATGTTAAGTATAAAAAATAAATAAATAAAGATGGGATAACATTATGGTAAGATGGTAATCAGCGCAATTGCAATGATATTAGTTAAAAGATGGACAAAAACATGACGAAGATGAAATAACATTATTTAACACTATTTGAAACTCCATTATTGATCCATTAACAAAAGAATCTCCAGAATTGGAAGACTTGCTAGTCATAAGATCACACAAAAATTAATTACCTTTCCATGCATGCATGAATCAATAATGAGATTTCCGTAAAAGTAACTTCCTGTGATTGATGGAGATCATACATGCACCTTTGTTTCATCTCTGGTCATAATATATCTGAACCATGCATAAGAGAGAGAAAAGAGATATCAGTCATTAAAAAAACATTCACGTATGCAAAGTTGGCCGGCATGGCATGGCATATAGAGATCAAAGTTGGAGATCCTATCGCAGAGAGAAGGTGCCTATTACTATATTTCAAGCACTATAGGTGCCATCTCTACTATGACAGGAACTCCAATTTTAACCTCAGTTCACATGAATTATTATCATCTTTGTGGTACTAATGCTTACAAGAAGTTGAAGGGATTCTTGTCACAGAAGGGATGGTTCTAGCTAAGCTTTTGCTTGTATAACTCAGCCTGGGCCATCTCTCCTGCGACAGGAATCCCTCAACTTCTTTTCCTTATCTCTTCCTTTACTTCCTATCCTCCATGCTTTTCTCATATTGTAAACTCCACGTAATTTATAGAACAAACATTAAGCTGGACTCTTTCTAGGTCTCTTTCATAGAATGATACAATGAAATTACTCCTACAATATAATTAACTTGCTTACTTTTCGGCGGGTTAGTCTTTGCTTTGAATGAATTTTGGTCAATGTTCAATAGTCACTAATTGTCATTGGGAAGTAGTTGGTTATGAAAATAGAGGACAGCTTCCTTTCAATGTACCCGTAACCTTCACTGTAAATCCATATATTAATTTGTGTCTAATCAATCCTTCATTCCAAACTAAGGAATTGAATAAAGAACTTTTTAGTTGAATAAGGACCGTGTGATACGTGAAGACTAGTCAGTCATAGTAATTTATGTGTATTCTACATTTTTTTTTTTTTTTTTTTTTTGAGTTCAAACAGCAGGAGTTAGTTTGTTTGTTTTTTTATTTATTTATTTGATTTTGCTAGGTTCTAAGGAATTAGAAACTAATGTATTAGAACTTCATTTTGTAATGTTAGCAAACCATGATCAAAACAGTTTTAGTCTTGTTTAGACTTGCTCAAAGTATGTGCTTATTATGTAAAGTTGGAATCGAGTTACTGCAGAAGTCACTGTGCAAATCTACCAAGCTCGATCGATCGAGAATTAGACTCAACCGATCGAAAGTCGTGCAAATTGTTTTTTCTGCAGAATTTCCAACTCAGCCCAAGCCCGTTTGACGTGTAGGGTTTTATGTTTTGCCCTAGGTATAAAAGGGAAAACCCTAGCCAAGTTTTTAGCGTTCTGAATGCTGTGTGTGTGAATCTTTTTATGAGATCTAGAGGTGGTTACCTTCACATACACTTAGGGTTTCCAAACTCAAAGATTGATGTCTAGAACTTGGTGATCATTCAGTTGCAGATTCAAGAACTTCAAGATATACAAGCAGGAGTGCTTGTGCTTTGCTGTGAATTCAAGAAAGAAGTAGTCTGTGGACTCGGAGCTATCACATGGTCGTGATAGTAAGTTTCCTACTCAAGGTAGCAATAGGATGTTAGTGATCTAAGTTGCTATTGTGTAAACTTCAATTCTTTCATAATGAATTCTGTTTTACCTTGAGGATAGCTAGGTTAAATCCTCCCCAGGTTTTTTACCGGTTTGGTTTTCCTGAGTTATCATATCGTGTGTTCTTTATTTTCCGCACTTTGCATGATATGATATATTTTTGTTAACCTAGAATTGCTTAATTTACCTAAGTTAATCACTTGACTAAATATCTAGGTTAATCTGTTTGGGTTTAAGGGGTCTAAACTTCTCACAGATTTAGTGATGAAGAAGCCGGCATCATGAGCTGGATATATATTCCCCATAAAAGTGAAGTTGTCATTAGGCAAAAAGGCCGTTGGCTATTTACTAATTACTAACACAACTTAAATAATAATTTAGCATGCTAATAATAATTTATGATTAAGCAATGCTATTTATTGTAACTTGTATGTGTTTTCTTGTAAATGCTGATTATTGACTTCAAAGATCAATTGAACCTATCAATATGTGATTTATAAAGTATGCCGTAAGGAAAGAACTTTGAAACACGCTAAGGGGGCACTTGGTTCTCTATGATGTGCCTTCGATATGATGCACATTACGATGATGTGACATTAAGATTTTTGGTTTATTTTATTTTTTCTAACATTACTATAATTTAAAATTACAAAATATATCACATTACCTTATTCTCATCACCTTCTTAAATAATGTAGTGTTGTATTCCTGTATTAATATTACATTAATGTAATATTACGGTGTTATGTAACATCACAAAGAACCAAATGCCCCTTAATTACAATGATACTTCATTTACTTGGCAACAGGGATGGACCAGGTGGGGGCCCGGGCACCCCTAGGTCCAATTTATATATCTATATATATATATATATATAATAGTTATTATATATTTTAATTTTTTTAGTTGGGTCCCTTTCTCCTCAATAAACTTAACTAGCCAGCCTCATCTACATAGCAATTATCCAACCCAAAAACTTAACAGAAACAATAAAAACATTCACAATGGAAAAAAAAAAAAAAAAAAAAAAAAAAAAACTATTTTACTACCAAAGAATTAAAAAACCATGTGTTATTGGAGAAGCTAAAGCTAAATTTTTTTTTTAACTACATTAAACTGGTATAAATACCAATTGACTATAGTAGTTTCTCAAAAATAAAATACAATATTTTATTAAGATTATATCTCTTCCTTCAATTAAAAAACTTAAATTATCTCTCTTCTTTTATTATTTTAACTAGCGTTTAACCCGCGCAATGCGCGGGATCATTTTATAATTTTGGCTCACCTTTACATTACTCACACCACAAAACTCCTTTGATAGGTTTGACCTTTGTGTTGCATATAAGACATGCAAAAATAATACCCCATCTATTGTTAACATTAACAATCTTGGCTTTGCATGTCACCAATTAATTTGATCTATTTGTGATAAAATTGTATATATGTTAAGATTATGCTATTCCTTTTTATTTATTTAACAAATTAACAGCTTTCCTAATACTTGAACAACTTGGACTTCAAAAAAGGAAAAGTAAGAGACCAAGCACAATAGATTAATAGGTTTCCTGATATTTAGTTTTTCAAAAGTTGGCAATCTCCTGTAATGGTTTGCATTTTAATTTTCTCAACTCCAAATATTTGCCTTGTTTATGGCCTTCAGTTGTTATTTGTATAATATAAACCAAAAAGGTCAACAATCAAGCTCAGTACTTAAAATTAGGACTCAAATTTGAAATTAGAAGCTTTTTAATGTAGCACCTATAAAAATGCATACTCATAGCATTCTCAATTTTCATCAATCTTGTATTCCTAAAATAAGGCTGCACTGAACATTGCGGCAATCTAACAGAGACAAATGAATTACAATCTACAATTATAACTGAGTTCAAAATTAGAATCACATATATTACAAAACTTAAATTCATGTTGCTATAAGAGTCTTACGATGCTCATATTACAAAACTATAGCCTAAATACAGAAAATTAAATCTCTCATAATCTGAAATAAAACAAAAAGTTAAGTAAATAAGAAAAGGGTATGAAGAATAGAACTTCGTGCATAATTCTTAAGCATTTTTAATGCTTCCAAGTCTTCTATTTCAACAACTATTTTTCTATTATGTAAGAAAGTTATCCACCTAGTCTTTTAGGAGGTCCTTTTGGCATAATTTCCTTTGCGACTTTTGGGATGTCAAAGTTGATGTAGAGCTTTGTTGCCCATGTGAATGACAGTCGATAGTTACCTACAAATTTTTTTAATCAGTTAGGAATTAACATTTGTCATGTTTTCATTTGAAGTATATGAGAATAATATCTAATAATATTTAAAAGAAACACCCAGACGATCAAATAGTTAAACTTAGAGGTGAGAAAAACATAACTTTCATTTCACAAAAATGATATAACTCTCATGCTCAACACATATTGCAAAGATCAAAACCACATCTATATTTCATGCCCAACTGACTAAACACAAAATAGCAAGGCACAAATTAATTAAGTTTAAATATAACTTAAGAAACCAAAATGCTCTAAAACAAAAAAATGTACTAAGCTCAAGTATAAGTGAAATTTGGTTTTCGCTTATACTTTACCCAAGGATTTCTATGGGTAATAGTGATCTGTGCAATTATTCTATTTAGACTCTATGATATATCTACTCCCTTTCACCTAATTTAACTTGGCATGATGTTTCTATGGATAATAGTGATCTATGCAACATCTAGCTGAGCTAGTTTTTGGTTTGCACAGCATGTGAAACCAAAAAATGACATCTCTTAGCCATTAGAGCAGAGATTGCAAACTATTTTTCATGTTGCATCAAATGATGTACCCTTACTTCCTACTTTTAAAGTCCTACAACAGAATATAAGATCCAATTCATGTCTAGGGGAATTTCAAGTGCATTGTATCATGCGTGTGATGTGTAACTGGTGTGCTCTATCTTTTACTGCTCTACAGGTGCATGATCTGTGCAAAACATCTTGCTTAGCTCCATATTCATAATATTCTAGTTTCAAGTTTAACACTTTTACTACTGCTTTGGTATCAGTTTATGGATTTTTGGTTTTCTTTCTTGGTCGTGGCGAGCACTTTTGTATACCTAACTATTCTTAGTGAAACTGCAAAGAGGGCAATCCATATAATTGCAACCATTATTTCCAATTGCTTAAAAAAAAAAAAAAGCATAGCAATTTTAAATTGCAGCAGAGAAAGATGAGAGAAATACTGCAAACGAAGCCTAAGAAAACATTGAAAATATGGGTTGAATTATAAAAAGTAATGCAGCAGTTCAGTGGAAATTTGAATCTGAAAAATGAAGGTTTGGACCACGACTATCAAACCTTGATTCTGCATTTGTTAATGGTTCATGTACAACCCAGAATTCGAACAACCACAAAATCTATCAATAAGTGATCAATAAAATGGAACATAGTGATTATAATGAAGTCCATACATATTAGAGTAGAATACTAAAGTCACAAAATAGAGTATATATTCTTGGACAATGAAAATGAAACTTAACGTTATCTTGATTAACGAATTTAAAAAAAAAAAAAAATACATAGAACTCCTTATCCAATCATTTTGACAGGAAGCCAACTTACTTAGAATTAACGCCTATGAAAGTTCAAATAGTGTGTAAAACACTATGAACGTTTAGACCCCCCAATTTACAAATTATCAATTCAAGCTTTAACACAAACGATAAACGTGTGGAAAATGAATTAAAGCCTAAAATAGAATTGATAAACCATCTAAGTCAAATAAAATCACATCCATAACAAAAATTAAATGACAAAGATAAAGGGAAGAGAGATGCAAACACAAGGACAACACAAGACGTGTTATCGAAGAGGAAACCGAAGCCCTTGGCGTAAAACCTCTCCGCCGCTCTCCAAGCGGTCAAAATGATCCACTAAAGAATGTAGTTGGGATACAAGGACAGCAATAGACCCTCCAAGCCTAATCTACCCAGGTACCTAAGCCCTCCAAGCTTCTTGCTCCAACGAGGTTACGCCGAACCTATTTCTTCTTTAGCTTCCCGGATCCCGCTACTAGTCCATAGCATCTACCAATATAAATTGGCTCCTTCCTAACTGCTTCCCAAAGTACCAAAGAGCCTTCTCACAGGTATGGGTGAGGTGAGAAAAGGTTTTGGCTAAAATACCTCTCAAGGATCTACAATGGAGAGGAAGAGAGTAGAGGAATTTGAAGAGTCACAAGGCAAAGATTGTGGATGAGTCAATCTTGTTTTTCTCTAGGGTTTCTCTCTCAAAATTCTCTCTGGAAGGTCTCTACATTTCGTGGGTATAAGGGGTATTTATACTGGTGGGTGTTTGGAATGCGAAGAGACAGATTTTTCACAACAGAGTTGGCTGGCGGCTTGGCCTCGCGGCTGTACTGAGTCGCGAGTTCAAGCCGCGAACAAACTAAAAGGCCAGTCTGGAATTTTTTGTCCTGTAGTGCAACAGCTGGCACGACGGTTCAAATTCTGGCAGCTTTCCAGTCGCGAGCCACCCGTGAGATCCAGTCGGGAGTTCTCCTCTGCACGCTTCTCTCGTGTGTAACATCTGGCAGCTTGCTAGTCGCAAGACACCAGCGAAGTCTAGTCGCGAGTCCCTATTCTGCAGCACAGTCTTGAGCAATTCTTCACACTCTCTCACACACTACCCTTACATGATTCCCACCTAAATACAGGGTTTCTAAATGCTGAAAATACAAGCAAATTGGCATGGAATAAAGCCAACAAAATGGTTGATAAATTTCAACCTTACAACATAAAAATTAAAGAATTAAGATACCTACTTCAGCATTACATGGTATTGACATGCATTGTGGAGGCACGAACCCCATTGTAAACAAAGATGACCCACTATCCAAACATATATGATCATAGCTACAAAAAATAAATATAAAAACAATTCTAATTATAGTGGCTCAAAATTTCTTTTTTAGATAGTGTATAGAATATTTAATTCATATGAATAGAAACTGTTGCAGACTTTAAGGAGTTGGAGGCTTTGGTAGAGATGAAGAAGTTTGTAACATTAAACATTAAAGTTCCAAAAAACGGAAAAAAAAAAGATATATATATATATATATAATAAAATGAGAATATTTCTTCATATATATAATAGAAAATTAACTATCTAATTTATTACGCATATGCAGAATACCTTTTTTCTTTTCGACTTAAAATTTATACTAAGGCGACCAATATTTGTTCACTTAAGGTATATAGCACTGTGCAAATAGACTTGTGAAGTCTATATTCCACTTTAAAAGTTATTATGTGATCATTTAGATCCCACAGGGAGAAAAAAAAATTATATCTTTTAAATGCAAACCCTTGGCTTAAGCCTTTAGATATCTCTGAAATTATCCTTCTTGCAAGTTCAAGCAAAGCTAAAACACCAACATAGAAAACATAAATAGTCATAAACTTCATGGGTCAAATAATTTAGTTAAGAATTACAACACAACCACTCATTTAAGGAAAAGAAATTTTGAAATATGGATCTATAATATTGCAGACAAAAAAATAAAATAAAGTTTTTGTAGTACACATACCTACCAAAGTTTTGAACCATAAATTAACATTCTATAAAGAACATCACTTTCCTCTACCTTAGAGGATAACAACTTGTGTCATAAACATGTTCAAAAGAAGGAAAATACATAAAAATGTTTATATCTCATGGAGAGAGAGAAAACAATTAAACCTTCCGAAAGCAAATTATATTGCTATTTGGCTTGAGGTATCTCTAAAATTAACCTTTCTTGTAACTTTATAAAATCCTAAAATAGAAATTTAGAAAACTTTAGTAGCTATAATTATGATAATTATCATGAATCAAATATTGTCAAAAGCATAAATGGATAACAAAACCAATTCCAGTTTATCAAATTGTTTGAAGCTATGGGCGATAAGTTGCAACCCTAAAATAGATAAGATTTTGGTGAGAATCAATTCATGGACAACCAAAGTTTTGTCATTTGTTGTTTGGTATTCACATATATTGGACCAACATGTTTGTTCTACCTAAAAAAATCGTCAAGCAGAGAGAGAGCTGGTTCAACTGGTTTTTGTGAAAAGGCATTGATTCCTCGACTTTTGATGCTAAGTATTTTTGGGAAGTATCTAATTAGATTAATCAATAATTTTACCAAGATAAAAACAGATTATGCCCATCTGCCTTTACTGGGTGCTAGAGTCAATCATCATTTCTCTCATAAACCATGATAGGGCAGCACACCAACAACAATGCATATATAGTAAAATAGACATTAAAAATGTCTTTAAGCTAAGTATTACATTGATGTCAAGGCGGCCAACAAATACCAATTGAAGGACTTATAGAGCTATTTTATTCTAAAACCACAACTGCTAACCTTGAGGTAAAAATGCCTTTAATATAAGTATTCAAGATGGCCTAAAATACCAACTAAAGGTCTCATAGAGTCACTTTATTTCAAAAATACAGCTGCTAACCTTAAGATCAACATTGACAACATATACTGAAAGAGACAAATATATTGAGGAATGGAATAGCAATCTAAATGTATGAAGAAACATTAGCAATAGCAGTACCTTCCTTCACCAATGCCTTGCACTTGCATCACCTTCGACTAAGTTGAAACCCCATCCTTCAACACTTGAAGTGTCCCATCTTCTAAGCCTTGGTTGCTTCAAGATGATTTAATTTGAAACAGAGTAATGTGAGAGTTATTCACAACTATAATCAAACACATTGAAGGCAATCCATTAACAAACAATTGAAACAACACTGTTTGATGACTACCAGAGGCTTTCTGTGGGTATTTAACAGTATGGGCATTTGGGACTTAGTGGTCAAATCTATGATACTTATACTGTCTCTTTCCCTATATATATATATATATATATATATTTTTTTTTTTTTTTTTTTTTTTCCTAGAGCCTAAGCCACTGTGTTGGCTTGGATCATGTCCTACAAGAACTCGTGTCATACTTTTCAGACTTCTCTTTTTAACGATAATACAATTTTTGCCTTTTCAATCTGAAATAATAATAAACAATCAAAACAGAATTGAACTCCAACTGCTGAACCAAATTTGGTATACCAAATAGAGAAAATCAATCACCCCACTAAACATGTGGCATAGTATTCATAAATTTCACTTCTAATTTGCAAGTTGTTAAATCTGCACTACTAATTAATGAAATAAAATAAATAAAGAATCAAACCCAAAAGAAAAAGAGGAATGAATTCTCCTTTGTTGTTTCCCATCTCAACTATATATATTTTTATATTCCATGGCCATTGATCCTTATATTCTCACTCTTGCTTAATCTTCCAACCTAAGCTGTGTATCTGTATAATTGAGCTTCTACACAAACTTTGATAAATCATTGGATTTGGAACTCTGCACTGGCTATCATTCTGTTTGATATATATATATATATATATATATATATCAAATAAAATTTTGATATTGTTAATTTTCATAGATGTTTCTTTACTTTTTTTATTTATTTAACATTTGCTAACTATTCCGTGCATCGCACGAGTTAGCAACACAATGTGATCTTTCACTTGGATTTATACTCCATAGCAGAATATGATAATAAAAGAAATTAGAAAATATAATAATCATATTTTTACAGATATAATTAAAGCAATTATCATTTTTTTTCCTGCACAATCATTTTCATAGGTAATATAATATATGTAATGAACAATTTCTACTTCTTAAGGTAACCAACCAATTAGTGAGATATACTCTCTAAAAAAGTGGAGGGCCTGATGTGGAGATTGGGAAATGTACAAATAATCTTATTTATGCATCAGAAGTCAAAACAATGACTAACTTGAAGGAAGAGAGAGATATTACTTGTTACCATAAACTATCACTTCAAAAGCATCTTTAATCAAAGATTAAAATGAAACAACAATTCAAAATAATTCCAGCAATTACCCGTGTCCCAAAGTCTAAGTTTCAATCTTTTTCCACCAATTGTGAACAGCTAAATCTTTTTTTTATATATAAGTAATGAGAATTATATAAAACTTGAAGAAAAAGCGAAAGCATCAAATACAAGGTGTTCATGGTGAACACAAAAAGCAGCAAAAACAAAGACAATAGAAAAGAGAAAAGAGACTTAGGGGACACATCTAAAGGAGGTAAGAAACTCCCGTAAATAGCCCAATTACATTTTCCACCCCCAAAATAAAATAAAAGGAAAAATCAAAATCAAATTCAGCTATCCCCAAAAAATAAAAATCCAAAATCAAAACAAACACTTTAAACTCCAAGCAACCATATGAATTCCCGCTCTGTTTGTAGGAAAAGGAAAAATGAAATTTACTTGAGTCTTACATTTGAGCACTAACAACCATGGTAACCCTGTCCTTAGAAAAAGCATGCAACTTTAGTAAAAATGAACATTACAATTGGCAAACAATTTTAATCACCGTTGACAGTAGGACCCATATTAATCAGTCATTAATGATCATAAAGAGGATCTAAAACTCAACATCAGACTCATAACATCAAGATTACATGAGAAAACACAATTCTCATGCAGTCGCAGATATCTCAATAACATGGCACTACACAGTACTAAACACTACCTCATATTTGTTCAGTCACAATGGCCTAATACTTGTCGTGCTGCTTTATCTTATGTCTGGCTTCCTGGACAGCTTCTACATCTGCTTGCCTTCATGCTTCCACTCACCTTAAACTAAAATCAGAATTAAGAAACAATTGACCAAAAATTCAATTCAAGCCTTTCTTCGAATAGTTTGATAGGAATTGAGAAACCAAGGAAAAAATTGATTTGAAAAAAAAAAAAAAAAAAGATAATGGAAAATCCTTAAGAGAGAGAGGTTGAAGGTACCAGTGAAAGCGGAGATCGTTGGAAGCATAGTTAATCTATGTTTTCCATGCCTAACAACGACAGAGACAGATCACATGTCACTACTTTCATTTTTACAATAAATCTAATGAAACGCATGAACAATTTTTATCTGTTCTGAAAACCCATTTATCAATGAGGTTTACCAACAAAAAATTGGGATTATTCAACTGACATGATTATCAATTTTCTTGTTAACCCTTCTCATCAGCATTTCTTCAAACATATGAAACCATAAAGATTAAAAAAAAAAAAAAAAAAAAAAAAAAAAAAAAAAAAAAAAAACTGGAATTATTGTCAGTAACAAAATTAATGGCAATGCAGGCAATCCATAATAAAAGAGAGAAAAGAAAAAGCACTTAATATTTCAATATAAAACAAATATTGAAATCAATAAAAAAGTAAAAACACCAAATAAGAGATACGATAAAGGGGAAGAATTGACAATTTCTTCTTCTTCTTTGGACTTGGCTTCCTATTCAACACCATGAATTCATAAACAAAATTAAAAAAAAAAAAATTTGGCTTTAATTAATAGTAAACATCAAATACCAAATCAAATTCACATATAAACAAACAAATGTTTTCCAAGTTTCACATTGTAACAAAGCAAAATGAAAAGAAGAAATCATAAAAGTACTGCCCCTTTCATAAAGCAGAACATTCACATACAAAATGACAGTTCCTTAATACAAATAAATTTAGTAAAGGAAGACCTGAATGAATGAATGAATCATAATTTCCCAAATCAAAAAAGGGAATAGTTTTATATAGTTTGAAACGGTAATTGAATAGGAAAAAAAAAAGGGGAAAAAAATACCATGCCTACCTTCTACTAAACCCATATATCTTTCAATAGGGATAAAAGTTTTGTTGTTGGTGATGAATCAACAACAAAACCGATTTTCCAAATCAAAACCCCAGAAAAAAAAAAATGAACGCAGATATTAGAAAACAGGGAAAGGCTTAGTGATTTCTGTAATCCAAAATAGGAAAAAAAAATCGAAAAATTGAGAAAACAAACATTTTCATGGAGAACCCAAAAGCCCGAAACTAAAAAGAATCAAAACCAAAATCAAATCTAAACCTATCCAACAAAAAAAAAAACAATAAAAAGTAATGTTTCATGACAAATCTTTAAAAAAATGAAGGAAAACGTACCAGAGCCGGTTCCAATGATCTGATGGTGGCAGATATGTAGCCTAACGGTGTTGATGCCCATAGATTTTTATTTCCCTATGTGCTTGCAGTGTTGGTCTAAGTCTGAAGAGGGAACGAGGAACTCTCTCCTTCTCTCTTATTTCTCTATTTTTGCCCTCTCCAAACCTAAATCATATATAACCCCAAATTTCAAAAAATCAAATCAAAACCTAATGTTACCCAAATACATAAATAAAAAATCAATCCTGTTAGGTTCTAAGAATTAGGAACTAATGTATTAGAACTTCAATTTGTAATGTTGGCAAACCATGATCAAAACAATGTTTAGTCTTGTGTAAAACTTGCTCAAAGTACGGCTCTTCATGTAAAGTTGGAATCGAGTTTTATGCCGAATTCACTGTGCACTTTCTGCCTGACTCGATCGATCGAAAATTAGACTCGATCGATCGAAAGTCGTGCAGATTGTTTTTCTGCAGAATTTTCCAACTCAGCCCTAGTCCATTTAATGTATAGGGTTTTATGTTTTGCCCTAAGTATATAAGGGAAAACCCTAGCCACGTTTTCAGAGTTCTGTTTTGCTGTGTTTGTGAATCTCATTGTGAGATCTAGAGATGTTTGCCTTCACATACACTTAGGGTTTCCAAACTCAAGACTCATGTCAAGAGCTTGGTAAATCATTCAGTTGCAGAATCAAAGATCTTCAAGAAATACAAGCAAGTGCGCTTGTGGATTGCTGAAGAATTCAAGAAAGAAGGAGTCCGTGGATCTCGGAGCTATCATGGGGTCGTGGTAGTAAATTTCCTACACTTGGGTAGCAATAGGATGTTAGTGGTCTAAGTCTTATTGTGTAAACTTCAATTCTTTCATAATGGATTTAGTTTACCTTGAGGATAGCTAGGTTAAATCCTCCCCAGGTTTTTTACTGGTTTGGTTTTCCTGGGTCATCAGATCTTTGTGTTCTTTAATTTCCGCTGCTTTACTGTTTTTGATTATTTGTGTTAACCTAGTTCTACTTAAATTACCTAAGTTAATCACTTGACTAATTCTCTAGGTTAATCTGCTGGGGTTAAGGGGTCTAAACGAACTGACAAATCCAACCAAATTTCTTAAAACTAATTCATATTTCATACCCATACCTAGATCTAAGAAAGAACGAAAAGAAGAAAAACTTACCGATGGTAGTTCTCTCAATGTCTGTCTCCTTCTCATCTCTGTATCGCAAGGTTTATTGGGATTGAGGCTTTACTTCCAACCGCTTGATATTTTAAGGGGGGTATTTCCCGGTGGTATATGGATGAAGGCTGGGCTGATGGAAAGAGAACTCAATGGTTAGGGTTTTTGCTTTTAAGGAAGATAGAAAGAACGACTGAATTTGTCAAAGGAGAAGGAGAATCGGAAAGGAAGAGATTGTGTGTCTGCTGTTCTGGTGGTCGGAGTATGGCAAGAGGACCGACGGAGGCAGGAAACTCTGTGGCTTACAATTACAAACTCCGTTCTCTCTTTCTTCGTATAGCAAGCCTTTATTTTCATTGTATTTTGGCCGGTTAGATTTCCTCTTATATTGAGCGGTATGAAACAGTGTTTTAGTGTAACCCAAACAGTATAATTTAAACCTTTTTTTATTGTGAACGTGTCAAAATTTTAAGCAGGCATTTTTCCTAACGTGGCAGCACTTCCTTAAAGGCTTCTGCTTTTATGTATAGTATTAGATGAGTTGTTTATATTATTTTAAATAAAGTAAATAGAACATTTGATATTAGGTATATTGTAAAGTAAGGTGGTAAAATAGATAAAGTAATTTTTTGAGGTGCTAAAAACTAAAAATTTTAACACCACTACTGTGAATTCTCTAACTTTAAAAAAAAAAAAAAAAATCATAGCCAGCCTAGTATTAAAAAAAATTGTTTTTGTTTTTGTCTTTATTAGTAAATTATTGCATCTTAATGTATTTAAAAAAAATGATTTTGTATATTTATAATTTTTTAATACTTTTCCTTATACTCGGCCTCTACTAGCTTAAAATCCTAAGTTCGTTCCTGCTTGGCAGCGTATAAATCATAGACCAAAATTTGTTTGAAATTTACCTCCAAAAATAAAAACATGCACTACATGCAAGAAAATGCCTCTTTCACGTCGACTTATGAGCATCAATTTCCGTCAACTAATAAGTTGATGCAAAAGAATTGGGTCAGTGGGGCATCAACCCATTAAAGAGATATGGGAATGTTTTCATTTTGGGCCAAAAGATTTTTTTTTTTTTTTTTAACCTCCGCTTTTTCTCTCCCATTCTCTTTTTTGGCCCTTCACTTTTCTCTCTCTCTCTCTCTCTCTCTCTCTCTCTCTAAAGGCCGAGCGATCTAGAAAAAGAGAGAACCAAAGTACAATGCTTTATCAATAACTCACTCATCATTCTTGAACCAAAAATTCAAAATTGAATTCAGGAAAGAGATCTTTCTTTTTGCTCAATACAATACATGTGAATTCTTTTTTTTTTTTTTTAATTTCGGGTTCTCTCTCCTTGTAAATTCAATGAAAAATGAACCTTCATGGATTCGAGACTATCAGTAAAAGTGTTTTGTTTTTTACAGCTTTCCACCTACTTCATTAAGGGCCTCATTTTTGCAAAAAAAAAAAAAAAAAAAAATTGGTTTCATTCTTCTTCTACTCCAATAAGCATTTAAAATGCAATGGAAGATGTTGAGGAATTTTACAAGCTTGAAGCAGGTATGCATTGATTTTTTTTCTTTTATTTTGTATAATTGATTTCTTTAGAGCTTATTTGAGTTATTATGTTAAACAATTTTTTTTTTTTTTTTTTTTTGTGTTTTTTGTTTTAGAACTTGGTGAACTTACAATTGCAAAGTAAGAAATTGCATTGAAAACCACAACTATGGAAGCTGATGATGTTTGATTTGTGTTGCCTTGGCTAGTTAGATTAGACATCTATTGACAGAAATGAATTTTTATTTTGGATGTTAGTTTGATTTTGGACTTTGACTATATATGCCATACATTGGAATTTTGTAAATGTGGACTCCACTTGATTACAAGTTTAATTATGATACTTTTATAATTATTACTTCTGGACAATGTGGTATTGATACATGATTTATGACAACATCTATGAGTTATTTTTCAGTTGATATATGACTTTTATTTTTCCACAGGATTGTGTTATATTCAGCACCCAAAAAAAAAAAAATGTTATGTAATGCACAATGAAAGGCTAAATGCTTCGGGCTCTTTATAAAATAATATCGCGCCACCACATACTCAATGAGTTGCATTATCTAGTTATAGAAGCTTTTCCATGAGCAAGCAAGACAAGGTCGCTCTCCTTCATATACATAATTATTTGGCAAAAGCCCATAAATTGGAAGCCCAAGATTGAAATCCAAATTAGACTGACCAGGACCGACCAAGATTGGTGAACAGTCCGATTAGGTTTGGTCCAGGATTTTAAGTGACTGGTCTAATCTTAAAAAATGCAAAAGACAGATTGGACC
The DNA here is from genome assembly GCA_033629205.1 of Lithocarpus polystachyus. NCBI lineage: Eukaryota > Viridiplantae > Streptophyta > Magnoliopsida > Fagales > Fagaceae > Lithocarpus > Lithocarpus polystachyus. Next base: position 84,319,571 of record CM066163.1, read on the forward strand.
ATTTTCAGCCATAGTAAACTTAAATAATATTTTTTTTTAACTTTAAAAATCAGTATATAGTTAAATAATCTAATAAGTTAAAAGAAAAATGAAAACCCAATCAAATAACCACTTGCAAAAGTGTTAAATAATTAAGGGGGGGGGGGGGGGGGGGAAACCTCTACTTTATATGTAATGTCAAAGAATGAAATAGATAATGCCAATACTAAATTTTTTTTATACTTATTACTTAAAAATTAGATATAGTTCATTAGATTCCTCAATTAAATTCAAACATGTAACAGTATTGAATTTATAAGTTTTACTAAGAAAAGATAACTAAGTTTATATATGTTTCATTAGCTAATGCAATCACCAATCATGTGTTTCAATTTAATTGAAAAACTTAATGTATAACACCTTAAGAATTAAATATTATCACTTTATTATTTTTTTTTTAAATCCAAAGGGATAGCTATTCATTTATGATAAATATGAGTTTACAATGGGCAAAGGAATATCAAGTCATTCCCCAATCCATGTGAAGGAGCCTATATCTACTTTGCAATGGCTGATACTAGATTTTGTGCAACTTTATTACATATTCTAGTTATAGAATGGAAGGAAATACAATGAAAAACATTACATATGTTTCGATGACGTCCAGAATATCCTCAATTTCCAGCAAACTTCTCTCCTTTGCATTTAACAAAATCATTAGTCTTGACTTTAAGCTTTTGACCATCACATCTTGAATGTTCATTTCCTTTGTATAGAGCAGGAGTCGAACATTGAATTTTTTACTCTGATACCATCCAAAACTCGCATGCTGGGCCTCACGAATTAAAAGTGCATTTGAGCTCACGCGTTAGGTAGAATGTTAGAATTATGCGATTAAATTATTAAATTTACCACTTAATTTTAACATGTTCCGGTATATCAATATCACATTATTATAATTAATTAGCTTGTAACATCATGCATATACATGACTACATTTAAAAATATATAATTAGATAGACAGTTTTTTTAAAATTTAATAATTTAGTTCCTACATAAGTTAAATACTATTAATGGTCAATATTATTATATTTTGTTAACTCTTAAAAAAATTCCTTGTAAGAATACTTTTAATATAAAATTAAAAAGCTCCTCGATTATTGCAATAAGTAGTAGATATTATGCCCAATATTAAGAAACTGCTATAGAATTCTTACATTTAAAAAAGAAATAATTCCCCTTAAATGTGGTGTTCCATTTAATATAACCAAGTTCTAGATTTTTTTAATTAGTATTAAATATCTTCACCAAAATTAAGAAATTGAATCAACACATGTCACAAAATTAGATCTCAATTGAAATCCAATTTAAAAGTCTAGTTGGATTTTCTCTCAACTTTGGCTATATATATACACACATACACACACTAACATGTAACCCATGCATACACATTAATACATTTAAAAATAAACATATGTTTTTAATCATAAAATATACATAATTGATTAAATTAATAGAAAAAATAAACATAATTAGATTGATATTAAAATTCCTGCCTAAGTTTAATACTACTTATGATCATTTTTATTCTAATTTTTAATAAGATAGAAAGTGTGGTGATTTTTTTTAATAGATATTCGATTGGTTTTTTATTTTTTATTTTAATATTTCATTAGTATTAGACTCTTATTATTTTTAACTCATTAACTCACTTGGCACAAAAATTAAAAAACCTTAATGGACACATGGCACAAAATTAATCCATAATTAAAATCTAATTTGGGATCGATCTAATAGAATTTTCTCTCAGTTTTGGCTTTTAATAGATATAAAGATAATATGATTAAAACAACTATAATTTACCTAGAAAGCATATTTAAGTGGAGAGAGAGAGAGAGAGAGAGAGAGAGAGAGAGAGAGAGAGAGAGAGAGAGAGAGAGAGAGAGAGAGAGAGAGAGAGAGAGAGAGAGAGAGATGAAATAACAATATGGTAAGATGGCCATTAGCGCAATCACAATGTTATTTGCTTAAATAATGGACAAAAACAAGAAGAATATGAAATAACATTATTTAACACTATTTGAAACTCAATTGATCAATTAACAAAAGTCTTCCAATTTGATTAACAAATGACCCACAGGTCATAAGATCAAACAAAAATCAATGAGTAGTTTTTATTACACACAAACTTTTTTATACAATTTTACACACACCTCAAAAAACAATTGAAATTGTGACAAGATTAAAAAAAAAATCAATGAGTAGTTTCTATTACACACAAACTCTCTTACACAATTTTACCACCTCAAAAAACAATTAAGATTGTAACTTGAATAAATTGCCTTGCAAAGGAGAACCCACCAAAGTCAATTACCTTGCATAGTTGCATGCATGCATGAAACAATAATGGGATTTTGATAAAAGTAACAACTTCCTAACATTGATGGAGACCTTACATCATGTGTGGTGTAACTTTGTTTCATCACTGGTCATAATATATCAGAACCATGCATGAGAGAGAGAGAGAGAGAGAGAGAGAGAGAATTAGATTAAGCATTGATGTATGCTAATTAAGCTGGCATAGCATGGTATATAGAGATTGGAGTGGGACGTACTATCAAGGAGAGACAGTGCCTATTGCTGTATTTGAAGCACTAGGTTCCATCTCTCCTACGACAGTGCTCCACTATAACCTCAGTTCATTTGGATTGTGAATTATCATCGTCTTTGTGGTACTTATGTATAAGAAGTTGAAGGGATTCCTGTCACAGAATGATGGTTCTAGCTAAGCCTTTGCATTGAATATATTCAGCTTGGGCCATCTCTCCCGCGACAGGAATCCCTCAACCTCTTTTCCTTTCTTCCTTTGTTTCCTATTTTCCATGCCTCTCATACTTTGTAAACTAGCCTCTCGTAATTTATAGAACAAAATTAAGCTAGACTCCTTCTGTGTCTCTTCATGGAATGATACAATGATATCACTCTTACAATGAAATGAAATTGCTTACATTTTGGCGGGGTCTTTGCTTTGAATGAATTATGGTCAAAATTCTATCTTAATATTCTCCTTCACACACGAAACTTAAAGATAATTTACATTCTAAAGTAGTTGATTAAGAAGATACAAGATAGCTTCCTTTCAATTAACTCGTAACCTTCAATTCAGTTCCATAGATGACTAATCAATCCTTCATTTTTAACGAAGGAAATTGAACTAAGAACTTTTTAGTTAAAGGACCATGTGATATGATACGTGATGACTAATTAGTCATAATAATTTATTTTTATTAATTGGTTTATAATAAAGAACTCGACATTAAACCTGGATGCATGTATATTCACCAGAATAGTGAAGTTGTCATTAATTGGGCCAAAAGACTGTTGGCTATTTACTATAAGACAACTTAAATAATTTTTAGACCGTTAATAGTTTATAGTTAAACAATGTTATTTATTATAACAATGTGTTTTTTTGTAAATGATGATTTATTGACTTGAAAGATCCTCATATATAACTAGTTGAACCCGTCAATGTGTGATTTATTAAGTAAACCGTAAGCTAAGTTAAATTTCAAGTATCATGTCAGGAAAGAACTTTGAAGTACGCTAATTGAATAGATACTTCATTTACTTGGCAGAATATAGAGTATAGACCACGTACAATTTTTTTTTTTTTTTTTTTTTTTTTTTTTGAGAAACGACCACGTACAATTTGTTTCAAATTTACCCCCAAAAATAAAAACACCACCTTTCAATTAATTACGTGAGAAATTAATTACTTCAAAAAGTTGGAGCTTACTCATGAATTTGCCCTTGAGGCCTTCTTATATTTGAGCTTCTTGAAGGGTATGGTGTACGTTGTAATTATTATTTTGATAAGGGACAATAACGGGAGAGAGAAGGAAGAGAGAATATGAAAATAAATCTACTTGCATAGAAGTAAAAGGAGAGAATGAGATGTACTCATTTTTGTAACACCATTATTACAAATTTGAATTAAAACGGGTCAACTCTAACCCAACCCACTAAAATAGAAGTTTGGATCAGGATCAGGTTGGCTTGCAGACTCGGATACCCCTAGTTGAATCAAGCTAAGAGCTTGTGCATCTTAATTTCTTCCTATGCTACTTTAATTGTTGTTTTTGAGCATTGGACGAAATTGCCACATTCTCCAGTTCTTCGTACCCATCTTCTACATACTCCCAAATCCAAAGTAAAATTCTCATCTTCACAAACCAGAAATCATGGTTTTCCCATACAAAATTTGATACGACCCCCACCTCGGCCGCGTGTTGCACCTCTTTTCCCGTGTGGGGCTATGGTTAGATTGAGGAAATTGACAAAAAGGAAGAAGGATAAATTTCTGGTTATGCTTCGAGGGATAACCGGGACCTCCTTAACAAGCAAAAGCTTGATTTTTTACTGGAATATTCAGATGATTTCTTATTAATAATGTAGACTATAAATAGCCTCCAACTGAGCATACAATGCATTCCTAATGATAAAGATAAAAATAACATCAAGTCCTATCCTATTTCCAACTCCTATCTCTGTTGGACACTCCCAAGCAGAGTCATTATTTGAAAAGCAACCCTATAAACATACATAAGATAACCATTAATAACTCCTAAACAAATCCTAAACAATCAGATAACTTCAACAACTAGAACCAATCTTGTGCAGCAGATAACACTCATCCAAAGCAGCCAAGAGGTAGTAACGACTGTGCTGCATAATTTGATAACAACTGTGCTGCATAATCTGATCTGAGCTGCTATCCAAATCCACTTCAACAAGCTGGTTCGTAACACTCCCTTCCCCTTAAAGAATTCCCGTGTCCTCAAGGGACAAATTGGGAAATCGGATGCGTAAACCTTCAACTTCTTCCCATGTGGCATCTGCTGGTGATAACCCTTGCCAATGTACCAAAACCTCTTCTTTCCTTCGCCTTGTTCGCCTATCCAAAATTGCTTGTGGAGTGGAATTGATACTGTCAGTGCCATCCAAGTTAGGCAACTCAGGATTCATTTTATCTCGTTCACCTAACTTCTCCTTGAGGTTTGAGACATGAAACACCGGATGAATTTTTGACCCTTCAGGTAACTTATGTTTATAAGACACAGCTCCTACCTGTTCAATTATGTGGAAAGGGCCATAATAGCGGGGTGACAGCTTGAGACTCTTACGAAAAGTTACTGATTTTTGCCTGAGCCTTAAATACACCCAATCACCAACCTTGAACTCCTTTTCCCTACGATGTTTGTTAGCATTTTGCTTCATTCGTGCTTGGGCAGCCTTGATATTTTGACGGAGCTCCTGCAAAACTTCATCCCGAGTTTTCAATTCCTTTTCCACAGCTTCAATCTTTGCTATACCAGGAACATATGACAGCAGGGTAAGTGGCTTCCTTCCATAGACTACTTCGAACGGGATCATTTTTGTTGATGAATGAACACTTGAGTTATAGCAAAACCCAGCCCATGGGATCCATCGCACCCATTCCTTGGGTCTTATACCTGTAAAACAACGCAGATACATATCCAAGGTTCGATTGACAACCTCAGTTTGCCCATCAGTTTGTGGATAATATGAAGAGCTGAAATTAAAATGAGTTCCCTGCAATCGAAATAATTCCTTCCAGAAGGCACTAGTAAAAGCTACAACTCTATCACAAACAATAGATTGCGGCATTCCATGCAATCTAAAAATTTGTTCAAAAAATACTTGTGCCACACCAACTGTAGTGTAAAGGTGAGAGATAGGTACAAAATGTGCATACTTTGATAGTCTATCCACAACCACAAAAATAGTAGTCTTACCTTGTGAAATAGGAAGACCATCAATGAAATCCATGGATATATCTGACCAAACTTGAGTGGAAATTGGTAACGATTGAAGTAGGCCGGCTGGAGAGAGATTCTCAACCTTATTGCGTTGGCAGACATCACATTGCTGAATAAATTTTTTTACATGTTTCTTCATCCCTTTCCAATAAAAAATCGCTCGGACCCGCTGTAATGTTTTCAGATAACCTTCATGAGTGCTGGAATGAATTTCTTCAATGATGGATGTTATTAATGGGGATTGCTCCCATAAATAAATCCTGTTCTTGAAGAAAAGAATTCCTTCTTGAAATAACCATGGACCCACTACCTCATCCTCTTCACATAGCTTGACTAACCGTTGTAACTGTGGTTGTGATTGGACCTCCTGCTTGATGGGTTCCAACCATGATGGCTTAGGTTGAGACAATGCTATAAGTTCTCCATTTTCTACACAACGTGACAAGGCATCAGCAACAACATTTTCACTACCACGCTTATACTCAATGACAAAGTCATAGCCCATCAATTTTGTGAGCCATTTTTGCTGTGCTGCTGTGTTGATTTTCTGCTCCCAGAGATATTTCAAGCTTTTTTGATCTGTCCTTACTATGAACCGATGCCCCGTGAGATACGGTCGCCACTTCTTCACTGCTAACACCAAGGCCAACATTTCCTTGTCATAAGTTGATAATGCCAAATTCTTTCCATGTAGAGCCTGACTTAGAAATGCAATTGGTTTCTTATTTTGCATGAGAACCGCTCCAATACTTGTGCCTGATGCATCGCATTCAACTATGAATGGTTGAGTGAAATCCGGTAAAGCTAGCACTGGTGCTTGAGTCATAGCATATTTAAGGTGTTCGAAAGCCTTCTCTGCCTCCTGGTTCCAAGTGAATGAATCTTTTTTTAACATGGATGTGAGAGGACCAACAATCTTCCCATAGCCTTGAATAAATTTTCTGTAATATCCAGTTAACCCCAAGAATCCTCTAAGAGCCTTAAGTGTCTTTGGTTTTGGCCATTTCAACATGGCCTGCACCTTCTCTGGATCTACCGCTACTCCTTCCCTTGAAATCACATGACCAAGGTAATGAACACTTTCTTGGCCAAACTGACATTTTTCCTTCTTAAAAAATAACTTATGATCTCTTAAAATGGACAGTACCTTCTCAACATGAACCCAATGCTCATCCCAATTTTTGCTGTAAATTAGAATATCATCGAAAAATACTAAGACGAACATTCGTAAATACTTCTTGAAAATTTCATTCATAAGGGACTGGAATGTGGATGGGGCATTGGTAAGACCGAATGGCACTACTAGAAACTCGTAGTGGCCTTGATGAGTATGAAATGCGGTTTTTGGGATATCCTCTGGGTGCATTCGAATTTGATGGTATCCGGATCTCAAATCTAGTTTGGAGAAGTAGCAAGCTCCATGCAACTCGTCAATCACTGGTATGGGAAATTTATCCTTAACCGTGATTTGATTCAAGGCCCTATAGTCAATGCAAAGCCTCCAAGACCCATCGTGTTTCTTCACAAGAATGACAGGAAAGGAGTAAGGATTGTTGCTTAGCCGAATTACTCCTGATTCCAACATCTCTGAAATTAATTTTTCAATTTCAGTTTTTTGAAAATGAGGATAACAGTATGGTCTCACCGAAATTGGTTGACTTCCTGGTGTCAAAGGAATCCGGTGATCATGAGTTTTAGAAGGTGGAAGCCCCTTAGGTTCGATAAAGAGATCTTGGAATGAAGACAACACCTGCTGTGAGAGTGATCCTATATCTGCAGAATTACCAACCTGTGTTGTTGGTGCACTTGCACAGAGAGAGAACAATTGCAGCAAAATTCCCCGTTTCTCCTTCTTGATCTCTTGTTTAATTTCCTTTTCACTAACCAACCTATTAGTTGGTTTTGTTAGGCCTTGCAACTCTATTGTCTTTCCTTCCATCCTAAACTTCATGTTCATTCTTGAGAAATCACAAAGTATAGGGCCTAGAGTAATTAACCACTGTGCCCCCAGAACTGCATCAAACCCCTCCAATGGTAATAAATAAAAATCAGAGACAAAGGCATTACCTTGCATTTCTACATGCACCCCTTGACATCGTCCCCCACTCATCAACTTCTCTCCATTTGCTACTGTCACATCAAATCTGCCCACTTTACATGGCTATAGCTTTAATCTATCTGCCATGCCTTCACTCAAGAAATTATGGGTGCTCCCCGAATCTATCAAAATTGTGAGTAACCTTCCCTTCATTAGAGCCTTGACCCGCATAGTTTGAGGAGCAGGTGTCCCTGCTATAGCATGTAGAGAAATGCCAAGTGCTTCCTCGGTAGACCTTGCTTGTTCCTTTTCATCTTCTTGATCCTCTACTTCTGTTTCATCGTCAGGCCAACATGCTTCAATGGAAAAGAGACGTTTACAACGATGACCGGGCCCAAACTTCTCACCACAATAAAAGCACAGACCTTTGTCTCGCCGTTCCTTGATTTCTGTCGGATTCAGCCTCCGGATGGTCCTGTTAGCAGCCATTGATTGGTGCGGGCTTGAATTAGATGCTGCAACTGGCTTCTTATTATCTGATGTATTGAACACCCTTCGCTGGTTTTGATTTTTGGCCTCGTATAACCGAGCCAACCCCACTGCAGATGTTAAAGTTGTAGGCTTGAGTGCTTGAACGTCAACTCTCAGGTAGTCTTTAAGACCGCTAATAAAACACCCAACTTGTTGAGGACCTGGTAATCTACCTACTCTACTAAGCAGTCTCTCAAATTGACTCTGGTACTCCCATACTGTTCCAGTCTGTTTGAGTTTAGTCAAATCACCAAAGAAATCTACATATTCAGTCGGCCCATACCTTGTGTACAACCCTTCCTTGAGTGTAGTCCATGTGAGCTCTTCCCCTTCGTCCTTCAGTAATTGATACCACAGCTGAGCTTCTCCCTCTAGGTGGTAAGCAGCCAAAGGTAACTGCTCTTCCATGGGAATTTTTTGAAACTCAAAAAACTGTTCGGCCCTACACACCCAGCTAGTAGGATCTTCCATGCCGTTAAAGTGTTGAAAGTCAAGTTTGGTTACCTTTAGGATAACCGAACCATTTGAGCCCCATTGTCCTGAGTTGAATCTTCCTGAAAATCTTTCTCCCTCACCATGCCGATGAGAACTCTCTACCCTTTCGCTGCTATGAGTACTCGTATGCTTTTCAGAACGAGTATGCATTGCAGCAAGCATCTCTTGTATCTCCTTCATCACCTTCTGTTGTTCTGAAACCATGGAAGTCAGGTTGTTAACCTCACCTTCCAATCTACCCACACGATCCTCAGCCATATCTAGCTCTGATACCAAACTGATACGACCCCCACCTCGGCCGCGTGTTGCACCTCTTTTCCCGCGTGGGGCTATGGTTAGATCGAGGAAATTGACAGAAAAGAAGAAGGATAAATTTCTGGTTATGCTTCGAGGGATAACCGAGACCTCCTTAACAAGCAAAAGCTTGATTTTTTACTGGAATATTCAGATGATTTCTTATTAATAATGTAGACTATAAATAGCCTCCAACTGAGCATACAATGCATTCCTAATGATAAAGATAAAAATAACATCAAGCCCTATCCTATTTCCAACTCCTATCTCTGTTGGACACTCCCAAGCAGAGTCATTATTTGAAAAGCAACCCTATAAACATACATAAGATAACCATTAATAACTCCTAAACAAATCCTAAACAATCAGATAACTTCAACAACTAGAACCAATCTTGTGCAGCAGATAACACTCATCCAAAGCAGCCAAGAGGTAGTAACGACTGTGCTGCATAATTTGATAACAACTGTGCTGCATAATCTGATCTGAGCTGCTGTCCAAATCCACTTCAACAAGCTGGTTCATAACAAAATTGGAGATGAATGTAGTGGGGTTCCCATATGTTGGTTGATTGAACTCGCTATTGGCAATGCTTTTGTTGGGACTTGTTTTCTCGCCATAAATCCTCACCTCCAGCTTGTTTTTCACTCTAACCAAACCCTATTACCACTATATTGGCTTTGGAATCAAGGAGTAGTACAACAATTTTGATGAGTATATATCAAATTTTGCTTTCAAAGATTAATTTTTTTTAATGAGATAACTATTTTTCTAAATAAGGGAAAGAAAAACGGGCTATAATTTTATTTTTACTTGTCATTCAATTTGATTCTAGACTTCTTTAAGTACATGAATATACTTTTTAAACATAAATGACAGACCTTACACTTGTCTATTGTACATATAACTAGATGGATGCAAGTAAATTACTAGGGTGAGTTTGGTTCAACTTTTTTAAGTTGGACTTTTTTAAAAAGTGCAGTTTTCAAAAAGTGCAATATAAAAAAGTGTTTTTTCAAAAAATTGAGTGTTTGGTAAAAGCTGTTAAAAAATGATTTTTTAAAAAGCTGAGTGTTTTGTTAGAACTTATAAAAGTAGCGAATTGAGTTGTAAATTACCAAAAAGAACAATGTATATATAAGAGCATCTCTAGCAGGTTAGGCAAATTTTTATACTGTTTGAACAATCAACAGTGACATTTACTTTTTGCCTACCCACTTTTTTAATCAAATTTATTCATTTTTAATCTTTATTTTTTCTTTTTTTATTCATTCTTAACATTTATATTTTTCAACAAAAAGTGTTACATTCACAATATTTTTTGCAATACTTTCACAAGAATCATAACAAAATCTTATATAGAAAGTTGTTACTAGTTCTAATTTGAACCCACCATTGAAATTATATTTTTACTCACCAATTTTAACTAATTACTTAAAATTTATTGTGAAAATATTGTGAAAATATTGTGGTAGTATTTTTAAATTGTGATTTCTTGTTCTTTGCCTTTCTTTCATCCATACGTTTCCTTCTTCTTTTTTCTCTTGCATTTTGTCCACCACACACGTATACCCATAGGATTCCATCCTCTCCTTTTTTTTATCTTCACTTTCCACTTGATTGAGTTGATTCCAGAACCTCCCTCTCTCTTTCTTTCTCCAGCTCTCTCATTTTCTACTCTCTTTTTTTTTTTTTTTTTTCTACTTGATTCCATAAATTCTCTAGCTCTCTTTGTGATATGTCTCACATAATCTTGCTTGCCTTTGGTGTCATTATCTTCAAACACAAACAGACACGCATGGAGAGAGAGAAATCGCCTTTGCTCCACCACACCGCCACCACTGCTCCTCCTCCTCTCTGCGGAGTACTTGCTACTAGGGGTCATATTGGCTTCTATTTCTTTTCTTTGTTCTTAATTAGTTGTTGTTTCTGATTTTAGATCTGTCAGATTAGCTTCTATTTTTTTTTTCCTTGATCATTTATTGTTGTTCTATTTTTTTGTTTTTCTATTCTTGATCTGCTGTTGTTGTTGTTGTTTTGATTTTAGATTTGTTGTTTAAATTATATCAGTTTTATGAGAGCAAGGATTTTTTTGCTTTTATTGTTGTAGTTTGATTAATTTTTAAGATTATGTTTTTGAGTTTGCATTTTGATTATGCTTGAGTATAGAGATGAGATGAGAGTTCTGAGGTCTGGGCGTGAGAACTGAGGAATTGAGACTCTGAGAGTGAAGGTTAATTTGGTAATTCTCCCATACAACCCAACAGATAGGACCAGCGCGCACGGGCTTCTGTCTAAAATGAACCACAACTGAGCTTTTTGCAAATTCACGTTTTCTTCACAAATCCAAAACGCACAAATCCAAAACGCAACTTTTAACAAAAAGTTGCTTTTATAATTAACCAAATGGGCTTGCCTTCAGCTTTTTCAAAACGGGCTTTCATAGGCTGCAATAGTGCTAACAAACAGGCACTAAAACTGACATAAGTTTAAAATTCGTGGCGAATGGGAAATATACCACATGCATAGAAAACTACAAAAACAACAACTTTTAACAAACCTAACCTACTCTATATGTATGGTATTGTAGTGCCATTGACATTAATTCTGCTGAATCTGCCTTCCGTAAAGTGGGTAATCATATACTAAACCAGTATGGGAAATCTCAAGATTTGGATTATGCAAACGAAGGTCTTTGACAAATTTTCCATAGAGATGCCCGTAACGTACATAAACCATTATTATTTCATGCTATGTTCGATGCTGCTCGGATTGGGGCACCTTGAATGTTGTTGGACCTTTACAAAGATGCAAATTGAGAGGTTTTTTCCATTAATTTACATTTTCAAGTTTTTAAAAGTGTCTTTTCACTAAATATAAGAGATCTTCAAACAAGTAAAAGAATTCATTTGTGGATATTGAGAAATGGGATTAATTTGGATGTTGTATTGTATCTAAGAATGCCACGATCTCTGTCAGTCTTGTTGGTGGTGGGCCTTTGGCAAGAATAAGTGATTTACTCGGTTGGTCTTTTAATTGCTGAGAAGGCTTTTTTAGTACTCGGTGTTTTTTTTTTTAATGTGGCCTGCGATTGTTGAGTCATTGCAATAGGTTCATAGTTCATACATATTAGGGGAAATACTCTCGGCCCAAGTTTTGTAGTGAAGGCCCATATGCCATTGCAAGCCCAAACATATTCTATTTATGAAAACTTTTTTTTTTTTTTTTTCTTTTGGGAGGGGGCTGGAGGGTGGGGGGTTGACATCAACAGATGGAAGACTCACACACACTGCAAACACTTTGTTTTCTTCCTATCTTTGTACATGTAGTAAACAAAGTTGACAATTCAGATAAGTGTTTAAGAATTATTGTACTTGAGGACACTTATATATGTTCTAAGTGGTTTCTTTATGGCTTGTTTGGATGGAGGGGAAAAGGGGGGAGTAGAGTAGAGTTTGTTTAAAATAAGCTAATTCTGTTTTTTTATACACTATTCTCTATTATATATATAAAGTAGCATTCTTCCGGAAAAAAAAAAAAAAGGAATAATAGAAGTTCTTTCATATTTCTCTATAATCTTCTTGTTATATTTGTTCACATTCTCTTTTCCAAGATTCTTTTAGAATTTTTTTCAAAACGTTTTTTGCCATAACTATTGTTACTAATTTGATTTTTTTTTACTTGTGTTTTGGCTTTAACAAGTAAACATTGTTAAGTAATTAGCTTTAAAACATAATTTATCCTAAATTTTATCTAACTTATCTAATTCCTTTAGAAATTCTGGATAACCTTTTCTACTGATTTAAGTCCACATTCTTATTTTGTTTTCTTCCTATCTTTGTATGTAGCAAACTCTGATAAGTCTTTAAGAATTATTGTACTTTAAGACACCTAGGCATGTTGCCGCATATTTTTCTATAGTCTTTCTTTGTGTCTGTAACTGGTAGCAACATACCAACTTCTAATCAAGTCTTGTTAAATATAATATAACTTAAATGAAATCAATATTTTATATGCAAAAACAAAAAACAAAAAAATCCACCATTACAAGCCAAGTTGGGAGGGAAATTTCAACCCAAGTTATCCTCCATGGAATTGGGTAATGTTACTATGCCACGGGACTACTGGCTCAAGGATCTCAAAAATGTCCAAAATATTTTCTGTTGGAAATTAATGAGGAAACCGATGCTTTACTAGTAATATAAATACAATTCTGAGTGAACTACGGAGATAAACTCAACTACAGCATAACAAGGAATCAAAAAGTATCGGAGGGATCAAGAAAAGAGGTGGCCAAGATGACAATCATGATTTGACACAGTATTGTCTTCCCTCTATAGATTAAACATGCCAAAAAAAACAAGCAATGAAAAAACTAAGAGTAGCAGCTCTATCAATGGATTGCTCAACCGACTACTAGTTGAGTTGAAAGAAGAAGGAACAGATGCTGGACGCGGAAGATCTGTAACATTTTCCTTAGAACAAGTGTAGTTGCAGCGACTAGGACGAACAATTCTATATACCCCACTACTGCTTAGGATGAAGATATCCTTCCTGTTATCCTCACCAAAAGAAAATATGTACCCCAGTGAGGGAAGAGAACTTCCTGCTGCAACACTGCATTGGATAGGAGAGTCTTGAGCACAGCGGAAAAGAATCTTAGTTCTAGTGAAGTTCCCACTATCTGCTGGGGTCTCTGTACCTACCCCCATACCATTAGCAAACAAATCTGCATAAAGGTACCTGTTTGCATGATATGGACAATGGAAAAATATACTACCATCAACATTAAGCACTTCCAACAGTGTAAAGTACTAGAGAAAATTAAAAGTGCCTTATTTTACAGGTATTGTCAAGAGTGAGAGAAATATGATACCAATGCTATTATTTTTTCTCTATTGTAGTATGTTTAATTCTATTGGCATTATATATATATATATATATATATATATATATATATAATACTTAAAAGATTATATGTTGACCAAAAAAATTGTAAAAGTTATGGTGAGATGGCCTTCATTGCATGCAATTACGTACAATGTTTATTGCTAAATGATGGAACAAAATCTTCAGAAGATAAAATAACATTGTTTGACATTACTTAGGACCCATTGATTAGTAAACAAAAGGCTAATGAATTGGAACGATTCGTTGGTCATAAGATCAGACAAATAAGCCAATTTTTACCTTCCATTCACGCATGGATCAGTCATAGAACGGTAAAAGTAGCCACCTGTGATACATGCAGATCCAGCACCTTTGTTTACCTCAGAGTGGTTGTATCCCATTACAGGGAATATTGGATAAATAGAGCTAGCAGATGTATTGCCCCAGCAGAAGTTGAAAGATTGTAAATAAATGGGCCCTCATAAACACGCTAACCATAGTTGCCACCCTTAGTGACTAAATCCACCTCTTCATATTGGTCCTATAAGATCAATGACTTAAAGCATTAATGGTATTAGATAAAGATTAAAAATAAGATAAAAAATCACATAAAAAGAAGCAAATGCACGTGTGAACAACATTAAGAAACACAAAAAGCTTCTAATGTTCACTATGTGTGTATGTTTTTGTGCCCATGTAAAAGCAACAAATCTTGACAAGGAATTAGTCATTCAGAAGAAAATTAATCTTGGAAACTGCCAACCTGGCCAACATCTGCACAGAGGAAGTATGGAGGCCTTTCTGAATCCCAAGGATTTCTGAATCCTAGGGCCCAAATTTCAGGCTGCAATTCCTTGTCTTCAGCAAATGGATTATCTCCCGGGACAGAATAGTTTCCCCACAGATCAAGGTCAACAATTTCCGTTGCACCAGTAATTTATTTATTGCCAAAAAATAAAAAAAGAGCATAGATGGAGGGTTGCCTAAGTGAGATACAGCATTATAGAGTGTAGGGAATTAAACCGAAATTCCCAACCTGTAAGAAACAAAAAATAGAGAAAACACACGCCAAAGAAAAAAAAAAACAATCACACGCACAAGACAATATTTACATGGTTCGGCAATTTGCCTACGTCCACGGAATTGCATGGATTTCACTATTATCAGGGAAAAATACAGAGTGCGGCTACAGTGTTTTTGCTCTCTCAAAAACTACAACAAGACAAAACCCTAATAACCAAAAAAACGGTTTTTATATCCTGCGCACAGGAGCTACAAAAACGGGCCGATAGGCCTGAGCGCTCCGGCTTAGGCCTATCGGCCCAAGCCTCTGCTCCATGGACTAAGCCTCAGAAAATCTCCTATTAAAAACCACGCAACATTATTCGGGTCGGGTCAGGTCGTCAACCAGATCAAATCTAAACTAGTCTCCATAAAGCTCAACAAATCTCCCACTTGGAGACTAGTTCAATCACCAACATCATCCGCTGTCTTCCAAAAAAACAATCCATCATTCCTGCAACTCATCTTCTTGTCCTCAAGCTAAAAGGCCAACTGAAGCTACACACAGCTTCAACTTCTCAATAGTGACACCCTTAGTCAACATGTCTACCGGGTTCTTAGATCCACAGATCTTCTCAAGTATTACCAGCTTATCTTCAACAAGGTAACGGATAAAGTGGTATTTCATCTGTATGTGCTTCGACTTTGAATGAAAAGCCGAATTTTTAGCAAGAAAAATTGCACTCTAACTGTCACTGTGTAGAATACCCATCTCCTGCTTCTTACCTAATTCATCTAAGAAACCATGTAGCCAAATCATCTCCTTTCCAGCTTCTGTTGCTGCAACATACTCAGCTTCTGTAGTAGACAATGTAACAATCTTTTGTAGATTTGAAGCCCATGATATAGCTGTACCACCTAAAGTAAATACAAACCTAGTAGTACTCTTTCTACTATCAATATCACCAACAAAATCAGCATCTACATAACCCTGCAGTTTCAAACTTGCACCTGTGTAGCAAAGACATGTATCTGATGAACCCCTCAGATATCTCAGAATCCACTTAACTGCTTCCCAATGCTGCTTTCCAGGCCTACTCATGAATCTGCTCACAACTCCCACTGCATGTGTAATGTCTGGCCTTATACACACCATAGCATACATCAAGCTGCCAATAGCTGAGGCATAAGGTACCTTGCTCATATGGTCCCTTTCTTCTTCTGTCTTTGGTGACTGTTCCTTACTTAGTTTGAAATGACTACCCAAGGGTGTGCTCACTGGTTTAGCTTCATTCATGTTGAACCTGTTGAGAACTTTCTTCACATACTCTGACTGTGAAAGCTTCAATGTACCATTAGCCTTGTCTCTAATGATTCTCATACCAAGGATTTGCTTTGCAGCTCCCAAATCCTTCATTGCAAACTGTTTTGACAATTGCTTCTTCAAATCATTATTCTCCTCAATGCTAGACCCTGCAATGAGCATATCATCCACATACAACAGTAAAATGATATAAGAATTATCAAAGAACTTAACATAGCAACAATGATCAGCTTCACATCTCTTGAACCTAATTTTGTGCATAAAGCTGTCAAATTTCTTGTACTACTGTCTAGGAGCTTGTTTTAGGCCATACAAGCTCTTTCTTAATTTGCAGACTAGATTCTCTTGTCCCTGAAAAATGAACCCTTCAGGCTGAATCATGTAAATGTCTTCCTCCAAGTCACCATGAAGGAATGCCGTCTTCACATCTAACTGCTCAAGATGTAAATTTTCTGCAGCCACCATTCCCAGTACCAATCTGATTGTTGGCATCTTCACAACTGGAGAAAATATCTCTGTGTAGTCAATGCCCTGCTTCTGCTAGAACCCTTTAACAACTAATCTGGCCTTGTAACGTTTGCTACCATCATGCTCATTCTTTATTCTATATACCCACTTGTTGTGCAAAGCCTTCTTTCCTACTGGCAATTCAGTCAATTCCCATGTCTAATTCCCTAACAAGCAATCCATCTCATCCTTCATGGCTAACTCCCACTTGCTTGAATTTTCATCCTGCAAGGCTTCTTCATAACACTCTGGCTCACCACCATCAGTCAACAAGAGATAATTTAGAGTGGGTGAATAACGCTGTGGAGGTCTAATGGTCCTGGAAGATCTACGGACTTCAACTACAGGTGTCCTCTGATCTACCTGTGATTCTACATTCTTCTTATCTTCTTCACCCCTTTTCTGGACAGTGCTTTCAGTCAATTCATCCAAGTTGACAAACTCAGATTTCTTTTGATCTATCTCTGTAACATCTGACACTACAGTTGACCTGTCCTTATACATAACCTGTTCATTAAATATCACATTTCTACTTCTGATGATTTTCCTGTTTTGTTCATCCCAAAACCTATAGCCAAATTTCTCATCACCATAGCCAATGAAAAAACATATTTTAGACTTTGCATCAAGTTTACTACGAGCATCAGAATCAATATGAACATAAGAAACACAACCAAAAACTTTTAAATGTGAAAACTTTACCTCTTTACCACTCCAAACCTCCTCAGGAAGTCTGAACTCCATGGGAACTGATGGCCCTCGGTTTATCAAGTAAGCTGCAGTGCTAACAGCATCAGCCCAGAAAGTTTTTGATAGTCCAGCATGCAATCTCATACTCCTAGCACGCTCATTGAGATATCTGTTCATGCGCTCAGCCACACCATTCTGCTGTGGTGTCCCAGGAATGGTCTTCTCCATCCTAATTCCTTGTGCAGCACAATACTCACTGAACCCTCCATCTATGTACTCTCCTCCATTATCTGATCTCAAACATTTTACTTTCAAACCTGTTTCTGTCTCAACCATGGCCTTCCACTTCTTAAAAGTTTCAAATACATCAGATTTATTTTTCAGAAAATAAACCCATACCTTTCTGCTTGAGTCATCAATGAACGTGATGTAGTACCTTGAACCTCCAAGGGATGCAACCGGTGAGGCCCCCACAAATCAGTGTGCACTAACTCCAATTTTTCAGCCTTCGGTGTCCTGCCAGTTTTCAAGAAGCTCACCATTTTCTGCTTTCCCAAGATGCAGCTTTCACACATGTAAAAATCAACAGACTTCAATTCTGGTAGTTTCCCTTTTGACAACAGCATCTTCATCCCTTTCTCACTCATGTGACCAAGTCTACGGTGCCATAGGCTTGTATCAGTACTTGCTTCAGCAACTACAATTGTGTCTCTTGGACTTGAGGTCATATATTGAGTACCAGTCTTCTTTCCACGAGCCAATACTCTGGCTCCCTTTGTAACCTTCCAAGTACCACCAACAAATAGTATTGCATGCCCTTCATCATCAAGTTGTCCAACAGAAATCAGATTCTCCTCAGGTCAGGAATATGTGGAACCTTCTCCAGTAACCAAACAGACCCATTGGGCAACAATATACGAACGTTTCCCATACCCACAACATCCAAGGCTGCACCATCAGCCAAATACACCTTACCAAAATCACCAGCAACATAATTCTGTATGATTTCTTGATGTAGAGTGGTATGAAATGAAGCTCCTGAATTTAAAACCCAATCATCAAACGGACTGTCTACTGCAAGAAGTAATGCATCATGTACCTCTTCTGTTACAGCATTAGCAAAATCATCCTCATTCTTCTTCTTAGGACTTTTACATTACCTCTTAAAGTGACCTGTTTTCCCACAGTTCCAGCATTGTACTTGTTGGCCTGATCTAGATTTACTTCTGTTCCGATTAGAATTTCTGGATTTTGATCTGCCCCGATTTGAATTTTTGTCATTACCTCTGCCTCTTGTTTCAAGGTTTAGGGCAAAACTAGATCCCGAGGTTTTACCTGCATCTCTTCTGCGAATCTCCTCAGCCAGAATTAAATCTCGTATGTCAT
Source organism: Lithocarpus polystachyus (assembly GCA_033629205.1). Classification (NCBI taxonomy): domain Eukaryota; kingdom Viridiplantae; phylum Streptophyta; class Magnoliopsida; order Fagales; family Fagaceae; genus Lithocarpus; species Lithocarpus polystachyus. Next base: position 84,338,550 of record CM066163.1, read on the forward strand.
TGTACTTCAGCTTTTCCTTCCCTATAGAATTGCTTACTGCCATCCTCATTGCCTCCCAACTGTTTGGCAAAGAAGCCAAAACGATCAGTGCACGAATCTCATCATCAAAATCAATTTCTACAGACGACAATTGATTTGTGATAGTGTTAAATTCATTCAGATGTTGTGCTACTGATACGTTCTCTGCCATCTTCAGATTGAACAGTTTCTTCATCAAATGCACCTTTTTGTTTGCTAAGGGCTTTTCATACATACCAGACAGAGCCTTCATCAGATCTGCTATAGTCTTCTCCTTTACGACATTGTGCACAACAGACCTAGACAGAGTTAACCTGATAACTCCCAGTACCTGTCTGTCAAGAAGAGCCCATTCCTCAGCCTTTATAGTCTCAGATTTTGCCCCTAGAAGCGGCAGATGCAACTTCCTCCCATAAAGATAATCCTCGATTTGCATCCTCCAAAATCCAAAGTCTGTGCCATCGAACTTTTCTATTCCAGACGCCTTTCCTGCTTCCTCTGCCATTGCTCCCACTCAAACCTAACCCTAGGCTCTGATACCAGTTGTAGGGAATTAAACCGAAATTCCCAACCTGTAAGAAACAAAAAATAGAGAAAACACACGCCAAAGGAAAAAAAAAAAAAAACAATCACACGCACAAGACAATATTTACGTGGTTCGACAATTTGCCTACGTCCACGGAGTTGCAGGGATTTCACTATTATCAGGGAAAAATACAGAGTGCGGCTACAGTGTTTTTGCTCTCTCAAAAACTACAACAAGACGAAACCCTAATCACCAAAAAAACGGTTTTTATATCCTGCGCACAAGAGCTACAAAAACGGGCCGATAGGCGTGAGCGCTCCGGCTTAGGCCTATCGGCCCAAGCCTCCGCTCCATGGACTAAGCCTCAGAAAATCTCCCATTAAAAACCACACAACATTATTCGGGTCGGGTCAGGTCGTCAACCGAATCAAATATAAACTAGTCTCCATAAAGCCCAACATAGAGAAGACCGAAAATTTCAAGCGATATTCTATCTACTCAGTTCAAATACAATAATAAAAAATCTGATGAGTAGGTTTAATTGCATTACATTTATTTGATATTAGTCACATGCACCTATTATACATTGTTAGTAGATTGAAAGTTTAATATGATGAAACTGGAATTCATTTGGAAATGTAAAGTTAATTAATAGTAACATAAATGTGGTCAAACATATTTCAAATATAAAACAACCAAGACCTCCCTTGTCCTCCACTAAAACAAAACTCTAAAAAGTTGTTTTGTTCCTCAAAAAGCAAAACATGCCCCCAAAGCCATAACAATGAAAACTGATATCCATTAAGTCATCGGATTATTCATCATATATGATTTTACTTTATATTGAATTGAGAAGAAAGTGGATGTAGAGATTGTGTCTTCAATCATATTGAAAAATTATAATCTGCTTCTGTCCTAAAGTTCTGTATTGTTAAAGATAGAAGGAGATGACTCCAAGCAACTTTAAAAGAAGTGCTACTTGCCCTTCCTGTCAAAAAGATTTTATTTTTCAAAGTCCTTTTTGTTGGGGCCTAAAAAACATGTTTTCAAAAACTGCATCATAAATTGAATGCCTTATGCAAGTAGAACCATAGAAAACAATATGCATTTGAACAGAAAAGCAAAGGGCCGAAACCTGACGTGTAAAAGGCACAAACAGAGATATAGAAAACACATTTTTCCAGTACTTACTTGATATGTTATCTATGTCAAGCCTCATTATCTTTCCAAGCAAGGATTTCTTGTTTTGTGCAAAATTGTAAGGGTCTCCTAAACTTCCACCATCTCCCATCATGAAGTACAGGTAACCATCTTCAGGTCCAAAAAGAATCTGACCACCATGATGAGAACTAAATGGAAGGCCCATAGTGAATATTCTTTTGACTTCCTGGGGTTTGACGCTTGTTTCCTGTAATTGAGGCAAAGCTGATGCAATTAAGACCACCAAGGGATATAATTAAAAGAAATGGCTCTAGAAAACCATGCAGAATTTTTCCGAGGAAGGTTGCGATGTGGTACCATTAGCAGTAAACTCTGCTGTGACGCTGGAATATTGACATGGCTGTGCCCCATATTCAGAGTATAGTGATAAGGATAAATTGTCTAAGGTAATGCTGACGGCCCCATATGAGCTAAAGGACCTGCATAAGCTGACAACCCTCCATGAGGATAAGGTGAAGTGGACACCCCTTCAGCAAGCCGATGATTGCGCTATGCGGTACGGGGTAGAAGCAAAACAAAGGATGCCGAAGTGAAGAGTAAGTGACGGGATAAAGCTGAAAGGGCAAACGTAACTTGCCCTACACGCTTCTACATGGGAAGGTGTCTTGTCGTATACGCTTGTACCTGGGCAGGTATCTTATCCAGCACACTTGCTCATGAAGAGGTATCTTGCACTCCACGCAAAACCCCTAAAGGATGGTTTCGGTAAGGAAGTATCTTCCCAAACACGGCACGGACATCGACTCCATACTACTATAAATACCCCCAAGCCCTCACAAACGGAGGTACGCATAACTTTCCCCAACTCTGGCACTCTAGGGTTATGAGCATTCACTAACTTAACCTTCGGAAGGTCGTTGGCCGGTACCACGCCAGTTTCCCCCTTTTTGAGGTTATCTTGACTTGTGTAGGTTGACTCGAGTCCGTAAAGACCCTGTAGCTTATTGAGGAGATCTTGACTTCATCAGTTGGCGCCGTCTGTGGGGAGCCACGAGGAGAAACTGTACTTCGTGCTTTCCAGAAAAAAAGTTGCATGGTACTCACGTGTTCGATGGCAACCACCGTGAACGATCAAGGCGATGAACAGCGTACCACGGCTCTTGAAAGGCAGGTCCAAACCCTAGCAACCGCAGTGGAACGCCTCACAAAGCGTAATCACGACTTAGAAAAGCAGTTGCGACAGAAGGATGCAACGCTCAATACCCAATAGGAAAATCAAGAGGCAAGCAGCGCCGAGAAGAGGAATTTTGGAGGTCCGGAAGGAAGCAATGCCTTAAGCCGACCCGAAAGACAGGAGACGGGCCATCTGTCGACCACAAATTATGTCCCGTCCCACGTGGTGGCAGAGATGCAGATAATGAGGGAGCGCATGGATTTCATGATGAACGCCCTCAAGGGACGAGTATCCAATGACCTCGACGACCTCGTCCATCGGACGGATTCTCCCTTCACCACGTCTGTTAATTCATTCCCCCTTCCGCCAAAGTTTCGTATTCCCCAGGTGGAAAGTCACGACGGATCTAAGGATCCACTAGACCATCTGGAATCCTTCAAAACATTGATGCATTTACAAGGCGTGGCAGACGAAATCATGTGCCGGGCCTTCCCGACGACATTAAGGGGCCCCGCAAGAATTTGGTTCAGCAGGCTAACACCCGGCTTTATCGGTACCTTCAAAGAGTTGAGCGCTTAGTTCTCCTTGCACTTCATCAGGGGACAGGTACAAAAAATCCACCACGTGCCTGATGAACATTAGGCAACGGGAGGACGAGACACCGAGGTCCTACGTAGCCCGTTTTAACAAAGAAGCACTTTCAATCGATGAAGCGGACGATAAGAGTTGCCGCATTCACAAACGAGCTACGGAAGGGTAAGTTTTTATTCTCCATATATAAAAATGACCCGAAGACCATGTCAGATGTGCTTTACAGGGCGACAAAGTACATAAATGCGGAAGACGCGCTACTGGCCCGAGAAGAGAAGCCTCCTAAGAAAAGGAAAAGACAGGAGGACGTACGGCAAGACAGGGGACGAAAAGTAGCCCGAACGGGAGAGGGTCGAGACAATAGACGCCCAAAACCCCCTACTGGAAAGTTCACAAGTTTCACCCCGCTGACGACCCCGATCGACCATGTCTTAATGCAGATCAAAGATGAAGGGGGCCTAACATTTTTGGGAAAGCTGAAGGGAGATCCCAACAGACGACCCAGAGACAAGTACGGACTTGAATAAAGCGTGCCCCAAGAATAGCTACCCCCTCCCTCGAGTCGATACACTGGTAGGCTCTACGGCTCAGCACCAGCTACTAAGCTTTATGGACGTCTTCTCAGGATACAATCAGATTCGGATGAATGAGGCAAATCAAGAAAGGACTTCATTCGTCACCAGCCAAGGTCTTTTTTGCTACAAGGTGATGCCGTTCGGGCTAAAGAATGAGGGCGCCACGTATCAAAGACTCATGAACAAGATGTTCGCCAACCAAATAGGGAGAAATGTTCAAGTATACGTCGACGACATGTTAGTGAAAAGCCGAAAGGAAGAGGACCATTTAAAAAATCTCGAGGAAACATTTGGCACCCTCCACTCCTACAACATGAAGCTCAATCCGACAAAGTGTGCGTTCGGGGTAACGGCAGGAAAATTTCTACTAGTGTCTCAAAGAGGTATCGAAGCCAACCCAGACAAGATCCGAGCCATAATAGAGATGACTCCCCCGAAGAACGCAAAATAGGTACAAACCTTAAACGGAAAGGTAGCCGCCCTGAACAGGTTCGTGTCAAGGATGACGGAAAAATGTTTACCCTTCTTTCGCACGCTGAAGAAAACTTTCGAGTGGACAAACGAGCGTTAACAAGCATTCGAGAAGCTGAAGGCCTATCTCTCTTCGCTTCCGTTGCTAAGTCCTTCGCAGCCAGGGGAAGAACTTTTCCTCTATCTAGTCGTCTCCCCAGCAGCCGTCAGTACGGCCTTGATCAGAGAAGAAAACAAGGTTCAAAAACAAGGTACATACAGATGGGTCGTCAAACAGATGAGCCGGAGGCGGAGGTGTCATACTTCTTTCCCCTGAAGGTGACCGAGTCGAATGCATTGTCCGCCTCGACCTTCCCACCACCAACAACGAAACGAAATATGAAGCTTTAGTAGCAGGGCTTGATCTCGCCAAAGCAGCAAGAGCCGCAAGAGTGGTGGTTTACTGTGACTCTCAGGTCATCGCCAACCAAGTAAACGAAGACTACAAATGTAGAGGCGAAAGAAAAGAGAAGGGTGGACGAGCTGAAAGCCAAAATCATCCAAATTCCTAGAAAAGAAAACGAGAGAGTCGACCGCCTTGCCAAAGCCGCTTCGTTCGAGCATATAACTACTCTTGACAATGTGCTCTCTTTTGTTCAGGTTTTTCTGCTAATAAATTTTGTCAATGTGCAGGAGATTGGTTCTGAAAATAATTGGACCACGCCATTAGTCTCTTACTTAAAAAATGGCGCTCTACCAGACGAAAAGGAAGCCGCAAGAAAGATGAAGGTTCAAGCGGCACGATTCGTTTTGATGAGGGATGTCTTGTACAAAAGGGGCTTCTCCCACCCGTACCTGAGGTGCTTAGGTCCCGAGGAAGCGGACTATGTTATGAGGGAGGTCCACAAAGGGATCTGCGGAAACCACTCAAGGTCGCCATCGTTGATACACAAGCTGATTCGAGCGGAGTACTACTGACCTATAATGCAAAAAGACGCTCATGCGTATGTCAAAGCCTGTGACAAATGCCAAAGATTCAGCAACATCATCAGACAGCCGTCCGAAAAGCTGACCCCTATGACAGCCCCATGGTCGTTCGCTCAATGGGGGTTAGACATAATGGATCCGTTCCCGATGGCTATGCAACAGCTGATGTTCCTGATAGTAGGCATAGACTACTTCACAAAATGGGTAGAAGCTGAAGCTTTGGCTACTATCACAGAAAAAAGCGTGCGAAGCTTCGTTTAGAGATCCATCATATGGAGGTTTGGGATCCCTAGAGTTCTAGTCACGGACAATGGGAAACAATTCGACAACGGCCCCTTCCGGGAATTCTGCTCGCAGTTAGGAATAAAGAATTATTACTCCTCCCCCGCCCACCCCCAGGCTAATGGCCAAGTAGAAGTAATAAACTGATCCTTACTTAAGATTATCAAGACTCGGCTCAAGGGGGCAAAGGGCATATAGCCTGAAGAATTACTTAGCATACTATGGGCATACAGGACAACAACAAGGACCCCTACAGGAGAAACACCACGATGAAAGCAGGAATGACCAGGCAATGCATCTACAGCTCGATCTAATCGATGAAGTCAGAGCAGTAGCAGAACAAAGGCTCGCGTGGTATCAAGACCACATAGCCAAACATTACAACTCCCAAGTTCGACATAGAGGCTTTCAGGTCGGAGATTTTGTTCTAAGAAAGGTCATGGGTGCTACCAGAGACCCTACACAGGGAAAGCTCAGCCCTAACTGGGAAAGGCCTTACCGGATTACGACATGGCAGAGAAAGGGAACCTACCACCTGGAAACGCTGGCAGAGAAAGGGCACCTACACCATCCGTGGAACGCTGAGCACCTACGAAAGTACTACCAGTAAAAAATGGTGGCATGAAACCCCTAACTTGTTTACCTTTGTCAATTTGGAAACACTCCTTTGATCTTCCTATTAGCTCTAGTCTCTACTATGACAACTCTTTTAAAGCCCAAGGGGCAAGTCTTCTCCTTTCTTAGAACTACTTTGCATAGTCTATTATAATAAAAGTTTATTCAGACATGGCCCAAGTGCTTTATAGGAAAACCTACAAAATGGACAAAGTTATTGCTAAAGCTGACGACTCTATCCCAAGAGGATAAAAGTCTGAAGCTGACAACCCTATCCTAGGAGGATAGTCTAAAGCTGACGACTCTATCACAAGAGGATGTTTGAAACTGACGACCCTATCCCAAGAAGAAAAAAATCTAAAGCTGACGACTTTATCCCAAGAGGATAAAAAAGTCTGAAGCTGACAACTCTATCCCAAGCGAAGTCTGAAGCTGACGACTCTATCCCGAGAGGATAGTCTGAAGCTGACGACTTTACCCCAAGAGGATAAAAATTATTATTAAGTCCATAAAGTGGACAAGCTCATTCAGCCCACAAAGCAGACGGAGCTACTATTAATGTCCATAAAATGGACGACGTTAAAAACACAAGTTCACAAGATGAACGGACCCACAGAAGTGGGCAAGGTTGTGGAAAAATAGACGACGCTATTAAATTCAAAGCCGACGCCCACAAAGTGAATGACGACGTCCCAAAGTAGACGATTTAATTATTTAGTCCATAAAATGGACGGCCTCATCCCAAGAGGTTAACTTTCCAAAGTGCATAAGATAGACAAAGTCTAATAAATCCACAAAATGGACGATACTATTGATGTCCACAAAATTAACGGCAATTACATACCATAGTAGGCAGGCTCGCAAAGCAAACGACCCGATTGTTCAGCTCATAAAATGGACAACCTCGCCTCAAGAGGTTGAGAAATCACTAAAACTCATAAGGTGAACTAAGATTGTCAAGAAGCCGACAACGTTATTAAACAATAAAGTAGACAAGCTTGTCAAATCTATGAAGCTGACAAGATCATTCAAAAATGACGACTTTATAGTAAAGAAGATAAAAAGCATATCAGAGCACAAAATGGACGAACCCGTTACTCTAAGTTGGTAAAAGCACCCCAACTTATTAAAACATCATAATAAACATGCATGTAGCAAAATCGACGGGAACAAAAATAGTAAATGTTTTTACAGGTAAGGCCCACATGAGAAAGAGGCAATTAAATTGTCCGTAAAAATATATATATATACATAGAGCAAGTTTACAAAGCCAAACAAAAAGAGGTGACAAAGACTAGGAGGCCGGAAGGTCTTATGGAATCTCCTCGGTCTAAAGAGGCTAGTCATGAACTTCTTGAACAGGAGGGTCTTCAGTTGGAAGGTGCGCTGATGGGGTCAAAGTGATGACAGACTTGTCCAGAGCGGGTTGGGCGAGAACAACACTGTCATCTGCTGGGTTCATCTCTGACTCGGTAAAGTCCTCGTCCTCCCCAAGAGCAGTATCACCCGCCGATGTCGAAGGCAAAGGGTCGTCAATTGAAATTTTTGATAAATCCAAGTGAGGATGAGCAAACTTGACCTGTTTAAGACAGTCTTCAAACCCGTCACCATAGTACTCGGCACAAGAATCAACGAAGGACTGTGACGTCCTGAATTCCTTCACGACATCAGCCTTGGCCGTCTCCACCTATCCCAACAAAGCCGACAGCTTCCTTTCAACCACCTCCTTAGCCTCCTGCGCCTCTTTCTTCTGACGACATTCCTCCTCTAATTTTTTTCCAAGCTCTTTCACCTCCCGATTCAGGGTACGGAAGGCTTCCTTGTATTGATCTTGCTCGTTAGTCAGGTTCTTAATGCGCTTTTACTGTCAGGCAATCACCCCTTCGTTTGCTGTCCCTTTAATTTGTAATGCCTTCATGCGGACCATTGCCTGCAGGATAAAACAACCGTCAACCTACTAGCGTGAAAGTAAGATGAGCAAAAGAAAAAAGGGAAATCACGTACTCGGGCAAGGTCAAAAAGGCCTAAGCTCCTCAGATCCTCCAGTGACTGACTAATGCAAGGATCAGCATCTTTTTCTAGGAGGATGGACTCCAGCATCTCGACGGCATACTCCTTATGTGTAAGGAGACGACGCTCAGAATCCTGGGTGACGAGGCTAGAAGTCGTCATCAACCCCTTTCCAACCCCATGTTTTGGAGGCGAAGGCTTCTTGGGGTACCCTCCTAGGGTGACGGACGGTTTTTTGGACGGACGGTCATCCTTCTGGTCATTCTTCCTCTTTGGCACGCCCTTGCTGACAGCCTTGGAAAGAGATGAGGATGCCCCTTCCTTTTCCTTTCCCTTCTCCTCCTCCTTTTAGCGTGCGGTAGCTGCCCTGACCTGCGCCCTTAACTTGGTTGCCTCCATTTCTACAAAGCAGACGAGCAGAGGGTATCAAAGACAACAGACGGTCTCAAGTAAGCCGACGGTAATGAAAGGATTGTTAAAACAAATAACTTACAATGACGGGAGTAATCGTTTAGGCGACGAGCTTCCAGTGTAGGCTCAGGACCCCCATAGTAAGCGTAAAGAGCATCGAGCATGATAAGATCCCGGCACTTTCACTCATCCAAAGGTATCTCCGTCACCCTAAGGATGAAAGCTTCCTACTCTCTTTTGATATCTGGACGGGCACTTGCTGAAATAAAAAAGGGGGAAAAGAGATAAAGAGAAAGCAGACAGCGTTAGAAACTTGAAATACAAAAACTAAAAAAAAAAACAAAAAGCAGACAGGTGTTGTCGACCTGATTCCCTAACAAAGGCCCAGGTGTTGTCAAAACCGTGGGGCATCGTCTCCCACTCCTTCTGATGGCATACCCAGTTCGTCCCCTCTACAAAAAAATACCTGCCCTTCCAATTCCTATTGGAATCAGGCATGTCCGACACCAGCCTCAACTCTTTCTTTCTCGTAGAAAAATGATAAATTCCTTGGGATGAGGCGATGTGGTGAGGGCGGTAGCACCAGAAGAACTCGTCAAGAGTTAGTTGACAGTTTCCTCCACTTAAGCGACCCCACAGAATCTCAGCCCCAATGAATATCCTCTAAGCATCAGGGGCGATTTAACTAACGGACAACCCTAGGTAATTGGCCAGCTGATGGTGAAGTGCCGTCAGAGGCAACCTTAATCCCGCCGCGAACATAGCGTCGTACATACCAACGTCCGCGGTCTTCCCAGTGTAACACCTCTTAGACTCTCTAGGCAGACGGATCGGGATGTTATCCGGGATCTAGTAACGTTCTCGCAAGGAGTTAAAAACTTTATCCGACATCGTCAGCATAAAATCATTAACCATCCACTCTTTAGGAAGAATGAATGGATGATCTTCCTCAGGGCTTCCTGACATACTCTCTAAGGCCTCATTGCCCTAAATTGAATTGCCATCACTCCCTCTCCCTTCCACCTCATCATCATCAACCTCGCCCTCGCTAACTACTCTACCCTCTCTGTAACTTTCCATATCCTTGTCAAAAGACTGGGCTGACAATCCCCCCTCCGACGACCATGAAGAACCCTCATCGGGCTCATAACCTGATTAGAAGACCTCATCATAGCCCGCTCCTTCGCTGACTGACGACTATTCACTCGTCGTCTCCCTAGACATCTGACTACCTACAAGCGACGGAGTTGTTCTAAGAGCCTAAGTTGATGACCTCTCTAGTAAAATTTTTTGCAATCAACAAGAATAAAAAGATGAAAGGTAATAAGAGCAAGGGCAACTCACCAAGTGACAGAGAAGGCTTCGAGAATGCTGATGGTCTTAACAAGCAGACGATGACAAAAGCGTAATGACGAAGACGGTTCTTGAAGCGACGGTCTCTCTCTCTGATCAACAGGAATGAAATAGAGGAAAGGAATGAGGGAAGTAGGACATATATATAAAGATATAAGTGCACAGAAGATGAAGAGACACCCCCATCCGAACACAAGGCTAATTGACCAAAGACACATGTTCTGACATCAATGCTGCTCGAAGAGACTGGCAATAAATGCCCTGTCTATCAAGCGAAAATATACTCTCCAAACCGACAGTTGAAACTGACGGGATTGTGGAGTAGGGGGCAACTGATAAGGATAAATTGTCTAAGATAATGCTGACGGCCCCATATGAGTTGAAGGACCTGCATAAGCTGACGACCCTTCATAAGAATAAGGTGAAGTGGACACCCCTTCAACAAGCCGACGAGTGCGCTATACGGTACGGGGTAGAAGCAAAACAAAGGACGCCGACGGGAAGAGTCAGTGACGGGATAAAGCTGAAAGGGCAAACGTAACTTGTCCTGTACGTTTCTACATGGGAAGGTGTCTTGTCGTATACGCTTGTACCTAGGCAGGTATCTTATCCAGCACGCTTGCTCATGAATTGGTATCTTGCACTCCACGCAAAACCCCTAAAGGATGGTTCCGGTAAGGAAGTATCTTCCCAAACACGCCACGGACATTGACTCCATATTACTATAAATACCCCTAAGCCCTCATAAACGGAGGTACGTATAACTTTCCCCAACTCTGACACTCTAGGGTTGTGAGCATTCACTAACTTAACCTTCGGAGGGTCGTTGGCCGGTACCACGCCGGTACCCCTCTTTTTGAGGTTCTCTTGACTTGTGCAGGTTGACTCGAGTCCGTGAAGATCCTGTAGCTTACTGAGGAGATCTTGACTTCATCATATAGCTTTGAAGGATCACAACTGATATCTGAGTTACATGAACACCTCCTGAACATCCTGGCCACTTAGCCTTATCACAGTTGAATGACACAAAAAAGCGTCCATTTTGTTGAAAGTTTGGATGAAATGCAATTCCCAACATTCCAAACTCAGCATCAGAATATACTTTATCAGTTAAATCAAGAAAAGGATTTAATTTGTCGATTGCCAACAGTGCTCCTGATCCTTGCTCCGGAACAGTTGCCAACCATGTCTTACCTAGTTGGTCGGATAAGAAGACACGATTTGACCCATCAGGATGAGCTACCATGTTAAGGTAGGATCCATTCCCAATTTTCTCAAGGCAAATACCACTTGATGGACTTAAATTTTCAGTTTGATTTAGTACAATTGGTCCACCATCAAAACATACCTCTCCAGCTTCAGAAGCTCCACCAAATTCATTACAGAAAGCACTTTTTGATTGCCATATATCAGTCAGCTTGGAAGTAGAATTAAATGGCATACCACCTCTGTCTTGCAATGCATAAGGAGAATTTAATATTGATACATTTTTGCATTCATCCCAAACCTTTGAACAAATATTAACTTCAGCAAGTTGGGATTGGGTTGAGTTTTCTGAAACTGTGGAATTGCAGAGAACAGGAACCTTCCGAGGTGTTGAATCAATTCGATAGAGCTCTGCTGAGAACTGATCACATCTCTGCCATGCATATACATAACTGATATATGTAAGTGGTGAAAAATGCATCCATGACACGTCAGTTAGTTTATGGTTCTAAGCGTCTTAGTAGCTCATGTCAGCATTAAATTAAATGGCGACAATACTTTAAGTTGCTATAAACTTCAAACTAAGAGCTGCCTTCATGCAGCTATTTGTTGGAATTTTCAAAGGCACTCAGTGAATGCTGATTTATCACACAACAACATTTGAGGAATATATTAAAGGGTAATCATTATGCACACTCATCTTTAATCAATATGAGCCAAGTCGATAGGCCACATTCCAAGTTTTAAATCATAAGCCATGTATGAGTCATCAAGTAAAGTATTACTAGTACAACTAACATTTAAGCATTCTGAATTTTATCTTGCATTGGACAATTCCTTTCTCTTTTTATCAAATCACAAGAAGTAAAGAACGAAGTAGATATTGTCACGATCAAGGATCATGCAACAAATAGCAGTAGCCACTATTTAGTCATTGAAAATTAAAATTAAAAAAATCCAACTTTTTCATAAGCAATATAGAGGCACAGTAACATTAACAAGGAGTGAAATCAATAATCAGCTGAAACTTATCATTATAAAAAACTGGCAGAGCATCTTACTGAGCAGAGTATTGATTTCAGAAGAGAACTGCAGCCAAGATCAGAGACATTCATTGCCCCAAATTGATTGAGCAATTGGATATCATCAGCGGAGCTACAACAAACACTACCTTCGTATTGACAGAAAACAAGCGGCGTCTTTGGGCTAAAAGGTGCCCCTATTCAAATAAAACAACCATGAAATTAGTCAACATACAAACAGAACCGGAAAAAAAAAAACAAAAAACAAAAAACAAAAAAAAAAAATTGAACTGAAATCTAAACTATATTCATGCTCCATTTGCTTGCCAACCTACTACTGGCTTCCAAGTTTTCATATCCATGTATGCCATTTTTATGGCAATCAAACAAAGCATAAAGAAAAGAACCAGAAGGGAAGTAAATTTGGAGAAAAGTAAGAAAGACACTTACTCATATTAGTACACAAGGGAAGTGAAAAGCAATAATCAATGAGCAGCAGCAGGTGAGAAAACAAGGTTACAGTAACAACACTCCTCATCTCTTTGACATGACAAGTAATCACAAACAACAATGAACAAAACCAGCCCTCCCTTTCTCCTCTTTGGAAACCCAGTCACTATATTTTTATCCAGAGTCCAAAGAGCCAACTGAACAATTAGACACTAAAATACAATCAAACATATAATTATATATCACCCCTTAACAAGTTAGTGCTTTCAGTCAAAAAAAAAAAAAAAAAAAACCAAGGTAGTGCTCTTCCAACTCCTTCTCTATCACACTCTCCTCTACCCAATGCTAACAGCCAAGTAATAATTAAATCAGATGTCCAATCGCCTTTTTTTTTTTTTTTTTTTTTTGCTTACATTAATGCGTTTGTAAGAAAAAAAGCAGCAAAGTTGACCTCCTGATTTATAAACGAAAAGCGTGACAATTCGACTCTGTTTACTAAAAAGAGCAAATGGGAGAGAAGTACAGCAAAACTCAGACTCACTTCAAAACTCAAATTCCAACTGGTTCTTCGTACAATAAAGAGCGTGGACAACATTACCAGACACATTGAAACTTGAAACTCCATGCTTTTTGGGTCTTGTTTCATTACAAGAAATGAACCCTATAAATATAAAATCAAAAAATTCATAATCTTCTGGCGATGGAACGCTCTCGCTCTCTTGAAGAAGAAAATGAGTTAGTCCGAAGTACCAAAAAAGTTAAGGATCACCATGCAATCGATACAAGCAGGCCTGTTCGTGATGGGGAACCTAACTCTGCAACCAAGCTTTCCTTCAGGGATAAGCTAGTGGAGGAAACACCGGGAACTTACTCCCAAGCTTTTGCTTTCTCGGATCACATGGTATGAGAATTTGTTGAAAATGAAAAATCTTATTCACACACTGATTGATTACACAGCTGTGCTCCTTACATATAAAACAGAGCATTAGTAACTAACTTAACAGATTAACAAACTCTCTTAACACTAAACTAAAAAACTCACGTGCTCTCTCACGTGCAACACTAAAGACTATATACAAAAAGAGCTAAAAACTACCTACAGCTTGTACATAATGAACCATACAAAAACTACAAGTCGTTGCCATTTTGTTCTAAGTCTGACTTTGCTCTAAATCCAATTGTTGCTGCTGCTGCATACTCTGCTGCTGCTGCTGCTTCAATCTTTGACACATGGAAGCGGATTCAGACTCGGATGAGGAGATTGAGGAGGTTAGGGAAGGGCTTGCTTCGGTCAGTTTATCGAAAGAAACCAAGCAACGCATCCGAGCTCCATGGGCAAAAGCGCTCATCGTTAAAGTTTTTGGCAAGACAGTGGGACTTTGGAAGCCATCGGGGAAAGTTGACATGGTAGATCTTGGTAGGGCTTTCTTCCTGTTAAGATATTCAGTAGTAGAAGATTTAGAAATGGTGCTTAAGAGAGGCCCTTGGTTTATAAGGGAACACTTCCTGTCCATCCGACGATGGCAAGCGAACTTCAAACCATCTGAAGCTCTAGTTTCGTATGGGTCAGGCTTAATGAACTGCCCATTAAGTACTATGATGCGATGGTGCTCTAGCAGGTCGGTCAGGCGCTAGGAACGGTTCTAAGGGTGGTCACGCATACCGCCATGGAAGCCAGGGGCAGATACGCCCGTATTTGCGTCCAGGTGGATATGAGTAAGCCGTTGATTACTACAGTAAGAATTGGTCAGCGCTACCAACCGGTTGCTTACGAAGGGGTGAACAGGCTTTGCTTTGCCTGCAGCCGTCTAGGCCATCGGCGAGAAGCCTGCCAATTTACCATCAAGCCCTTTTCCCCGGTTTCAAAAGATTCCCTCGAGTCCAACAACACTGACAAAGGGGACCAGGCGCCACCCTCACCTAAGGCACAACCCGAGGCTTCAACTGGGAATCGAGACGTCTCGAAGGAGGAGTCTAGCAATGCTACTTTTGGCCCTTGGATGGTCGTTTCACGGAAAAGGAAAGTGACCAGACTGCATAAGAAAAGTTATAACAACCCCTTAGCAGATTTTAGACATGCATCCTTGCACGTGGTTAGAGGCATGTGCAGTTTGATGAGAGCGGTTTTTTTTCAAATTTAGTATCGAACTGATAGAGATCGGTTTTTTCATAATTAGAACCGATGCAGACCAACTAAAGTCGGTTTTTCGACCTATAGCAGTGCAGTTTTTTGCGGTGCGGTTTAGTCGGTTTGATCAGTTTGAAATATTAAAAAAAAACTATTTTTTTAATAATAAAAAAAATTGAGCTTTCAAATCCAATATCAATATATCAACCTTTTCAATAAACCTATGCCAAATAATTCATGAAACCTATGCCAACCTAGTCAAACATAAAACAAAAGTAAAAGCGTCAATGTATTTTTCATTTCATAATGATCACATAATGGTCCAAAATTTCAAACCTGTGCAAAATTTCACATAATAATCCATAATGATCACATAATGATCCAAAATTTCAAAACTGTATTTTTCATTTCAAACTTGTGCAAAACCTGTGCAAAAAATATGTTCACATAATGATCTAAATTTTTTCATTTCATTCACCGTGCAAAAATATTTTAAATAAATAACTAACTAAACAAAAACTCAATAAATAAATATTAATAACACGCACAACTCACACTCACACCAGTCACACGCACAACTCACACTCACACGCATAAATAAGTTATTAAATATTAACTGAGTCAACACACTCACACAGTCACAAACTCACACACACGCACTCCTTTCCTTTCAGTCCTTTGTCCATTCTTCATCTCTAACTTTAAGTCTCTAAGTCTCTAACTCACTTCCCTACTGAGTACTGAACATTGAACAACAACAACTCAACAAGTCAACAACTTTGTCTCACTCCGTTTCCATTAAAACCAATCTCTCTCACTCAGTGTCTAGTCCAACACAATCTCTCTCACTCCGTTTCCATTAAAACTAAAAGAAAGGCTTACCGTGGTTTGCCGCTGCTGCAAGGCGCAACTCAGGCCGGTAAGACCGTGAGCGAGAGGCTAGAGGCGAGGCGGCTGGGGGCCTGGGGCAAGAGCAAGAGAGAGAGTTAAGGGTCCCAGCAGGTGAATAGAATGAATTTATAGTGAGTCACTGAGGTATGTCTGAAAACCTACATAAAATGGTGCCGTTTTGTGTTTTTTTTTTTATCATAACCCAATACGACGGCGTTTTAGTGTTTTACTAAAAAAATTTAAAATAGATACATACCTAAACGACGCCGTCCCCTGATCTGAACTGAAAAAAATTTTCTATCTGTTTGTATCGGTTCGGTTCGACATTACTCGGTGCGTGCATTGCATCTCCGATGTCCTCACCGCACCGGCATCAGAGCTCCGTTCATGTTCCGATCGCCGGCATCGACTCCGTCGGTCTGTGCCAATGGCGGTGCAGGAGGGTCGGAGCCAGTCAGTGTTGTCGGCTCCGGTAATAGTTTGCACAATCCTACACGTAGATGATAAAGAGTCGTTGGGAAATAAGTTGTTTGAAAAAGAGTTTAATGGGTCGGGGGTAACAAGCAAGAGTGAGGGTAAAAGGAAAGCCCAAGATGAGTCGGGCTCGAAACCACCGACTAATGAGAAGGAGTTTAACACGAAATCCAATGGTTTAGTGCATATGGGCTCAAGGCCGAGGGTCACAAGCAAGAGTGAAGGTAAAAGGAAAGCCCAAGATGAGTTGGGCTCGAAACCACCAACTAATGAGAAGGAGTTTAACATGAAATCAAATGGTTTAGTGCATATGGGCTCAGGGCATGGCAGTATCAAGAATGTGGGCTGATTCATTAATGGATCGTTAAAAGCTAAGCCCAACTCTAATTCAGTCAAGGGTGACCTCCACTAATTTGTCCCATGTTGTCTTCTCCAAAGACAGTCTAAACACTAAAACCGAGTGGTCCCTTAGCATCTCTAAGATTCAGTCCGGCCTTGATGGAGAGTTCAAATTTGGCAGTAACTCAGGGCACAAAATGGGCGATCAATGTGGACGGCATGATAGTGGAGATATCAAAAGTGATCCTAGAGGAGATTAGAGCTCGTCCCACTCATACCATGGGATGGTTCAACCCCAAGCTTCGAAAGGCATGGAAGTTGTTGTTTTCGTTAACTCCGACGAGCTCAACGTTGGGTTATCTCCACTTAACAGACCCGGCTTGGGGAAGGAAGACCGACCCGTGGTGGAAGTTCCTTTCAGACACACCAGGTCAGGAAGAAGCGATAACTTTGGTCTGGAATCTCATCCCTCAAATATCAACAACTCCAGTATTATGCAAAACGATACCGGAGGAGAGCTTGTCTGCGAGAAGAATGCTAGAGAACCAAGCCATTGCAACGGTATTCATGCAAAATCAACATGCCACAAAGCTTCTGCAAGTCTTCCAACCCATCACGGAGTTCAATATTCACTCGATAGCCACGGAGAAAATGATGGGTGTGCTAGAGCATTGTGTGACACTAATGCCTGGCAGAGGTTAGATGATAGAGATGGTGAGGATGACCGGATGGAATTTGATGGAGGAAGCAAAACTACTTCCTCAGTTTGATGAGTGTTCGACCCCCAACAATTGTTTAGTCATGAATATTATAGCCTGGAATTGTAAGGGAGCTTTAAAGCCCTCCTTTCAAAATCATGTGAAGGAGCTGGTTCATAATCACGACCCTGCTATTATGGTTGTCTTGGAGACCAGTATTGGCACTGACAGAGCTAGGGACATCACTGATTGGCTTCCTTTTGATGGAGCCATTCACACATACACGATTGGTTTTGCTAGTGGTCTTTGGCTATTATGGAATTCAAATAAAGTCCAGATCACCCAACTAGCCATGTAAAAGCAGGAAGTTCACGTCCTGGTGAAGGTAAACTCTACTACCTTTGAATTTATTTTCTCTGCTGTTTATGCTAGCCCTAGATTTCATGAAAGATGCATTCTATGGAATAACTTAAAAAATGCTACTAACCTACATGAGAAACCTTGGATAATTGCTAGAGATTTTAAGGAGGTTCTTGCAGATGGGGACAAATTTGGGGGTAGAGCTATTAATTCTAATAGATCGCTTATTTTCAAAGAGTGTCTTGATTACTGTAACATGGTAGATTTGGGGTTCACTGGGCCTCGATTCACTTGGACCAATAAGCGAAATATTAATGCCCTCATTCAAGAAAGAATTGATCTTTTTTTCGACAATCCATGTTGGTGTACTGCTCACCCAAATGCGAGGGTCACTCATATTACAAGATATGTGTGTAACCATTGTCCTATGCTCTTAGAATCCAACTCAAGCATTGGTATCCATCTTCCTAGGCCATTATAATTCCAAAGTTTTTGGCTTTCGGATTTATCTTTTCTTGGGATTGTCTCGAAAGCTTGGGGTCAGTCCCGTCCTCTTCAAGATGCTATTATATGCTTCTACAAGAAAGCTTCGGATTGGAATAAGCATCATTTTGGAAACATTTTTGGTAAAAAGAAGAGAGTCATGGCTCGGCTGAATGGAATACAGAAAGCCTTGGCCTCACATCCATCGTATTCTTTGATTGAAATGGAGAAAAGCTGCACAAAGAATTAAATGTGCCCTTAAATCAGGAAAAGGAGTTATGGGTGCAAAAATCCCACATTAACTGGCTGATTGAGAGGGATAGAAACATGGCTTTTCATCATGTCTACTATTGTAAGGAGATGACGCAATCAAATTTCCTGCATTAAAAATGATATAGGAGAATGGATCCATAGTGAGTTGGGGGCCATGAATTACATTAGAAGGGGCTTTAGCAAATTGTTCACAACCACCCTTAAATCACACTCCCTTTTACCCTCCTCACAGTTCTAAGTGGCAAGCTATTCTATCTGAGGAGAATAAGCTCAACCTTTGTATGCCACTTTCCAAGGTCGAAATCAAAGAGGGCTTGTGGGCTCTAAAGCCTTACAAAGCCCTAGGCCCGGATGGGCTCTATGCGGGGTTTTTCCAAAGGTTTTGGCTCATTATGGGGGATTCGATAAGGAATGAAGTTAAAAGGATTTTCGTTGAGAGCAAAATTCCTGAGTATTCCTAGAGCCAATATTGTTTTAATCCCAAAAATTGCAAGACCAGAAAGCTTGGGAAATTATCGCTCCATTAGCCTTTGCAATACTGTGTACAAGATCGTCACCAAGATCATCATAGCCAGGCTTAGACCGCATCTTGATAAGTTGGTTTGCCCCCTTCAGTCTGCATTTGTTCCGGGAAGGAGAAGTGTTGATAATGCTATTGTGGTCCAAGAGTTGATACACACTATTAGCAATAAAAAGGGGCGGGGAGGTTACATGGAGATTAAAGTGGATTGAAAAGGCTTATGATAAAATTGAATGGAGTTTCATTAGAGAAGTTCTTATTAATGCCAATCTTCCCCACAATCTAGTGAATCTCATTATGAGTCGCGTGTCGTCAGTTTCCACATCTATTCTCTTTAATGGTGGAGGTGTGGAGCCTATTTTCCCTTCGCGAGGAATCAGACAAGGTGACCCTCTATCACCTTATCTTTTCATTCTTTGTATGGAAGTCGGACATATAATTGAAGAAAAGTGCAGTGAGAAGAGTTGGGTCCCTGTAAAAAGCTCTCATAGTAGGGTGGCTTTCTCTCACCTATTTTTTGCAGATGATTTGGTCCTTTTTGCGAAGGCGGACCATGTGAATTGCTCAACAATAAGGGATGTGCCTGATAGTTTTTGTGCTCGGTCGGGGCAATCCATCAGTGAGAGCAAATTTAGAGTGTATTTTTCCCCAAATGTTGATGTGGACACAAGAGAATCTTTGTGTGACATTTTGGGGTTTCATTCAACTCCAAACCTTGGGAAGTATCTTGGCTTCCCTATAAAACATCTTGGAGCCAGTAATCAAGACCTAAACTTCAGTTTGGAAAGGGTCAAGCAAAAGTTGGCTGGATGGAAAGCCAATTATTATCTCTTGCAGGAAGAATGGTCCTCATTCAAGCCTCCACATCCACCATTCCGGCTTATTTTATGCAGTGCATGGCATTACCTAACAAATTGCTGGATAATATTGATAAAGTCGATCGCAATTTTCTTTGGGGCTCTTCAAAAAGAACACATTAGGTGGGCTGGCACAAAGTGACCAAACCTAAAGAGAAAGGGGGTCTTGGAATTCAATCGGCAAGGGAAAGGAATCAAGCTTTACTTGCAAAACTTAATTGGAGATTCCGTATGGAAAAGGATGCTTTGTGGGCTAAGGTTCTCAAGAGCAAGTATTGTACTAGCCGAAGGTTGAATGATAGAAACAAGGAAAAAATTCCATGCTCCAGAGTTTGGCAAGCTATGAAAAAGGGAAGCAAGGTGTTTACAAAGGCGTCAAATGGATTCTGGGGAGGAATAGTAACCTAAGCCTTTGGTATGATAGTTAGCCTACAAATGGTCCATTGAGAGCTCTTATCCAAGGTCCCCTTTCTGAAGAAGAAGAAGAGGTTTCTTAAAGTTAAAGATGTTTTTGAACCACATGGGTGGGATTGGTCTAAGCTTTTGATCCAACTTCCTAACACTGTCCTCATGGAAATTAAGGCCATGCCCTATTCTATAAGATCAACACATAAGGAAGATATGCTGATTTGGAATGGAGCTAACCGAGGAGACTTTGAGCTTAAATCAACTTATACAATAGCCATAAGATGCAGTGAAGAGGAAGAGGATTTCATGGGTACTTTGGTTTGGAAGGTGGATACTCTACCCCGAATCAAGACTTTCATGTGGCAATGCCTGCATAACAGCATTGGAATGGGTGAATGACTTGTTAAAAGACGCCTTAGTGATTCAAACCGATGCCCTCTCTGTCAAAGGGAAGCCGAGACAATCCTACACAGACTTAAAGATTGTGAGACGGCCAAAACCACCTGGAGAAGATTGGAAATACCCTCAAACAGCAACTTTTATGAGTGTAATCTCCACTGTTGGCTCAAAAAGAATTTCAAAGACAACAATTGTAGATTGAACAATCAACCCCCATAGAGAATTGTTTTTCCTTTTGTCATTTGGTTATTGTTGAAACAGAGAAATAATGTTGTGTTTAGGGATCGGTTCATTCAGCCCAATGTTCACAGTGAAGCCCTTTTCAATGCTTTAGAATTCTTGCATTATGTCATAAATCCCAAGCCCTCGGGTAGCGGGAAGATGGTGTAGGTCAGGTGGGAAAGGCCTCAACATGGCTAGGTTCATCTAAACATAGACGGATCAGCCTTAGGTAATCCAGGATGAGCTGGCTATGGTGGTATTGTAAGGAACGAGCATGGAAATTGGCTAGGAGGTTTTTCAAGGAGCTTTGGTGTCACCAACAGTTTTATAGCGGAGCTTTGGGCTCTTCGAGACGGCCTTACTCTCTGCCATAATCTTCATTTGCATGCTGTTGACATTCAGATGCGAAAGCATTGTTGATGCTATTAGTAATTCTTCATATACTAATCAAATTGTTATGCCAATTGTTGATGACTGCAAGGAATTGATTTCCCAGCTAGCCCAAGTCCGAATCGGGCATTGTTATCATGAATCAAATGCTTGTGCTGATTTCTTAGCTTGGAAAGGAACACTTCAGGCTAGTAGCTTTATTTTGTATCAAGATCCGCTTATGGATCTTTTAGAGCTTATAACCTCGGACAAGTCTGGATTGTATTGTAACAGGGTCATCCCCAAACTCTCTGTTCCTCCGTAGTTTTTCTGTTAATGTACTTTCCTTTTCACCAAAAAAATAAAAAAATCAAAATCTCAGAAAAAAGTCCAAAGGGAGAGATTTTCTTAATTGGCCTCTAGGCCCATGAATAAAAGTGTGAAAAATAGGAAAGACAAAGCCCATCCATTTCTTGTATTAAGAATTTAAGAACAGCAAACTTCGACCATATCTTTCAAACGACTGCCGCTTGGCCAAGGTACTTCCTAAGCGGCATGTTGTTTTCTGAAGAATAGCAGACAACTAGACAGGATGGTTTGAGTTTGGTAAACATGGTTTTATAGACCAATGTAAAAGTTGGATCTCAAAACTCATCAATAAATGTAAGGAGTTATGCATCACCAAAATCCTTTCTTCTTCCAACGAATAATCTAAATAATAATTCACAAATCCAATGTTATATTAACTCCTCTCATTCGATTTTCTTGACAACAACCAAAAAAAGAACCCTTGTCTTTGATATCCAATGTGGGACTTCTTTTTCTTGATAATCCAAATGTCATGCATCACTTAAGTTATATTAAACACTCACTCTTCCCATTAGTATAGAATGTAGGACTTCTTTATTTAACCAACCAATCTATTCACATGTGAATATTTCAACACTACAATATTTTAATGTAATTGAAAGCTCGAATTTGTGTAAAATCACAAGATCTTGTTTAGACTCCAAGTTAAAAATTACGGCTTAGTTGATTTTATTCTAACTTAACAAAGTGCGGAATAAGAGTAAATGCAAGCAAACAAACAATAAAACTACTCTAAGCCATTTTCATCAAATAACAACAATAAAATAAAAGCTAAAAGAGTAGGGAAGAAAGATGCAAACACAAGATAACACCGCAATATGTTATCGAAGAGAAAACCGAAGAATTCGACAAAAAACCTTTCCGCCGCCCTCCAAGCGGTAAATCGATCCACTAGAGAATAAGTTGGAATACAAGAATAACAAAAGACCCTTCAAGCCTAGTCTACCCAATGTACTTGAGCCCTCTAAGCTCCTGCTACCAACGGACTTCTCGGAGTCATGTCTTCTCTAGCTTTCTGGATCCCGCAATACGCCCGATTGCATCCGCCAAGCCTCACCGGCTTCTTTTGGCAAATCCCCAAAACTTCCTAAGCTCCAAAATACTCTCTACACTCTAAAAAGGTGTGGGTTGTGTTTGAGTACAAATCTCCTCTCAAGGTATGACAATGGGAGAAGGAAGGAGAAGGGGCTACAATGATTTCTCCCTAAGGATAAGTAGCTTTCTCTCTCTAAAAGATGGGTGTGTGTGTGTTGTAGAAAACCTATCTAGGGTTTTTCTCTCTGAATTACCTCTCATACTTTTGTGGGTAATGAGAATATATATAGTATGGGTGAAGGGTAAGAAAGTCACACTTAAAATCCTCCAAGCAGAGAGTTTCGCGGGTATCTCACGAGAAGGCCTTACCCGCAAGACACTCGCGAAATCCTCCAGGCTGGCATGACTCTTCAACTTCCAACATGTGTTTCTCACATGCCCTTTTTCTCGGGAACCCTTCTCGCGAGCTAATCGCGAAACTGCACTGATTCTTCATTTCATGCTCAAAAAAATGTCTTCTCCCCCTTGGTATATGCATCTCTCCTATGGCTTTCTCCCCCTACGAATGTGCATGAGGTAGAATTTCTCCCCCTAAAAATGTGAAAATGAGTCATATAGAAATGACAATACACTCTAGTATAATCTCTAGTATACTTTCCCCCTTTTTGTCACGAATAGACAAATGAGTCAAAAGGAATGACGGAAAGAAAAGAAGATATGAGCAAGGGTATAATGCATGAGGGGTGCAAGATGAATAAGAAAATGAAGCATAAACCAAAGACAAAAACAAAGAATGCTACAAAGCATAAAGTAAACATGACATGCTAAGGATGATGAAACAAAGTATAGACCAAGGCATGACATAGATACAAGAACATGTTATATGTGCTAAAAGGTCTAAAAAGACTTAACTAGCATGAGTGAATGCAAAACATGTCAAGTGTTAAAATGTGTGCAGCAAGGTGCATCTAGTATGCATGTGAGATGCATAACCAATGCATGAGCAAGGCACTCACGGGGCAAATGGTGTAAAACACGCAACCAATGATCAAAACATGATAAACATACATAATCATGGTAATCCCCAAAAGTTGGTTCTCATCGGAGTCCAAAACAACGAGAAAATGCCATTTGAGCATTTTATGAAACACTTATGGTCTATTTGGATCACATGGATTTGGATTTGGATTTGGATTTGGATTTGAGGAGGCTCAAATCCAAATCCTTTGTTTGGGTAAGTTAAAATAAATGGATTTGGATTTGCTCACAAATCCAACCAAAATTTGATAAGCCCAAATCCATGGATTTAAAATACCTTCCTACATGGTGGAATTTGGAAATCTCTCTCTCACTCTCACGCACTATTTCTCTCTGGGCTCTCCATGTCTCTCTTCCTAGCCACAACTCACAAGCTATTCTTCCCTCTCACTCTCTCGGCAACTTCCCTCTCTCTCTCTTAGCAACTTTAGTTTTGTTTCTCTCAACTCATATCTTCCTCTTTAACCTCTCGAATTCTCTCTTTCTACTAAATCTAAATCCACAAAGGCTGTGGGTTTTTCCAGTGGGTTTTATTTGATTTTTTTGTGGGTTTGTTTGGGTTCAACTTGATTATTTGTGGGTTTTGTTTGATTTGTTTGTGCATCTTGTTCATGGTATTTTCAATGATTTGTTTTGGGTTTGTCTTTATTTTCTATTTCTATTTTAATTTGTGGGTTTGTAATTTAAATTATGTGTTTGATGAATTGCTTCTATGAACTGTCTATGATTGCAAATTGCGTTATCGCGTGTTGATTCTAACTCAATCCGAATGTAATGCTAGAATGGGAAGACTTTGTGTTGACTTGTTTTGAATCATATTGTTACTATATAGTGTATTAGTTTGGTAATATTGTCTTAATTTTACTATAATTGCAAGTATAAAGGTTTTGATTGCGGATTGCATTATTGCGTGTTGATACTGACTCATTCCGAAAGTAATGTTAGCATAGGAAGACTGTGTCGACTTCTTTTGAATCATATTGCTACTATATAGTGTATTAGTTTGGTAATAGTGTCCTACTTTTACTATAATTGCAACTCCGAAAATTTTGATTGCAGATTGCGTGTTGATACTGACTTAATCCGAATGTAATAATGGTACGGGAATGCTTTGTGTTGACTTGTTTTGAACTGCTTTTTTGCTTAATTGTCGAATTAAAAGCGTTATCTTGAATAGGTTTATAGTGTTAATTGCTCTTTTCTGTTTCGCTAGTTCCTTTCACCATTTGCATGCATTGTTGGTCTTCATCGTTCTACTTTTATCTTGGACTTTATTGGTGTTTATATCTTTTTAGTGTAGTTGTTTGGGATTTTAGATTCTCGATCTGTTCACTTTGCCAAGTTGAGTTATTGAGAAACTAAATTATCGTTTGTGTATGGTAAAAAGAAAGCTAAAGCTTGCTGAAGAAAGGCTCTCATGGTGCCAAGTGTCAATGCCTTCTTCTGATGATTTATGATGTTGGATTTGTGTTTATGTAGAGACATATATTGTTTTTCAGCTAGGTTAAGCCATTTTGGTGCTCAACCTGGTGTAGTAGCATTTAGTTTTGAGTTAGTGGTGGTTATATTGGAATTGGAAATCACAAGTGAGAAAGTAAGATACCTTTGTGGCCTTGTTAATACTTAATACACATGATGCACATTAGAATACAGAATGTAATTTTGGGTTAGTTTGTATAGTATAAAATTGTTTATTTACTTTAAGTTGTCATGCTAATGTAAAGTTGGTGTGTGTGTGCGCGTCAACAGTTGACTTCTCCATTGTAAAGATGTGGTAGTAAGCTACTAGTGATATAGTTAACTTTTAACTTTGACATAGCTTAATTATGTTGATGGGTGTTGCTTTCACAGATTGCCTTTGGGACTTTGGAGTTCTGTCTCTTATGGATTGTTTTCCTATCAGCAGTGTAACAGAGATGCATTAGCTTTATTCTCAGCGTGCATTTGAATATCATTTGCATTGAACATTCCATTTGCTGTTTAATGCTTAGCTAGTTTTACTACAAGGGATTATATTCGGTATGGAGGAAATATGAATTAGATGCACATTACTTTTTGGTTCTGGTTATGTTCTTGAGTAGTTAATGAAGTATAGAAAAGATGTGGATGGTATGATGGTATCATATAAGCACCTAATTTTTATGTGCTTTTGGAATCATATCACATTCTTTAAAATGTTTCTATCATTCTTTGAGGCGAGGTCAATTTCAAGTGAGAGTTTAGCTGCTTAAATGATGTTTTTTTTTTTTTTTTTGATAAAATGCAATATATATTAACTATTTATTATTCATATTTGTAGTTGCAATTACATTGATTTGGTGTGATTTCATGGATTTTCTTTGATAACCTTTTATTAGTTATAGATTCTTATTGTTTGTATTTTGAAAAATAAACAAAGACAAAAATGACCAACAATGGAAGAGATATATCCATTCAACGAAAACGTAAAGAGAGGAGATGGAAGTATACGAGGAAGAGGCAATTAGGTTTTTGCCTTTGCTAGTAGAGTTTTTTGTTATGCTTGTTGGAATATGCTCACATAGGAAGTACTTTGTAAGAGAACCATTAAGAAGTGAAATTGAAGAGGGGATTTTGAATTTTATGAAAAAATCCATGCATTTGGGTTTTCTCTCTAGTTGATGTAAAAATTTTAGTTGTCAATAATTGCCAAAATATTTTTTTAGTTGTTTAT
The DNA here is from genome assembly GCA_033629205.1 of Lithocarpus polystachyus. Taxonomy (NCBI): domain Eukaryota; kingdom Viridiplantae; phylum Streptophyta; class Magnoliopsida; order Fagales; family Fagaceae; genus Lithocarpus; species Lithocarpus polystachyus. The sequence goes on from CM066163.1 coordinate 84,364,936, forward strand.
GACTAAAGATATTTAGTTATTATCTTGTCAATTGAATTATTAATATTACCTCATTTATTTATTAAAAATGTCTCATTTATTTATTAAAAATGTTACTAAAATTAAAATGTAGAAGGATTAAGAAAAATAATAATTAAAAAATATATTTTATTGATCTTAAATCCAAATCCAAATCCAAATCTAAATTTAGGTATCCAAACAATGGAATTTGAAATGATAAATTTCAAATCCTTATTTGTTTAAAAAGACCCAAACAAGGAATTTTAAAATCAAAGGATTTCAAATCAAGGCATTTTAAATCAATGGATTTCAAATCCAAATCCAAATGTTGCCATCCAAACACAACCTTAGAGTGCACACACTACACATGTTTGTTAAACAATGCATGGACACATGAAAAACTTGCCTAAATACATGTTATAATGCCACAAGGGGCCAACACAAACACAAACAAAGCAAATGGGACAGTGCTCAATCAAGAAATTGAAAACAAATTGCACAAAAATAAAGTTTCCCAACCCTTTTTCAAAAATATACCCAACTCATGCAAAACCTAAAATCTAAGGCTTAATCTAAGTAAAAAAAGAGAAAATAGTGATCAAACATACCTTAGAGAAGACTTTGAGAAGATTTCACTTGAGTTTTTGTTGGGTTTTTGAGAAAAAATAGGTTTAGGGTTGAGAGAGGCTCAAGGGAGGCAAAGTTTTTATGTTTGAAAAACTGTCATGATCAGCCCTTAAAAACTGAAAACACGCGTTTTTCACAAGTTAGCTTCTCGCAAAGTTACTCACGAAAAATGCCTCTAAAGCACAAAAATTTTCGCGGGTAAGATTATCTCGCGAGATAGTCGCGAAAGTTTCTGTCTGAAAATTTTGTATTTTCAAGTTTTTCCTTACTCATTTTCGCGGGAAGAGCTTACTCGCGAAGCTTCTAGTGAAAATTCCTCTGAACGAGTTTTTAATGAAAAACATGAAAAGTGCAATATAAACAAAAACTCAAAACACAAAAGTATAAAAACACTTTCAAAAACATATAAAACACTCAAAAATATTATTGGGTTTGATTCACAAGCAATTGAGTATACACATCACATTTAAACACATACAATCACACAAATGAAATAAGCATTCATTGAACAATTGACTTATGTGTTGTGTGTGTATCAAATGTGGAATAATCCTTAGTCTAGAGTGATACTTTAATGATCAATTCAATCAAGTCATACACAACTAGTACTAAGTCAAGCGATCTATCTCCATTATAGAAATGAACATATATGACCTCTCACAAGAAAATGATTACATATCTTTGAAGCTTTACTTTTGGCTTCTTTCAACTCATAACTTTTGATCATTCACAAACAATACATCTCATTTTAAAATCGATGCTTGAAATTTTTGATATTTCAATTTTGAGAGAAAGCCTTTAGCTTTTTGGGCACCATAGATTTCAATACAAGTTGCTTTCCCTTTTTCCTAATCAAATACTAGTATGTGCGATGGCTTTTACAGCTCATTATCTATTTTTGAGATTTGACATTGGTTGAGATATAAAGCAAAAACATAAAAGTGTGGGAAGATATATAGACACAAGTCTATGCATGTATCAAAAACATCAAAACTATTGACTAGTCATTCATGACAAGCTTGAAGATCGATTTACAACAATCACACATAGATGTCAAGATTTTTTCCATAAAGATAGATGTGCATACATAACAAGCTAAACTCATAAATGCACTATGCCAGTAGTACGAAGGTACTAGGCCAAACTCACATGTGATAAATGCTCAAACATATACGATCAAACTTTTTGAATTTTTCACTTTTTATGTGTTTTTGGATTTTTACGCACACAAAAACAAAAGCATAAAAGTAAGATCAAATGCAAAAACAACAAAAACAATGCATATAAAGAAAGGCATGATGCACAAATGCATGATAATAAAGTATCTAATGCATGAAAAGTCCTACAAAGATCGAAAGAATTTGATCAAGGACCAAAAGAGCAAAAGCTCAACCATAGGAATCCTTTCTCATCCGAACGGAACGATTGTTTGGAATGAGTGTCTCATGGAAAATGAGATGAGGGTTGGAAGAATGAGAACCGAAGATGCACATAGACAAGGAGGTAAGAACGTGAAATACTTTCTTCAACAACTTACTACTTTCCCCTAAAACCGGTTTTGCTTTCATAGCACAACTTCCAAAAAGTTCAAGTTTCTCTTTTCTTTTGATTCTTTTAAGAGCTTAAAACTTAGAGCAATGAGGTCTAAGATGACCAAATGCACCACAATGGTAACAAACAATGTGTTTAGGTCCACTAGGCTTCTTGGGAAGGAATCTAGCAACATGGTTTTGTTCTCTCAACTTTGGACATTGAGGTCTTATATGGCCAATCACACCACAATGGTGACAAATTGGAACAAACTTAGATCCATCCAAAACATTAGATTGAGACCTAAACAGAGGCTTTGGCTTAAGAGCCTTTCTCTCCACCTTTTGATTTCTTTTGTGTGGGGGAATGTACACCGAATTGTCCTTTGAAGTAAAACACACAATAGGCACAAAATCGGGTACCACAACATGATTGCAACAAATATTTTCATCATTTTTAGCAATAGGTTCAGCAATCAAAAACTTGGCATGCATCTTAAGAGATTCATTTTCACATTTTAGCTTATCAACAAGTTTGTTAGATAGAACAAGCTTAGCATCCAAGTCCACATTCAAATACTCAAACTCCTTTAGTTTTTCAAGAGAATTTTCAGCAAGTTTCTTATACTTTTCAACCAATTTGTTAGATTCATTGAGCTTGGCAATCAAATCATCATTCTCACAAAATAAATTGCTCAAATTCTTATAAAACTTCTTAGCCTTTTTCTTTCAAGAGTTTGATATTAGAAATATCAACAACACCCATAGATTCATATAACATGTCATCATAATTATGAGGATTAACACTCATAAAGGCATTTTCACAAACACATGGCATGTTACAATCAACAACATCCATAGAAGCATACAAAGCATTATCCATGGCAAAACACACAAGGGGTCAAGGATCACACTTAGGTAATGAAACCAAAACAAATGTACCCGTTCTGATACCAATTGAAAGCTCGAATTTGTGCAAAAACACAAGAGCTTGTTTAGACCCGAAGTTAAAAATTACGGCTCCGTTGATTTAACTCTAACTTAACTAAGTGCGGAATAAGAGGAAATGCACTACTCTAAGACGTTTTCATCAAATAAAATCAATAAAATGAAAGATAAAAGAGTAGGGAAGAAAGATGCAAACACAAGGTAACATGGAGATGTGTTATCGAAGAGGAAACCAAATAACAGAAGACCCTCCAAACCTAGTCTATCCAATGTACTTGAGCCCTCCAAGCTCCTGCTACCAACGGACTTCTCGAAGTCATGTCTTCTCTAGCTTTCCGGTTCCCGCAATACGCCCAATTGCATCCGCCAAGCCTCACCGGCTTCTTTTGGCAAATCCCCAAAGCTTCCCAAACTCCAAAACACTCTCTACACTCTGAAAATGTGTGGGTACAAATCTCCTCTCAAGGTATGACAATGGGAGAGAGAAGGAGAAGAAACTACAATGATTTCTCACTAAGGATGAGTAGCTCTCTATCTCTAAAAGATGGATGTGTATGTGTTGTAGAAAACCTATCTAAAGTTTTTCTCTCTGAATGGCCTCCCATACTTTTGTGGGTAATGAGGGTATATATAGTATGGGTGAAGGGTAAGAAAGTCCCACTTAAAATCCTCTAAGCAAAGAGTTTCGCAGGTATCTCGTGAAAAGGCCTTACTTGCGAGACACTTGTGAAATCCTCTAGGCTGGCATGACTCTTCCGCTTCCAACATGTGTTGCTCACGTGCCTTTTTCGCGAAAACCCTTCTCATGAGCTACTCACGAGCCAATCGCAAAATTGCACTGATTCTTCATTTCATGCTCGATTCTTCACCAACTTAATACTAAACCCAATACAATAAAATCTCACAAAATACAAGGAACAAAATTAAAGCAATTACAACACTTTTGTCATAAAATAAAGCCAACATAAAATATAGAAGTAAATCACAACTTTACAGTAATCATCTCTATCTCTAATTGTACTATATCCTTACTCACACCCAAATTGATCGATGAATTATTGAAATGCCTACGTCATTAGATGAAGTGAGGTAATATCCTGACAAAATCTGAGTTTTTGGGCTAGTAAGCTTTAATTATTATTTTTCTCTTTGCTTAACATTTTTGATAATATTATTAGGATTTATATTTTTAATTTAATGGGTTTGCAAGAATTATTGTACTAATTGTCTTTCTTTCTTTTTTTTTCTTTTTTTTTTTTTTTTTGGTAGAATTTTATAAACAATGATTAAAAACTCAAAAGATAAAGAGGCAAGGATGCGAAATAAATTCAAAATTAAGCAACAAATTGCTGCACATATTCTCCAATATATTCAAGTCCATCAACAATGTCAATTTAAGCAAATAAGAAAGCAGAGAAGACACAGCAGGTACTTTTTTCCTTTCATTATGAATGCATAGGCCAAAATGGGCTTTTGCCCCTTTTTTAAAAATATCCAGTAAAATGCCTCATGTCTAAAACTAATTAGAGAAATTCCTCTATTTTGAAGCTCGATTTTCTAAAAATCGAGTTTCAAATGTATAACTCAATTTTTGGAACATCGAGTTATAGCGAACGTGGACTAAAAAAAAAAAAAAAAAATTCAGAACTCGAGTTCCAGAAATTTTTTTTTTTTTTTTTTAATTTTCAGTTCACTATAACTCGATTGTCCAAAAATCGAGTTTTAAATTGAAACTCGATTTTTAGACAATCGAGTTTCAAAACAGGGGCATTTTCCTAAATAGTTTCAAATATGGGGCATTTTTCTAAAAAGTTTTGGCGAAAAGGGCAAATGCCCATTTTCTCCTGAATACATATAAAATTGTATTGTCCCTTAGTATCTAAAACTAACTTACTTCATTCATTTTAAACTGAAAAGCTACTACAGTTTAGAAGAGAAGATCTCAACAATTTTAGAAATACAACATATAGTAGCTAAAGTTACATAATCATGTTTATGCAGATAATATACCAAACAATTCAGCTATAATTTGCTATAACGAAGAAGGTCCCAGCAACCAACAAAAGCAAAGTATTCATCTTAGTAATAAACATATTTTTACTATAAATTTTTTTTTTTTTTTTTGTCAATTATGTAAACGTCGAATCTCAATCTAAAACTCTATATTAATTGCAATATAGGAAAATATTATGAACCATGGAACTTTAGCTAGCCATCATGCATTCAAAATTGCAAATGCCCATATTATGGTATGAAGAACGTGTATGAAAAGAAATGCATCATAGAAATTCAAGATCCTCAATTTGCTGCCTTGGAGAGTGTAAGGTTGAATTTATTCAATCATGTGTTGGCTTTATTCCGTGTCAAATTTGCTTGTAATTTAGCAATTAGATACCTTGTATTTAGATGGGAACTATGTAAGGGTAGTGGCTGAAAGAGTGTGAAGAAAACTCAAGATGTGTGCAATTCAAAGGAGTCTCGCGAGTGGATCTCGCAACTGGCTCGCAACTAGCTCGTGACTAGCAAGTCACCAAAATGGCACACATGTGAAGCATGCAAGGGGAGCTGAAGGGTCACGACAACTTGAGCACTACAAGTCAAAACTTCTAATCTGGCCAGGCAGTTAGCTCGCGACTCAAACTCGCAGCTCGTTCTAGTCACGAGCCCGAGTCGCCAAAATGCCCTGTTTGTTGAAAACTGACTTCTCGCATTCCTCATACACTCTACTATAAATACCCTTATACCCATGAAATGTAGAGAGCCTCTAGAGAGAATTTTGAGAGAGAAACTCTAGAGAAAAAAACAAGATTGATTCATCCACAATCTTCATCCTTTGATTCTTCAAATTCCTCTACTCTCACCCTCTCTATTGTCATATCCTTGAGAGGTACATTTAACCAAATCCCTATCTCACTATACCCATATTAGTGAGGAGGTATTTCGGTATTTGGGAAGCAGTTCAGAAGAGACCAATTCATTTTGGTTGATGCAATGGGCTATTGCGGGATTCGGTAAGCTAAAGAAAACAAGATTCGACGTAACCTTGTTGCAGCAAGAAGCTTGGAAGGCTTAGATGCACTGGGTAGATTAGGTTTGGAGGGTCTTCTACTATCCATGTATCCCAACTTCATACTCTAGTGGATTATTGACCGCTTGAAGGGCGGTGGAGAGATTTTTCGCCGAGTATTTCAGTTTCCTCTTCAATAACACATCACCTTATTATCTTTGTGTTTGCATCTCTCTTACCTTACTCTTTACCTTTTAATTACTATTGTGGTTGTGATTAATTATGGTTTAGAGTGTGTTACCAATTTGGGTATAGCTTATATTTCGTGTTTCACACATATATTGTTTGATTATAAACTTGTGTTGATAATTTTGTTTTTGGGGGTCTAAACGTCCATTGGTGTTTTACATATTATTTGAACTTTCAGAGAGAAATTAATAAATAAATAAAAATTTTAAAAACGTTAATTGCAAACTACATTTTTAAAGTTTAAGGTATTTGAATTTTATACTCCAAAATTTCAAAATTTGAATTTTGCTGGCATAAAGTTATATATTTTTGGATAGTTACTCTCTCCGTCCGTTTTTGCTGATGTATCTATTAAGTGTCTGTGCTACATTAGCTTGCCACATGTGTGTCATCGCTTTCATTGATCCAATTAAATTGTGATATGTGGATTTTATTATTATATATAATTAAATAAACTTAAAAAGTCTTTAAAATACTAAAAATAAATTTCCTAAAAATAAAATATTTTTTCTCATAAGTATTTCTGGGCATTCAACTTGAACATTTTACCCAAAAAAATCAAGATTTTTTTCCTAAATCAACGTAGAGGAACACTACAAATCTGATAACACCACAAAATACCCAGCCATACTGACGACATGAATTCTAAGGTAGCGCGCAGAACTCTTCTTAAAATATATATATATAAATAATTAATTAATTAATTAAAAAAAAAAGTAGCGCACAAAACCCACATCCCACAATTAATATATGGTGCACTCCTTTAAGAATTTGGATGGCTGACCATTGTCTATATTTTGTTCAGTGCTCACGTGCCAGTGGAGTAAGCGGCGGAGCCAGAGAATTTTCTCAAATCAAGCCAAATGTATCACATTCCAGTAGTTTTAACTTCCTATATAAATTAGTATAAAGTTCTGTGCATATGTATGGGTACAATTAAAAAAATCACAACTATATAATTCAAATTAAACATTTTTTGAGATGTTCAAATTATACATGGAATTAACTTACAATTTTTCAAAACCATACATTTCTAAAATATATATGTAATGGTTTCTCAGTTTTGTGTGTGTATATAATTTAGAATTTAATTGGTTGTAGACTCTTTGCTTTTTGCACCCAATGATTCATTTGCCACAAAAATTAAAAACTTAAATAGACACGTGACAAAAAATTGGATTTCAATCTAAATCCAATTTAGAATTTAATTGGATTTGGATTTTTCAATTTTTACACTTAATAATTCACTTGGTACTAAATTAAAAATTAAATGAAACAAGTGGCGCAAATTTAAAAATCTAATTAAAATTTAATTGGATTTTCTCTAAGTTTTAGCTATTAATATATGCTAATGTATAATCCACGCATATGCACGGTACAATTAAAAACAACACAATTATAAATATGTGGATTCAAATTATACCTTGTTTAAGTCATAGATATATACATGAATTTTACTCTTTCTTTCTTCTTTTATTTTATTTTATTTTACACTTGAGTTTACTCTTTTTTATTGGGTTTTTGTATGATTTATTTATATTAGACTTTTCATCTTTTGCACAATATTAACTCACCTAGAAATTAATAAATAAAAATAATAAAAATATATATAGGACACGTGGCACAAAAATAGACAACAATTAGAATCCAATTTGAAATTTAATTAAATTTTCCCTCCGTTTTACCTTTTAATATATATATATATATATATATATATGCGTATGACTTTATTTTTAGAAAATAACAAATCTTTTACTAAATAAATTTATATAGTTTTATTAACTTATACTTTAAATGCTCCTAAAATTTATGACTTATATATAACAAAAAAGTCAATATTAAAAGGAAAGTAAAGAAGATAAAAATAAATTAAAGAGCATTTATACTTCTTCTTTTTTTAAGATGAAAGGGGGCTATCATCACCTAAAATTTACTCAATATTTAAAATTGTTAACATTAAGGCTCCGTTTGGGAGTTTATAAAGGAATGGAATTGAATGATCATAAGGGAATGGAAAGAAAAGGCATAGAGTGGAATGTATTTAAGTAAAGAAAAGGAATGGAAAAGAATGGAATGGAATGGAATTAAATAACCTTGATTGGATGTTTTAAAATGAAGGAATGGAATGGAATGAAAATGAATGGAATGTAAGTAATCTTGTTTGGGAGTAACATGGAGGGAATGGAACGGAATCATTTTATGACAATATTACTATTAGACCCCTATTTTAAAATAAAATGTTGAATAAATAGGGGTATTTTTGGAGTTTTAGTAAAAATTTCATTAAACCTAAATTCATTCCTTCCCATTCCTCCCAATTTTAAGGGGAACAAAATTTTGAGGTTTTGAGCAAAAAGGGAGGAATGAGCATTCTCTCCTAACCATTTCATTCCCTCTCACTTAAACTCCCAAACAAGAGAATGGACCTTCCATTTCCTCCATTAAAACTCCCAAATAAGGGGAAGGAAGAATATTCTAAAAATATTCTTTTTATTCCTTTCCATTTCATTCCATTCCATTCCCTTCTCCTAAACGGACCCTAAATAGAGGGAGAGGGTGCATTTTTGGAAAATCCAGGAGGGCCATAGCCCCCAGCCCCCCTCCCTCAGCCTATGAGAAGAGTATTTTCCATGCAAAGAACATGGTTCCTTGATCCATTGTGTCACCTTCCAAATATGACAACACCTGGTGAGATCCAGCGGTTGGGTAACGGGTTATGGATCTCTTGTGGTCCGATCTGCATAAATCCAAATCCAAAAATTTCACCTGTATTGCCTTGTCTAGAATCCTCCACCAAGGTTAATCTCTCTATATTCTGTTCAATGTTTTTTTTTTTTTTTTGGGCTTCATTGATGCTTGCGGGTCTGTTTGGTTGCAGTGAAAATCAAGGAAAATGAATTAAAATTCTTGGTTTCATTGATTTTTGTTGCTTGAAGTTAATCTGAAACGAAGGGTTGTCAGTTTGGTGGTTTGTGGCGAGGAGTTTGCCGGATTGTGGGTGGGCGAGTTCTTTGACTAACTGATTGGGATTTAGCTGTGCAAATTACTAAGGGATGTGTCACAATTTGATTGGATAAAAAAAAAAAAAAAAAAAAAAAAAAAAAAAAAAAAAAAAAAAAACACATGTTGCAAGCCGATGTAGCACTTAAAGGACACATCAGCGAAAATGTACAGAGTGTAAAATTATCCAAGCAACATATTAAAGAAACTTTGGATGTCATATACCTCAAAACTTTAAAAGTATAGTTTGCAATATATATAATAAAAAAAAATGTATTCAATAAGATAATATACTATTTAAACTAAATGTAATCTATATATTTTTCTTATTAAAGAAAACATGATTTTTTAAGTTTATAGCGGTTGTAAAATGAATAATTTTTTGTTTTTGCTTTTATTTATTTATTTAGAATCAGTTGTGAAACATATATGGTTTAGGTTGCATGAGGCTGAAGTTAATAAATTAAGTAATTTTTTGTTACATTATATTTTAGTAATCAATTTTATCTTATATATTTTAGGGTAAACTATGTATTTGGTCTCTGTTTTTTACATCATATTTCAATTTGATCCCTAACTTTTCAACTGTGTCAATTTGGTTCCAAACCTTGCAGTGTCGTGTCAATTTGGTCTCTATCATTATCTCTTGAATGTAATTTGTTGACATGACAAACAGTCAAAATAAAATTTTAGTTTACTGCCACGTTAACGTAAACTAATTATTTATTTTGGTCGTTAACCACGTCAGAAATTTACATCCAAAAGATAATGGCAAAAACTAAATTGACACAACACTAAAAGATTAGAGACTAAATTGACACAATTGAAAAGTTAAGAACCAAATTGAAATATGATGTAAAAAATAGGGACAAAATACACAGTTTACCCAACATTTTATCTTAAACTTGCCCCTTCGAACCAAAATCATGACTTCCTGAAAAGTGCTATTGCTTAGAAAAACTATGGTGTGCAAACATATTTTTTTTAAATGACTTCTTTGTAAAAGCAACTCAGGAGCTGCCATTCAAAAATGCATTTCTTCTCTAGTTCTGAAAACTTAATTCTCTCAAAATGGCAACAATTTTTACTATTTTCATTTAAAATCATTGATTTTTCTCATGATATTTGAAAATTCAAATAGTGTGTAAAACACTAATGAATGTTTAGACCTCTAATTTCAAATTTATCCAACACAAGCTTATACCCAAACAAAAGATGTGCGGAATAATAGGTACAAAAAAAAACCCAAACAAATAAACAACTCTACACTATAATTAATCACAACGCAGCAGCAATTAAAGGTAGAAAGTAAGGGTTAGAGAGATGCAAACACAAGGATAACACCGGCACATTTTATCGAAGAGGAAATCGAAAAACTTGGCGAAGAACCTCTCTGCCCCCTCCAAGTGGTAAAATGATCCACTAAAGAATAAAGTTGGGATACACGAATAGCAATAGACCCTCCAAGCCTAATCTACCCAATGCACCTAAGCCCTCCAAGCTTCTTGCTCCAACAAGGTTAAGCCTAACCGTGTCTTCTTTAGCTTTCTGGATCCCACAATAAGCCCATTGCATCAACTAAGTAAATTGGTCATTTTTGAACTGCTTCCCAAGTACCAAAATACCTCCTCACTAATATAGGTATGGTGAGATAAGGATTTGATTAATAAACCTCTCAATGGTATGTCAATAGAAAGGGTGAGAGTAAAGGAATTTGGAAAATCAAATGTCTAAGATTGTGGATGAGTTAATCTTGGTTTTCTCTAGGGTTTCTCTCTCAGAATTCTCTCTAGAAGCTCTCTACATTTCATGGGTATATAAGGGTATTTATAGTAGTGTACGTGAGGAATGTGAAATGTCATTTTTCTGCAAAACAGGGCATTCTGGCAACTCACTCTCGCGACTGGAACAAATCGCAAGTTTGAGTCACAAGTTAACTGCCAGGCCAGACTGTACTTTTTGTCCTGCTGTCGTGACCCTTCAGCTTCCTACATGCGTCATACGTGTGGCGTTTTGGCGAGTTGCTAGTCGCGAGTCACTCGCGAGATCTAGTCGTGAGGAACCTCCAAATGCACACACACTTAAATTTCTTCACACTTTCTCACACACAAATCTTACATAATTCCTATCTAAATACAGGGTATCTAAATACTAAAATACAAACAAATTTGGCACGAAATATAGCCAACACATAATTGAATAAATTCAACCTTACAATATTGTCTTTGTAATTATAAAATTAAATTAAATTAACCTTTTTAGTATAAGCAAGAAGCATAATAACCACTAAAATTTTAAAGGATATGCTATGCATCAAAGACATGATAAAAATTAAAATCTATATTTTGCCCCTTGAGTTATTTGGTTTTAGCCAAAAGTTAGGTTAACACGTGGAGGTGTTTGGATTTTGCCAAACTCAGTTAACAAAACTGAGTTTTGTTAACTCATAACCCAAAAACTGAGTTTTGTTACGTTACATCAGTGCAGACCCCAGTACTCTCCCAACGGCACTTTTGTATTTACTTTCCTAACTACCCAGCACTTCACTTCATTGACTTTCTCTCGTTTCATCAAGTTACGCCTCTTTTTTTTCTTTTTTTTTTTTTACTCTTTTCCTCTTCACACCTACTGCTCTTTCTTCTTTTCTTCTTCTTTCTTTTTTACTTTCTTCAGGCGTAGTTCTTCAAGCGCACTTCACTTCATTTCCTTTTTTTTTTTTTCTTTTCTTCTTCTTTCTTATTTTCTTTCTGCTGTGACTATCTGTGAGTTGTGTATTTGTGGGTTCCAATTTGTGTTGTTGAGATCTTTGTAGGTTGTAATTGGTGTTTTTGAGGGTTGTGATTGTGGGTTTGTGGTGTTGTGTGCGTTGTTGAGAAAAAAAAAAAAAAAACTAAAGAATAAATTAAATCAAAGAAAAGGAAGATGGGTTTGTGGTCACTCTGTCTGTAGTGTCGCCGACGATGGGTCTGCCATGGGAACTTGCTGGTGGTATGGTGACTTGATGATTTTTATGGGTTCAGTGTGCTTTGGGAGAGTAAAACAGAGCTGAAGGAGGAAGGGGAAATGAGAAAAGAGAAAAAGATGGGATGAAACCTTACGCAGGTAGGCTAACAGGTTTGCTCTGACCAAGTTACAGATATTGGGGCCACAAAATGTTGAAAAATTTGAATGATGACAAGTTGAGTGAAGTGTGCCAAACGGGTGAATGATAGAAATTGAGATATTTTAAATGGTGAGCGATAAATATAACGGTTTTAATGTATCTTATTCCTGTGATTATTTAAACTTTCAGGGTGAGCACTATCTGCTTTCTTATGGCTAAAGGTGGAGTTGCTTTGATTCGTCTTTGCGAGTCACAACTTCGATGGGAAAACCTCCTCATTCATTTTCAGGCGTGTTGTTTGTTGTTCCAATAGAATCGTCTTGTTGTCTCTCTTGTCTATATATGGACAATTGAGTAGTCCAAATAATGTATAGTCAGGCTCACATTATATGATATCCTTTTAAAGCTTGGTTTTAAATTTTAATCTTTTATTATTGTTGTTGTTTATTTTTATTTTAGTCGACGTGTTACTTAGATAATTACTTGGCTGGAAGTTTTATTATCTAGTAGTTGCCTGTTGATAATTGAAATTGGACATCTAGTACTTAAAAATTGCTCAAATCAATTGCTTCACACTGCACAAGATCACAGTTCCTTTTGTCAAAAATTTTATAAGTTTTCTTGAACCAATATAAAGCCCCTATTCCCATGCACTAAAAAGTGTCAAGTATTGTTACAAGTTGCAAAGCCGTTTAAGATATTGAATTTGAAATAAAATCATATGCTCTAGAGAAGCTGCTGAAGAAAAAAAAAAAATTGTGGTTTTGAAAATAATAGTCCTTTTGGGAATGGGAAGATAGATTTGAATGTTAAAAATTTGGGTAAATTCCATCAACCTCCCCTAAGGTTTAGACAAATACCACTCAGGTTCAAGATTTTTTAAAATTAACCAATTAGGTCCCTAAAAGACAACTTAATCCCTAACACCCCTAACATCGTAACCCCCTCCAATACTATTTTTCTTTCCCTCATTCAAACCTGTCTCTTCTCTCTCGTTCTACTCATTCTCTCTCAGACTCTCTTCTCTCTCTTGCCACATCTGTTTCTCTCTCTCGCCCCTCTCTCTCTCCAACCCGACCCACTCTCTCTCAGGGTTGTTCATCAATCAAATCGGGAAGATTTTTGGGCACTTTAGCAACTTAATCATGGTGGACGATATCCCTTTGACTAGCATTGATCAAGACCGCCTGAGGTTGGTTTGCGGTGGCGGTTTTTGTTTAAATGTTTTTCGGTGCTCCGATCTCTGATAGGAAAAAGAGAATACCAGCCACACAAACATGTAAAAATGAAGAAGATCTCAATATTATGAACCAAATTAGAGCCAACACGAACCAAATATGGGTTCAAAATCATTAAATCTGGATTCAAATTGTTCAAATTGAAGCCAGCTTAAGCAAATCTTGGTTCGAAAGTTTTTATACTTGGGTTCGGATCAATCAAATCGGAGCCACTTCCAATATGGGTGGATTTGGAATGGGGGTGGTTGTGGCTTCTGATGTGGTGGTTGGTTTGTTATGAGTTTTTTTTAGATTTTAGTTTTGTTGTAAGATTTAGATTTTTTTATGGGTTTGGCTGGGATTTTTTTGAATTGTTTGGCTTTGAATTTTGTTGTAAGATTTGGGTTTTGTTGTTGTGGGTTTGGCTGGGATTGGGTATGGGTAAAATTGGAGCAGATTTAAGGTTAAAGACAAAGATAAGTGAAGAGTGGTCTGAGGGAGAGGAACGAGGGAGAAGAGACTAGAGAGAGAAGAGACCAGGTAAGAAAATGAGTAACAGAGGGGGTTACGAAGTTAGGGGTGTTAGGGATTAAATTGTCTTTTAGGGACCTGATTGGTTAATTTTAAAATATCTTGAACCTGAGTGGTATTTGTCCAAACCTCAGGGGAGGTTAATGGAATTTACCCTAGAAATTTTATTACATAAAACTTGTAAAATTGATGTGTCACCCATCAGGAAAAAAAAAACAATTCATTTATTTGGTGGTTTAAGTTCACCAATAGCATTCACTGTCATATCAGTTTATAGGTTTTAGTAAAATTTATAGTAACTTCTATAAGATTTTTTTTTTTAATACCTGATAGAAATTCTACTCTAGTCTAATCTAAGTGTATATATGTGTGAAGTTCCCTCTTGGAAACATGAACCCTGACCCTTGCCCCCCACACCCCACAAGCACTTATACTTGTGGAGTGACCATCGCACCAAGGGTGTGCGTTGGTAACTTCTATAAGATATATATGCATATTTTGTAACACAATATAGAAATGCAATTAATGGTTTAGCTCATCAAATTCCTCAAATATGCCTACACTGGGTTGGGGAACAGCGCATGTTGACAGTATTCTTCACAACTCAAATAACTATTCCAATTGCTCTCAAATCTAAACAAGAAGTAGAATCATCCATTTATTAAGAGGTATATAAGATAATTTTCCTAGAGAACAACTCTTATCAAAAGGTCAGCTTGAAGCAACATTTGATATTATTTTTTAGTTATATATATGCACATTATATCTTTTTATTGGTTAAGTATTTCATCGAATAGGTTATTACATGATATGTTTTCTTAGTATGTCGATAATGCTTATCAAATATCATAATGATCAAATAGTAAGAACCACATCTTTCTTATAATATATATATATATATATGTTGGGGGGGGGGGGGGGCTCAGGCCCAAATAGTCAATACTAGCCCACTTAACCAAGGCCCAAGATCGGCCCGAGTAGTCAAATCCAGCCCATAAGATAGAAGTACACCCAAACCCTGTTGAAGTGAACCCAGCCCAACAACACATATGTTGAGACTAAGAAATTATCGTTCGAGAGAAGCCCACAGTGTTCAATCCACTACTGACTGATAAGGCAGTAATGAAAGTGATGATGAAATGATTAGATCCAAGTTAGTTACCGAGAGTTATTAGTGCCTTTGGGGAGTTCGTTGTCGAATGCTATTTGACATCTGGAACAAGTTTCGAGAGAATCCTCAAAAGGCATAACTGTTTCTTGGGATTTTGGGTAACAGTGGGATTGCATGGAAACTGGTGAAAAAGTAATGATTTGAACCCCACTAAGGAGAGACTATATAAAGGAGTGAGGGAAGACAATGGAGGGTGGTTAACAAAACGCTGAGGAAAAGAAGGGAAAAGAAAAAGAGAGAAAGGGTGAGGAAGGGAGAATAACAATCAGAGGGGAAGGGGGTGTTGTACAAAAAAGAAAAACTCATAGAGATAATTGAAAAATGACTATCCAGCTTGTGTTTGAGGCCATTTTCCTATAGAATTGTTAGGAAAGCCACCTATAAATAAATTGGGGGCCCAAATCCTCTGTCCAGGACTTCAACTCTCACAAGTTTGTGGACCACAATTTCCCATAGACAGTGCCAATTATGTAATTATTAGTCCATGTAATAGTGCATAAAATAAGGATAGATGGGTTTGAAGTAATTGTAGAAATTACAAGCAACACCTAACATTGTGCCACATATCATTCAAGCCCATAGTCACATGAAAGGAACAATATATATATATATATATATATATTTATATATAGTTGGATTCAAGTTACACCTGGTGTAATTCTAAGCAATATTACACCACCCAATAACTTGTTATTGAATTCATATTTTGAAAATTCAATCGTTGAATTACATATTCTATATGTTCTTAATATATATGCCAATTTTCATACCATTCAAATGTAATTTACCATTCACTTTATAAATTCATTTTTTATGCATTATTTTAAACTACAAAAACTTGATTGTAAACAATTGATTGATGACATGGCTATTAATCTTTGATCATCTTTAAATTTTGTAAGTATAGAGAATATACGAAAATAATATAATCCAACTGTGGATTTATCAAAATTCACATTTAATTATAAAATATTGGATAGTGTAACATTGCTTAAAGTTACATATGGTGTAACTTGAACTTAACTCATATATATATAACACTAGACTCATCACACGCATTTTGCACATGCAATAATGCTCTTTTTTATTTATTTGTTTTTTTTAAGTGTTATAATACTTAAAAGTGATATATAAATAACTCTGTATTTTTTTTTTTAAAGAATGAGGTATGGTAACATAGAATAATGTTTAAAAATGAGATAAAGAACCGTAAGAAGTTGAAACACAATAGGACATTTGAATTTATTGATTGGGATAAAAATTGTGATATGTAAAAAAAAAAAATTAAGATTTGAACCAAAAAAATGATATACATTAGTGTGGATGAATGGAGATTTGTGATATCTGTATAGAATTTGAATAACAAAAAATTTGGAATGTTTTAAAAAATTTATAAATAAAAATAAAACCATAGAAATTTTGGGATAAGAATGAGTAGTTTTATTTGAGGTAATAGGTTTTTTGTTTTGGAAAAGTAATTTTGTATTTTTTATAAAAATAATTGAAGTATTTGAATTCAAATAGATAACAGATACAAATAGGAATCAAACATTTGAATATAAATCGGTGGTGAGAATAACGTTTTTTTTTCCCCCTTTTATACGTGAGATGGTATTACCGTTTTCACATTTTTTGCTTTTTTGTAGGAAAAAAATTAAATAAAGTGATATGTTATTTCAGAATTTGTATAAGGATATTTTGAAAACATAAGAATCATCTTATTAATAGTTTATATATATATATATATATATATGCATGCATGCATGCATGTATGTATGTATGTATAGCGCACCTGCAATGAAGTTATGGACTTATTGGCTAAATTATTTTTTCCAACTTATTTAAGCACAATTTTTTAAAATCTTATTTTAAATATAAGTGTTAGGACATATATGATTCATGTTAGGAACATATGTCATTATAGAATTGGCTAATCTTTTGACAAAATGCACTTTACTTGTAATTGGGTAGATCTAAGATGTGTTTAATATTTCAAAAAACATGTTGTTCAAGCCAAGTATTAAACCCATGAAGATTAGACCAAGAAACAAGTGAAGAAAAGCTATTCATTAAAGCTGGACAGATTCTCGACAGCTGCCGACAAATAATATCTATCGAGAATTAATGAATCTCGATAGATAGCACGACATATATATCTATCGAGGTCTCGACAAATAACTCGACAGCTGTATCTATCGAGAATTACGAAATTCAAATTTTCAGATCTGATTTTCGGCCCATGCTGACATGTATGTATAGGGTTTCTTTTCTCACAACCCTAGACATGTATAAGGCTTTTTTTAAAGGCCGTCACATAAGAGAATACAAGGAGAACATATGCAAAAGGTGACCGAGTGCCTTATTCTCTATGAAAGAAGCTACTGTGTCTTTGTGCCTTAAGGTTTTGTAACCAAGTGCTTCTTGATCTTCATTGTTAATGAAGTGAAGAACTTTGCAGCCAACATCTTCTTCAAGTTGGTGAGTTAGTCACGTACTGAGAGCCGTGCATCATTGGTTAGTCACATACTGGGATCTGTGCAAAAAGGGTGGCTTTTATATATTGAAGAGTTCCAAGGTTCTGAAGAGGAAGAAGGTTTCTACTGTAAGTTCATCTACGGGGATTGTAAAGTCTAAGGAAAAAAGTTTTGTACTAAATCTGAAACTTCTCTTTATTATAGTGGATTGCTTTTCGGGAAGGTTTCCCTCCAGGTTTTTTACTATGAAACTAGTTTGTTTCATTGGTTTTCCTGAGTCATCATATCTTGTCTTATTTACTATTTTGCTGTGCATGATATTGATGTTTGTGTGTTTTTTTAACAAAGTTTATTCATAATAAATCTAATTAACAACTTGGGTTTAAAACTTGTTAATTCTATCAATTGGAATCTAAATTTTCTAACAATAAGATATTGTAATATGCCAAAAGCTCAACCACGTTGAACTCAATAAGAGCAAGAATGTTTATAAAACATCAAATATATACATGTCAAAGAATCAAGGTATTACTTGATACCACCATTAACATCTTTTCACGCTATCACTTTGATAACACAAAAAAATCACCGTGGTTGAGCTTTTAATGATTTACCTTTTCAATATTTATGCTGAAATAGGTACATGTTAATGGAAACTTGTATAACTCCACAATTGGAGCTATGCTACACAATGGATGTTGCCATCTATACTATTAGAGGATTCTCCTATTTCATTTTCAATTTTTGGCGCACCAAAATATCTTCATACAAATTCTGAAATAACATAGCCTTTAGTTTTTTTTTTTTTCCTACAAAAAAGCAAAAAAAAAAAAGTTGAAATAGTAATACTATCTCACGTACAACCAAAAAAAAAAAAAAAAAGGTTATTCTCACCACCCATTTGTATTCAAATGTCTGATTACTATATGTATTTGTTATCTATTTGAATTCAAACACTTCAATCATCTTTATAAAAAAAAAATACAAAATTACTTCTTCCAAATAATGTTAAAAGAGTAATATTATCTCACGTACAAAAGGAAAAAAAAAATTGTTATTCTCACCATTCATTTGTATTCAGATGTCCGATTCCTAATTCTCAAAAAAAAGTCTGATTCCTATCTCTATTTATTATCTATTTTTATTCAAATACTTCAATTATCTTTACCAAAATACACACACACACACACTACAAAATTACTTCAAAAAAAAAAACTCACTACCTCATGTAAAAACTACTCATTCTTATCTATCTCGAAATTTTCATTTTTTTTTAATTCTTTAAAACATTCCTAAAATTTTATTATCCAAATTCTATATATATAGTTATCACAAATCACCACCCATCCACACTAACGTATATCATCTTTCTTTTATTTAAATATCAAATTTTTTTTCTTATCACAATCAATAAACTCAAATGTCCTATTGGATTTTAACTTCTTCCGGTTTTCTATCTCATATTTAAACATTATTCACGTTACTTTACGTATTTCTTAAAAAAAAAAATACACAGTTATTTATATATCACTTTCAACGTTATAACACTAAACCAAAAAAACAAATAAATAAAAAAGAGTATTATTGCACGCACAAAGCGCATGTAATTAGTCTAGTTTTATATTAATTGATTATGATTCAAAATATCTAGTTGTTACTACTTTACATGCTTAGAGATCGCAAATCCTAAAAATAAAAATAAAAATGTAAAAACCCACCATCAAAAAAAGACACAGCTTATAGCACATAGTAGATGCTTTACTTTTGAATCATATTCAAATTTCTTGAATGGTGAAACTTTTTTTGTTTAGTTTAAGCCTTTTTTTCTAAATAATTACAATAATACGAGATGGATGATTCAAAATATCATAACTGTCACATTCAAAAAAAAAAAAACTTAAATGAACTAAAAAATTCCTTGTCTTTTTAAATGTAATGTTTATTTTTTTTTATTTTTTTTTTTAGACCACATAGACGAGGACTATGCAGAAACATAATTTACTAAGGGTTACTGATTTTATTAAAAAATTAAAATTTAAAAAATCCCGTTATATGGCTCTCTTGACTCTAGAGTAGTAAAACTTCCACAGTGATCGATGACCATCAAAAGTTTACCTGCTGCACCTGTGAAATTTCATGGCATGAAATGTCTGATTCCTGTTTGTATACGTTATTTATTTGAATTCAAATATTTCAGTTATCTTTATAAAAAATATAAAATTACTTCTTTCCAAAAAAATTTTAAAAGAGTAATATTATCTCATATACAAAAAAAAAAAAAAAAAAAAAAAAGAGTTATTCTCACCACTCATTTATATTCAAATGTCTAATTTCTATCTCTATTTGTTATCTATTTGTATTCAAATACTTCAATTATCTTTACAAAAAGAAAATGCACTACAAAATTACTTTTTCAAAAAAAAAAAAAAAAAAAGCCACTACCTCACTTAAAAAATTCTCATTCTTATCCCGAAATTTCTATGTTTTTTTTTTAATTCTTTAAAACATTCCAAAATTTTTGTTATCCAATCTATATAGTTATCACAAATCTTCATCCATCCACAATGATGTATATCATCTTTCTTTTGTTTATATCTCAAATTTTTTTACTTATCATAATTCTTATCCCAATCAATAAATTAAAATGTTCCATTGGGTTTCAACTTCTTATGGTTCTCTATCTTATTTTTAAATATTATTCCACGTCACCAACTCTTTCTTTAAAAAAAAAAATACACAGTTATTTATATATCACTTTTAAACATTATAACACTAAACCAAAAAAGCAAATACTCCAATAAAAAGGAGCATCATTGCACGTACAAGGGGCATGTGATGGCTCTAGTTTTATATTAATTGAATGTAATTCAAAAATATCTAGTTGTTACTACTTTACATGCTTAGAGATCGAAAATCCTAAAAATAAAAATAAAAATGTATAAATCCGCCATCAAAAAATGACACACGTATAGCACATAGTAGATACTTTACTTTTGAATCATGCATATTCATGGTAAACCTTTTTTGTTTAGTTTAACTTTTTTTTAATAATTACAATAATATGAGATGGATGATTCAAAATCTCATAATTGTCACATTTAAAAATAAAATAAAATAAACTCTGTAAATCGTAATTGAACTAAAAAGTTCTTAGTCTTTTTAAATGTTATGTTTATTTATTATTATTATTTTTAGACCAAATAGACAAGGACTATGCAGAAACATAATTTAAGAAGGGTTGCTCATTTTATAAATTAAAAAAAAAAAAAAAAAAAAAAAAAATCCCATACCTGGCTCTCTCAACTCTAGAGTAGTAAAACTTCCACGTTGATCGATGACCATCAAAAGTTTACCTGCTGCACCTGCGAAAGTTCATGGCATGAATTGTACTTGTGGTTGTTGTACCCAAGTTATCCACTATCACCCTCACAAAATCATAAGTTAAAATAATAATAATAATAATAATAATAATAATAATAATAATAATAATGAGTTCCATAAAAAGAACAAAGAAAATTAATTAATCTAAACATTAATAATTCTTTTCTTTTTTTATAAAAACAAAAAATACATTAATAATTCATCATTTCATGTGCCTACACTCTTCAGAAAAAAGAATATAGAAAATAATTGATAAAAACATGAACAATTCATCATTCATGTGGCAGGACTCTTCATGTATTGTCTCATTGTATAATGATTCGGTGCTGCAGATGATATTCATCAAACTATTTCATGTGGCTGTACTCTTCAGCTCATTCTGAGGAACATGGTTGACGGAATGTATCGTGTCCTTGGATGTTGATTCGGTGCTGCAGATAATATTCATCAAACTTCGTTTATGCTATGAACAAAATATCTAAAATAAATTCATTCAAATGCCCAAGATCATAGAAAATATTATATAACTAAAAGGTAAAGGTTTTGCTATGCAACAATTGCTTGGGTTATGTGGCAGTAAAAAAAAGCAACATGTGTCCAAAAATGCCTTCAAGAATGTAGCAATTGCTGCTTACAAGTATGCAGCAAAACCTTTTCCTAATAAAAAGAAACTTATTAAAATGCACATGCATATGTATTATATCTAATTTAAATAAAAGAAAAAGTACCTTAGACACTTGTCAATTTCTTTTTGCTACCACATATTCTTATATGCAGGAATTATACAATTGATGTATACAAGTATGCAGCAAAACCTTTCCCTTAAATAAATTGATAAATAAAAATATAAAACAAATAAACTCATATCCAACCACAAGTTCTATACAAAATTACAATATAAAAGATTATATAATCACAATTTGAAATACATACCTTGAATCACAAGCTTCTTTGGATTTATCAACCATGTTCTCATAGTCCGAATGGTGAAAAGGAAATCCCTCCGATGGAGGTTGAATATTTAATTTCCTGTCAATATATAAACTTTTTTCATTGATAGGAATGTTCAAATGCTGTTGATAAGTCGAAACGGTGTTACTGGTTGTAGTTATGTCTGATTGTAATTGTGAAGGAGGTAAATAGTCAGACTTTTGTTGGTATTGGCGCTGACCCTTGAGATTAGCTATATATTGTGAAGTACTTAAATAGTCTGCTGCAGCCTTTTGTTGTTGTGAAGTACTTAAATAGTCTGCTGCAGCATTTTGTTGGTGTTGGCACTGGCTCTTGAGATAAGTTATATCTAATGGCAATTGCGAAGGAGGTGAATGTGAATAGTGCTTTTTGATCCTATCCTTGTAAATCCTTACAAGATTTGGGAGCAGACTTTGAAGCTCTCCTGTGGCTTCTTGTAACCGTAACTGAAGTTGCTGCACAATACCATAACAACCCGTATTTGGAAATTTTGCCCACATCTCGGACTCATATTTGACGGATCTCATTGCCTTTTCACGGTCTGCAGGGTGTACTTGTTTTAGTATCTTCATTATGTTGGATACACCAAACAAACGGTGTGCATATTGAAATGACTTGAACTCCTCAGCAGGAAAAAATGGTGCCAATGGGCAATCTTTTCCACACTTTCTCCGTTGGTATTTGCATGCGGCACAAGCATTCTTCGTAGTCAAAGTCATTTGAGATATAAAAACAAACACCAGAAGTGACGAGAATACCATTAATATCATCAAGATCTTGTTGGAAGATACCATCATTGACAATTGATAATAAACCGATGTAGTTTCTATGTGATTGTTAACCAAGAACGTAGTTTCCATGTAATTGTTAACCATGAGCTGGGAACAGAAAGACCCGGTAAAGATTCGCAAATTTCAGATTCAGAAAATAGGATCTTGTTTTGAACTTGGAACCTTAAAGTATTTGATAGATATTAATTGTTTTATACCCACACGGTATTAATTCAGTTAATCTAAAATGACAGATGAAAAGCCTTAATAGTATTTCATTTTCCATTTTCAAAACGAGCGCAGGAAATGACATGTCATTTTTAAACACAAAACATTTATTATTATTGCTTATGTGTCACCATTTGCATTTATTGTTACTTTAATTTGTATTAAACATGTCATTTTTTTACACTCTTTAAGTTGACTTTTTTTTTAGTCAAATATGTATTATTCATAAATATTTTTTTCAATTATTTGCAATACATTCATATGCATAGAAAGATAGTCCTAAAAATTTTAACTTTTAATAACTTAAAAACCATTTTATTTATTTTAACACATTATTTTACAATACACTTGCAAGCAAAAGTTTAACTTTTTTTTTACCTCTTCATTTAAATATTTTTTTTTATTTTTTTTATCACTTTATGCTACGGTAATGAGAAGATATAACCCAATAAAATAAACTAATATTCGTTCTAAGTACTTTGTGCTACAGTAATCGCTTTATATAAATTTTTAACTTTAACATCATCAATGTAGTAAGTTTTTTTTGTGTTTTAAATACTAAGATAGCATTTTAGCTATTTTAACACCAATATGAATGCTCTAAAGTACTAATAAAATTTAACTACAAATAGAAGTCTTAATTAGAAATAGTTATCCAGCACTACTATTCTTTTTTTTTTTTTTGCTGAGATACTATTCTTTTAATTTCAAAATATAAGACTCCGGCATGATAGATAAGTGACAACAACTATGCTGGTGGTAGTTTAGTTTTCTTTACGTTTCCAACACTTCAGCTTCGATAATTCTAGAGACATCCAGAATGATCAGGTCATTGTCTCGTTGATAATTTTTTTTTCCACAAAAATCTCTAGAATTTGTTGCTCACTATATATGCATTGATTAGGTTTTTTTTTTTTTTTTTCATTCTTTTCTTTCTAAACTACAAAGTTATTTCTTATCCCTTAGAACATACATTAATTAAGTCCCTAATTTTTTAATTATGTCAATTTGATCTCTAATATTTCAATGTTATATCAATTTAGTCCCTACCGTTATCACTTTAGATGGAAAAATTGGACGTGTCAAACAGCATTATAAAAACAATTTTTCATGCCACATTAATTGCCAATTGTACCGCCAAGTCAGATTAAAAATAAATTATAAAAAAAAACCCAAAATTTCTATTCAAACCCTCAAGTAATCGTTGTGTTTTCATGCTTACCAATCCAATTAAATCGATAGTTTTTCTGACCTTTTTTTTCAATTTTTTCTGTGTGTTTTTGCCTATCTAGGTCTTCTTGGATTGGATTGAAAATGGCTTTGGTTTTGGTTTTATTGGAAATTTTGAGCGACCTACAATAGTTGATGTGTTAAGGGAGTTGATGATGTTCATAGCGCCTCTTTGGGTTGTGGTTCTTGTTGGGGTTTTGGTTGGGTGGGCATGGAAGCCCAGATGGGCCAATGTTTTGTCCAAGGATACTTTTCCTACTTTACCAATAACCACAACACAATCCTCGTGTTTCACATTTGCTCCAATTCCAAGCTTGAATTCTTTGAGGTTTCAGTTCCCCAATTGCTGCTACCTAAAGGTAGCAAAATTGGACACGACTTGCAAACCTGAAACGACACGACACGAAATTAGCAAATTATAGGTTAAGACTTAATGGAATCGTGCCATATTTAGGTTGACATGATAGACCCGTTTGATAAACAGGTTAGTTTAGTGTTTAACCTATGGAACCCGTCTGACTCGTTTAATTAAATGAAATTTTATCAATGTACCCTTCAAACTCTAGGTATATAAACTTATTAGTTGTTGTGATTTATTTCCTTTGACATATTGTGATTGATTATTTGTGATATTGAGATATGCTTTAATTTTGAATAATTATTTGTGATGCAATTACTCATTAGTTTTAAATTTTATATTTAAAATATTTATTTGTTTGCTTTTTCATAAATTTTTTCTTCATTTTAATAAAATCAGATAAATAGGTCGACACGACTGGCCCGTATAATAAATGAGTTGTGTTATGGTTGAGGAATCTTCACCCGTTTAATAAACATGTTGAGTTAGTGTTGACTCATAAAGTTGGATATGCATGAGTTAATACAATATGAAATTAACACATGAACACGAATTGCCACCCCTACTGCTACCCAATCTGATTCTAGGTTTGTTAGGGGTTTTCAATGTCTATGAGTGAATTGACAACTTTGCATATTATTTGTTTTTGATAGTTACAATTTGGATTGGGATGTGGAATTTCGATTAATAGTTGAATTAAAAAGTTGGGTTATTTCTAAAATTTCAATTTCTTTACTTCTGTTGGTTTGAATATTTTTTTTTTTTTTTTTTTTTTGATAATATGTTGGTTTGAAATTTCTGATCTCATGCTTAAAAAATATTTGGGTTTATTTTTTATTTTTATTAATCTGACGTGGGAGTACAGTTGACAATTAATGTAGCATGAATAATTATATTTTATTACTTCATTTGACACATCAGATTTTTCCATCCAAGGAGAGACCAAATTGACACAACACTAAAAGGTTAGGGACCAAATTGACACAAATGAAAGATTAAAGACTAAATTGACATATAATGTAAAGGATAGGACCAACTATGTAATTTATCCTATATTTTATTATGTTGATTAGGTTTCCTTTATCTAGATATTGCTTTATCTTATTATTGCTTGTAGTTTTTTATACATATAAAACAATTTATCATAACATCTAGGATGAAAATAAATTAATCTAACTTGAGATACAAAATACATTATTTTTTTAGAAGAAGATACAACATACATTATAAATTCTTGGGTTGTAGATTTACTCCGGTTAAGTGTTTTAATTACCCAACTTGATAATAGGTCAAATTATATGCAAATCACTGAGGCACCAACAAATCATCAAATAAACTAAGTGCAACGGAAATTAAATAGACGTAGTGATTTGTTGACAAATGGGGAAAACCTCTCACAAATCAAAAACTCCACCAAGTGAATTTCAAGTCACCACTCCTAATAATCCACGAATCAAGAACAAGCAATTATAAGTATAAGGAATCTTACTAGTACCCTAGACTATCCCAAAATATCAACCTACAGTATAACCTTTGCTCCAATCCCCAATTAGACTTGATTTTCTAAAAGACTTTTTCTTTTGCACGGATCCCAGTACGTGACTGACTCCCAACTACTAATTGATTTTTTTTTTTTTTTGCAAAGTTCTTCACTTTCTAAGCACGTTGAAGGTCTAGAAGCACTTGGTTACAAAACCTAAGGCACACAAAACACAGTAATTTCTCACATAGTATATATAAGTTCTCTAATTGAGTCTCTATATATTTGATGACTTAAAAATAAGTCTTTTATATAGTCTAGGTTTTTGAGAATGAAAACCTAGTAATCGAAGTCATCATGAGCCAAGATTCAGATTTGAGAATTCTGAAATCGCAGAGCTCAATAGATCAAGCTTATGTCGAGAATTATTCATTAAGTCTCGATAGATGCTAGTGTCGAGCTAGTGTCGAGACTAGCGTCAAGTTTCACTGAATCAACTTTTCTTCACTTATTTCTTAGTTCAATCTTCATGACTTTAAAGATACCACTTGTTATATTTGTGCAACATACTTCTTGATACATTAAACTCATCTTAGATCTACCCAATTATAAGTGTATTTTGTCAAATGATATGTCTATACATAGAAAATATGACCCTAACAAAAATTAGCATATATCTTAAAATTTTAATCCATCAGCTAGAGCGGTCCAACTAGTATATAAAGAAGTTATACCTAGTGCTTGACAAACAAACAAACCAAGCTCTCGTAACCATAATTAGTAGAGCCTATTGCACAGGCCCTGGAGAAGATATATAGCTAGAAGAATTGGAATAGAGTTCCAATGTAGGATCACTTACTCGTATTTACACCATTAGCGGAACTTAACACATGTAATTTTTTTTATAAATGAAATATAGAGTAGAGATAATTAAGATTACTTGCTTTCTTGCTAAGATAATTATCATTTATTCCATAAAAAATTATAATTTATCCTATAATAATCTAGTTTTTAATTCCAAAACTGAATACAATAAGAGTTCAACCACATCACAAATGCACTAGGATATAATTTTCCAAGATAATCCTTAGAGCATTCATATCCGAACAAGAATAAGATCTAGTATTCCTATGTACTAGACTAGTTGAAATATTGACACTTGACAAGTAGGGGCAGCTCCACATTGGGGTCAAGGTGGTCCTATGACCACTTTGGTTGTAGATTAAAACTACAATTTTTTTTTTTTTATTGGATGTGAATTTTAACAAATTCATCATTGGCTTACATTTTCTTCTTATATTTTCCATACTTGCAAAATTTCAATAAGATCAAAAATCAATAGCTATGTCGTTAATTAAATATTTACATTTTGAATTTTTGTAGTTTAAAATTATAGATAAAAAATAAGTTTATGAATCAAATAGTAGATAACATTTCATTGGCATGGAATTTGACTTATGTTTTAAAAATATAAAGAATATATCATTCAAAAGTTATATTTTCAAAATATATAGCCATATTAATTTGTTTAGTAGGCTACAATTAAGTTTGTAGCCGAATTTTGGTTCTCTTAACAATATATTAGGCCCTTACAAACAAAAAGAAAAAGTTCAAGAAAAAATTTATTAAATCAAAATTTTGAAAGTGATGTAACTTGCAGTATTAATAATAAGAGATTATCGTGCAACAATTTCAAAATAAGAAAACTTATAAAATGAAATTGTAAAACTTTATGTATTAGCATTTTTTTTTTTTTGTCATCAATATATAAACTTCTCTTTTTATTAGATTTTTTATAATTTAAGTTTCAAAACAATCACCCTGAAAAAATTTCTGAAGTCACCACTGTTAACAATTTTTTTATTCGTGTTTGCATCTTATCAGTCCTAGTATTGTAGTGAATAGAATCCTTAGAGCCAAGTCAGTTTGCATTTGTTCTTTCCAATTGGCTTTTTACTTTTTAGCCAATGTTCGTGCCTGTTTGGTTGCACTTTCCAAAGGCAAAAAGTGCTTTTTGAAACCAAATAAATAAATTATGCGTTTGGTGAGACTAATAAAAGCTACTTTTTGCAAAACGCTACTTTTACAAATGTGAAGAAATTGAACTTTGGGTGAACACAGCTCTTCAAAGCTTTTGCAAAAGTCATTCCACGTTCATAAATATTACCGTTGCAAGTTTGTCTTCAATTACCAAATTACCCAAACATTTTATTGAAAACCCAATTTTGCTCTTTAATAAATCAAGGGATACACCTCTTTGTAGCTCACATTCCTCTCCTCTCATCTTCAGAACAACCTCTCCATGCTGCTACACAATCCTCTCCATGCTGCTGCAAGTAAAAGTCTCTCTTGCCTCATCCGTCGGCGATCTTCTTCCTCTTCTTCTTCTTTCTTCTTCATCTTCGTCTTCTTCTTCTTCTTCTTCTTCTTCTCGTTTGTATATTTTTTTAAAAAAATTTATTTATGTCTATATCTGATCTAAGAAAACCACCAGGTACCACTAATCTGCTACCAAAAACTGCTCTACTACCAAAAACTACCAGGTACCACCAGAGATTTTGAAATATTTGTTGAAAAATTTTCAGATCTGTGCATGCTTTAATTGTTCTTGCAAATGATCTATTTGTTCTCTTTTGAGTACTGAAAAAATTTGTGGGTACATGTTTTGTATTACTTTTTTTTCTTTTGTGGATATATGCTCTGTCTTTACATGCTCTATATATTTCCATGTTCAAGTCACCTTTTAATCTATGACAAAAAATCGTCCAACCCCCCTTTCTCTGTTCAAGTCACTTTGGATTGAGATCTAATTTTTTAAGTTTAAGCACAATGTGGGTCTTCTTTGGAATTGGGTATTTTAGTTTTTGTTTCAGGTTTGACTTTTTAAAGAAATTTTGTTGTCTTGTATGTGTTTGATTCATTGTCATGGTTTGTAAAATGCTTGTCCTCTGGCAGAAGAGTTTATTATTGAAGTCGTATGGTTGTGTAGAAACACTGAAAAAAGACATAGCAATAGCAATAGCAATAGCGTGAGAAAGAGAGAGAGAGTTTTATGAAGAGAAATAGTTCCTATGTTTTCTGAACATTCATTAGATAGCTTCATGTTTATGCTTGGCTTGTTTACATGCCTTAAATATTGCCTCTAATTTTATTTGTTTGTGCATGTTAGCTACCATAGAAAATTAGTCCCAGAATGTCAGCTATGTAGTATTTTTCTAAGTTGTTCTTGTTCATGCAAGATTGCACTTTATATCTGGGTATTTCATTCTATTATTCTTTGCTTCTTACAGTTGGCACGTATGTTATTTATTACCATATAAGTTTTTACCACTTGATGAAAAGCAAAGTTGTTGAAGTTTCAAAGTTTATTTTGAATTACCTTCAAGTGGGTTGGTTTAGTTTTTATCTCTCTATTTAGTTTTTTTTTTTTTAAGAAAAAATAGTTATTGATGAAGTAGTTGAGTTTTGTACACTAGGCTCAGATGAGGGAAACTCATAACACGTTTAAATTCTGTTGCTGGATGTTAGGAGTGTGAAGATGCATGCGTGTGTTGCTACATGGTGAGGTGCTGCAGGGTGTGCGTGGGCTACTGATGTGGGGTGCGTCTGCTGCTGATGGGGCATGCGTGTGCAGCTGATGAGATGTGCATGTGCCAATGCAGCCTGAGTGTATAATGTGATAGGTATTGTATTGTGACAGTGGTGTATTGTATGCTATTGTGGATATTTGTAGATATTTATAAGTAGGATATTTATAGATATTTGCAAGTAGGTGTGACAGTTGTAGTTGTGTAAGGGTGTGCAGGGTGTGTGTGTGTGTGTGCAAGGTGGTGCGTGTATACCTGCAAGGGTGTGCGTCTATGCCTGCATATGGGTGCGTAGGAGTGTGCAGTGACTAGTGCAGATAAACTATACTGCTATTATGGGCTGTTAGTTGGTTGGGCTAGGGTGTCAAGTAGGTACTTAGTTGGTTACAGGGTGTAGTGCTTATAGGGAAAGGGTGAGGATTGTAAAGGAGATGCAGATAAGAATTACATTGTTTTACTTCCCTATTCTTTATCTCTACCTTGTTCTCTGTTCCAATTCTTAATTCCTTCTTCCCTTTCTTCCACTAAACTATCAAAATCTTATCATAATGTGTCTGTGCTTCAGACTTAAACCAATTGTTCCTCTCTAGCCCTTTTTATTTTAATGCTTCAAACTTAAACCAATTGTTTCACACCAAATCATCAATTTTTTTTTTTTTTTTGGTGGATTTATTAGATCATGTTTGTAACTAATTCACTAGATTGGAATATTATGAATTCTATTTTTTGCATTTCTTATGGTTGCTTAACTCTATAGATGGGTAAAAACACTACTTCCAACTCTGAGGCAAAAAAGGCTAGAGCATTATGGGGAGATCCAAGTTGGACAACTACTTTTTGTAACCTTTGCATGGAACAAATTGAAGCCGGGAATAGAACAAAAGGTGCTGCCTTTAGTCCCAAAGGTTGGACCAATTTGGTGACCAAATTTTGTAATGAGACTGGTCTAAACTATGATAAGGACCAAGTAAAAAGTAAGTGGGATGTATTAAAAACAGATTGGAGAGTGCGGGAAAAATTGAAGAGTCTTAACACAAGTTTAGGTTGGGATGCAGTGAAGGGAACGATTGATGCTAGTGATGATTGGTGGAACCTGAAGTTAAAGGTGAGTTGAGTATTTTATTAATATGTAGTTAGTTGGAGATAGTTTTTTATATTATTGTAATATGAGTGAAATGACAATTACATTTTGTAGGAAGTACCCAAAGCTACAAAATTTTGAAATAAAGGTCCACAAAATCTAGAACAACTTGATAAAATGTTTAGGGATGTTGTAGCAACTGGAGTAGCTGCATGGACCCCTTCTTCAAATACACTCCCTCCAACAATGCCACAGGAGGGTGCTGGTAATTCACCTGTTAGTGACAAATTTAAGGATAATCAATGTGACATGAGTTTAGACATTGATAGTTTGCAACAAGGGCATACTAGTCAATCACATAGTTCAGGACAAAAGTGAACTAGCGAATCAATACCCTCACAGAAGAAAAAGAAGAACATAGGAGGAGCTGCAATGTTGGACAATCATATTAGTCAATTAATAAATGTATGTCACAATAGGTCTGTAGGTACTTCTCGAGAGTCACCAAGTTCAATTGATAATGTCATGGAGATTATGAGAGCACTTCCTAGAGTGGACAGTACGTTTGTGGTTCAAGCTTCCTATGTCTTAATGAAAAGGTCATGTAGGGAGATGATTCTAAATTTCAAGGAGCCAGAGTCACAGCTGCAATGGCTACAAGGAATGATTTGGAACCAAAAGAAGTGACCAACCTTATGTGGTACTCTGTATTAGCTTAGGACTAATATTAACTTTATGTTGTATTAGCTTAGGACTAATATTAGCTTTATGTTGTATTAGCTATGTTGTATTAACTTTAAACTAAGTTATGTGATATTTAGTATTAACTTTGGACTAATATATGTGTAATGCAAACACATTTGAAATTTTCATTAAAGTGTTATTGTTGCCTTTTGTTACTTTGTTGGTTATTATGTTGATTTATATTAAAGTAGTATTAGCAATGGTTGATTATTTGTTACTTTGTTGTATAGGCTAAACCAATTTGGATGATTATAATGGTACTCATAAGAGTAGCTATATGGAACTGTTAATGGATGGGGATTACAGAAATTATTGTGATGATCATTATGGTGGTGAATTGAATGATGGCAATTATAACAATGCTGACAATAATAATGATAGTGATAACAATGATCATGATGATGATGAGAGTAGCGACAGTGATGATGACAGTGACAGTGATTCTGATGATGATGATGATGATAGTAACGACGATTCTAATGAGGAGTTTTACCAGCTTATGGCAATTACATGTGAAGCAGCTGTGACATATTTCAATAAGTACATTAATAAGACTCCTTTTTATAATTCTAAACAAACAGGGTGGGCATGGGTGAGACGTTGTATGGAAGGTAATGAGAAATTGTGTTACAACATGTTTAGAATGAAAAAGGAGGTGTTTCATATTTTGTGTCAAGTTTTACAACTTGACTATGGACTTCAACATTCAAGGAATATAAGGTTAAAAGAGTCAGTGGGCATGGGTGAGACGTTGTATGGAAGGTAATGAGAAATTGTGTTACAACATGTTTAGAATGAAAAATGAGGTGTTTCATAATTTGTGTCAAGTTTTACAACATGACTATGGACTTCAACATTCAAGGATATAAGGTTAGAAGAGTCGGTGGCAATCTATTTACTGGTGCTTCGTAATGGAACATGTAACTGAATGGTTCAAGAAATATTTCAGCATTTGGGTGAAACCATAAGTAGACATTTTGAGAAGATGATCACTCTGTTGGGTGCTCACTTTGCAGCTGCATATGTAAAGCCTTTGGATCTAACTTTTAGTGAAGTTCCAACCCAATTACAAGACCATCCAATTTATTGGCCACATTTCCAAATATGTGTACTATTGTATATTTGAATAAGTGTTATTGTCTATAAAATAATACAATGCATATGGAACTGAAAACTATTAATGTTTTTATTCATCAGTGCGATTGATGGCACATATGTGATAGCGGTTGTATCCACTAATAAGTCCATTCCATACTTTGGAAGAAAGGAATATCCAACCCAAAATATGATGGCTGCATGTGACTTTAATACCTGGATGGGAAGGTTCAGCACACGACACCTCCATTTTTCTTGATACTATTTGTAAACAAAGTAACAACTTTCCAAACCCACCACCAGGTTTGTAATTTGTTAATCAATTGTTCATTATAATGATATATTGTGTGTGTGTGTGTGTTAATATAATTGAATTTTTTTTTTCTAGGGAAATATTATGTAGTTGATTCTGGATGCCCAATGATGAAAGACTATTTGGCACCATACAAGGGGATATCTTACCATCTTCAAGAATTTCGAAGGAGAGGTGGAAGCCCTAGAACTAGACATGAAAAATTTAATCATGCTCACTCATCTCTTCGATGTGTGATTGAGCGCACTTTTGGTGTGTGGAATAATAAATGGAGAATTATCATAAACATGCCATCCTTTCCATTCCATATCCAAATACTTATCGTATCTACTACTATGGCTCTTCATAATTTTGTTAGACTAAATGATAGGGATGATAGGGGCTTCATACACGCCAATCGAGATTCAATTTCTGGAAGAGAACATAATAGTGAAACAGGTAGCAGTTATGAGCAGAACTCAAGATCTTTAACAAACCATGAGATGGTGGTTCTTCATGATTCCATTGCTAATTCCATTTGGGGGGGATAATAATTAGTAGTTGTCTTTTTTTATATATAATATCATGTAATACAATTTAAACTTAGGTTATTGGTATGGGTTTTATCATCTTTTTACATTTTTAGGTTATTGGTATGTATTTTATCATCTTTTTATATTTTTATATGGTACAATTTAAACTTAGATTATTGGTGCGTATTTTATCATCTTTTTACATTTTCATGTTGTGCTTCATGATGATGAAAATTATTTAGATTTAATTATTATTGATAAGAAGTCATTAACAGTAATAACAAATAATTATGACTTTAAAAAGAAAAATTGCCCAAACATTACTAAAATAATACCAATAATATATTTATTATTATTTGTTTTTTTTTAGTAAGTATATGAAGTAGTTAATTTAAGTATAAAATAAACTCTCTTATATATACATTGTCCTTTTGGTAATTTATCTCTCAAACTGCCACTTTTATAAGTGCTAGCCAAACACTTAGCTTTTTCAAAAAATACTTTTTAACAGCTTTTACCAAACACTCAGCTTTTTCAAAAAACACTTTTTCATACTACACTTTTTGAAAACCCCACTTTTTCAAAAAGCCCAGTTTTAAAAAGCTGAACCAAACTCACCCGTAGTCAAAACTATAGCCCAAAAAAAATAAATAAATAAATAACCACTAGACAGTTTCTTATTTTTGTCTCTGTTATTTTCCTTGTTCTTTCTCTTTTTCTTTATTGTTGCATAGGCTGGAAGCTAGAATGCAACGAACACACAATAGAAGTAACGGGTAAAGTGAATTTCTTGTTTTATTTGGATGACCTTTACAAACGATGTTTTCTTTTTGTTCCTTTGTTTAATCCGCTTGTAGACTTTTTAAAACTGATAGGTTTCCCCCATTTTTTTTTTATATAACTAAAAATTTATATAAATTTCATAACCTAAAACAGATCGATGAAAGTTGAAACAGCCAACAATTGTTACAATTATATGTATCTGATGTCTATAGCGAGTAACGCTGGTGCTACATAAAATGACACAATTTGCGTAATAGAGATGTCAATTTTTTATGTGACACAAGTTCTACTATTTTATGTGAGAATGTAAATCCTCTGTACTTTTTTTTGTGTACTATTCTATATTCTACGTACCAGTCACTATTTATCATGTGTATGATTTCTTTCCATTTTAAAGTGGTTCACAAAAAGTGGTACATAGAATTTGTATTTTGTATGTGACACCAGTATAGTATATACCCGATAACATATAGGCTTGGAAGACTTTTAACCGTTCAACGCACAAATGAAGATGAAGTACTGAAGCTTGTTCTCATTTCACATTGGTCAACAAGAATAAACAAATATATATATATATATATATATATATATTAATAAAATCTTATTCAAGCTTCGAAGCTAATAATCTCAGACTTAATAACCAAGTAAACTTTTTTATTTTTTTTAACATTTCCTCAACCTTTAAAAATTGCAATCAGATTTTACATTCACTTCCTCATATCATTTCTTTCAACTTTCAAGAAAATACAAAGCACCATGGAATTCTTCCAGGACACCACAGCTGTAAAACTCAGAAGTCACTTTAACAAATACCTAGTAGCTGAAGACGACGAAGAAAAAGTACGACAGAGGAGCAACGGCGCTTCAAACAGAGCGTTTTGGACCATTGAGTTTGTAGAAGAAGACAGCAACTTTATTAACTTGACAAGCTGCCATGGCAAGAAACTTAAGGCCTCAGACGAACCATTTTTACTAGGGATGAAGGGAACAAAGTGTTACAAGCTATGCCAGTATCAGAAAATGATAATTCTATCGAGTGGGAGCCTAGAAAAGATGGTGTTTACTTGAAATTGAGGACAAAAAGTGGGAATTATCTGCGAGGCAATGGAGGCATGCCGCCTTGGAAGAACACAGTCACACATGAATTGCCCTCTAGGACTGCGACGCAGGATTGGATTCTTTGGGAGGTGGACATGGACATAACAAGAGATCGTTCATTTTTATCATCATTTTCAATAAACTCTTCGGTTGTGGAGGCTTCTGAGGGGTCTGAGTGTTCAGAAACAAGCATGCCGTCAGTTATCTCTATAGATGAGATTGCAAGTGACAGAAAGGTTCGAGCTAGCTTTCAAAATTTTTTGATAATTCACTTATTGGGATGGGAGTTTGAATCCTAGATGTTTTTATTAAAAATATCAGAAGGTGTTAGTAATGGTCACTTCATGGATTGCAGACAATCCATTAAGGAGGTTTTTTTTAGGTACTTAAACTACTGTGTAAGTAATTTTTTTGGGTCTATAATTCACTTCAAAAATCTGGGAAATTAAATATGATCCCCATCGAAATTATTTGTTGGAGTTAATTTTAGTTTTGAAACTATGCACCATGGTGAAACTAAAATGACAGCTTTAGATGCATATATGATCCCTTAACAGTAAATTTCTAGAGGAAGTGTGAAGTCTATTAATACTTGATGATGCTCAAAATATCGTCAGTAAGCTACATAGTTCTCTTATTCGCGCTCGATGCAACCTGCAAAATACAAAGCAAAAAACACCTTGAAAGGGTACCGGTGTGGTACCGGCCAAGGACCCTCCGAAGGTTAAGTTAGTAGAATATCACAACCCTAGAGTGCCAGAGTTGGGGAATAGTATGTGCACCTTTTCTTGTAAGAGCCTTTGGGGTTTTTATAGCAGTGTAGAACCGACGTTCATTCCTTGTAAAAGAAGTCTTTTCCATATAGAACTTGTCATTGATTGGGCGAATATTGCGGAATCCTCTTTATATTTGGATTCTATTCCCATTGGGATTCTACTTACCCTAGTTATACGTGAAATGCAAGTCTTAAGGGATGACACGTGTATCTTGAGCCCGTCTACATCATGTACGTTCACTATGGATCCATCTACATCATGCACAAATATTTCTACCCGTCCACCCGAGATAAGATCCGTTAATTTTATCCTCTCCAGCTGCCCCCTCACTCCATGGATTTGTGACCTCAAAGGGGACGGATCTAAGGAGTGACAGCTTAAACGGATCTGGCCTAACATACCGTTATAGGGTAATTAAAACTGGGTGATAAATGCTGCAGGACACATGTCATCAATCCAGTGGCTGTTTGTTAGGAACGAAGCATCCCTTCGTCTTCCGTGCCATTCTTACTATATAAACCTACTTTTTCTTCCTCATTTCTTACCTTACACAGAAATCAAGCGATCAAAGTGCATCCGTTCACCTTGTCAGATATTCGCTCCGTCATATTTGTACACCCGTCATCTGAATTTCCTGACTGCATATCCACAACTGGTAAACACCTTCTCTTTTCTTATTTATTTACTTTTATCACCGTCGAATACTTTCAAATTCGCTAGTGTCTTAGGGTTTACCGTCACGTGTAGGTGACAGATGTCTAGTGCATCAAGTAACCAGTCGTTTGTCCATGATGGAGCGGGCTACGATGAAGTACACCCGTCGGGTCACAAAGATCCTAACACCACAAGTGAAGAGAGTTCGTCATCTACCTCCTCTTCATCAAGGAGTGAGGATAGGATAGAGAGTAATCTTAGTGATGGTCTAGCTGAGAGTGAACCTTCAATCCAGTCCGTTATCGGTCCTGACGGGATGAAGAAGTTCATAATGCTTTCAATATGGATGGTGAACGACTTCACGTCCTCTATTAAGGAGTCACACTTCAAAACTTTAAGAGAAAAATATCAAATACCCTTCAACATACCCCTCCGTCTACCTTGCAAATCGGAGAAGTGTTATTACGACGGCGTTGAGGGTGTTGGAATTTATGAGCAAATGCTCAAAGCTGGGTTAAGGTTTCCCCTGAGTTCTTTACACCGTCAGCTTCTTCAATATCTAGGCCTATCTGTCACCCAAATTTCCCCAAACGCATGGAGGGTTTTCCTCGGCGTAGAGGTCCTATATGGGGTAATGTGCAAAGGGAAGAAAAGATTAATAGTGGAAGAGTTTTTCCACTATTACCGTCCAGTTGAGATTACAAAATCTAAAGGAATATATAGTTTTGTAGCAAGGAGTCCGTTGTTACGGCTTATGAGTGATACTCCAGATTCTAATAGGGACTAGAAGTCTAGGTACTTTTTCATGGACGGTAATGAATGGATGTATCATCCTGGTGACACAAAGTTCATGCCTGTGGATATTACATGGGGTATATTACCCCCGTCAAGTACATACCCGTTCTGTATTTATTTTCAATTTATGTATACCGTCGATGCTTTTTAACCGTCTTCTTCTTGTAGCTCAGAACCGTCTACAAATTTTGCTAGAAGATTGGAGTTTTCTTGAAACGATTTTTCAAAAAACCAAGCTAGAAGAAAGGTCCTAGGCCAGATTGGTCAGATTAGAGACCATAAACTGGTATTGTGACGGACCAGAACCGTCAGAAGCAGCCCTTAAATACGAAAAACAAATTCACGCACGTAAGTTTTATAAGAATTTTGCTTTATTTACTTCCTCCCGTTCACTTCTCTTAATTCATACACCGTCCTTTGCAGAAATGGACAATGCTAAAAGGAGAGCAATAATAAGGCAGCAGGTGGCTACGAAGAAGAAAATTGGCCAAACAGGTGGGACAAATACCTCCAAGCTGTCTGGAACAAAAAGAAAAAACGTTACAGAGGCTGGCCGTCAGTCTAAAAAACCGAAGGGTACAGCTGAGACCGTCGTGGGTCTCCAGGCGGAGGTCAAGAAGATGGTCCCTCCCAAACACGGAAAGGGAAAAGGCCTGATAACGGGTGGCATGGTTCCCCCGGCAGTGAAGCCACCCGTCCTACTTTGTGAAGACTCTAAGTACGCCCTAGAGAGGCTTTCGTTACTCTTCACGATTGAAGATTATGAGGACCTTGGCAATCATGCCACTGAAGCCATGGAAGAGACGGGTTTTTTCAGCATTACTCAGGTGAAAATTTTGTTCGTCAACCTCCTTCAATTCCTTTTTCTATTATCATCTTCTTGTTTAACTTTTTTTTTTTTTTAAGGCCACTGTCATGATGAAAGGGTTTGTTAGGTTCTAAGAATTAGAAACTAATGTATTAAAACTTCAATTTGTAATGTTGGCAAACCATGATCAAAACATTCTTTTAGTTGTGTGTTAGACTTGCTCAAAGTATGGCTCTTAATGTAAAGTTGAAATCGAGTTTTATGCAGAATTCACTGTGCACTTTCTGCCTGACTCGATCGATCGAAAATTAGACTCGATCGATCGAAAGTCGTGCAGATTGTTTTTCTGCAGAATTTTCCAACTCAGCCCTAGCCCATTTAATGTATAGGGTTTTATGTTTTGCCCTAAGTATATAAGGGAAAACCCTAGCCACGTTTTTAGAGTTCTGTTTTGCTGTGTTTGTGAATCTCATTGTGAGATCTAGAGGTGTTTACCTTCACATACACTTAGGGTTTCCAAACTCAAGATTTATGTCAAGAGCTTGGTAAATCATACAGTTGCAGAATCAAAGATCTTCAAGAAATACAAGCAGGTGCACTTGTGAATTGCTGAAGAATTCAAGAAAGAAGGAGTCCGTGGATCTCAGAGCTATCATGGGGTCGTGGTAGTAAGTTTCCTACACTTGGGTAGCAATAGGATGTTAGTGGTCTAAGTCTTACTGTGTAAACTTCAATTCTTTCATAGTGAATTCAGTTTACCTTGAGGATAGCTAGGTTAAATCCTCCCCAGGTTTTTTACCGGTTTGGTTTTCCTAGGTCATCAGATCTTTGAGTTCTTTATTTTTCGCTGCTTTATTGTTTTTGATTATTTGTGTTAACCTAGTTCTGTTTAAATTACCTAAGTTAATCACTTGGATAATTCTCTAGGTTAATCTGTTGAGTTTAAAGGGTCTAAACGATCTGACAAGTGGTATCAGAGCGGGTAGTTTTTGTGTTTGATCTTTTGATCTTTTTGCTGATCCTTGACCCTTGTTGTCATGGAACACGGACACTCTCTTGTTGTTCCACCTCACTTTGATGGAAACAATTATGCTTATTGGAAAGTAAGGATGAAAGCATTCCTGAAATCCATTGATGAGAGAGTTTGGAATTCCGTTGAGTACGGATGGGAGAAGCCCACTACTCCTGTGAGTGAGTGGCAAACTTCTCAAAAGGAGGCAGCCGCTTTTAATAGCAAAGCTATGAATGCTATTTTCAATGCTGTTTCCATGGAGGAATTTAAAAGAATCTCTAATGTTGAGGTTGCTCATACTGCTTGGAATATCCTCTAGACTGTGCATGAAGGCACAAAGGCAGTTAAAATAAATAAATTGCAGCAATTAACTACTAGATTTGAAAGCATTAGAATGAATGATGATGAATCTTTTGATAAGTTCTATGCTAAACTGAATGACATTGTTAATTCTGCATATAATTTGGGTGAAATCTATGATCAACCTAAAATTGTTAGGAAGATTCTTAGATCTTTAACTGAGGATTTTAGACCCAAAGTGACTGCCATCACTGAGAGCAAGGATGTGGACTCCATCCCTGTTGATGAACTTGTAGGATCTCTTCAGTCCTATGAGTTGGACCTACCCAAGACAAACAAATCCAAATCAATAGCTCTTAAGTCTGTTGAGGATGTTGAGGATGGTAGATTTGATGATGAACTCTATGCTACAGAGATAGCCTATCTTGCCAAGAACTTTAGAAACTTTCTAAGGAACAATAACAGAAGGGCAAGAGGCAAGAACACTGTTGAACCTAGAAATTTTAGGAAGAATGATCTCACTAAGGTTAATAACACTGAAAAACCTAAAGAGAAAGTAGGTCAACCTTCTAATAATTCCTTGGGACAACAATGTTATGGATGTCAAGGGTATGGTCATTTGAAATCTGAATGTCCTACATATTTGAGGTCTAAGGGTAAAGCTATGGCTGTAACCCTTAGTGATAATGAAGTTTCTGACAATGAATCCGCTAGTGATGAGGATGGAAACTTCATTGCTTTCATAGCTACTACTGTAGTTAATGAAAGCGTATCTGTTGAAGAGAACCCTTCTGATGGGGAACTCTCTGAAGATGCAGATTTACAGGAAGCCTATAATAAACTTTGCAAAGTTGCTGCAAAGGATGCCATGAATGTTGATTTAGGCTTAAAGAAAATTGCATCTCTTGAACTTGATAAGAAGAATTTACTTGTGAAATTGTTTGATGCAAATGAGCTTTTGAATAATGTGAAAACTAAGAACATACTGTTACTTGATAAATTTAAATGTTTGGAACTTGAATTATCTGTTGCTAGAGAACAAACTAATAGGTCTGCAAGCTCCAAACTTGATCACATGCTGAGTGTTCAAAAGTCTCCCTCTGACAAAAATGGCTTAGGATTTGAGGAAAGTATATATGTGCTTGAACATTCTTCCACTAAATTTGTTCCCTCTTCTGAACCTCCTAAGAATGAGATTGTCAAACCCTTGGTGAGTGAACCTGTCAAATCTGTAGATGTTGCTCCACCTAGGAAGATTAGGGTTGATCTTCAAGCTTCTCATTCTAGAGCTTCTACTTCTTCTAAGGGCAAGTTGCATGATAAGCCTGCATGGGTTTGTCATTTTTGTGGAAAGTCTGGACACATTCGTCCAAATTGTTTTAAGTTGCAAACTGCGAAGCGAGCAAGTAAACCTAAAGTACCTATGCCCCAAGCACATGATCCTATGGTACTTATTGGTGAATTGGTAAAGGCCTTAAACCTTTATTCTAATCCTGGAGTTGCTCAGAATTCTAATGTGAATCATAACTCCAATGCAAGAGTTGCATCTAAAAGGTTTTGGATGCAAAAGGCTCAACCTAATTGAGTCTATCTGACATGGTCCTTGTGCTTCATTGCTCTATCTTTTGTGACCTTTGTTTCTAGGATTTGTATTGCATAACATTCATGCATTTCATTCTAGGATGTTTATTTCTTTTTTATATAAATAAAAAAAATAAAAAAAAATTTTTTGCAAATTGTGTTTTTGCTAAGTTTTTTTCTTGAACTTGAAGACAAGATTGGTCAATCAAATTTTGCATAACATGTGAATGTATCTTGTTTAGCTTTGATGCACTTATTTCTATTGCACTTCACTAGCTAAAGTTTTGTTGTGCATGTTGTGTGGGAAGATGCTATATTTGTTGATCACATGATCTTGATCTTGAAGTCTTATGTCTTTGATTGTTGGACTTGGTCTTATTGAGAAAGGCATAAATAACCATCTCACCACTGTTTACTAGCCAATCATGAACACCTTAGTGCATATAGTAAAATTTTGTGCTCAAGAAAGTGTAGCACATGCACAAAAAGAACATAAGGTGTAGCCTCTAATTAAAATTGGTGTACATTATTGGACTATAATAATTTCACAATTCAAATAAAATTGGTGTGTATATTATCCCGGCTTTTATTAAGTTTCTAACCAATTAAATTGAATAATGAGGCAAATCAAGAAACTTACATGATTGCAAGCTTTTATTCTAGGAAATGTGAGAGTTATATGATGTAACTCTTTAAGTAATAGTCTCTTTCAATTTCATGTGATGGATTTTGTAGAAATTGTGATTAATCAATATGTGCATATCACCTCACATGTTTCTCAAGCTTATGCTAGTTGCACACACTACACAAGTTATTCTTTGCTAAACTGTGTACATGTTATTGTGTGTGTTTTTGGTCTGACCAACCAAGTTTGAATATTTCTGGAAATTGATGCAGAACATGTTTGCTTGTTTAAAGTTTGAGAGATATTATGGGAAAATATTACTTTGAGAGATCTGGGTTAAAAACATGAGTTTTTGGAAAACATCTCATCTCATACTCGTGCATTCTTTTCATAAAATTTAATGCTTTGAGGAGTTTTTGAGCTAATTTGATTCATTTTTCAAAAATTCAATTTTTCCAGATTTTCGATCAATCAAGTCTGTTTTTCGATCGATCAAAAATGTTTTTAAAATCTCACTAAAGTCTTTGTGTGTTTCGATCGGTTCTCGATTCATACTGGATCAATCGAAGGATTTTCGACCGATCAAATATGTTTTTCGATCGATCGAAAATCGGACTTAGTGTTTTTTTAAAAAGACTTTTCTCACGTGGATTCTTTACTTTTCAAAACTTTTTCAAACTTTTTTGTCTTCTCACCAACCGGTCAAAGAGATTTTTGCTGTTTTTGGCGTTTTCCTCCAATTTTTGTGCATAATCTCTCTCTCCCACAGCCGGAAAAACATTTTTGCCCTCTCTTTTGATTTTATTTTCATGTTTCATGCATTATTTTCATGCATTTTGGGTTATTTTCGGCATTTAAGGATTTGGCCTTTTTGGAATTGTTTTTGGCTCTTTCTTTTTCAAATTAATCATGGGTTTTTGTGGGGACACTATATACAAGCACTGTATGTGGTTTAATTTGGTTACTTTGGTGCTTTGTGTAAATTTTAAATTTCTAGGGCTTGAAATTGGGGATTTTGGGGTTTTTGTTCAATTTGATTGAAATTGATGAAATTGACTTGTTAGATTGATTAATTTGATCATTATATTGTGTTAATTAACCGTTGTGATGATCAATTTCTCAATTTGTTGTGTTTTGAAAATTGGGTTTTTCAAAATTGGGTATTTTTAATCTAACACTAATGCTTAAGTCAATTTTGTTAATTTGGATTATATTTGAACTTGTCACTGCATTAATTCATGCATCATTTGCATATTTTGTTCATGCATCATATAGAATTGTTATTTCTATATTTTATGCTGTGCGAACTTGCAGTCTGCCCTTGATTTTTGTTTTTGCTCCTCTTTTTCTGTGTCTCTCTTTATTCCTTAGCACCATGCCTAGGAAAACTAGAGCCCATAGGACTTCTGACCCTTCACCTTCATTCGATAGTGAGCGATTCCCTAGTGAGTCGAACCAAGTAACCTATGAGACCCTTAATCTTAGGCGTCATATCTGGGCTGAGCGTAGGGTCATACTAGATGAGGTAGATCCTGAGGTGAGACGTAACTTTGAGCGTCGGGGTTGGTTGTCTTTGCTCGATTTTGAGCATCCTCCTCCTGCCACCTTGATTAGAGAGTTCTATTCGAACCTCTCTATCCACATCTATGATACCGACACCTTAGTTAAGGTTTGGTTACGAGATGTAGAGTATCGCATTACTCCGTCGGTAGTGTCTGACGCTCTTGGGGTGCCCATTGTCGACCATCCCGTTTTTCCTTATGAGGAGTCTCCACCTCTTGATGACGTGATGTCATACATCACTGGGTCTTCTATCCAGTGGGGTTCTGATCCTCGGATCACGTCTGCTGAGCTCTCTGAGCTTCATTACCTTTTCTTTAGGATTGCTTGTCATTCCTTGTGGCCTATTTCTCATCTCCACACCATCCCTCTCGAGCGATGTGTGTTTTTGTACGCACTTGTTACTGATGCTCCTATCAGTTTTCCTCATTTGTTCCTTCGTTCTTTGAACGAGGTTCATCGGTCTAGTTCTACGGCTCATGCGTTATTCTTTCCCGTTTTTATTCATAGGATTCTCCTTTATCTTGGTTTAGGTGATTTTCCTGCTTCTAAGCCTGTACATGTCATTGCTCCTATTGGTGCTACCTTTTTGAGGCAAAGGGCTGCTCAACTTCGAGCTAGCTCTAAGCGTACTAGGGTAGAGCCTTCCGGTGTCACTC
This sequence comes from Lithocarpus polystachyus, assembly GCA_033629205.1. NCBI lineage: Eukaryota > Viridiplantae > Streptophyta > Magnoliopsida > Fagales > Fagaceae > Lithocarpus > Lithocarpus polystachyus. The sequence continues at coordinate 84,409,194 of CM066163.1, forward strand.
CACCCCCTTCTTCTTCTACAGATACTCCTGCAGCTGGGACGTCTTCTGATCCTGCTGCTGCTGCTGCTGCTGATGTTCCTCCACCTTTTGATAATGTTTCTGACCTTCGTCAGACTCTTGATACTGTCGTGACCGTTCAGGCGGCTCATGGTCAGCTTCTGGTGGACATCCTTGATGAGCTACGTGCGTTGCGAGCTGATTTGGCGAGTTCTCGTCATTCTCCTCCACCTCCTTTTGATGATGAGTGAGTGCCCTTTGGCAATTCGTCACAAAAAGGGGGAGTGCATTCTATTGTGTAGTTCATATGTATCTAGGAGATTTTTGTGGAGATTTTCATTTTAGGGGGAGTTTTTGTACTTAGTAGTGATACTGCGGAGCTTGTGGAGTTATTAGATTGTATCTAGGCACTTCACTTTGTATTTACATTTTTGGCTCTTGATTAGGAGATATTTTTGTTGAGATACATTGTTATGTATTATGTTTCTTGTTTCACTATGCTACTTTGCTTATTGATTTATTTTTATGATGTTATTCATGAATACATGTCTTTATTTTGTGTCATGTGAAATCAAGAAGTTATTTTTTATATATTTCCTGTTTTTTTTCCACACATGCGTTTATGTGTTTGTTAAGTGTTATAGGAATATACAGGTTGATTCAGTCGGGCTGCTGTCTACTTTGCAACTGTTAGATAGTAGTTAGAATGAATTGTTTAAGTGGCTTTTTATTATTGTAATGGGCTGTTTCAATTTGTAAACTTTGAGCTTTTTGTTAAGTCTGTGTTTTGTCACGGATTGTCAAAGGGGGAGTTTGTTAGGTTCTAAGAATTAGGAACTAATGTATTAGAACTTCAATTTGTAATGTTGGAAAACCATGATCAAAACATTCTTTTAGTTGTGTGTTAGACTTGCTCAAAGTATGGCTCTTAATGTAAAGTTGGAATCGAGTTTTATGCAGAATTCACTGTGCACTTTCTGCTTGACTCGATCCATCGAAAATTAGACTCGATCGATCGAAAGTCGTGCAGATTGATTTTCTGCAGAATTTTCCAACTCAGCCTAGCCCATTTAATGTATAGGGTTTTATGTTTTGCCCTAAGTATATAAGGGAAAACCCTAGCCACGTTTTTAGAGTTCTGTTTTGCTGTGTTTGTGAATCTCATTGTGAGATCTAGAGGTGTTTACCTTCACATACACTTAGGGTTTCCAAACTCAAGATTTATGTCAAGAGCTTGGTAAATCATACAGTTGCAGAATCAAAGATCTTCAAGAAATACAAGCAGGTGCACTTGTGAATTGCTGAAGAATTCAAGAAAGAAGGAGTCCGTGGATCTCGGAGCTATCATGGGGTCGTGGTAGTAAGTTTCCTACACTTGGGTAGCAATAGGATGTTAGTGGTCTAAGTCTTATTGTGTAAACTTCAATTCTTTCATAGTGAATTCAGTTTACCTTGAGGATAGCTAGGTTAAATCCTCCCCAGGTTTTTTACCGGTTTGGTTTTCCTGGGTCATCAGATCTTTGAGTTCTTTATTTTTCGCTGCTTTATTGTTTTTGATTATTTGTGTTAACCTAGTTCTGTTTAAATTACCTAAGTTAATCACTTGGATAATTCTATAGGTTAATCTGTTGGGTTTAAGGGGTCTAAACGATCTGACAGGGTTGATGGACCGTTGTGTTCACCATGAGACGGCTTTGGGCCATGTAAGTGCTAAAGCTGTAGAGACGGAGAATGAATTAGCTTAGCTCCATGCCTGGAGGGTGGCTTAGGAGAAAAAACTAGCCTATTCGGAGCAAGCTCATGATGGACTTGAAAAGTAGACAGAGGTGCTGCAGAAGGTCCTTGAAGATAAGGAGGCAGAAATCAAAACCATTAAGGACCAGCTTCGTCAAGCTAAGGATGACGCGATCCTCGAGTACCGTGACTCTAAGGCCTATCTGACGAAGCTAGGCAGTACTTTTGCTGATAGTTTTAACGACTGTCTCTGTCAAGTGAAGTCTGCCTACCTGAGCCTGGACATATCAAATTTTTCCATAAACGCTCAAGGCCAGACCTCCGTTCTCCCCGCCGCCTTAGAGAATACTGAAGATATATTTACCGAGGCCTTCGACGGCCAAGGTGATGGTACTCGTGATGATGGTGACGATGCCCAAACTTCCTTCCAGACTCAGGCTAATATTGAAAATGTTAAAGCTGAAGAGAAGGCCAAGGATCCTCCCGTTCAGTAGTTAAAAATTTTTTTTTTTTAATGCAAAACTTTATGAACAATATTTGTATCGTCGTGAAGAGTTTACTCTTGTTGGCATTTCTATTCAAGTACTTTAATTGCTTTCCTTTGAACTTTCTCATCTATTATTGTGTTAAACTGATCTTCATTTTGGATCCGTCTATATATACTTTAGAAGGCATTGATGCCCGTCCTTTTAGTTTAATTGTTATGCATTCTTTATATATCCGTCTTTGTCGGTACTTGATAATTTTTCTAACCTTAAGGGGTGTACCCGTCCTTTTAAGGACAAGGTTGTTTTTCACCCTCTTGGGGTGTAACTGTCCTCTTAAGGACTTGCTATTTTACACCCTCTTGGGGTGTATCCGTCCTCTTAAGGACTTTGTTGTTTTAAACCTTCTTGGGGTATATCCATCCTCTTAAGGACTTGTTGTTTTACAACCTCTTGGGGTGTATCCGTCCTCTTAAGGACAAGGTTGTTTTTCACCCTCTTGGGGTGTAACCATCCTCTTAAGGACTTGTTGTTTTACACCCTCTTAGGGTGTATCCGTCCTCTTAAGGACTTTGTTGTTTTAAACCCTCTTGGGGTGTATCCGTCCTCTTAAGGACTTGTTGTTTTACACCCTCTTAGGGTGTATCCGTCCTCTTAAGGATAAGGTTGTTTTTCACCCTCTTGGGGTGTAACCGTCCTCTTAAGGACTTGTTGTTTTACACCCTCTTCGGGTGTATCCGTCCACCTTTATATGGACATTGAATTGCTTATTACCGTCACACCTAGTTCCGTTCATTGTAATCAGTGTAGAAAAAATGTTTGAATAAATTCTTCATGCATAAGTAGAATTTTGCCTCTTGGGCTTAAAAAATATTATAGCAAAAATTAAATAATCCTTAAATGACTGTTGAATTAAAAACTAAAAAATCTAAGAAAAAATGGATTGTAGAGCATCGTTCTTTGCTTTCTATTGGTAGTACTTTTTGAGGTGCTCAGTGTTCTAGGGGTGAAGCAATCTTTGTCCGTCTAGAGTCTCCAGATGGTAGGTGCTTTTTCTTACCCATGAGGTAACTCTGTAGGGGCCTTCTCAATTTGGACCAAGCTTATCTTGAGTTGGATCTCTAGTATTACCTATCACCTTTCTTAAGACGAGGTCCCCCACCTTGAAGTCTCTGTGTTTGATCTTGGAGTTGTAGTACTTGGCCATGAGATCCTAATATCTTGCAAGCCTTTGTTCATTTGTCGCTCTTACTTCATCCATTAGGTCGAGCTGGAGACAAATGGCCTCGTCGTTTCTTCCTTCGTCGTAGTTATTCACCCTGTAGCTGGTGAGTCTGATTTCTGCTGGGATGACTGCTTCGCTTCCATATGCCAATCGGAACAGCGTTTCGCCTGTAGGAGTTCTTGTCATCATCCTGTACGCCCAAAGTACGCTAGGAAGTTCCTCTGGCCATATACTCTTTTCCCCCTCGAGCCGGGTTTTGATGATCTTCAGCAAGGACTGGTTCGTAACTTCAACTTGGCCATTGGCTTGAGGGTGTGCGAGGGATGAATAATAGTTCTTGATCTCTAGTTCCGAACAAAAGCTTTTGAATGAATTATTGTCGATCTGCTTCCCGTTGTCTGAGACCAAGACTCTAGGTATGCCGTATCTGCAAATGATATTCTTCCAAACAAAATTGGGCACATTTGCTTCTGTGATAGTGGCCAGCGCTTCTGCTTCTACCCACTTGGTGAAGTAGTCGATGCCGACAACTAGAAACTTTAACTACCTGGCTGTAGTGGGAAAATGGCTCATTATATCTAAACCCCATTGGGCGAACAGCCACGGGGCCGTCATTGGAGTGAGTTCCTCCGTTGGTCATCTTATGGAATTGTCAAATCTCTGGCATTTGTCGCAAGTCCTGATGTATACCTAGGCATCCTTTTGCATGGTAGGCCAATAGTATCCAGCTTGGATGAGCTTGTGAACTAATGACCGCGACCCCGAGTAGTTCCCGCAAACCCCTTCATGTACTTCTCTCATTACGTAATCCACTTCCTCGGGGCCTAGGCATCTTAAGTACAGGCGTGAAAACCCTCTTTTGTATAAGACACCGTTGATCATTATGAACCGCGTCGCTTGGACCTTCAACTTCCTAGAAGCTTCTTTGGCATCTGGTAGTATGCCTTCCTTCAAGTAGGCAACTATCAGCGTGGTCCAGTTACTTTCAGAACCTATCTCCTGTACGTCTATGTTATCAATAGCAGGAGAAAGTTGAACAAAGGAAAGTACCTTATCATGGACGGTCGTATGGTCTGCAGATGCGGCCTTGGCTAGTCGATCGGCCTGCTCATTTTCCCTTCTTGGGATCTGCACAATCTGCGCCCACAAGTTGTTCATTTTTCTTTTCACTTGGTCTAGGTACATTCTCATCCTTATGCCCTTGCAATCGTACTCGCCGGTCACCTGATTTGTGACTATCTGTGAATCATAGTGGACAACTACATCGGTGGCACCAGCTGCTTTTGCGAGGTCCAATCCTGCGATCAAAGCTTCATACTCTGCTTCATTATTCGTCGTAGGAAAGTTGAGGCGAACCATGCATTCTATTTGATCACCTTCCGGAAATCGAAGTATGATACCCCCTCCACCTGCTTGCCTATTGGACGAGCCATTCGTATAAACGCTCCATGAAAGATGCTCTTCTGGCCCCTGGTCCTCTAGACTGGTAAACTCCGCAATGAAGTCGGTGACTATTTGTCCCTTCATGGCTGTACGTGGGCGGTACTGTAAATCAAACTCGCTTAACTCAATTGCCCATAGTGCCATCCTTCCGGCGGCTTCAGGATTGCTCAAGGATCGTCTCAGTGGTTTGTCTGTCAGGAAAATGATTGTTTGAGCCTAAAAGTAGGGCTTAAGTCTGCGAGCAGCTGTGACTAAGGCAAAAGCGAGTTTCTCCATTGGCGGGTATCTTTCTTCTGCTCCTCAAAATGCCCGGCTGGTATAGTACCTGGGCTTCTGAATTTTGTCTTCCTCCTGGATCAAAGCCGCACTAATTGCAGCCAGTGATACAACTAGGTATAAAAATAAGTCTTCTCCTTCTACGGTTGGGCTCAATAGTAGAGGGGAAGAAAGATAGGCCTTCAGATCATCGAACACTTACTGACACTCTTCTGTCCACTCAAAAGATTTCTTTAACGTATGGAAGAATGGTAGGCATTTATCCGTCGCTCTCGCTACAAACCTATTCAATGCTGCAACCTTGCCGTTGAGGCTTTGTATCTCTTTCACATTTTTAGGGGGCGTTATTTCTAATACCGCGCAAATCTTATCTGGGTTGGCTTCAATCCCCCTTTGGGACACCATAAACCCCAAGAACTTTCCGGCTGTCGCCTGAATGCGCATTTGCTTGGATTGAGCTTCATGTTGTATGATCGAAGGGTGTCAAAAGTTTCTTTGAGGTCGTTCAAGTAGTCGTCTTCCTTTCTACTTTTAACCAGCATGTCGTCTACGTATACTTGAACGTTCCTTCCAATTTGTTTTGCGAACATTTTGTTCATAAGCCTCTGATATGTCGTGCCGGCATTCTTGAGGCCAAACGGCATCACTCTGTAGCAGAAAAGGCCTTGACTTGTTACGAACAAGGTCTTTTCCTGATCCGATTCGTCCATCTTGATCTGGTTGTACCCGGAAAAGGCATCCATGAAACTTAGCAACTGATGTTGCGTAGTTGAATCGACTAGGATGTCAATTCTTGGGAGAGGGTAGCTGTCTTTTGGACAGGCTTTATTCAAGTCCGTGAAATCTACACACATCCTCCTTTTCCCGTTAGCTTTTCTAACCATTATTACATTTGCCAGCCAATCGGGATAGTAGACTTCTTTGATAAAGTTCGCTTCCTGCAGCTTGCGGACTTCTTCTGCTATGGCTTGGTCTCTTTCCCACGCAAAAACACGCTTCTTTTGATGAACCGGTGGAAAGGTAGGAGATACATTCAACCTATGGACCATGACAGAGGGATCAATCCTGGGCATATCTTCATGACTCCATGCAAAAACGTCCCGGTTTGCCTTAAGGAACGTTTGGAGTGCTTGAAGGGTCTTCGGATTGGTGAGGGTGACAATTCGGGTCGTTCGCTCCGGCACAGAGTCGTCTAAAGGTATTTCCCTAAGCTTTTCAACAGGTTCCACCACCGTCCGTTGTTCTTCGATGCTCATTGTCTACATCTGGTCTATTTCCATCATCGCCACGTAACATTCTCGCGTAGCAACCTGGTCCCTACGTAGTTCTCCTACTTTGTACTCAGTAGGGAATTTGACCATTATATGGTAGGTTGAAGTTACGGCCTTCCATGAATTAAAAGTGGGACATCCGATTATGGCATTGTATGCAGACGAACAGTCGACCACGAGAAACGTGATGTCTTTTGTAGTTTGTCGGGGGTAATCACTGATCGTGACGGATAGTGTAACTACGCCAAGGGGGTATACCTTGGTTCCTCCGAACCTGACAAGGGGAGCATTCGTTAGGACTAGCCGCTCTTTACCAATTATCATCTACTGGAAAGCTGGGTAGTACAGGATATCGACAGAGCTTCCGTTGTCGATCAGGATCCGGTGCATGTTGTAATCTCCCACTTGTATGCTAACAACGAGTGCATTGTCATGCGGGTGATGGAGACGTCGAGCGTCATTTTCTGAGAACCCAATGATGGGTATTTCGTCCTGTTCTTTCCTGGGAGCGAAGCTTGTCACCTAGACGTTCTAGACCATTCTGAGGTAAGTCTTTCGAGCCTTTTTTGAAGAGCTGGACGTCGCCGTGCCCCCTGCAATCATCCTTATGTCCCCTATGGGTGGTCTAGGGCGCTCGTTTTCTTGTCATGGAATCTGTTCTTGTGGCGGGTTCATTCTCTCCCTGCTAATGAATCTTTGTAACTTTCCTTGCCTTATGAGTGCTTCTATCTGCTACTTCAAATCATAGCAGTTCATCGTGTCATGGCCGTGGTCTCTATAAAAGCGGCAGTATTTGTTCCGAGGCCTTTTTTTGGGATCTCCTTTCAGCTTTCCTAGAAAAGTAAGGGCCTCTTCGTCTTTAATTTGCATCAAGACTTGGTCTATCGAGACTGTAACCAAAGTGAAGTTTGTGAACCTCCCAGCGGGAGGTTTAGAGCGCCTCTCTTCTCTTTTGTCTCCCGTCCTTACAGTCTTCCGCCCCCTGTCTTAATGTACTCCTGCCTTTCTTCTTCCTGGAGGGCTTTTCTTCTTGGGCCGACAGTGCGTCCTCCGCATTCATATACTTGGTTGCCCTGTAAAGTACGTCGGACATAGTCTTTGGGTCATTCTTATATAGGGAGAATAGAAATTTACCCTTCCTTAGTCCGTTCGTAAATGCGGCCACCAGTATTTTATTGTCCACTTCATCTATTGAGAGCGCTTCCTTGTTAAAGTGGGCAATGTATGACCTTAGCATTTCATCCTCCCATTGTCTAATGTTCATCAGGCACACGGTGGACTTCTTGGACCTATGCCCTCCTATGAAATGCGAAGTGAATTAAGCACTTAGCTCTTTGAAAGTACTGATAGAGCCTGGCATCAATCTACTAAACCAGACTCTTGCAGAGCCTCTTAATGTCGTAGGGAAGGCCCTACACATTATTTCATCCGCTACTCCTTGCAGATGCATCACCGTCTTGAAGGTCTCCAGATGATCCAACGGGTCTTTGGATCCATCGTAGCTTTCAATCTGAGGCATGCGGAACTTCTGAGGGAGAGGATACGAATTGACGGACAATGTGAATGGTGAATCTGTTCGATGAACCAGGTCATCCAGGTCGTTTGATACCCGTCCTTTGAGAGCATTCATCATAAAATCTATGCGCTCCTTCATCATCTGCATCTCTGCCACTACACTAGACGGGACCTGTTCTACAGTTGATGGTCAATTTGTATCCTGCCACTCGGGCCTGCTATGGGTGTTACTCCCTTCCGGCCCGTGCTGGGTTCTCCTTTCGGCGCTGCTGGCCTCCTGCTCTTCCTCTTGAGTATCGAGTGTTGTGTCTTTCTGGCGCAATTGCTCTTCCAGGTTGTGGTTACGTTTTGTGAGGCGTTCTACTGCTGCTGCGAGGGTTTGAACTTGCCTCTCAAGAGCTGTCGTGTGTGTCTCGCCTTGATCGTTCGTCGTGGTCGCCATCGAGTGTGTGAGTACCATGCAACTTTTTGTCCAGAAAGCTCAAAGTAATGACTTTTCCTTGCATTTCCCACAGACAGCGCCAACTGATGATGCTCAAAATATCATCAGTAAGCTACACAGTTCTCTCGTTCACGCTCGATGCAACCTGCAAAATACAAAGCAAAAAACACCTTGAAAGGGTACCGGCGTGGTACCGGCCAAGGACCCTCCGAAGGTTAAGTTAGTAGAATATCACAACCCTAGAGTGTCAGAGTTGGGGAATAGTATGCGGACCTTTTCTTGTGAGAACCCTTAGGGTTTTTATAGCAGTGTAGAACCGACCTTCATTCCTTGTAAAAGAAGTCTTTTCCATATAGGACTTGTCATTAATTAGGCGAATATTGCGGAATCCTCTTTATATTTGGATTTTATTCCCATTGGGATTCTACTTACCCTAGTTATGCATAAAATGCAAGTCTTAAGGGATGACATGTGTATCTTGAGCCTATCTACATCATGTCCGTTCACTATGGATCCGTCTACATCATGCACAAATATTTCTACCCGTCCACCCGAGATAAGATCCGTTAATGGTCACTTCATGGATTGCAGACAATCCATTAAGGAGGTTTTTTTTAGGTACTTAAACTACTGTGTCAGTAATTTTTTTGGGTCTATAATTCACTTCAAAAATCTGGGAAATTAAATATGATCACCATCGAAATTATTTGTAGGAGTTAATTTTACTTTTGAAATTATGCACCATGGTGAAACGAATATGACAGCTTTAGATGCATATATGATCCCTCAACAGTAAATTTCTAGAGGAAGTGTGAAGTCTATTAATACCAATTTCATTATATCATTATATTGATCTAACAAATTGATAAGTTTGACTTTTAAGATCGAGTTAAGTAAATTTCATTGTTTTATACTCATGTCAATTGGATAGCTCATAATCGTGTTTTTGTTTGTCTTTGTACAGGATGAAGAAGGATCTGGTAATTCCAAGAAATCTGATGAGGATGAAATCATAAAACTTGGTACTCAGGTTGCTGATTACCAGAGAAGAGAAAAGAAGTTTTGGCTTTTGTTGGTGTTGTGCTGGGTCCTATGTGGGTTGCTCATATTTTTTATTTTTAAGTGCAGTAACGTCTGGTTCAACAACGGAACAATAGCACTATATCGTGAAAGGAAGTTGCTTATGTGAGTTTTATAATGCAAGCTGTTACATCTTTTTATTTTTTTTTTTGTTAATTGTTCAGGTTGTCCTCTAACTTTGTGAATTTTGTTAATAGCACTATATTGAATTTTAATTGCTCTTTATTCAAACTTATTCATATGTATATATGGACAAAACATAATACACAAGTATAATTTATACTTTAAAACATGTCTTTAACATAATTTATTTTATATATACATATATATATATATATATATATATTTCTTGTAAATTAAAATTTTCAATAAGTCAACTTTTATATAATCCAAGAAAAATATATATTTCTTTCATAATGTCATGTGTAATTATCTATTAAATTAAATTAATTAAAATTATATTCTTCGACAATTTTAAATTAAGTTCTATTTGTTCAATAAATTCAAAATTACAGAATAGATTATATATATATATATATATATATTTTTTTTTTTTTGCTTCAGTCACATTACATTATAATAATAGTATTAAATAACACAAAATTCATACAAATCAACTCCTTCCATATGCACTAAATAATAAATGTTACTTTTATATGTCTTAATATATACAATGTAGTAAAAGAGAAATTAATATAATAATAACAAAACCGAATGAAAAACTTTTATTTTGTTTATGCATGGATGAGAAAGTAGAACATGTTACAAACTTTAAACCAACATAGCATCTTTTTCTTCTTTATCTAAAGTCTATATATATATATATATATATATATATAAAATATTATATATACTTAATTTTTTTCTTTTTTTTGGACAAACACATATACTTAAATTTAGCCTTATACAGTCATACTTATGAGCTGCGATTATATATATCATCTTATGCTATATAATAAAGTTGGTTCTAGAAACCACAGTTAAGCTAAGTTGATATCCTACCTAATTGTCACAGGTAATGCTTTTTAATTATAGTTTTACTTAGGGGTGGCAATTTTGTTCTTGTGTCGAATTCATATCGTGTCAACTAATGAGTATTCGACTATATGGGTCAACATTAACTCGACACATATATTAAATGAGTCAAAATTCATCAACCCTAACACAACCTATTTATTAAACAAGTCAGTTGTATCGACCCATTTATCAGATTTTAGCAAAGTGAAAAATATATATATATATATATATATAAATTTTAGTATTAACCAAATTGATCTAAAAAAACCAAAAAATTAATTTTTTTTTAATATAGAATTTAGAATTAACAAGTAAATGCATCACAAATAATCATTTAAAATTAAAATATATCTCAATATCACAAATAATCAATCACAATATGTTAAAAAAAAATAAACCACAACAATTAATAAGTTTATATTGTAGACAACTAAATTTCTAGTTCGAAATAAATCAAACAAGTAAAATAGTTTAACAAATGCGAATTTGTATTGATGAATGTGTGGTACAATTCTCTGTGATTACAAAAGAGTGATTCTCTGATTCGATCTCCTTGGAGGATTTGTTGATTGGAATTGTGGTGATGTGATTTTGATTCGAACACCAGATATACTTCAATTTGGTTGAAGAATGGATCGAAGATCTTTGAAACAGAATTACAAGGAATCTTTGGCTATGAGCTTGTTAGAAATCCTTTGTTCTTCACGTTCTTCGTGTTCTTCATATTCTTGATGTGTTCTTCGTTCTTCGAAGGTTTGTGGTGGAAGTTCTTCAGTGCTTTAGAGGCTTGAATCCATAGAACTTCACTGATTTATGGTTTATGAGGTTTCTGGAGGCTTTTGAGCTTGATTCCAGTGAACTTGAAGATCTAGGCAAGTAATTTAGATGATTCTGCTTTGAATGTTCCTTGCATTTGAGTTTGAAGTTCTTGAAGTTCTTGAAGGAGTTGAGGCTTAATTCCTGCAGAGCTTCTATACTTCTCAGTGCTTTTGAATCTTCTCTGATGCTGCTTATGCTTTTTGATGGCCCCCTGAATGCCTTAGGAAGGCTTCTATTTAGAGGAGTTTAGAGGTAGGTGAGCGACATGTGGCGGAGTCTGATTGGTGTCACATGTCACAGCCTGATTGGTTCGCTTGTGTCATCGCTTACACGTGCTGGACTGCTTGTGTCATTGCTTACATGTGCTGATGTGTGATTGGTTTACTTCAATGACTTCAATGATACTTGGCAAATTTCTATTGGTTTCTGAGTATTGATAACAAAACCTAGTTGCCATGCGCGATGCTTTATAATTAGCTGTATTTTGTGGACTTGATAGCATGACGTGTCAACTTGTGATAGGTCGGGAATTTTCCCTCTCTACAAATGCCCCCTCGAGACTCGTTCATGCACACAGTTTCAGAGTGTGGTGCGGGAATGAGTTTCGAAAACAAATTTTTACACTTGAATTTTTAAGTGAAGTACCTGAAGGTAGTGAAGCTTTCAGCAGGATGAGGTAATTTCTGAAGAGTAAACCCACCCAGATGAAAGGCTTTGATGAAACTGAAAAGGGATCTGCCTGTATTTGAATGCACTTGCGTGACCGAGCCTTCTCAGCAGAGGTTAAGTCGAAGTAATTTCACAAGAGCGTTTCATGATACTTGGAGTGGTTGGTGAGGCTGAAAATTATTTGCAAGAAGTTGGATATGCCTGCAAAATTGAATCATATCAGCAGAGATTAAGCTCAGGTAATTTCAGAAGAGTATTTTGGATCGTTGGTGGCGATCACAGGGTGTAGAAGATGGGGAAAAGGCGAGGATGTTGGCTGGGTACAGCATGCAGAGCTATGGGGCTGGTCTCGCGTTTTTAAGAACTCCTGGTGAAGTTATCTCAGAGGAGTCTATTTTGGATCACGGCGAGGACATGTGGTAAAGTAGTTGAATGTGCATGTGTAATTGTATCACTTAGGTTAAGTTGAAGTAATTTCACAAGCATATGATTCTGGGTTGGGGGAGATTATGAAAAGAACAAGACGATGAAGATGAAAAGGAGATGGTGACTGTGTGAAACATACAAAACCATGAAGCTGGCCTTGTACGTCAAGGAATTTCTGGTGTAGGTGTTTCTGGGAAGTACACCTTAGGATATGGGACCGACTGCATACTGGGTGGTGAAGAAGACGGGGATGAAGCTAAGTGAATGGGTGAAACGCATGACACCATGGTGTTAGTCCTGTATGTTGGGGACTCTCTAGTGCAGATGTTTCTAGGGAGTACACCTTGGGATATGGGACTGACTGCATGCTGAGTGAGGTCCGGTGGCCAGTCGTAGAATGCGCCTATGTGATAGGACCATGCCAACGGACGTTAAGTTGAAGTAATTTCAAAAGAGTACTTTCTGAAATACTTCAAGCGGAATTTAAGTTGGAGTAATTCCAGAAAAGTGGGTTCTGCGGTACTAGCAACGATGACCTTTGGGTCCCACACTGGTGGGGACACGGAATAAGGCTTTGGCGACCATTTACCGGCTCCAAAGGCTGATCTCTAATGAGTTGGTGCCTTGGTGGTCATCGTAAGTGTTGGATGGAGGATAATCTGTAGGATACCCCAACACATTTCACCATCTTCATATATTGTCGCTTGTTGGAAAAGCACAACAAAATGAAAGATGGAACCAACTTGTGATTCTGGTCTTAGAAACCAGCCAAGTTGCTGTTTGTTCCGAACCACTGCTTCTGCTGGAAGACCAGGCAATTGGAGAGAGACTACGATAGCCATGAGGGTAGGAACAGGTGTCTCTGCTGGACTTAGATGTCCCAGTCAACCAAATCTGAGGAAGTGTGGAACGATAATGCAGGCCTTGTTATGAATAATTTTATGAACAAATGTGGTCGTTAAGGGGGAGAAACAGATTTTGTTTGGGTCTCAAAACTACCATGATGTTGTGAAGAGGGTTTCTATTGGACCATGAGAGGGTTAATTTCAAGTAATATTGGTTGCTCGATGTCGAGAATGATGAGGCTATTACGAGAAATGGCTGTGAGAATGAGGGTTTGAAATTTTGAAAGAAGCGAATTCTCATTTCATGGTTCAGTGTGTTTTTTTTTTTTTTTTTATCAGCTTCAATGAATCCGAACCTTCTATTTATAGCGAAGAGACGAAGAACGGTAGATAGGTAGTTGAGAACGGCAGATGAGAAAATTTTTGGTGAGAATGGCGGACGAGAATTTCTTGGTGAGAATGGTGAACGAGGACTTCTTGGTGAGAACAGCGGATGAGAACGATAGGCACCGAATGGGAATGGTAGGTTGGAGACTGGTAGGCGCCGAACAGGAGTGGTTGAATTGGTGACTCGAAGCAATTCCCAGTTTAGGATACACTTGTGAGAGTTCGTCTGTTCTTTGAAAAAGAAGCCTTGATGAAGTATGGAGGATAACCCTAAAAGAATCCGGACAAAATGGACGAATCTCCAATTTTGATTTTTGGGAGCTTAAGTTTCAGACACTACTAATACTTTGGAGAAGTGGGTCAGTTTGGTGGTTTCCAAGTCCAAAACAAATAAGTGAATTTCAAAATCAGAATCTTTGGGAAAATTTGAATAGGACAAGCTTTGCTCGGATATCATGATTCTTTGTCATAGTTTACATTAAAGTCAACAATTGTAGAATTACACCATTTGAGCAATTTTGGATTCTCAAATGAAGAAATAGACCCCAAAATCGGAATCTACGTGAAAAATTGGACAAGATAGGCCCTTTTTGAAAATTCTGACTTTTGGTTCGAATTTGTGCAAAAGTCAATCTTTTGGAAATTGGACTGTTTGCATGATTTCCGAGTCTTGAATGAAGAAACAGATTCTAAAAACGAAATGTACTCGAAAAACTGAGTGGGACAGGTCCGTTTTGAAAATTTTGACTTTTTGGTCAAAGTCAAAGTTCAATTTGGTCAAAGCTTTTTTTCTCTCTTCTTTTTTTTTTTTTTTTTTTTAGTTCGGGCGGTTCGGACCGGGTCAGAATGAGCGGGTCAAACCGGGTCGGGTTGGACAGACGGGTCAATCCGGAGAAGATGACGTCATCCATGACGTCATAGTCCTGAGCGCGCGTGTCAGCGCTTGGCGCGTGGAGCGCGTGGCACGTGGATCTTGGCGTGTGGGAACCCAAGGATGCGCGTGGAAGCGCGTGTAATAGAGGCACGGCAGTCCAAAGCTTCAATCGGCGCGTGGCAGCGCGTGGCTTATTTTTTAGACTTGAAATTTTTGGGTTTTGTCGATATGAGTCCGTGGAAGACCCTGGTATGGTCTGTTTTCTGAAATTTGGAACATATTTGCACAGATTTGAAGGAGGAGACCGCGATTTCCAATGCTTGTGGCCGCACATGGAGGCGCGTGTTCCTCCGGTGAGATTTGAGTTTTCTTGGGCTTTATAGATCGAAGTCTGTAGAAGATCCCCTTGGGTTCAGGTTTGTGAAATCCTGAACTGATTTGCACAAATTTGAAAGACTATTCTGTAGGTCACTGTAAGTTTTATGACTGCATGTGGGAGCACATGGATTGTCTGCTAAGTTTGATATCTTGTAACTTAAAGTCCTTAGAAGATTTCAGTGGATTCAATTTTGTGAAGTTTTATGACTACACGTGGGAGCACATGGATTGTCTGCTGAGTTTGATATCTTGTAGCTTAAAGTCCTTAGAAGGTCTCAGTAGATTCAATTTTGTGAAATCTCGTTAAAAGTTGCTAGAAATCTGGAAGAGAAAAATAAGGAAAATGCAAGCATCGTTGAACTCGTTGCCATTTTGTATATTGATTCTGGCAGTGTTCGTCTTTGGTGTATCAGCAAGTGTGTCAGCAGTACAATTACTTTAAACAATGTGCAGGCTAGAACCTTATCCTAGGGCTAGTGCATCATTTTTTTTTTTTTGGCAGCGTGAGTGCATTTGAGTTGTAAAATTTGACTTCAAGTAGTCTGTGTGGTGGCAACATTTAATGGCTTGCCTAAAATTTTTTTTTTTTTTTTTTTTTTGTCTGTTATCTCAGAAGTTTTCTATATAAAGCTTCTTGAATCATGCTTCAAGCATAATCTCCAAAATAGGTAGCATAATACGTAGAGAAATTATGCTTTTTCTTTTTCTTTTATAATTTCTCTCTCTTTTTTTTTTTTCACATGCTTGGTTTGTACTAACCCACTTTTTTTTTCACATGCTTGGTTTGTACTAACCCCTTTTATATATATATATATATATATATATATATAATAGCTATTATGATGCCCTTTTTTAAGGATTCAAAGATTGGTCGAGAACCGGCCTTGTTCATTTATAGGGAGAAAGATGACAAGGATGCAAAGGCCACAACTTTGATTGTTCGTCCACCTATAATCGGAAGATTTTCGGAAAGGTGGAGCCATAACTTCTATCCTCCCAATTTGCCAAAATGGTCACAGGTTGTTCCTTCTGATGGCGGCTCTAACTTGGAGACAATTATTCTTCTCGCTTCGCATCACAAAAATTTTGCTAAATCAAAGTCCTATAATACTTTGGGACGAGAGATAATCGCAAAGCGCGCCAACTGGGATTTTTCCTTTAGTGTGAATGGAGGGTTTTCCTACTTCCCCCTTTATTGGGATTGGCTAGAAGATGTGCTCGGTCGGTGCAAACACCTCCTTGATGCAATCCACCTTTACGATGCTGTCTTTGCCTCTTTGTTCACATATGATTATGATGAGAACCTTATGAAAGCATTTTGTGAGTGTTGGAGTCCATCGACCAATACCGCCCACACCTTGGCTGGGGAAATTTCCATCACACCATGGGATCTGTTCATTCTTGGCAGACTTCCTTGCACAGGTGAATTTTATGACGAAGTGGTACCCAGTGCGCAAGAGCTGAATGGCACCAACGACCAAGGACGACCTTATCTGCCGTACAGCTGTTGCTTCCTTTTCATCGCATACCATCATCTTCAAAACCGGCTGAAGAGACAGGGGAAGTGAGTGTTCGTGACTGGATTTCTTTTTGGTATAGAGGAATTAGCAGGTACCCGGCTCCTAGAAAACTGGCGAGACGGACAATCGTTCCCAAGTTTAGTCAGAATCCATTTGGCAAGATAAATGAGCATGAACCATGGTCTGATAAGGACCACGGAATCTTTGTAGATCTCCAAATTGAGGACAACTTAAAGGAGGAGACTTATTTATCAGCACTTCTTTCTTGTTGGCTGTGCATTTTTGTCTTTCCTAGCAAGGATCTGAATAACATCCGTCCTGGTACTTTTAAAATTGCTAGTTGTATGGCCAACGGTCGCTCATTTGGTCTTGCCCCCTCAGTATTGGCTAGTATTTATCGTGGACTTAACACCATCTCTTCCTCTCCTACACCAAGCAAATCTGGGGCTAGTTTCGCCATTCATTATGTTTATGCCTGGGTAGCTCATTTTTTTAGAAGCAATCGCATCACCCATGACAAACTATCTGATCCTTTGATGACTAAATACTCTGGTGTAGGCTATGCTTCTCCGTTTAGTGAATTCTCCGCGCGAAAGCACATACGAACTGCTACCGACTTCCTTTGGCACGGGGCTGCCTTCAAGAAAAGTTATGACCAGACATTTATTGACAATGATCATTTATCCACTGAGAAGTTTGACTACTTTTTAAGCCTTCACTCAGGGTACTTGTCACTTCGATGTGAAGACCAACACATTGTAGAAGCATATAGTCCTCATAGATTTAGTTGGCGCTTTGGATTTCATCAAGACATCCCAAGTGATTTGAAGGAAGAAATTCATACTGGCTCTTTAAAAGATTTATACCAATTCTACCAATCTTTCACTTGCTGCAACACAAATTCTAAGGTATTCATTTCTGCTTTTGCGGCAGACTTTGGAAGCCGGGTCAGACACAGCTACAAACAATGGTGGGAAGGAGTTTGTAGAAATGATTTTACCAGAGGGACAGATCTTCTAGTTGAAATTGCCTCCTCCCACGTTAAATCATTGACATTCAACAAATCTCAAAAGGGAAAGAGGGAACTACAAGACTCATACATTCCACAGCCCTTGTCAAAGTCTGCACGAAGTCAAGGCATCAAAAGTCCGCTTGTTGTACCTACTAAGGATGCCATCAAAATTTCTGAAGAAGAGGTGTGTGATGACTTTGACCACAATTGGAAACATTTGAAGAATCCAACTAAAGGTGTTGATACGGGAACTTCTACTGATCATGCGCATCTTCCTACAAATAGCGAGTCTTCTACCTCAAAACCTTCTGCAAAGAGTTCAGATCTCAAGAGGTGTAAGTTTGCTGATGTTAGCACTTTGTCCAAATTTCGGATTGAGACAGAAAAGGCATCTCTTTTATCCTCGCAACCAACCAACCTTCCGGAAGTTTCTAAATTTCAAGCCAAGGCGCATATTTCTTCCGTACGTAGGAAAGGGGCTTCTATGTTGGGAGATGTTCTTCTAAACAGGCTTTCGAATCTTCCTATTGACAAAATCCTCCCACAGGCTGAAGTGCATGCAATTTATAATGAGATTGAAAATCTTGGAGTGGACCCTCAATACTTACGCGAAAATGTTGACAAATATTGCGAGGGTATCGCAGATTATTTGAAGATGAAGGAATCTCTGAACAAACGACCAAGTTCTGTTACTTTGATTCGGCGCGAGACTGAAATTGAATCCCTCCTTTCTGAAGCATCGCACAAGAAAGCATCTTTGAAGATCGAGCTTGACACTGTTAGATTGAGGATGGCTGACCTAAAAACCGAGCTCGTCCAGTTAGAGCAATTGTTGTCTCAAATTGAAACTCATCAAGTTGAACAAGACAGTGTTGTGCAAGCCTTAGAAGAACAACTTGAAGAAGTCAAATCCGAACCTGTTGTTGAAGACCAAGATATGGAGGCTTTAGAGAAGATACGAGCCCTCTTGGAAGATAATCGTTCCAGCTTGAAAGACTTGAAATGGATGTCATAGTCTTCTTGTTTTAAGTTCCTTCAAACGTATCATCATGCTTTCCTTTGTACTATTTTCCTTTTGTTAATCAATAAAGGAGATTTTATTCTCTATTTCTTTTTCTTTTTTTTTTAATTTGAGAATAACACCCCTTTTTTTTTAGTGCGTGATTGGACTTAGCAAAAGATACTAAGTTGCTTACGTACCCTTGATAAGGATCAAGTCATCACGTAGTTCTTTTTTTTTTTTTTTTTTTTTTTTTTGCAAAAAGGGGGGCTCAGTGTGTAATAGTGAGTATCACCACTAATCGAACCCGAGACCTCTCAAAGGCGACATGGGCATCCAACCACTACGCCACACTAGCAATTGGTGACATAGAATGGGATTAATTTCTCCTTATTGGTACGCTTTCAAAGGCAATGGGAAGACATCATGTACCCTTGCAGCATTGCAGTGGGTAGTTTAAGCTCTTACCGAGGAGCAATTCTGGATTTTCAAGCATAGAAGCGTTTGAGGAACTTCCCATTGATGGGGCCGATCCTTACACTCTCATGATCAATTAACTTGTAAGCTCCATTGGTGTAGACTTCTTGCACAACATAAGGTCCATCCCATTTTGAAGTGAACTTATTGCCTGTACGATGAGTTGTGATGATAGGTCTTCGAACGGCGAGGACTAAGTCACCTCCTTGGAATGATCGTGGTTTAACTATTTTATTGAATGCGCTTGAAAGACGAGCTTGATAGCACTCAAGGCGTTGTTGGGCCTCAAGCCTTTTCTCATCAAGTGCCTCTAATTCTTGCAATCTGAGCTTGGCATTTTCTTCTTCAGTCAACCCTTCTTGAATGGCAATTCGTAATGATGGGATTTGGGGTTCTAAAGGAAGGACAGCTTCCACTCCATAAACAAGAGAATATGGCGTTGCTTGAGTAGGCGTTCGAAATGTTGTTCGATATGCCCATAATGCCTCTCCGATTCTTTCGTGCCAATCTCGCTTTGTTTTGGATATCACTTTTTTTAACAAACTGCCAAGCGTTTTGTTAAAGGCTTCAGCTAATCCATTTGCCGGGGCATTGTACATGGAGGAGTTGTATTGTTTAAATCCAAACTTCTCACATAGCTCCGTCATTAGCTTGTTGTAGAACGGCTTGCCATTATCAGTTATGATATACCGAGGGACACCATACCGATAGATCAAGTGAGTTCGAATGAAATTGACCACCGTTTCTTTCTTCACTTCCTTAAGAGGCACAGCTTCCGCCCACTTTGAGAAGTAATCGGTTGCAGCCAAGATATACAAGTGGCCACCGGATGATTTTGGTAATGGCCCTATTGCATCAAGTCCCCATGCATCAAAAGGCCAAGAAGCTACAGTCGGGTGTAGAGGTTCTGGCGGCTGATGGATGAAGTTTGCATGATACTGACAAGCTTCACACTTCTTAGCATACTCCAAGGAATCTTGCACCATTTTAGGCCAATAGTAACCCATTCGTTTGATCCTGTAGTGTAACTTAGGACCTGATTGGTGTGCACCGCATATTCCAGAATGAGCCTCTTCTAAGGCTTGTTTAGCTTCTTCCTCCCCTAAGCATCGGAGAAACAAACCATCAAAGGAACGGCGGAAGAGAGTGTCTTTGTAGTAAATGAATCGAGCAGCCCTTCGCCATACTTCAGTCTTATGGCGTATATCATCCGGGAGTCTTCCATGTTGAAGGTACCCAATGATTGCTTGTCGCCAATCTTCTATTTCGACAAGGCATACAGAAATGATGTTGGCTTGCTCTTCTTCTTCTTCTTCTTCTTCTTCTTCTAAGAGAGGTACCACCCACTTCTGGGAAACAGCAATTTTGGCTGTCTCTTCCTAGGATAATGCTAAGGCAGTAGCCAAATTAGCTAATGTATCAGCCTGTCTATTCTCATTTCTTGGTATATGTTCCAATGTGATGGCCACAAAATTTGCTAGCAACTTCTTCGCATACTTGCAATAAGGGATAAGGTTTTCTTTCTTGACATCATACTGCTCCAAGATTTGGTTGATAACTAATTTGGAATCCCCGAAGATCTCAAGTTGCGATATGCCCATCTCAATGGCCATTTGTAGACCAAAAATCAATGCTTGATATTCAGCTACGTTGTTAGAAAAAAGTTCGCTTAACAAGAATGAGTATAGAAGTATTTGCCGTTGTGGAGAAACAAACACTACACCTGCCCCCGCTCCTTCTCGACGTGCAGCCCCATCGAAAAACATCATCCATGGTGGCATTACCTCAATGAAAAATACGTCTTCATCTGGGAAATCTTCAGAGAACTCCCAATTAGATGGAACTGGGTGATCAGCTAAAAAATCTGCCAATGCTTATCCTTTGACAGCTTTTTGTGGGACGTATGTAAGGTCATATTGTTGCAGCAGGATTGCCCATCGAGCTATGCGACCCGAAACCACTGGCCTAGAGAGGACATATTTAATTGGGTCCGCTTTTGCTATTAAACGGACTGTATATGCTTGCATGTAGTGCTCCAGTTTGCCTATGGCAAAGAAAAGAGCAAGACACATCTTTTCAATAGGAGAATAATTTAATTCAGCCCCATTGAGAGTTCGACTTAGGTAATAAAGGGCTCTTTCCTTCCCCTCTTTATTTTCTTGTGCCATAAGAGCACCTAGAGACTTTTCTTGTGCTGCAATGTACAACACCAAAGGTTTTCCTGGGACAGGAGCACCTAAGACTGGAGGATTAAGCAAGTATCTTTTGATGCATGCAAAAGCATTGCCACAAGCCTCATCCCATTCAAAGTGCACATCCTTCTTCATCAATCTATGGAAAGGTTGACATCGACCAGCCAAGTTCGAAATAAATCGTCGTATGTAGGCTAGTTTTCCTTGCAAGCCTCTAAGTTCTCGCAGATTCTTGGGCTCTGGCATTTTCTGGATAACTTCTATTTTAGACTGGTCAATTTCAATACCGCGGTGCCTTACAATGAAACCAAGAAATTTCCCAGATGTTACGCCAAAAGCGCATTTGCGGGGATTCATTTTAAGCTGATACTTTCTTTGGCGTTTGAACACAGATTGTAGATCTGTCAGATGGTCTTCCCTCCTTTTTGTTTTAACCACCAGATCATCGACATAACACTCCACATTTTTATGAAGTACATTATCAAAGATCTTTTGCATAGCCCGTTGATAAGTAGCACCAGCGTTTTTTAGTCCGAAAGGCATTACCTTGTAACAGTAAATGCCCTTAAGAGTACGAAAAGCTGTAAGCTCTTCATCTTTAGGATTCATTCAAATTTGGTTGTAACCTGAAGAACCATCCATGAAAGATAAAGCTTCATGACCAGTAGTGGCGTCAACCATGACCTCAGTGATGGGTAATGGGAAATCATCTTTAGGACATGCATTGTTCAAATCACGGAAGTCAACGCACACCCGAATTTGTCCATTCTTCTTTTTTACAGGGACAATGTTAGCAATCCATTCTAGGTACTGTACTTCACGAATGAAGCCTGCCTCAATTAGCTTATTGACCTCAGTTTCTATTTGAGGGATAAGCTCCGGCCGAAAGCGTCTTTAAGTTTGTTTAACTGGGCGTACGCCCTTCCTTACTGCCAAATGGTGTAGGGCAATACTTGGGTCGAGCCCAGGCATTTCTTTGTAAGTCCATGCAAACACATCTTTATATTCCCTTAAGAGCTTGAGGTATTCTTCTTCTTCTTTAGGAGTGAGAAGCGCACTGATGAAAGTTGGTCGAGGTTCTTCAATAGTTCCTAAATTGATCTCTTTTAGTTCATCAACTGTAGTCTGTATTCCATCTTCCAATGCCGGGGGACCTTCATCAACCTCTTCATTGGTTGTTTCGGCATCTAAAAGTGTACCCTCTTCTATTGTGATATGAAACGAGGATGATACTTCCTCAATTTGCTCATTGCGTTCAAATGATTGTCTAGTGTGTACAATCGTTCGCCTCTTGACTTTGAGCGATCCTTCAGTGCTAATGTCTAGAGTGAAGTTACGCTTCATGCGTGAAGGAATGCTACTGCGAATCTCATCATTAGCTTTCTTCTCCTCTTGAACCTCAAAGTTTATTGAATTCTAAGGATGACTATCAACAAGCCTTTTTGTTGCCCCCAATCGATCAAAGACTGATTTACAAGAAAGAGTGTTTCGATTTTGTGTTAAGCAAGTTGAACTTAACCTATCAAACACTGTGATTCGTGATGATGAGGCCTTGATGCAATCGAACACTGAGACGCGTGATGAAGAATGATCTTCTCTTTGTTTTGAACCTTCGCCGACCTCCACTGTTATGTATTGGGAACTTGAAGCATTGCTTCTTCTTTTGATCCATATTTAAGCCGGTTGTTCTGGAGTATAACCTAATCCAGTCTTTGGGATGGGAATTCTATGCCCTTCAAGCCGCATTCTCCTTTGTGTTTTGGTAAGGCCATGCATTTCTTCCCCGGTGACTTCTGGAATTAGTTTCCCTAGGTCCCCTTGTTTTGAGAAGTCGTAGTCTGCTCTGGCTAACAACCTATATGCCTTTGGATCGAACCATTCTTTTGTCCGTTCATTTGGTAGAATACCATGCTCTGTCAGACTTTGTGAAGACCTCACGAATCCATTTAGTGGCTTTGAGGGTAAAGGATTTGTGGATGAAGTTAAAGGCATGACATGATTTTCTTTTAATACAGCTACATCCTCCATTGTGAGCTTTGCAGGAGCCCTTCCCATGTTTTCTGTGGATTGACGGCATTCCGTGAATGGTGATTATCCATTCTTGCGGTATGATAATGGTACATAACGGAGGAATGGAAGGTTATTAAAAGGAGTTGAAATTTCTGCTCCTACTGAATTATTGGTAGATTCACTAGAATGATCATTCTCATATTTTGGACCTTCCTTTTGGGAAGGAATATCCTTTCTAGTGATGACTTCAACATGCTTCTTTTCACCCTGCTTGCTTTCCATGGACTGAATCTCAACCGGGAGGACTTCACTAAGAATGTCATCTTCTACATAAAATTTCGCGTCGGCAAAGCGAGCTTCAGTCTCAGCGAAGGGCTTCAAATCGGCATTGACCTTTTTTATTCCTCTTTGAAAGAACTTGAAACATTGATGCAAAGTTGATGGCACTATTCCATTTCCATGGATCCATGGACGTCCTAACAACATGTTGTAGGTTGTCTTGGCATTAATGACATGGAACAAAACGCTGCTTGTCAATTCTCCAATGATTAATTCCAAGTGTATCATGCCGATTGCGCATTGTCCTTCTTGGTTAAAACCTTGAATGACCAAACAACTATGTGATAATTCCTCCATTGAATGACCAAGTCGTCTCACTGTCATTTTTGGTAGAATATTAACAGCTGAACCTCCATCAATGAGGATACGATCGATCTTTTGTTCACGAGCATAACCGGAGACATAAAGTGGACGATTGTGAGGCTTAGAGCCTAATAACAGATCTTCGTCAGTGAAAGTTAAGTCTGGAGAGCATGCGTAACATCCCTGTGCTTGTTGAAGCGTACTGGTATAAGGGGTGTACATCTCTGGCTTTTCAAGAACTTGGGTGAGCACCTCTTTTGGCGAGGTGGAGGATTGTGAGGGTTTGACTTCATTATCCTTAGATTGGAGTTCCTTTAAAGATGACGAAGCCTCATTTGGACCACCATGGTCTACATTCTCCTGTTCGTCATGAATTTCGTGACGAGAGACCGTGTAAACGGCCTCTGCTGAGTCATTTTGAAAGAATTTTCTGGGGAAGAATTCTTCCAATGTGATGCGCTTTCGAGGTTTTTGGGTTTGTGCCGAATCGTCATACATTTTTGTTCCCAGTCTTCTTTGCCTCTTATTACTCCTTCTTGACCAAGACTGAATCTGGCTTTGTGCTCTTCTAGCCTCTTGGGTGATCAGATGAAGAGGGAATGCTTGTTTCTTTTTCCAACTCTTGCGAGCAACCATCGTCCAGCCTTCTTCCTCATCAGCCGTTGACCCTTTATCCTCATTTGCATTATAATCAGATGCTTTTTGCGAGAGCTGAACTTGAACAGGTTCCAGAGAACCGAACTGGATGAGCGTGGTATTTGCACCATGCTTGGTAGTTGGAGACATGCAACTAGGTAACATGCAAGCAAATGTAGTAAGATTTGACTGAGCAACATCATTAAAATCTAGGTCGATTTTCCTTTCCTTGGCTAGCTTCATGATGAGCTCTTTAAGAACAAAGCATTTTTGGATTGGATGGCTTATGATGCGATGATACTTACAATAGTTCGGGTCATCAACTTTTCCCATCTCTCCTGGTCATTTGCATTCTGGCAATTCAATTAATTTCAACTTGAGCAGTTGTTCTAGCATTTCGGGCATATCGGCATCTAGGAAAGGATACACTTTTTGTTCCCATTCCTTAAGTGACGTGCGACGCATCTCACGCCGTTGGCCTTCCTCATGTCTCTTCTCGTTGGCCTTCACATTTCTTGTCGCAATTTTGACCGGGGCAGGGTTAATATTCATTGAGTCTTTGATATTACCCTTTGTATTCTTGTCAGTTTTCCTTATTTCCCGTCTTTCTTTTCTTTCTTCAGGAATGGGAGGTTTTGTATTTCCATGGCTAGAGATACTCAATTCCATGTCATGTGCCCGAGTTGCTAATTCTTCAAACGTTCGGGGCTTTATCCCTTGAAGGATATACAGAAGTCCCCAATGCATGCCTTGGATGCACATTTCTACAGCAGATATTTCAGGATGTCTATCCTTGCAATCTAGACTCAAAGAATGCGATCGATTGATGTAATCAATGACAAGTTCATCTTTCCATTGCTTAGTATTGGTAAGCTCCATCATGCTTACCGTGCGGTGTGTGCTGTAGAATCGGTTGAGAAATTCTCTTTCAAGTTATTCCCAACTATCGATTGACTCAGGTTCTAAGTCTGTATACCAATCAAATGCATTCCCTTTTAGTGAACGAACAAACTGCTTTACAAAGAGGTCTCCTTGTGTCCCTGCATTCTCACATGTTTCGACAAAGTGAGCAATGTGTTGCTTAGGGTTTCCTTTGCCGTCAAATTGCAAGAACTTGGGGGCTTGATACCCATTCGGCATTCTCATATTGTCAATGCGCTTGGTATAGGGTTTCGAATATATGAGGGAACTTGTAGAAGAACCTCCATATTGTGCTCGAATGGTGTTTGTTATCATATCCTGCAGTTGTTGGATAGATATTGAGGCCATTGAGGTGGAATGTCCGTGTTGTGAAGTGCCTTCACCTCCTTTTCCCTTATCTGCCTTAGCGTTATCTCCTTTCAAGGTAAAGCCAGGTGGGTGCTCAAGGTTAAGATCTGATTCACCAGAATCTTGTACCTCCAGTTTGTTCATCAGGGTTGCAATTTGGACATCCTTATCTTCAAGTGCTTTTGTGAGAAAGGTGACCCTTTGTTCCATTTCAGCCATCTTTTCTTCCATGGTAGAAGTGTTGGTCATCATCACTGGCATGACCTCTAGATATGATGGAGAAAATGATGAAACAGGATGAGTTAAAGGTACTTCATTCCTTAAGATTCTCATTATTGGTGAAGAGCCAATAGAAAAGGTCTTTGTTGTGGATGATTCATTATTAATCTCCAAATCTTCCGAAACAAATGAATCCTTGGGGGTATTTTCCCTATTTGCAAGAAAGTCTAGAGAGATGACAGTATGAGGTTCGTTTTCTTTGGTTACTTGGGGTTGAAGTCAGTCAAGTGCCTTGGATCGACTGCGAGTGATTGGGCCGACATAATCATCAGCAATGGATGCATCAACTACTAACTTTCGGGCATTCTTGTTAGAGGCCATCGAAGCTGGTAGCGAATCGAATTTCTTTTCTTTTGAAAGAGAAAGAGATGAGAGGCAGAGATGTCCCACTGGGCGTGCCAGAATATGTAGACTACTAAATTTCTAGTTCGAAATAAATCAAACAAGTAAAATAGTTTAACAAATGCGAATTTGTATTGATGAATGTGTGGTACAATTCTCTGTGATTACAAAAGAGTGATCCTCTGATTCGATCTCCTTGGAGGATTTGTTGATTGGAATTGTGGTGATGTGATTTTGATTCGAACACCAGATATACTTCAATTTGGTTGAAGAATGGATCGAAGATCTTTGAAACAGAATTACAAGGAATCTTTGGCTATGAGCTTGTTAGAAATCCTTTGTTCTTCACGTTCTTCGTGTTCTTCGTGTTCTTGATGCGTTCTTCGTTCTTCGAAGGTTTGTGGTGGAAGTTCTTCAGTGCTTTAGAGGCTTGAATCCGTAGAACTTCACTGATTTATGGTTTATGAGGTTTCTGGAGGCTTTTGAGCTTGATTCCAGTGAACTTGAAGATCTAGGCAAGTAATTTAGATGATTCTGCTTTGAATGTTTCTTGCATTTGAGTTTGAAGTTCTTGAAGTTCTTGAAGGAGTTGAGGCTTGATTCCTGCAGAGCTTCTATACTTCTGAGTGCTTTTGAATCTTCTCTGATGCTGCTTATGCTTTTTGATGGCCCCCTGAATGCCTTAGGAAGGCTTCTATTTATAGGAGTTTAGAGGTAGGTGAGCGACATGTGGTGGAGTCTGATTGGTGTCACATGTCACAGCATGATTGGTTCGCTTGTGTCATCGCTTACACGTGCTGGACTGCTTGTGTCATTACTTACATGTGCTGATGTGTGATTGGTTTACTTCAATGACTTCAATGATACTTGGCAAATTTCTATTGGTTTCTGAGTATTGATAACAAAACCTAGTTGCCATGCGCGATGCTTTATAATTAGCTGTATTTTGTGGACTTGATAGCATGACGTGTCAACTTGTGATAGGTCGGGAATTTTCCCTCTCTACATATATACCTAAGGTTTGAATGGTATATTGGTAAAATGTCATTTAATTAAACAGGTCAAACAAGTCAAATGAGTTCCATAAGTTGGACACTAACCCAACCCATTTATTAAATGGGTTAATCGTGTCAACTCGAATATAGCACAAACTCATTAAACCTCAACTCATAACTTGTTAATTTCGTATCAAGTCATGTCATGTTCGCGGGTCGTGTCAAATTTTGTCACTCCTAGTTTTACTATTGACTTATTTATTCTTATAAACTTTAATTATTATTATCAACTTTAAAAAAAATTATTACAATTTTTTATTTTATTTGTTTCTATAACACATTACTTTTTTTTTCCTATATAGAAATAGCGGAAGATATTTATTAACAAAACTAACAGTAAAACCATATACTAGGAATAGAATTTGGGTTCAAGAAGTCGTAATTATGTCAAGTAAATATCTTATTTAATTATCATGTGTGCTGCTTTTAGTTGTGATTTTACAATTACCTTTTTACTCTTATCAAATTTTATTTTTATAGAAGTAGACAAATATTTTATTAACAACAGTAACAACATGACATCAGGGCAGGAATAGTAGGTTTAAAGACTACACTAATAGTATTTTATTAAATACCTCTAGGTTTTTCTAAGTAAAACAACAACACAGCGGATATAAGATTACACTAACAATATTTTATATGTCGTTGGTGTTTCATCACAATTAGTTTTAATTTCCATTTCCTTCTACATCCTCTAAATTAGTTTTATACCGAATTATAGATATAAACCCAATCAAACAAATTAACATAACAAATGCTATTAGAACCACTCACTAATCTATATATACTTTAATTAGCTAAGGCCCAACAGTAGGAACTGTGTGCTTAAGTTTTATTGTGAGAAACACACGGTACAGCTATTATATTTAGTATTTCATAGTGTAATGTTACATACATGGCAATTTTTATAACAATTTTTACGATAGTTGAATCTGCAACTAATCAATTGATTCTTATATAACCTCACAACTAACATTATTTTATCATCTACTATTACTAATTTATCATCTCAAAAGTAGTAAAATATTTTGTGAAAACTATTTTCGCTCTAGAATTATCTTACTTCATAAATCAAATGCTTCTTTAGCAATGAGACCTCAAAGGCATTTGTTTCTTCATTAATTCTCTGCCCCAAATCGATGATGCTCTAATCTAGCGCAATACAACATTATAACTTTGTCTAATAGCAAGTTGGTTTTCAAGTCTTTGTTATCTTAACTGTTCTTTTATATTGTAGCTTTTGTAACCCCCCATAACAACATTTCCTCTAGCTAACTTGACTCTTTTTCTTTCTACCAAGCACGTCTACCACATTTCCCAATCTCTCTAACACACATTGGTTATCATTAGTTTCTTTAAAACAAATTAGTTACATATTTTACAATCTCTTTAATTTAATTTACGTACGTAGAATATTTGATCCTATTCATTCAGAGTGCTATGGAACTTTTTCAAAATGCCCAAGTAGTACGTCTCCGAGGCCACCACGACAAGTTCCTATTTGCCGATGATGATGAAAAATCTGTAAGCCAAGATCCCAATGGTTCGGTCAAGAATGCTAGATGGACCTTGGAGATGGTTAAAAATGCCAATGTTTTACGTTTCAAAAGCTGTTATGGAAAGTACTTAACAGCATCCAACATGCCATTTCTATTAGGAATGACAGGCAAGAAAGTGCTACAAACATTTCCAAAAAGATTGGATTCTTCGGTTGAATGGGAACCCATTAGAGAAGGATTCCAGGTCAAGCTCAAGACACGTTATGGCCAATACTTGCGTGGAAATGGAGGTGTGCCACCTTGGCGGAACTCGATCACACATGATATTCGACACAGTACTGCAACATCGAATTGGGTTCTGTGGGATGTGGATATCTTAGAGATTCAAAGGCATTCTACACTAACTCGACCAATGTCACAAGGCACTAGTCGAACCGGATCCTTAGCTTTAGAAGCAAGCTCCAAAATTAAACTCCTTTACCCTAAATCAAGAGAAGAAGTTTGATTTGAATTGACATAGGACAAGGAAATATTTGTTACATGTATAATGTATCTATGGTGGATTTTTTATAGTTACAACAATGAGAAAAGGGGATTCAAACACTAATTTTCCTAATAAAGAAGAGCAAGTTATGTTACGCTATTAAAAAGCTCTTAGCACCTATATGGTCTGTTGAACTAGAGTTTCAATTTTTTTTTTCATGCATTTAGAATTGTTGAAGAAAGGAAAATGAGATTGTGTTAGAAATTACAAGGTGATTTAATAAGTTTTTTGAATGACTATTTAGGTAGCTAGAAGTAAATATGTATGGTTTTAGCTAGGGTCTTAATAGATAAAGGAAAAGACTTAATTTGGGATTGTGAGGAAGAAGGAAAACAAAGAAATTTATGATGTTTAAGGACGGTATGAATTGTGACACAAGAAGAAAAAATGCTAGAAAAAGAAAAGAGAGAACAAAACTATGAGAACAACAATTAATCAATTTTATTACTTCTTTGAGTACATTCACAAATATGCATAGTACTAGCAATAGTGGTGCTAAAAAGCTATTTTTAGCACTATTATACACACACACACACACACACACACACAAAAAAAAAAAGTGTTGCAATAGTGGTGGTATAAGTAAATTTTTTACCTACATTGCTACAATGCACAGCGTGCACAGTTATATATGGCTGTGCACTGTAGCTGAAAGTTGAAAAAAAATTAATTTTTTATTCTCCCTCCCTTTAAATTATTATTTGTTTGTTCTTTTTTTCTATTTCTTTTTATCTCAATCACTTCTCTCTCTCTCTCTCTCTCTCTCTCTCTCTCTCTCTCTCTCTCTCTCTCTTCTTCTTCGATTTGAAAAAAAAAAAACCTCACCGGTCACCGCACTCAAATCCTTCTCTCTCAACTCTCTCAGATTTCCCTCTCTCTCTCTCTCTCTCTCTCTCTCTCTGAACCTTCGTCGCATAGGTTCCGATTGCTTATTACTTTTCTCTCTCTCTTTCTCTGTGTTTTATACTTTCTCAGATTTTTTTTCGTTTCTCTTTCTCTCTCTCTAGGGTTTCCACAAATCCTTTTTGAACCTAGCTTTTTCAGGCAAGTCTAAATTTCCACAGAAATTATATTATTATTGTTATTTTTCAAGTTTTCGATGCTATTTCGTTCACACAAGAAATCAAAGAGGAAGATATAAAAAAATTTGAAATGGCGCAAAAGGCAAAAAAAAATTGATAAATGGAATTAGAGGACAAGATAAACTATGTGCCAAATGCTTTTTTTTTTCCTTGTGGTTTCTCGGCAACCAAACGGAGCATTTGGATAAATTGAAAGGATGGTCAAAGTGATCAATACTATAAAATGGGATTCAATAAATGTCTCTTGGTTGGCAGTGGTTGTGGTTTATGCCATTGATTTTGTGATGTTTTTTTTTTTTTTTTGTAATGGGATGTACATGGTGGCAATCGATGGCTGTTGGGTGTGATTGAGTTTGGGGCGTGGTGGTTGTTGGTAGTTTATTGTAATGAATGTATTATTTTATTGTAGTAGATATATTATTTTATTGTGATGTTTATATTATTTTATTGTGTTGAAAGCTAAAATAGATCCACTGATGCTGGATATTTTGTAAAATGAGTAGGTAAAATAGATAAAATAATTTTTTGTAATACTAAATAGCTAAAAAAATAGCTCCACTGCTATGGATGCTCTTAGTTAGACCAAAAAAAAAATTGAAAATCTAATAAAAGACTAACTTAAACTCAAATAAGAAAATAAAAGCTAGAAACTATAAACTCAACTAAAGTACCACCTTCTCAAAAATCTAAAGTACCAAAATAACAATAAATAGCAAGAATTGAAAGAATTATAGATCTTCCTCCCTTAATACTGAATTGTCACGACTTGCTAAATAAAATCATAACTTTTTTTGAGAAGAAAATAAAAACACAACTTAAAAATTGTTTTAAGCCTAGGACATATTTAATTAGACCTTTAAAATCACAACTTTTATATCAATTAGCTGCAGACCCATGCCATGCTTGGTGTATATAATTATTTTGAGATATGGTCTAATGTATAATTTATTCTCTAAATTTTATTATAAATAATTTGTTCTCCTTAAATATTGTTGATGCCCAATTTTGCAAATTCATAGCCAAAAGCCCATGTGGAAGAAAGCCCAATGAAAAACAACGGCCCAAAGAGCAAAAGGGGTCCAAAGAAAGAAATGCAAGGGAAATGATCCACAGAGGAATACAAATTTGCAGCAGGATGCAGCTTTGCAACAGGATGCGGCTTTGCCGCAGAATGCAGTTCTCTGGCAGAATGGCTTCGGCAGATGAAGACAAATTGGGCCCAAAACCCTTTTGATCTAATCAACATTATCTAGCCCGCAAAAGCCTAAATCCTTTCGTATAAAAAGATAGGCATGAAAAACTAATATGAAGAAGCATGGCGAGAAGAAACAAGGAACGGCAGAAAGTGTCAGCAGCAGGAAACGCATGATTGAAAAGCCAAACTAAAGGAAATGACAAACGTAGCAAGAAACGCATGAAGGAACAAGCCACGGCAAGAGAGTAGTAAAAAACTAAGAGAGACCCAATGGGGGAAAGAAAGAAAGAAAGAAATAAATAAAGTGGTAAAACGAAGAGAGAAAACACGGCAGGAATAGGGGCATGCATCAATAGACCATCTTTTCCCTCCTTCTTAGCAAACGCACTCTTTGAAGTCTCCAAAAGTAATAGCTAGTAGCCATTTAGGCCTGTTCTCCAAAATGCACAACTTTTATGGCAGAAGCCTATGATAAGGTTGTTCAAGTTGGGGTTTGGGTTCCTTCTTGGTTTACTTATTCTATGGAAAGATTCAAGACTTGTTTTGGTTGTAAATATGTTTGATTTCTCTCATTATAACCTATGTCTGCCGCATTTAGTCATCCTGCCGTAGTATGTTTTTTATCACGTTTGCTGCATCAGTTGTCCTGCAGTGGTATCTTTACTTGCTGTATTGGTTATTCTGCTGTAGCACCCTTTTATTACATTCACCGTGTTCAACATTTTCTGCCGAAACTTTCTTCTTCATTTGTTATTACGTGTTTTACTTTTGACTCATTATCCTGCCATAAGTATATATACATATATCTTGTTTCTCATGTTCTGCAAAATATATATTAATACGTATAAGTATATTTACGAATATATGTATGTATATATTTGAGAATATGCTAACCCATGTAAGCTAACAATTGCTTGATTGGCATTTTCTTTGGGTTTTAGATTTGTTTATGTGTAGGAAGTAAGAAACAATATTTTTGCAGTAAAAGAAATGAAGAGTAGTCACCCAGGTTGCACAGCAGAAGGCTTTACTACACGGCAAGAGGCTTTACTGCACAGCAGACAGCTTACTGCACAGCAGACAGTTTATTGCACAGAGTTTTGCTGCACGGCAGGAAAGTCAGATCTACGGCAGAAGCTGGAGGAAAATTCCTTCTGCGGCAGGAACAGAGGACGAGCCCAGCAGAAAGCTTTATTGCACAGCAGATAGCTTTATTGCATAGCAGACAGTTTACTGCACAGAGTTTTGCTGCACGGCAGGAAAGTCAGATCTACGGCAGAAGCTGGAGGAAAAGTTCCTTCTGCGGCAGAAACAAAGGATGAGCCCACTTTGTAGCGTCTTCCCTTGGACTTGGACTCAATGTTTGCGCACAAACCGGCAGCGGCAGAATGGTACTTTGGAGCCCATTCCGCGAAGCGCCGGGCCCGACTTCCTTCTTAGAAAAAGAAACGTAAAAAAGAACCCCCGACAAATATTAAACAATTTCTAAAAGTAATTTTCATCTTCCTATTTTCACAAATCTATAATTTTATAATTTTGGTGTTTTGTTGATATTATTCTTTTTTATTTAAAGTGATCTATATTCTTCTAACTATTGTTATTATGCATTATATTTTCCTAATTTCTTTTGGAATAACTAAAATTAAGTTTCAAATTTCTTATTCTCTTAAGGAAGATACGATGATAATCAAAATTTATCACATAATTACAATTGATATTATTCAAATAATTGATAATCGAATTCAAATATATAGTCATATAAAATAACTATATTATTTCATTTATATAAAATTTAGGTATAGGTACAAGTGTGCTATATTTTAAATCTTTCAATAAACTTCAATCAAGTAGTTGTATTAATCAATCAACGGTGAATTTATTTTTCTTACTAGAAAACAACATTATCTGTGTTATGAATAATCTAAACATTTTTTTATGGGAATAATAGAATCATTTGGTTCAATTTAATTGAAGAATCTATGATATAACACTTATGGAATTAGGTCACAAAAAAAAAAAAAAAAAAAACTATGGATTGTACCAAAATTTTATTCATTTTTATTAAATTATTAGGTTCAAGTAATTATTTGCATTGACTTTAAGCATATCCAGCTAACTAATTACCTAAATGAGCTCCAGAAGTTACAATTTACCTGATTTGATTTGACATCATCACAATTCAGTCCACAAACTTTTGATTTTTAACATAATTTCCTAAGGTTTGGGCTAAATAAATCTATTAAGATTAAGTCCAAACCTTAGGAATTCCAAATATAAGAATTGAAAGAACTGCATGTTGGACTAAATTAGATTCCCTTGAATAGTTTGATTAAAATTAAAAATAAAATAAAATAAAATGTTTCACTGTCACTCCAACGATGCAACTTTTCTAAAAAGGGCAAGACTTAGGTATAATATTTAGGTATTATTTCTTAAATTCTCCCCTTAAAATTTTGCCATGTAGATTTTTTCTCATGAAATAAAAATGTATTTTTTAGTTAAATAGCCACATAACTAAGTTTTAAGAGGAAAACCTAAGAAACAGCACCCAAGGTATTGTACATAAATTTTATCTTTCTATAAATATTACCCTTTAAATAGGGATTGCATAATAATCAAATCAGAACTAGATGGTTATGATTGATGGTAAATTTTTGTAATGGCAAATTGTCAATATATTTATCATGCGGTGAACAAACGTGCAGATGTAGCAAAAAGAGGATGTGCTCAACAGGAAGACTTTATAATTTTTGAAGAACCCTCCTTTGTTGATCTTTTTAATTATTTAAACTTTGATTCTTTTAGTTTGTTCTCTCATAGGCTTTTTTTTTTTTTTTTTTTTTTTTTGGAAAATGCTAATGGATGCCCTTAGGACAATAATTAACAATTTATTTAAAGAAAGTTTTTATAGGAAAATAAAAAAAAATAATTAATATTTTGACAGTTTTTTCTATTTCTCATAAAATTTGTATCAAAATTTTTCTAATATGGATTATTAACCATTGTCCTAAAAACATCCGCTAGCATGACTTTTTTTTTTTTAATAGAATCGTGGCTTTCTCTAGCTATGCCCTCTATTTTGGCTAGTTTTTTGGCTATGCCCTCTATTTGGCTAGTTAGCTTTGATATACAACTTCCCTTTAACCAAAAAAAAAAAATTGTCAACATGACAAAACAAATCCAGTTTTTTTTTTTTTTTTTTTTGCTAAACAAATCCAGTTATGCAACGTCCATCACATAACTTACATCTGTTGGTCCCAATGTTTTTCTTATTCATCTCTCTGCTAACAATCTTCAAATCCTTTTTTTTTTTTTTTTTATGATCAATCAACTACAATACGTGTCAAATGTCTGATTTTTTTTTTTTTAATGATTTTAAACTATGATTATTTTATAAAAAAATAAAACATGTGACAACTTATGATGATATAGTATAAAATAAAATGGCAAAAATTGGATTCAGTGTTTTAGTACATTTGACTAGTCCCGATGATGATACATCGCCAAACGTGCACAAAGGGTCATGGCAAATTCAATGCCGTGCACCAGACCCTGACCAAATCCAAAATTGAATATTCAGAATTAGCACATTTTCTTTGAGATAGTTTTGTTCTGAATTAGAGATACCCAATCAAACAAATTAACAGAAAATTGCTTAGAACCACTCATTAATGTATGCTCTAATTAGTTAAGGCCAACAGTGCTTTGGTTTTACGCGATAGACACACGGTACAGCTAGTATTTCATTAAAAAGACACTTCCTTTAGCAATGACAAATCAAATGGAATTGCTTCAGCATTAGCTATCCCGATCTAAACTAGCCCAGTACAACATTATCTTTCTCGAACAGCCAGTTAGTTTCACGTCTTTGTTATCATCAGTAAATTTTCCTATATAAAAGGGAAAATCCTATTACACATACACGAATATATTAGCTTTTGTAACACCCCCATAGCAACATTTCCTCTTTTATCAAATTGAGTGTGTTCTCTCTACCAAACACGTCCGGTCACATTTCCCATTCTCTCTAACACCATCACACATTGTCTCAGATCATTAGCTTCTTCAAAATCAGGTATAAACCAAATCAAACACAAATCTTCGACACCATTTTTGTCAATATTTGATCTTATTTTATTAAGAGTGCTATGGAACTTTTCCATAAGGCCCAAGTGGTACGTTTCCGAAGCCACCACGACAAGTACCTATTAGCCGATGAGGACGAAGAAGCTGTAAGCCAAGATCGCAATGGTTCGGTCAAGAATGCTAGGTGGACTGTGGAGTTCATTGACAATGCCAATGTTTTACGTTTCAAAAGCTGTTATGGAAAGTACTTAACAGCCTCAAACATGCCATTTCTATTAGGAATGACAGGCAAGAAAGTGCTACAAACATTGCCAAAAAGATTGGATTCCTCGTTGGAATGGGAGCCCATTAGAGAAGGATTCCAGGTCAGGCTGAGGACACGTTACGGCCAATACTTACGTGCAAATGGAGGCTTGCCGCCTTGGCGGAACTCGATCACGCATGATATTCCACATAGAACTGCAACGCAGGATTGGGTTCTGTGGGAGGTGGATATGGTAGAGATTCGAATGCAATCTCCACCACCTCCACTGGTGTTACAACCGGTTAAACGAACGGATTCTTTTTCTTCAGAAGCAGGCTCCAAGATTGAACTTACGTCCCCTGATTTGGGAGAAGAGGTTTGATTTGATTCATTTATGGCCCTATTTGATTGTTCCATGAAATATGAATTTATATGATTCATATAGGAATGAGTTAAAGGTTGCATTTAGATTTAGTATTAATTATTTAATTATAACTTAAATATTTGATGGATTTGAGCTTTGAGGGTTTCCATCCCATACTTTGTTCATGAAATTTAAACTAAAAATTCTAATTCCAATTATTTTTTCAAATAATTCCATCCAAATAAACTATAAAAAAAAGTAACATAAATATCAAGGGCATCTAATGAATGTAAATAATAGACTGTTCTGCATGAGATGAGAAAGTTTCTTGTAAGATGAGTTTATACAACGCCCTTTTTATATTTGATGGGCTCTACATACTTGTAGGATCCACATGCTGTGAGGGGGTGTTGTATAAACCCTTCTGATAAAATATCTTTTCATTTGTGATAGCAATGTTTCTAAATCTTTTTCAATGATTCCACTAAAAGTGTTGGATTTTGCATTAGAAACAAAACATGTCATTATGAAAAGTAATATTTGGCAATGAATTTATGTTTTGTTGAATGGAATTAATTTATATTGGGCTTATGTTGTCTTTTGTTATTTAAATGTAGTTGAGTGACGAGTTATATGGTTCACCCATGAAAGCCGAAGGCAGGATTATCTATTATAACGTGGCTAATGAAAAAGGAGATGTTGAGGATGAATCCGAAGGACTTTCCTTCACATTCAAGGGGAGTGGTGTGGAGGAATTAAAGGAAAAGTTGATGGAAGAGACGGCACTTAGTGATATCCTTGTGTGCTCTCGCAATCCCTTGAATGGGGAACTTTACCCCATTCGCTTACATCTTCCTCCAAACAAGACTAATATGCATGTCGTTGTTGTTCCATCATCATGGAAAGGTTAGTTTTTTTTACTAGAGTCTTTTTGCATTTTAACGTGTCCACTAGACTAATTGTTAAACATTATATTTATCGTTTCTTATCCACTTAAGATTTTGGGACAAGTGATGATTTATCGTAATATCATAATTGGTAGTTGTGAGTCTTGTGACTCATCTGGTCATGACTGTCAAAGAGAATTACATATATATATATATATATATATATATATATCATGTT
Organism: Lithocarpus polystachyus; assembly: GCA_033629205.1. Taxonomy (NCBI): domain Eukaryota; kingdom Viridiplantae; phylum Streptophyta; class Magnoliopsida; order Fagales; family Fagaceae; genus Lithocarpus; species Lithocarpus polystachyus. Next base: position 84,446,650 of record CM066163.1, read on the forward strand.
CTTTACCTTTTTGTTATGGCGGCCTAACATGGTTCATTTTGTGCACTTACCAGGGAATCCTACTGAACTATAATCCGAGTTTGCATTTGCGGCACCATAACGTATGCGCATATTCAGTACATTAATTGTACTCCCTAGTTCAAACCACTGGGGCAAGGAAGCACCACATGATGCAGAAAAGCTACTATCTTGTATTTGCTGCATGGTTTTTGAAATTTGGATAGAGGAAGAGGACTCTTGAATTTTATCATGTTATAGATAGAGGAAGAGAACTCATGAATTTTGTCGTGTGCTATAGAACTTTTCTATATATATGATAACTTGTTCATCAACATTTGTTCATATTTAAAGATATATCGTTTCAATTCAATACTTTCTAAGTAATATCCTTCTGTATCTTTTCTGTGAGGACAAATCAAATCAGGATGGCAATGACTACAATTAGCAGTCCAAAATTCCCATTGGGATTCACAAGGTGAGTATACAGCATTATACTAACATGTCTGTTCAGAGATGTCTATCTAATGGGAGCTGCTTCTATTCATTTTGTAAGTGAGCTGACTTGAAATCCATTCACTGTAACAAAAGCTACAATGACCATGCTACATACCAACAAAAATGAAGGACTGATGAAAAGGTAACACACATGCAACTAGTTTTAATCAAACTACATCAGATTTCATGTTCCCCTCCTTTCAGACTCCAAGCAAGTTAAAAAAAAAAAACAAAAGTGGAGCTTTTTTTTTTTTTTTTCACTATTATCATTAACATAACCGCTTCTTGCTGTTATTCTCATCATTAATATCAACATCATCATCCAATTCTACTTACAGTATTCTTCTAAAAAAAATCTACTTTTAGCATTGAACCCATGGTTTGTGACCACTTAACTTTTATGCACAGTAGAGGCAAAGTCAAATAATTTTCTAACAAATGGGTCAGGAAACTTGTCACCCTTGAGAAGCATGTACGCCTTGTACTTTTGTTAGTATTTATTGTACCAAGGCCGATGGGAAGACAGCATGGTGATCTCAAGTGGTCAACTAGTCTGGCTGTTGATCTGCCTACAGCTGCCGCAGGGGGAAAATTTTTGGGTGTGGGAACAGGAAAATTAAGTACTTGGGCCTTTTTCTGAAGGTATCAGGGGTCCTTTAGTTCCTATCCTGTTACTGAACAAAAAAAAAAAACAAATTTTCCTAGCTTATAGGAAACAGAACCTCTGTTCCTGTCCCTGTTCCTTTGACAATGAGTTGCTCCAACAAGCTTGCTCCCCAAAATTTTGTTTGAATGAATAAATGATTCTGTGATAATGGTGGAAGTTTCAGGTCACAAATCTACAACACAGCTTAGAAGAAGAGAACCTGTGGTTGTAAGTGCCCTCTTCCACGCATGTTATGGACATCAATCCAAGGCATTTACCAACCACCTGCACAATTAAAATCTGGATAAGAACAGAGAGGATGTTTCGAAATCATTTTTGAAGTTAATATCATGGTCATTTTACTACATACCAGCACTCAGTTACAGACCAGGGCATTAATGTAGTATCCCCAATCTGTCACACAGGCACCTGCAATGGTTGTTCAGTTTTTTGGGACGTTTTCATTACCATATCCACTTTCGAATTTCCTTTTTAACTAATTTTAGTGTTGATACTTTTTAAGTAATGCCAATTAAACCATTCTTCACTGGTTAGTGGAATTTTTATGTCATTGAGTTTGCAAGACCCATTTTGACCTACGGAAAAACATCATGATACTATCTCTGAAAACATGGAAATCCCACTAAATTAGAAAGCCATGATAGAGTAACATTATAAAAAAAGATTTCAGTGGCTGTTCTAGTTTTCTCCCCAAATGCTTGCCAATAGTAGGTCAAGATGCCAATTTTATTGCATAACATGTGATGGTTTTGTGGAAGCCATTCAATCTCTCAGGATCCTGTGCATATACAAATGGTTGCCATCTATCTCTTGATGATCAATTTGCCACTGTGGCTTTAACAGAAACCAGGTTATTGAAGCTCATTGGAGTATCATTAATTTAAGGATTTCCAACATAAAACTACACATATCATATGCCTGCAGATCCTTCAGCATGTTCTAACAAGGATCTTTAAGTAACTCAAGGGACAGTATCTCCAGAATTGCACATATCTGAGCTCTGTGCAAATGTGATACATCCCCTGAAACAAACTCATTCACCTTGCCATCCACCTCTATCATACTGCACCCTGGTATTTTCTTAAGTCCTCTATCACCAATGATCCTCCTTATCCTGCATGCATCTTCACCTCTCCGTGCACCCAAATAAATGTTTGACAACTGAACATAAGCTCCATCTTCTTCTACTCCATCATTTTCTACCATTAAAAGCTCTTCAACAGCAAGCTCTGCAAGATCAACATTATTATGAACTCGACAACCACTCAGTAAGGCACCCCAGACAGAAGCAAGTGGCTTCATTGGCATTCTTCTTATGAGCTGAAGTGCTTCATCCAATCGACCTGCTCTACATAGCAAGTCCACAACGCAACTATAATGCTCATGTTTTGGTCTAATACCATATCGATTTTCCATGTCATTTAACAGCAATTGGCCTTCCTCTTGGAGTCCTGCATGTGTACATGCCACTAGAACCCCAAGAAGGACAACCCCATCAGGCCTTATCCCATCATCTACCTGCATCCTATCCAAGCAATGAATTGCCTTCCTTGCGTACCCATGTACTGCCAATCCTCCAATCATGGCTGCCCATGAAAACACATTCCTTTTAGGCATCCTCTCAAAGACTTCCTCAGCCACGTCTATACACCCACACTTAGTATACATATCAACAAGCGCTGTCGCTACAATCACATCTGATTCCATCCCATTCCTCTTCTTAACATACTCATGAATCCATTTCCCTTGCAAAACCGCCCCCGTTTGAGCACAAGCTGTAAGCACAGTAGTTACACAAAATTCATCAGGTTCAACTCCACTCACCAACATATCCCGAAAAACCCTCAAAGCCTCAGAACCCATATTACACTTAACATAACCATTCATAAGAACATTCCACTGAATAGCATCTAAACAAGGAATTTCATCAAACACTTTGCGTGCATCATCCAAAACCTTACACTCAACATAAAATCTAATAAGCGCAGTCTGAACATGACCATCAAACAAAATCAACCCATTTTTGAGTACCCAATTGTGAGTTTGCTTGCCTGCAAGTACCCATTTGGCATTCGCGCAAGCCGAAAGAACAAAATGAAAGGTGTGGTTGTCGGGAGCTAGTAAGTTACTACCATAATCTTTCAACATGAGGTGAAAGTAATAAAGAGCAAGTTGAGGCTGTGAGCTACGGGAATAGGCTCTGATAAGAGTGTTGTAGATAAAGGAATTGGGTGTTTGGATATGGGTCAAGATGAGGGAAGCGTAGGAAAGGCTACCGGAATCGGAGAGAGCACAAAAGGCTAGGAGTTTGCTGAGGGCGTAGTTGTTGTGGTGGAGACCGTGGGTGAGGAAAATGGCGTGGATGGGCTTGAGTTGGCGCATGGTGGTGCAGCGTTGAGCCAGTGACATGCAACGCTTCCATGCTCGGAGATGGGCGGCCATGTGGTGTATGCATTGTTTAAGGGGCTGCGAGGCAACGATGGTATTGGTGAAAGGAGTTTCCAAAGTGAAAATTGAGTTCGTATGCCATGCAAGTAAGGAATAGAAATCCTCAGTTTTATTGTGTCTGAGTGTGTTTCTACTTTTTATAAACCACGAAACTACTTTCACTAAAAAAAAAAAAAGTCCATCTTTTAACTAAATTTTGTTCTTTTTGCTATTTCTTAATGCAAATGGGACGTCATAGATGCTTCATTAACGCATGAAACACTAGTTAACAAAATTAAATGATTTTTTAATGGTTATAAATATCTTAAATTTACCCTTACTTTCGGTTCTTGAACCTAATAATAAATACATATTCCCCTCCTCATTCATATAAACAAAAGATTAGTGAGATACTTAAATCCACTATTATCACTTAATAGAGAATATTAAATTTGTGACCAAACAAAAAAATAATTATAATTTTTGTCCTTGTATTTTTTGTCGTTAATTCTATCAAGAGGTGATGTCCGTAATCCGCTTATCTCTTAGAAGAAAATTTATCATACACATGATACATGCATCCACCTTCTCACATAAGAGTGAACTTCACAAGTATGAGACCACTTTATGTAAGAGAGTAGATCTCGTCCCTTCAAGGTAGCATCCACCCTCTCACGTAAAAGTGAACTTCACAAGTATGAGACCTACTCTATGTAAGAGAGTAGATCATGTCCCTTCAAGGAAGTTGTAAAGTTGTGAATTACAACTATATTTTATGTTGGCTTTATTCCATGACAAAAAATGTTGTAATTACTTTAATTTTGTTCCTTGTATTTTGTGGGATTTTATTGTATTGGGTTTAGTATTAAATTGGTGAAGAATCGAGCATGAAATGAAAATCAGTGCATTTCGCGACTAGCTCGTTAGAAGTTCACGAGAAGAGTTCCTACAAAAAGGGCATGTGAGAAGCACATGAAGCTGAAGAGTCGTGCCAAGCTGTCAATTTCACGAGTATTTCACGAGTAAGGCCTTCCCGCGAGATACCCGCGAGACTATCTGCCTCGAGAATTTTTAAGTGTGACTTTCTTACCCTTCACTCATACTATATATACCATCATTACCCACAAAAGTATAAGGAGGTCATTCAGAGAGAAAAACTCTAAATAGGTTTTCAACAACACACACACCCATATTTTAGAGAGAGAGCTACTCATCCTTAATGAGAAATCATTCTAGCCTCTTCTCCTTCCCTCTCCTATTGCCATACTTTGAAAAGAGATTTGTACTCAAACACGACCCACACCTTTTCAGAGTGTAGAGAGTGTTTTGGAGTTGGAAAGCATTGGAGATTTGCCAAAAGAAGCTAGTGAGACTTCGCAGATGCAATCGGGTGTATTGCGGGATCCGAAGAGTTAGAGAAGACAAGGCTTGGCGAAGTCAGTTGGTAGCAGGAGCTTGGAGGGCTCAAGTACATTGGGTAGATTAGACTTGGAGGGTCTTTTGTTATTCGTGTACTCCAACTTTATTCTCTAGTAGATCGGTTTACCGCTTGGAGGGCGACGGAGAGGTTTTCCACCGAGATCTTCGGTTTCCTCTTCGATAACACATCGTGGTGTTATCTTGTGTTTGTATCTTTCTTCCCTTACCCTTGTACTTTACTTTTATTGTTTGTTTATCATGTTTATGCACTAGAGTAGTTATCGGTTTATTGCGCATCATTTACTCTTATTCCGCACTTTGATAAGTTAGAGTAAAAGCAATCTAGCCATAACTTTTAATTGGGGGTCTAAACAAGCTCTTGTGTTTCACACAAATTTTGAACTTTCAATTGGTATCAGAGCGGGTACACTTGTTGTGGTTTAAATACCTAAGTCTAATCTTGGACCCCTTGTGTGTTTTGCCATGGATAGTGTTTTATGTGCTTCTATAGATGTTTGTGAGTGTAACATGTCATATGTTTGTGAAAATGTCTCTATAAGTGTTTATCCTCATGATTGTAATGACATATTACTTGAATCATTAGGTGTTGTTGATATTCCAAATGAAAAACTCTTTAAGAAAGAGGCTAAGAAGTTTCAAAAGAATTTCAGCAAGTTCATTTGTGAAAATGATGATTTGATTGCTAAGCTCAATGAATCCAATAAATTGGTTAACAAGTACAAGAAACTTGCTGAGCATTCTCTTGAAAAACTAAAGGAGTTTAAATGTTTGAATATGAACTTGGATACTAAACTTGTTTTGTCTAATAAACTAGTTAATGATCTTAAATGTGAAAATGAATCTCTTAAGATGCATGCCAAGTGTTTGATTGTTGAACCTATTGCTAAAAGGGATGAAAATATTTGTTGCAATCATGCTATGGTATATGATTTTGTGTCTATTGTGTGTTCTACCTCAAAGGACAAATCGGTGTACATTCTTCCACACAAAAGAAATCAAAAAGTGGAGAGAAAGGCTCTTAAGCCAAAGTCTTCGTTTAGGTCTCAACCTAAGGTTTTAGATGGATCTAAATTTTTTCCAACTTGCCACCATTGTTGTGTGATTGGTCATATAAGACCTCAATGTCATAAGTTGAAGAGAGAACTGTCAGTTCGTTTAGACCCCTTTAAACCCAACAGATTAACCTAGAGAATTAGCCAAGTGATTAACTTAGGTAATTTAAGCAGAACTAGGTTAACACAAATATATTGAAAAACAATAAAGCAGCGGAAAAACAAAGAACACAAAGATCTGATAACCCAGGAAAACCAAACCGGTAAAAAACCTGGGGAGGATTTAACCTAGCTATCCTCAAGGTAAACCGAATTCACTATGAAAGAATCGAAGTTTACACAATAAGACTTAGACCACTAACATCCTATTGCTACCCAAGTGTAGGAAACTTACTACCACGACCCTATGATAGCTCCGAGATCCACGGACTCCTTCTTTCTTGAATTCTTCAGCAATTCACAAGCGCACCTGCTTGTATTTCTTGAAGATCTTTGATTCTGCAACTGTATGATTTACCAAAATCTTGACATGAGTTTTGAGTTTGTAAACCCTAAGTGTATGTGAAGGTAAACACCTCTAGATCTCACAATGAGATTCACAAACACAGCAAAACAGAACTCTAAAAACGTGGCTAGGGTTTTCCCTTATATACTTGGGGCAAAACATAAAACCCTATATATTAAATGGGCTAGGGCTGAGTTGGAAAATTCTGCAGAAAAACAATCTGCACGACTTTCGATCGATTGAGTCTATTTTTCGATCGATCGAGTCAGGCAGAAAGTGCACAGTGAATTCTGCATAAAACTCGATTCCAACTTTACATTAAGAGCCATACTTTGAGCAAGTCTAACACACAACTTAAAGAATGTTTTGATCATGGTTTGCCAACATTACAAATTGAAGTTCTAATACATTAGTTCCTAATTCTTAGAACCTAACAAGAACAAACCCATGTTGCTAGATCCCTTCCCAAAAGGTCTAGTGGACCTAAACACATTATTTGTCACCATTATGGTGCCTTTAGTCATCTAAGACCTCATTTCTCTAAGTTTCATGCTCTTAAAAGAATCAAAAGAAAAGAGAAACTTGAGCATCTTGGAAATTGTGCTAAAAAAGGTAAACTGGATTTGAGTGAAAATAGCATGTTGTTAAAAAAAGTGTTTAATACTCTTAAATCCTTGTATATGTGCATCTCTGGTTCTCATTCTTCCAACTCTCGTCCCACTTCTCATGAGACACTCATTCCAAACAATCATTCCGTTTGAATGAGAAAGGGTTCCTATGGTTGAGCTTTTGATCTTTTGGTTCTTGATCTAATTTTTTCGATCTTTGTAGGACCCCTCATGCATTGAATATCATATTTTCATGCATTTTTTTGTATATTGCATTTATTTGTATACATTGCTATTTTTTTTTTTTTTACTTTTATGTTTTAGTTTTGTGTAAGTAAAAAATATAAAACTACATAAAAAGTGAAAAATTCAAAAAGTCTTATCACTTGTGTTGTGTATATTACATGTGAGTTTGACCTAGTACCTTCGTACTAATGGCGTAATGCATTTACGAGCTTAGCTTGTTATGTATGCATATTTATCTTTGTGGGAAAAATCTTGAAATCTATGTGTGACTGTTGTAAATCGATCTTCAAGCTTGTCATGAATGATTGGTCAATAGTCTTGATGGTTTTGATACATGCATAGACTTGTGCCTATATATCTTCCCACACTTTTTTATGTTTTTTGCTTTATAGCTCATCAAATGTCACATCTCGAAAAGAGATAATGAGCTGCAAAAGCCATCACACATACTAGTATTTAACTAAAAAAAAGGAAAACGGCTTGTATTGAAATGTATAGTGCCCAAAAAGCCAAAGGCTTTTTCTCAAAAAATTGAAATATCAAAATTTTAGACACCAATCTCAAAGTGAGATGTACTGTTCAGAAATGATCAAATGTTATGAATTGTAAAGAAGCCAAATGAAAAACTTCAAAAATATGTAATCATTTTCTTGTGGAAGGTCATATATGCTCATTTCTATAATTGAGATAGACCACTTGACTTAGTACTAATTGTGTATGACTTGATTGAATTGATCATTGAAACTTCACTCTAAACTAAAGACTATTCCACATTTGATACATACACACAACACACAAGTCTAATGTTCAATGAATGCTTATTTCATTTCTGTGATTGTACATGTTCAAATGTGATGTGTGTGTGTACTCAACCATATGTGGATCAAACCGAAAAATTTTTTTTCTTTTTGTTTGCATTTGGAGGTGATTTATATCACCCATGTTTTTCAAAGTTTTTCAAGTTGTTTTTGTGTGAAAAACATGTTTTCTGGGTGTTTTCGTGACCCATTTCATGTGTAAGCTCAGTTGCGAGTTAAATGATCCAATTTTCAAGTTTTTCAACTTTGGGCAGAGATTTTTGCGACTGTTTCGCAAGTAAGGCTTACCAATGAAATTTTTGTGGGAAGCGTACCAGCGAAATTACCAGCAAAAATTTTCAAATCAGCTTTTAAAGGGCATTTCATGGGTTATTTGTTTTAAACTTCTTCCATCTTCTTTTAAACCCCTATTTTAATGCTTCAACATCAAAACCCAACTAATTTCAAGTGTTTTACATTCCATAAACATCTTTAAGGTAATCTTTAACTCTTTTCATTGATTTTGATCCTTAAATTATGTTGTTGGGGGGTTTTATGTTCATAATTGGGATTTTCTCAAATGGGAGTTGAAAAATTTATTTTTTGTCAATCTTTTTTATTGGGTTTTGTTTTAAATGTCGATTTGCTTTGGATGTTGGCCCCTTATGGAAAAAATAACATGTATTTAGGCAAGATTTTCATATGTTCATGCATTGTTTAACATACATATGTAGTGTGTACAATCTAAGTGTTTGATAAAATGCCCAAATGACATTTTCTCGTTGTTTTAAACTCCGATGAGTACCAAACTTTAGGGATTACCATGATTATACATGTCTATCGTGTTTTGATCATTAGTTGTGTGTTTTACACACTTTGCCCCGTGAGTGCTTGCTCATGCATCGGTCATGCATCTCACATGCACACTAGATGTCCCTTTGTTGCACACACGCTAACAGTTGACATGTTTTACATTCACTTATGCTAGTTAAGTCTCTTTAGACCTTTTAGCACATATAACATGTTTTAGTGTCCTTGCCATGCCATTAGTCTACACCTTGTTTCATCATCCTTAGCATATCATGTTTACTTTATGCTTTGTAGCATTGTATCTTCAAGATGTTTCATCTTTTGTTTAAGTGTCATTTTCTCATTCATCTTGCACCCTTCATGCATCATCTTTTATCCTTGTTCATATTTTCTTTTCTTTTCCTCCTTCCTCTTGATTCATTTGTCTATTCGTGACAAAAAGGGGGAGAGTATACCGAAGAGAGTATACCGATGTGTTTCGTCATTTCTATATGACTCATGTGCACATTCTTAGGGGGAGTGAAAGTTCAAATATCATATAAAACACTATGAACGTTTAGACTCCCAATTTACTAATTATCAATTCAGGCTTTAACACAAACGATAAACGTGCAAAAAATGAACTAAAGCCTAAAAAAAAATTGATAAACTATCTAAGTCAAATAAAATCACATCCATAACAGAAATTAGATGACAAAGATAAAGGGAAGAGAGATGTAAACACAAGGACAACACGCGATGTGTTATTGAAGAGGAAACCGAAGACCTCGGCGAAAAACCTCTCTGCCACCCTCCAAGCGGTCAAATGATCCATTAAAGAATGTAGTTGGGATACAAGGACAGCAATAGACCATCCAAGTCTAATCTACCCAGTGTACCTAAGCCCTCCATACTTCTTGCTCCAACGAAGTTACGCCGAACATATTTCTTCTTTAGCTTCCCGGATCCCGCTACTAGTCCATAGCATCAACTAATAAGAATTGGTCCCTTCTTAACTGCTTCCCAAAGCGCCAAAGAGCCTACTCACTGATATGGATATGGTGAGAAAAGGATTTGGCTAGAGAACCTCTCAAGGATCTACAATGGAAAGGGTGAGGGTAGAGGAATTTGAAGAGTCACAAGGTAAAGATTATGGATGAGTCAATCTTGTTTTTCTCTATGGTTTCTCTCTCAAAATTCTCTCTAGAAACTCTCTACATTTTGTGGGTATAAAAGGGTATATATACTAGGGTGAGAGAGGAATGCGAAGAGTCAGTTTTTTCAAAACAGAGTTGTCTGGCGGCTTGGCCTCGCGGCTTGACTGAGTCGCGAGTTCAAGCCGCAAACCAATTGACCTGCCAGACTGGAATTTTTGTCCTGTAGTGCACCAGCTGGCATGACGGTTCAGATTTTGGCGGCTTGCCAGTCACGAGCAACCAGCGAGACCAGTTGCGAGTTCTGCTCTGCATGCTTCACTCGTGTGCAACTTCTGGCAGCTTGCCAGTCGTGAGACACCAGCGAGATCCAGTCATGAGTCCCTGTTCTACAGCACAGTCTTGAGCATTTCTTCACACTTTCTCATACATTACCCTTACATGATTACTACCTAAATACAGGGTTTCTAGATGCTGAATTACAAGTAAATTGGCACGGAATAAAGCCAACACAATGGTTGATAAAATTCAACCTTACAGGGAGAAATTCTACTTCGTGCACATCCGTAGGAGGAGAAAGCCATAGGGGAGATGCATATACCAAGGGAGAGAAAACACTTTTTTTTTTTTAGAAAACCTTGTTTTGTTGTGTTTTGCTTTATGCTTGTTTTCTCGTTGTCTTATGGTGCTTTGTTGCTCTCATCGCATCGTGTTTGTATGTTGGATATGCATACATCCTTATGCTATTGTGCTTTGTTGGTTGCATGTTCGGATGATCATTTACATTGCTATATAATCATTGTAGTCATTTCCATATGACTGTCATGTGTTTGATCAAGTTGCTCATATGTTTTACATAATGTTTACTTGATCGCATTTTGTTTGTTACATTATACTTGTCGTTTTATCACTTGATTTACCTTGAAGATCTAATGTGTTTTATGCAAGTGTTTCGGGTTATAGGTATATATGTTCCAAGTTCATCATAGCTTCTAGATTTAGGTGTGAGTGAGTTTTGTCATTGTTCTCAAACTCACATTTAAGTCTAGAGTCTGTTATAGGGTGTTTTGTCACAAAATAGCCAAAGGGGGAGACTGTAAAATTGTGATTTACAACTATATTTTATGTTGGCTTTATTCCATGATAAAAAGTGTTGTAATTGCTTTAATTTTTTTCATTGTATTTTGTGGGATTTTATTGTATTAGGTTTAGTATTAAGTTGGTGAAGAATCGAGCATGAAATAAAGATCAGTGCATTTCACTACTAGCTCGCGAGAAGTTCTTGAGAAGGGTTCCCGCGAAAAGGGCATGTGAGAAGCACATGACTGGAAGCTGAAGAGTCGTGTCAGGCAATCAATTTCGCGAGTATTTGTGGGTAAGGCCTTCTCGCGAGATACCCGCGAGACTATCTACTTGGAAGATTTTTAAGTGTGACTTTCTTACATTTCACCCATACTATATATACGCTCATTACCCACAAAAGTATAAGGAGGCCATTCAGAGAGAAAAACTCTAGATAGGTTTTCAACAACACACACACCCATCTTTTAGAGAGAGAGCTACTCATCTTTAGTGATAAATCATTCTAGCCTTTTCTCCTTCCCTCTCTCATTGTCATACCTTGAGAGGAGATTTATACTCAAACACAACTCACACTTTTTCAAAGTGTAGAGAGTGTTTTAAAGCTGGAAAGCATTGGAGATTTGCCAAAAGAAGCCAGTGAGGCTTGACAGATGCAATCGGGCGTATTGCAAAATTTAGAGAGCTAGAGAAGACAAGGCTTGACAAAATCAGTTGGTAGCAGGAACTTGGAGGACTCAAGTACATTGGGTAGACTAGATTTGGAAGGTCTTTTGTTATTCGTGTACTCCAATTTTATTCTCTAGTGGATCGATTTACCGCTTGAAAGGTGGCAAAAAGGCTTTTCGCCGAGATTTTCGATTTCCTCTTCGATAACACATCGTGGTGCTAGTATTTGCATCTCTCTTTCCTTACTCTTGTACTTTACTTTTATTGTTTATTTATTATGTTTATGCACTAGAGCAATTATTGATTTATTGCGCATTATTTATTCTTGTTCCGTACTTAGATAAATTAGAGTAAAAACAATCTAACCGTAATTTTTAATTGAAGGTCTAAACAAACTCTTATGTTTCACACAAATTTCGAGCTTTTAGAAATATACTTGTTTCAAATGTCTTTTCTCCCCACGACTGGTGAAACTCGTTAGCTGTGGGTCCCTTCAACTGTGAGAGGGATAAATACACACCCGAAACACGGTGTATTGTCCGACCCTCAAGGACATCCGAGTAAATTGATAACACGGGTTAAACACTAAACAGCAATTAAGTCATGACTTATGATTTCGAATAGCTGGGGAGTAAACAGCAAAAAGTTATGATTTTCGTATCAGGTCACCAAAAAACACTCTTATCCCTGGTGCGCCCAAATTTTCATAGTATCACCAGTTACCATGAGCTTCACTTTGGCGCGCTTCATCCTCACCAGTGGGATTTCCACACAAGCTGGAAGTACCGCCAGAAACCAGGGCTCTCTCCTTTTAACCCCCAGGGCAAGAAAATTTACTACAACTGCCATACCCTTAGCTCAAAAGGTAACATTTTTACACATTACCCTCTTCTTTTTCTCAGCAACCAAACAGAGAAAAAAAAAGTTGGGTTTTTTTAATTGTTTGGTTTTCTTTAATGAGCAGTCAAGTGAAGAACTGTTGGTGGTAGTTGGGGGTGGAGCTGCTGGGGTTTTTGGAGCAATTAGAGCAAAGACTCTTGCGCCTAATCTTAAAGTGGTGGTTATTGAGAAAGGGAAACCTTTGTCAAAGGTTTGTATTTTATTACATATTCTTGGAAAATCTTATAATAAAAAAAAATGTTATTTGGTTTATTATTCATATATATATATATATATATTTTAATGTTATTGTTTGTAGGTGAAAATATCTGGAGGTGGTAGGTGCAATGTGACAAATGGGCATTGTACTGACAATTTGGTGAGCATTATAATTTATTATCATAAGTAAGAAATTTGATAAATTGAAGTTATGGGTGTAAGTTTTATAATGAAATAGCTCACACACTTTATGGCAATACATTTGAATTGTTGTATGGTGTTGGTGTGTAATAATATTGTTCAGCAAATGATGTTATCTTTGAATATATTTATCTTAATACTTTTTTTTTTCAAGAAACCACATTTCTCTTGTCTAAATATTATGAAGAACTAGAGGATTGTGATTTGACCGTGTTTTTTGTCTGTTCAGTTAGAGTTGGCCTCTTCAATGTAAATCATATTTGTTAGAGAAATGATATGTCCATAACATTTTCACGACAAATTTTAAGTGGCAGGTTGTTATTGGCTATTATGGGTAGGCAAAAAAGTAATTTAAGCTGTGAATTCAAATTAAAACCAATAACAACTTATCATTTATGATTTGTTGTGAAAGTGTTGTGAAAATGTTGTAGACGTAGCACTTCTCTATTTGTTAAGTGAAATTGTCAGCGGCTTGTTATTCACTTATTTGCGTTTATGGGAACAAGAAATTTTCACCATAATTGACTTGAAGAAATTGTTACAGGAATGTTGGACTTGTTTTTGTTATGACAATGTTTTTACCTACAGTTATGTTCTACATTTTAAATGCCGCATTGTAATCATAATAATGAATTTCCACATGCCAAAAACTGCGGAAGATCGTTTGCTCTAAAGTTCTACACTCAAAAAATTCTATAATAACTTATTCATCATCTGTTTTGGGAGTGGAACATGAAAATTTTTAGTAGCTTGGATTTTTAGGTGATATAAAATTTCAATGTTATTAAATTAATTTTGGCTCATGTCTGGGAAGGGAAATAATTGAAATCATTCTTGTTATGATGTTTCTCAGTTGTTAACTCTATTAAAATGTAAAGAGTTTGCAGTTTTAATTGGCTTTATAACAATTTCTTCCTTTTTCCCAGTTGGTTCGTTGCACTAAACTTAGTATATTGATGTTCTCAAAAAATTACGAATTTGTTCTTAGATTCTTGCAGAACATTATCCTAGGGGTCATAAAGAACTGAGAGGATCTTTTTTCTACACGCATGGCCCGGTGGATACCATGTCCTGGTTTTCTGATCATGGGGTGAAGCTTAAGGTTTTCTTCGAAACTGCCTGTCACTTGTTCGTTTATTTTTTGTGCATGCATAATCTATGTTTATCTGCACATAGATTGAGGATGATGGAAGGGTGTTTCCTGTCAGTAACAGTTCTTCTTCGATAATTGATTGTCTAATGTCTGAAGCAACGAGGTTAGGAGGTATGATTATTTACGAATTGACTAATTTTTACTCTTATTTATCTTGCATTCAATTATGTTGTAATGGTATGCCTTGGATATTAACTGTTTGTTTTCCCTGCATGACATCACATGCATTGCAATTGGTGGGCTACGCAGGGGTCTTGGGTTTCAGGGGCTGAGATGACTTCCATCTATCCAATTCATAAATTACTTTGTGTTTCTTTTGCAAGTGTTCTATGTTTTAGCTTGATTTCACTTTGCACTGATCCCTAATATTTAGAGCTTCAAAAACAAATAGAAATAATCCCTCATGTTGTGAATGCCTTAGAAATAATTTCACCAAATGGCCTAGGTCATTGGTTTACTGACTATAGTACTTAGTAAGTATGTTCAATGCAAATGATCTAGTGTTGTCTTTAGTGTCCAGAAGCCTTGATGCTCTGATTACATTATTTATCAATTATTACAATTGTAACCTCCATGC